>CM060947.1:74461664-75039164 GCA_030765055.1 Mantis religiosa | reverse complement strand
AATGATTGATCGTATCAGTGTTTTATAAAGCGTTAGACCTAATTTTGTGCTAATTTCAGTATTTCTATTTAGTATGGGGTATAGCCGGTGAAGCTGGTAGTTGGCTTTTCGTTTGAAGCTCTTCACATGCTGTGCAAATGTAAGTTTCTTATCGAGTATAACTCTGAGATATTTTACGTGATCGGTCCACTGAATATTTTCCTGAAATAGTGTGAGTGGCCTTAGGGCTACTTTATGGAATGTTCGCTGCGTGAATAAAACCAATTGCGATTTTGTCACGTTCACTTTTATACGACAACTGTGTAACCAGGGCGTTAGGTGATCTAGGGCGCTTTGCAGTCGTCTTACCGCCATCTCCGGTTTCCACGAATGCGTGGTTATTGCCCTGTCATCCGCCTATATTGATTATTGCGTGTTCACGGTGGTGGGAATGTCGTTTATATACACGTTGAATAACACGGGTCCCAGGATGCTCCCCTGGGGAACCCCAGCTCTTATGTGTCTTGGAGTTGAAGCGGTTTCATTGATTACTACCTCGAAGGTGCGTTCGCTTAGGTAATTAGCTATAAGTTTCACGATGGTATCAGGAAAGTTTAATCTCCTCAGCTTGTATAACAGGCCTGGGTGATACACCGTGTCAAATGCACGTTGGATGTCGAGAAAGACAGTGGCTGTGCATCGGTTAGTATTGTAGCCATTCGTAATATTTTCCACAAATCTAGTGAGCTGTAGAGTAGTGGAATGGCTTGCCCAAAAGTGAAATTGTTCATTAATGAGTATGTTGTGCTTTTTGATGTGGGTAATTAGTCGCTTCAGTATGACTTTTTCTGCCACTTTACTAACGGTGTTTAGTAGGCTGATAGGCCTGTAGTTGTTTGGTAGGTTAGGGTCCTTCCCCGGCTTTGGGCACATTATAACTCGAGCATGTTTCCATGGGTTTGGAAAGTAGCCAAATTGTAAGCAGTAGTTTGTGATATCGCAAAGTATCTCTAATGCGAGATCATTCTGGTTCTTCAGTACCAAATTAGGCATTCCGTCAGGGCCAGGAGCTTTAGTGTTCTTGAGGTTTTTAATTAACCACTTTAGTTCCCCTTTGTTCGTTTTCCGTGCTCTATTGTGTGTAGGATTCGTTAGGATGTCGGTAACGCTTTGTTCTACTTGTTGAAGTTTGCGTCGTTAGGTTCTCGATTGGGACAGCAGATTGCTTCGAATGCGTCCGCGAGTACGTTCACTTTGTCTTCCGTGGTTTCGGCATATCTATTTGTGGTATTCGGTATGCTCAGTGGTGGCACATTTAGTGGTTCCTTAATCAGCCTGTTAGTTAATTGCCAAATCTGGCGGCTGTCCTCTTGCGCACTCGCAATGGTGTTTTCCCATTGTTGCTGCAGCATTGCGCTTATTCGTGCCTTTATTTGGCTGTTGAGTGTAGCCTGGTTTACTTTATATACAATGTTTCTTGTACGCTGCCATTTACGCCTTTCGCGACCTGCTCTCGCATTAGTACAACTATGTCCGGTGGGTAGTTTATTTCATGTTTCAGTGGGGCTTTTAGTGGAACAGCTGAGCTTATTGCCGCCTGTATTGCCATCTCAAGTTTAAAAGTCTGTCTGTCTACCGTTTCCTGGTCCTGCAGAGGATCGCGGTCCTGGAGGTGAGAGTCTAATTTTTCGTGGAAGACCGCCCAATTGACATGATGGAAGTCCCTTCTCAGCGATGGTGGGGTAAGAGTTGGTGGTTCTTCTATTTCAGTTTGGACCGCGTAATGATCTGATGCTAGGCTGTCTATTAGCCGCAGGTTAAATCTAAACGTTGTATTTTTACAGAGGGCTAGATCTAGTGTGTTTGGTCGTTGTTGCCTGTTTTTAGGTATATATGTGTGCTAAGGTGTGTGCGCAATTACATAATTGCTGTTTAGCATGTGTCTGTGTAGGGTATTGCCAGTCACACTATTTGAGTGGCATCCCCAGCTTTCGTGTGACGCATTGAAGTCCCCTGCTACTATGACCTGCCGCCCTAAATTAAGCACTGTGTCTAAATCTTGATATAAAAGTTGTCCCGGTGGGTTATATATGCTCACTACTGTTAACGGTTGATCTTTGATGTTAATGGAAACTGCTGTTCCCTCCATGTGAGTTAGCTGTGGGATAAATATTTGGAAATGGTCTATCGTATTGCGTACTAGTATTGCGGTTCCTCCTCTTGCTACTCCGGTTGGGCGGTCAGTGCGGTAAACGCGGTATCCGGGATTGGAGAAACGGGTTTTTTCGCTCAAGAACGTTTCACTGAGCAGTACTAACGTTGCTGGATTGTGTGCTAGGTGATGTTTGAGTTCGTTTAGCTTAGAGCGCGCTTCTCTGCAGTTCCAGAACAGAAATTCCAAGCATTTGTCATTGTCCATTGTTGAGTGTGGAATGTCAGGGGGTGTGCTGTCCATTGCGCCCTTGGTCAACGCGACACTGCATGTGCGTGCCGAGCAACCACATGTAGGTATGACATTATTTGCTGTTCGATCGGTCCTTTGAACTGGAAGTAATGGAACAGAAAATTGTATATGCGGATGAACAGCAGGTGACCCGCTTCTACGTCTCCGGCGCGTAGACGGGACAAGAATCACTCTGAGGTGTGGTCTAGAGTGATGGTGCCCAGCTCTCCTGATGGATCAGGGGTGTTATGTTGGCTTGGATGGCGGAATGTGCGGGGGAGGGATTGTTGCGGTGTGTTGCCTCCTCGCTGGTCTGAGTGTCCGCTGCGGCTGTGGCTCCTCTCGGACCGGTGCTGTTGGTGCAGGTGGTCGTGGTGCTGTCCTCTGTTGCGACGTCGGTGGTGGTGTCCTCTGTGGTGCCACAACGTTGGGTTGAGGGTTAGGTCGGGTAACTGCACCATAGGAACCGTGGTGACTGGACGCCACGTACCACATCCGTCGGTTACCTTGTGCTGCAGGTGCTATCGGTAGGCCAGCTAGGCACCTATGCACCAGGTATCCCCTCCACCGTGCCCCGTGCTCCAGTGACCCACACAGGATGAACTTTCGGCTGGGAGCCTCGCAGCGGCTTACGTGGTGGTTTCCAGCACACCGAGGGCAGACTTGAGACGCCTCACAGTTCCGAGCCAGATGCCGGGACGTAGTCCTCAACACGCACTCTACAGTGCGCTAGGTCCGTAAAGGACTTAATGGCCGCGGAGTCAGTCACATTAGGCAGATCAACCGTAAATATCGGTAGATGAGCCCTAGCTCTACGTGAGTGCAGCTGGCCAACCCTCACCCCCCAGGGGCCTACTTCGGTAGGTACGGGTTTGGCGCACCCGGAGTCCCGAGCCAACAGTCTCCCTCGTGTGGGCTCCTCTTCGTGGTTGAGGGAGACGGTCAACAGGCCCACCCACGTGTAGGCCGTGCGTGGAGACCCGTGCAGAAGCTTTTTAGATTCTTGTCTAGTTTAGAGTTTAGGATTTAGTGAACGAAATTTTTAGTAGGTTTTGATTGATGATTTTTATGTACGTGTATTTTTAATAAGTTTTGTTACACTTGTATAGGTTTTAGAAAGTTTTATATCTGGCTTTTGCCATGACTAGTTTTTTAAAGGGCGCTGATGATCGCCGTAGTTGAGCGCCCTTATATATATATATATATATATATATATATATATATATATCATCATGGCCAACCCTCAGGACTTCGAAGCCCAGGCTCGTCAGCTCCACCTTGACCTCCTCCACAGTCATGTTCCCGTACAGCCCCTTGATAACAACCTTGTAGGCTCTTTGATCAGGAGGAGTAGTAACGTGGAAAGGAACCTTGTTGGTGCGGCAGTGTCGCAGGAAATTATTGTAATCATCTAGGGTGGTGAATTGGAACCCGTGGTAACCAAATCGGTAGGACAGGTACTTTTTCGGCCTGTAGACCCTGACAAACTTGCCGGTCAATGCAGCCAGGATACGTTTGTAGTAGTCTGCTACATAGACCCTTGCAAAATTCTGCCTCGGTTGGTGCAAGAAGCGCTGGTCCAGGGTTTCCCCGGCGGCGGTTGAGGTTGGTCATCAACGCTGTCGCTATATGCCAAGTCCTCATCCAAAATGGATGCCACGGGTTCAATTGGGTGCGGTTTGTTCTTCGAGCCGTCAGGGCTGGGGTCATTAGTCCTTTTAGTCTTTTTCTTAGTCCACTAGTGCTCGGTTTGTCCCGTGGCATTTCTAGTGCGTCCTGGTGTCGTGTCACGGGGGCCATGTTAGTAGTCCTTATAAAGCTAGTCAAACTAAAGTAAGAAGAGGGAAGAGAGAAAAAGAGTAAAAGCCTAGTAGCCTGCTGCCTGGCACCTAATCTGATTGTACTGTTCGCTCTTTTGTGTTTCAGGTGGGCAAGTTAGCAGCACCTATCTTATATTTTATCCTATCATGGGCCTTAAATAATAGACAGATATAGAGGAAAATAGTTCAGAGTTGGGCGCTGAGAAGCGCGAGCAACAGAGGACCAACCCATGCGGGCGCCTAGACACCAGTCAGAAGACTATTGGCTGCAGCCTGTTGCTCTACCCAGCTGTTAGCCCGATGCAGGTGATCGGCTCGGCGCGTCGGTAGATCTCGCTGGCTCGGTCTCCCTTCTTCTCGCATGACAATCCTTGTCAATGCTAGTCGGGCTCTTCTTTTTGCAGGTGTTGCCTCCTCGACGGTCCAGGAGCCTCTCTCCAGTAAGATAACACTGCCTTTCTGCATTTTCACCGCGGAAATCAGAGCCTCCTGGATTCAACGTTATACTCAGTTAATCTGTGACTCAGACGCAGTAGCTATCCTGTGCAGTAGCCATCTGAATAGGTTGGCAGTAGCGTCTTAAAATAACCTGACAACAAACTGCGTTTAGTTTAAAACAATTTAAAATGACAAGTCAGACATCTGTGGATACAGAATTAAATAACGCCCGCAAAGCTTTGGAGACAGCACTGGGTGAAAAATCCAAAATGTAAGTACCTGTTCTTTTTTAAGGGAAAACTGTCAAAGAAAATGCGTTATGAATTTCCATTCACGTTGGTACATAAGTATGTATAGGTTAAGGCAACATGAATAGTATACATACTTTATAGCAACACTGTTGCTTCCAAAAGTAGTCCCTCAAAAAAATAAAAATGTATGTGACAGAGTTTTAAAAAGCGACTCTAAATAGTTTCTTTTTCGTTCAGAGTATTTTCATTTATTCCTCTATATTTCCGATGTGTATATTAGGTTTGAGTTTTAAATTTATCTTATCATTTCAAAGACTTTGTGCATAATGATCTGAAATTCCATTAGTTTTTGATGCGATAGTGCATATATTATCTCTAACTGTGGTGGGCCCAAATGACCTAGCTGTCGACGGGCCCTAAAACTCCACACATTCGCTCTCTAGCGGGTGAACTATTTTGCATTCTTGTTGGAAAGTTGACTATGTGTCAAGTGGTGTGCTGTAAATAAAGAGCTAAGTTGTTCCCTTTAAAGAGTACATTTCAAATATTCCAAATTTTTATTACCATTTATGATTAATTCTCTTTTTGTTTTAAGTAAGTTCAGAGATAATCTAGTTGCTGTATAAATATTTCGAAATTTCCTAAGGAAGATAGATTAAGGGCTGCTATAACTAAATTCATATGACTTCCATTCAACAGAACTGCACAATGTTCGTGATCTAAAATTTTTAGATCAAATCACTTCTAACATATTTCAGACTTAGTAAAACATAAAATCATTATACAATATATATGTAGGCGGTGAACTCTATGTATAATAAATTGCACAACAATGACCAAGCCCTTCCATAAAATTATTTAAAGCAACTATGGAAAATCTACTGAGAGATATGGCTTTTTATAGTCTTAAGGAATATGAAGAATAGTTGCAATAGAATTATCATCATCATCTAATTGTTTGCTTTTGCTCCATTTATATGCTGCCATTAATATCTAAAGCCATTGTAACCATGTTAAAGCCATTGTTTACCCTTGGAACAATTGTTCACCTGCAGTGACATTCACTCCTACTATTTGTGTAACTTTGCATTTGTTTACATTGGGTTTTCTTCAAAAACATTAAATTCCTAAACACACATTTACACTGTCCCTCATACTTCCAGACTCTAAGGAGTATGGAGAGTAATTCTCTGATAAACAAAACTTCCCATCCACCCAGAACTTTTTGGAGGTAACAGATAACATCTTGTAGAATATTCTCTTAACGTATCATGTATCAAGTACCTCCAATTCTGTATGCCATCTTAGAACTATTAAGATTAATAAGCACCTCATGACATGTGAATTAGATATGTTCAGTTTTGTTGTCATTCTAGCCATATAGTGGAGTGTTGTCAGAAAATATTTGTGATTCAACTCTCATTTGTGGGTTTGAATTTTACAAAACTGATTATTCAAATTTTATATACAAATTATAAATCAGAGTACCTTTGTTTTATTCTGACAGGTATTTTCAATCCATGAAGCTCTGGTTCCTAATGAAGGTAAGATTTCTTTATTTTATGTTTTACTGTTTAAAGATAAATGTCTCCATTCAGCAACACAATGGTGCCAAAACACAAGAATGAATTAAAAGCCTTTAAAACAAAATGATACAAAAATATATATTTTGTCTGATTCTTAAATGTTTGAAATTTCAATTTCTTTTATATATCAACCACAAAAATATAAAAAGTGCATTTTTAGAGTAAAGTTATTTTAAGTTCTGAGTTTGAAAATAAGTCACAAATGAGTAAATTCAAATATACATCTCAAATGAATGACTGTCAGCTAATATCATTGCATTGTGAATTTTTCTTGGTGAAGCATTATTTTTCCAACCCACAGCCTCAAAAATCTACAGAACTAAACATATTCATCATTGAAGAAATACCTAGTATTTAATTTCGGATATAGATTTGAACTTTGACAGATAATACTAAAGAAAAGAATGACTAAATCAAATATCATTTTCAAATAAACTTTAATTTACCAACATTTCATTGTAGAAAAAATGTCTATCCTTTTATCCAGTAGTGCAAGGTAAGATTAGGATTACTACGGAGGGGATTCAGCACTAAAACGTGTGATTTAATGCATCTAAGCCCCAAATGGGGCATCCCTGGGAGGAAGGATAGGCAAGAGGAGACAGAGGGCAGCTGACCCAAGGAGTCACGACAGTGCTGAGACACCCACCAACACTTCTCCCAGAAAGGAACCACAGATGAGAGATGATGTGAAATACAATGGAGATGAAATGGAGGGACAGGAAATTTGGGAGATGTACTTAACCTAGCCAGCAGTGGAAGATAAAATGTTGATGCTGTTGTTTTATTCCACTTTTCCATTGTGACAACTATCTAGTTGTCTAATTCTGGTTAGTGTAAATGTTGTAAGCATTTATCACAAAAGATGCTGATTCAAACACATTGATCTTAAAATGCTGGCAGTTAAAAAGTGTCTCTACTGACCAGCAAGTCTTGCATAACACATTCTAAATCTTATGTCCTGCTTTCTATTTATAGAAATTTTCCCCAAACATTTTTTATTCTCTCATCAGAAGAAAATGTTACATCTCTGATTCCATTCTTATCCTGTTTTATTTTATCTCACAATTTGATTGACTTAACATTATGTAATATGACATTATTATAACGCGATAATGATATTTCCTCAAAAGATGAGCCCTCCCCTTCAATTTCTTCATATTTGTTAAGATGTTGTGACAAAGGACTACACATAGTTGTACTAAACTAACATCCCACCAAAACCATTTGCTCAATACTAACTTAAAATCACTTCACTTTGTTTAAGTACATAGATACATACAGAGCAAGCATGTAAGTTTAATGTTTCTCTATGTCTTTGTTGCATGCACCTAATTGTGCTGCTGGAAACTTCTCAACGTTCACTCCCTACAGGCCAACATTAACTTTTACATTGCTCTGCTTGAAGACTCATAACTAGGGCCCGGAAGTTGTTGACCTAAAAACTCTCTAAAAATGAGCTATAAAATGCCCTTAAAATATAAAAAACTGCACATAAAATGTAAAGAAAAATGACCTAACGAAAATCAAAAATTTCTTTCACAATAATAAATTAATAACTTTCTTAATAGATAATGCAAGTATTGCTACTAAATAATAAATATATTAAAAATTCATCAGGTCATTTTCAATTTTATAAATTATGAAAAAATAAGTTACTGTACCCATTAGCCAAAACTTAGCATTGCAGTACACCACCTTCTTCAAGTTATCAAAAGTAAAGGAACGGTGTTGTCAGTTAAAACGGTTATATACTTTGAGAAACTTCTCTCCACTTCCACAGATGTTAAAGATGCATATTTGAAAAACACTATGTCACTGCCTGTTAAATCCTGTTAAAAAATATCAGTTCTGAAGTTTTCTCCTGACAAGATATCGGCAATCTGACAAACTGGTATTCTTTATTTTTGTCCAACACAGATTTTAGTATCTGTCTAATTTTGTCCGCAATCTGACCTTTTACATTTTGTATCCTCTCTTCCGCAATCCTCACTAACTCAATTGACTTATCCAATGTCATGCCACGTTCTTCAAGGCGGCTCATGGTATCCGTCAAAACTGCAAATTTTTGTTTAATGAAAGCTAATTTACCTTAGATTTGAGAAAACAGATCCTGTGCACTCTCAATTGCCTCAGAATCTACCCTATCAGAACTATTCATCACTTCTCTCACTGTTTGAAAATTGTCAGTGGTATATACATGCAGTTAACCATGTATCCCAATGTGTTAAAATTGGTGCCAGGGGCAAAGCTATATTAGGGGCTTTTTCTTTGAAATACATAGTTCGGGTTGGCGTTTTCAGAAATATTTTCTTTACTGTGGAAATTAGTGTTGATCTGACCTGTTCCACAATTTGATGAGAAGCATGGGCCAAACACCTAACATGCACCATCTTATTGTAAAATGATTGGATCGATTTTGCCGCCTTTAACATGTAAGGTGCCGCATCTGTTAGGAAGAGGAGTACGTTGTCATGCTGTATTCCACTAGGCTACAATGAACACATGGATTTATCAAACAGTTTGCATATCTGACAGTGGTTAACAGCTTCCATAACCTCTTGGGTAAGAAGAAACATTTGTCCGGCACTAGTAGTTTCTAGCGTACCTATTACTACATTGGCTACATAACAACCCTCTAAATCGCTTGTCTCATCAATTGATACATAATTTGTTTCCCCATTCACATATTCACATATTTGGTTTAACGTGTCTATATTTGTACTAACAAACACTTCACATAATTGCTTATAAAAGTAAGATGACATGTTACTTGTGGTAGAAGCCGTTTCTTTTAACAGTAACTGAGACGCTTGTCTTTCTTTTCACATTTTAAAGAGCTCGCAACTGTTTTTGGCGCTTAACATGTACAGTGAACTGTTTGTCTGCAGTGACTTTAATTTTGCACACTTTACAGAACAATACAGTTCCATCAGTAGAAAATATGTTTCTGCCAAACCCTGAAACATACTGTTTCAAACGGGACACAGTTGACTGTTTTTGTTTCGGCATTTCAATACAACACAGTAAATTTACACACCTCACAAACTACTCTCCTTGCTGCAACACTTATAGCTCCTGAAGTCCTGAGTGTTGCAATCCACATGTATTGCATGATGTAATTTGCAATTCCTCGAATTGATGCGTCATATATTCACCGGCACTGTTAGGACACTGACCGTGTTGATTACATGTTTACCACCCTTACAAAGTTACTATTTCATAAAAAAAAATGATATAAATGAGCATTCAATCACAGATTATTTTAAAAAAAAACCAAAAAGCCCATGGGTCAGGGTCAGGTCCGCCACGGGAATCGAACCCGGTCCTCCCGAATGCGGGCTACAGATGAAAATGCCCTATAAATTCGTGGAAAAGAAAGAAAATGACTGGAAAATACATCTAAATGTTGAAAAATGAACTTATTATAAAAACGTGGAAAAAATGCATTTTGATGACCTATAAAAGCCATATATATCTAATGTATTTGTTCCAGAATGCACTTATTTCCAATAAGCATCATCTGTGACTACTCAGAAAAAAGATGACTTTTCATCAAAATCCGGGTCCTACTCATAACTTTCAACAGCTTTTGCCATTCAGTGGTATGGCTGGCTGACTCATTCACATCAACTCCGATAATCACAGTCAGCTCCAAACTAGCAGCTTCCCAATGCTGGCTTTTGCATGCACCTTGCTGATCATGGAAGATATGTTCCTGGAAACCGAAATCTCTCGACTTGTAGGAATGGAACATTATTCGAGGTCAAATAAATCTTCTAGATCTGCCAAAATCAAATGGTCTGGAAAACATCATTATGTTCCTGGAAACCGAAATCTCTCGACTTGTAGGAATGGAACATTATTCGAGGTCAAATAAATCTTCTAGATCTGCCAAAATCAAATGGTCTGGAAAACATCAGCATGGTACAACAATGAGGCACATACTCCTGGCTCATGATGTCTAGCAGTAGCTTTCTTTTACGATACATATTTCCTGTCACTGTAACAATATGAGCTAGAAAACAGTTGAGTAAAATTACAAGTCTCATACTTGGTGTTGATTTTAAGGTATAAAATTTTGCTTTCACTCACAGCTTTCTTCCTTACAATAAAATATTTTAAACGTATATTCCATTTTTATTCTAACAAAAAAAAAAAGAATAGAATAGAATAAAATGATTCCACTGAACACTGCCCAATAAACAAAAACAAACAAAAACTTTTTTCATACCTCTGGGATAAAAGTGGGTGATACTTAATGAAGAAAATGTGCTGATTTTGAAAATCACCACAGAAATCTCCTATGTCAGATTAAAAAGAATTCTCACCTACGATAATTCAGGTAAGATGATATGTAAATTTATTATTGTGATATGATATATGGTGTAGTACTATACATCATGGTGAATTAAGATTCATATAAGATGTTGTTTTACATACATCAATAGTATTTGGACTACAAATTTAAGAGAGATACCTTAAAAGTGGTCGGTAGCATGTGACTATATCTTGTACTCCTGTCTGCTTTCCCTCACAAGAGACCAACAATAATCCTCCATCATTACCGGGTCCTTACAACCTAGGTACTCTTCTCCATTATGGAAATGTCCTGATGAAATTGTTCCCCTTATTCATCACTAACATCACACACATTTTCCAGAAAAGGTCTAAATGTAAATAGAGGAAATGGATTTTCAAAGGCATTATACAACCCATATCTTTGTAGGATTTCGGCAAATTTGAGACCGGAGTTATGTAGCTCCCCCCACCCCTTTGTGTTTCCAAGGAAACTACACACAACCCTGTAAATGATGGCCAAGCTGCTAATTCCACCTTTTGCAATGTTTTTTCAAACATTTTGTTCTCCTTGAGTTTTTGGATTTGAGGTTCAACAAAAATTCCATCTTTCAATTTTGCGTAGGTTAACTGTAGAAACATTCCTTGCAAATATGCAAATCCACCACTGTCCTTATTGAGCCCCTGGAATATACTCCTGCAGCTTGCCCACTGTTGTACCACATTATATTTATGCATGTCATGGCTGTCCCACAAACACAAAAAGCAACAATATTTTGTGAATCCTCCTTGTAATTTAAGCAGCAAACCAATTACTTTAACATCAGCACACATTTTTCAACAGTTAACCTCATATTTTAAAACACATACAATGTTGGCCATACTTTCATAGCTTTCTTTAAGACCTACAGAATGGAAAACTGGAACAGTTGGAAGTTTGTTACCATTATAAAGTAACACAGCCTTTAAGCTGATGAGTTAAAGTTAGATGAATCTATAAATCTTAAGTTACATGAATCTATATGCAATCTGGATTATGCTCAATTCCTAGTTTGCATATTAAACCATTGATGTATATACAAAAACATATATTCTCTTCCATTGAAAAATATTTTCCAAATTTCACATGTCTATTTTGAAACTGTATAATTTTTGTACCAGGTGCAAGTAATTTCCATTGTTGCAGCCTGGAACATAGAAGTTCAGATTCTTCTTTTGACAAATTTAAATTACGTGCCAAAACATTCAAGTCTACTTGCTCTACAAAATGTCTTTCATTTTCATAATTTTCTGGTTGAGAGACAGGATCTTTGAAGTAGAGGCCTGGTTAAATTGTACAGCATGTTTTCATCTTTACATTTTGTATCTGTGTAATCATGTAGGACAAGGGTTGGCAACCTATGACACGTGTTACTGGCTGGTACACAAACTCATTTTCGATTATGTGTATCTAAAATATCTAAAAATTGTGACGTGATGTGCCATTTTAAGCATCATTTGCCGAATCTACCAGTGGAAACTGACTAAAAACATGTATTATCTTAACAGAAGTAAATTTCATATTGGGTAGTATAATTGATCTCTTACAAATTTCACTTCAGTCGTAATTACATACAGATATATAGGGATGGAAATGAGAAAAATTTTCAAACTTTAATTAAAGAAAAAGGAATAATGGAAAAATTAAACAATAGACAGATATACAGATCAATGTTCAAACAGTTTTGACTGTTTCATGCATGCATGCACTTGTGTGTATATACTGTCAGCCCAACACAAAAAGGCAAGCTAGAGGAATGTGTAACATAATCACTTTTGTTGTTCCCACACAGTTTATGCTCGTCTTTCGAGTATGTCAAGGATGCTATAGTCATTTAAAATATGCAAGTGTTGTCTCATAACCCACCCATACATAATACCTATCACTGCAGTTACTACAGCAACCATTAGATCTGGCAAACTGGGTGACTCATATGTACTCTCATACATTCATTTCCTAGTAAACAGATCCACTACCAGAGCAGATAAACAGTTCAAACCCCTTTCCTCTTCATTCGTCTCTTGCGTTCTTGTGGTGGGTAGACAGTATGTATTAATATGAGCAACACATCCTGATATTAACTTTAAAGAGAGTCGATTAAAGACACTAGACAACACTTACTTTTAAATTTTTCCGGAACATGTTTCAGACTCTCTTTAAAGTTAATTTATCATAACAACACTGTTTTCAACACTTCCAAGAAAGGAATTGCACATCCTGATATGTCTTTGAAATGTTATGTATTTAAAACTATGAATAAATTATCTTGAGATAATGGCCAGAGCATACTGACTTACTTTTTAAATAGTTCTAATCTTATACTGCATTGTGCTGTCGTGGTCATACAGCAAAATGTATTTTGAAGCATTTCAAGTGAATGTGTTCTGTGATTGATAGGGATTGGAAAAACAAGAAACATTTATAAAACAGCTATGAATGTAAATTGTAATTAGTGGAGGAATTTATGTGGTTGGTATATATCAGGAATTTTTTATTCTGTAAAAATATGTGTACTAATTTTGTCACTTATAATCACTGAAACTAATCTCTTTGAATGCTTTCATGTATAGAAAACAAAGAAAGAATTTGATGCAGAAATGCGTAAAATGCTTTCTCCACAAGAAGTGCACCTGCACAATATGTTTTTGATACGTCTGTTCAATAAATGTCATGATATATCGATGTGTATGCCTTATATGAGCTCAAGAGGTTGGAAAGCAAAGAGGTCTAAAGTGAAGAGGAGATACCGCAGTGATAAAGGAAATTTTGAGGTTAGTAATACGGTCAAATGTTCTTATGCTTTTGCTTACATCATATTTTTTGTGATTTTGTAATTCATTTCAGAGAAATTGGTGGTTTCAGCAGTCACTCTAATTTCTGGGGAATCAGATGTACGAGGGCCGTTCAGAAAGTAACCTCCGATCGGTCACAGTGCGGGTAGTGGGGGGAGTAGCAACGCCATCTGTGCATTCATGCACTCAGCAGGTCAGTCGGCATCAAGCCGTGGTCGAGTGAACGTCGTATCTGCGCTAGTTTAGTGTTTGTGGCGGTTGAAATGTGTGCTGCAATAGAAAACCCCGCCAAATGCGAGGTGCGTGCTGTTATAAATGGGACGACCATTAATCAAGACGTGTACTGTGAAACACTAAAAAAATTACGACGGGCTATACAGAACAAACGCCGTGGTATGCTGACTTCCAGTATTGTTTTTTTTTTTTTTTTTTGCACGATAACGCCCGTCCACACTCTGCTTGCAGAACAACAGCCCTTCTTGAGTCCTTCAAGTGGGACGTTGTCAACCATCCACCTTACAGCCCAGATCTGGCGCCAAGCGATTATCACCTCTTCATGCATATGAAGACATGGCTCGGGTTCCAGCAGTTTGATGATGACGAAGAGCTCAAAGATGGTCACAGGCTGGCTCCAGGCACAAAAGGGTGATTTTTATGCAGAAGGAATTTCAAAGCTTGTGAACAGATACAATAAGTGCCTCAATCATTAAAGAGACTATGTAGAAAAATAGTGCAAAGATGTAGTTGTAAGATGTATATATTAAAATATTTTTATTTAACTTGGTGAATTTTTTGCAATCAACCGGAGGTTACTTTCTGAACGGCCCTCGTAATATTTATGCATCTAATTTAAATTTTTGCAATTATGACTGATGACAATGAAAATAAGTGTGTAACTTGTGAAAGTTCAGAGGAAAGTGTTGTCCTGTGAAAGAGAAAATTATGGCATACTTTCAGAAAATTGTCATTCGACACATACAATTATCTTTTGATATTAAATAAAATTTATTCCCTGGAATTTCCTTTCATTTCTTCTAATGTGTACAACTTTACCATATATAGGCAGGTATTTATTTTATTTATTTATTGTTACCTGAAAAGTTTCTCAGAGCCAAAGCTCATGCTAGGGAAGAGTACAAAAATATATAAAATATGGCAGCCCTTAAGAATATTTATAATACATTTTTATAGTAGGAATTAATTACCATACAAAAATAACATATATAAAACAAACAAAGATACAGACATTCACTGTAACTGAAGAAGTAATAAGAGCAGAGAACATTGCAAAAAGCTACATATTCTATGAGACATTAACACATATTAATTTTTAACCAGTTCAGCTATAAATGAGTGACAGTTTGTCAGCTATCAAAATATGCCTTCAGTACATTTTCAGCTAGTTTCCTTTTAAAACCTTTTATGTTCCTGCAGTTTTTTAGTTCCAGTGACAGTGCATTGTATAAGTTAACATTTGAGGTTAAGCTGTTCAGGCCATAAGTAGAAATGTTCACAGTTGGTTTTATTAAGTTTTCTTTATTTCTTGTAATGTGCACATGCGTGTGCGGCATGCATTTTGTTCTAAAGGGCAGTTATTTAGCCATGAAAAAGGTTTGCTCTTGTTGGATCCCACATAATTGGATACAATCTCAAAAAGATGCTTGTGTCAGTGTACAAAAATTCTCAAGAAATACAATGGCAATGCCTCAAAAGACCTATGTAAGATTGTAACAGATGACAAATCATAGATCTATGCATATGAGCTGGAACAGCAATAGACTGTATGGGTGTCTCAAAATGGAGCATATCCAACAAAATTTGTTCACACTCAAAGCACTTCAAAGCAAATGGTCACCTGCTTTTTCAGCAAAACTGGCAATGTGGCAACAGTGCCTTTAGAGGAAAGTAAAACAGTCAAAGCCGAATGGTACACAACCTTTTGTTTGCCAGAAGTCTATGGTGAAGTTGTAACGTTATGGCCGTCACCCCACTATCAATTTATATTGAACTGGGCAGCCCGAAGTAATTTTGTGCTGTCAGGTTGCCGCTTGCCAGCCCGTCTTAACCCACTTCGTCCTGCAAACACTATATAAGCTCCCCTCATTCGAGCAAACAGGGAGTCTGTTAGCAGAGCAGGAAGTCTCTGGAGCAGTATGGCAGTAGTGCTGAAAGAGGGCAGTTATAAAACACAGTCAGTCGACGGAGCAGTACGGTCTAGACTAGGAACTCAACCCTGTCACAGCTGCGGAGGGATACAACAGCCTACAAGGGACAAGGGAAAGGAGTACTACAGAGTCAAAGCTACGTGACATCCTAAGTTTGGTTGTTTGAGAGAATTTCACCAGGACATTATGGTAAAATGCCTATCATTGCATCTAGTCACCAGTGGATTGGTGTTATGTGAATGTCAAGGGAGGCATTTGCAGATGGAAGGTTCCAGACACCAGGATGTCTACTGCTTCAACTCGTATTAGCCAGGTTCAGGGTGAGAGAGCTTCAAACTGTTTGTCTCAGATATTTGCTTGAGTTTTAATCACGCTTATATGAGAGAAATTTTTGGACTAAGTTAAAAGACCATTGCAGAATGTTTTTCCTGGGTCATTTATAAAGAATGACTAAAACCCCATTGTGATTTATGCCATAGTTGAATGCATCTTGTAGGGGGACAGCTTTGTGGAATGTCAGGGTTTTAGGCAAGCTGCTTCCTCCAGACCAAGGTTAAATGGGAGAGGCATGAAGTCAAAAGGGGGATTTTCTCTGAATATACATATTTGAAGTGTTATTTCATGTTTGGTAAACATTCTGAAATTTTGATTCAAGTGTGGTTTTATTCAGTTTTGAATGTAATTTTGAGAATTTATTTATATATATATATATATATATATATATATATATATATATATATATATATATATATATATATATATGTGTGTGTGTGTGTGTGTGTGCGCGCGCGCGTGTGTGCATTTTTTTTTTTTTTTTTTTTTTTTTTCAATGCTAAATCTTTTGTCCTTTTATATGTTATACATTTCCATATTTTCCAAATATGTTCAAGAATGTTTAACATGTGTATATTACTGCAAGTTCAATTTCCCCACCGATTCCGATCCAGTACGTTTTCCTCAATAGTATGTTACCAGGTTGCTGATCTGTGCAAGTAGTGGGAGGAGAAAAAAGAAATGTACGAATTGCATAGTGAGCTATTATTAAGATATACAGTGAAAGTAGAAAGGATAATAAGACAAGGCAACAAAGTGAGGAAAACCAACAGGAACTGTAGGATCGTTTTTCATCAAGAGAATGCGAGCGCGCATACATCTCGTCTAACAACTGAGTATTTGAAGGCTCTAAAAGTTGAATTGATGGGTCATCCACCATACAGTACCGATTTGGCACCCAGTGACTTATTTTTGTTCCTGAATATCAGAATTGCATGGACAACGATTTTCTTCACCAGAAGAAGCAATTGATGCCTTCAAAAGCCATGCTTTGGAGGTGTCTCAAGAAGACTGGAATAAATGTTTTGATAAATGGTTCAAACAGGTGCAAATGTGTATTGATCATAAGGGAGAATATTTTGAAAAACAGTAAAGCAGTTTCCGATCAGAAATTACTATTTTAATTATTAAGCTCAAAATATAAATAGCCCCTCATAGTACAGTAAAGCTTTGGGTGTCGGCCAAAATATAAGCTAATTAGAGAAGGTCCACTTGGAATAAAGTTAAAAAGCCTGCAAAGCTAATGTTTACTTTTGTGATAGACGATGAAACTTGGACACCAATGCCATGGGTATAGATTTGTTTACTGTGCATTAGTTGTCATGGCCAGTAATGGAGAGGGAGCAGCAAGTCAAGACAAACTAGTATGAATATGGTGCAATACTTGACGTACTATCTCGCTGTTCGTGCAAACAAGCCTGTAATTACTTAAAATATGAAGCTATTAACAGTGACGCAAACAAATATATACAAATATAATAATTTGTATAAGCCTGTAATTTTCTAGGCACTCTTATCTTGGTTTGATATTTTGTTCATCTAGAGAAATAAGTTAAAATTAATTTGTGAATGATAAATATGCACTTGTCCAAATTCAATGTCTGATAAGTGTGTCTTATCTTTGTTCATATTTGAAATAACCAACCAAAATGTCTGCCTGCCTCCCATTTTTTATTTTTTTCATAGCTGGCAAAATTTATGTCTTTTCATACTGAGAGATACAAGGTTCTTCACTTCCCAACAAAGTAATAAAAATTTAAACTAAAATCCTTTGACACTATGAAAGCTATAATGTCACACAAATATAAATATTTGTAACAAAAAACTTCACTTATCTTAAGAAAATGGTGTTAATTCTTCTTTCTAATGGAGATCGATTTCCAAACAGATTGCTTGTATCAATCTCCATTCGAAAGAAGAATTAACACCATTTTCTTAAGATAAGTGAAGTTTTTTGTTACAAATATTTATATTTGTGTAATATTTATTGCTTCACTCTAGCTAGCTTCATTTTCTACGTAATCAGCTATAATATCAACTCAGAGTTTATTGTGCCTCATTATTTTATAACTTGCGAGAAAGCTATCCTGACTGAGGCCAAAATTAAGGATCTCTTCCAAGTCATTTTGGCCAGCATTGCATATTCTGTACCAGATATTTAAATAAGTTCAGTTTCCTGAATACACATATTAATGGTATGTAAACCTGTTTCTAATTGCATAATATTAGAAGAATACAATTCCTCATCCAAAAGTTAATTTTTTCTATTGTGAGTAGCTTTAGAGGTATGTGATTTGGAGCACAACATTAACAAAAACAAAAGCTAAGAAACCAATTAATTTTTGCAACATTACTGCTGCTTTATTGGTGCTTTACAGTTGAGCTATAAAAGTACAGTGCTGTAAGGTACTTGATAGTTCCCTATGTAAGCAGAAACATTAGTGGCTATTGTTCAGTAATTCTGAAATGCCTTAATTGACCTAATGCTTAGAACTTAGAGGCACTTATAGCGACATACACTAGGTTGTGCAGAGCTACCCTAAAGAAAAAGCAGAAATGTGGCACTTTCAACCACACCACAAGCAGAACTCCCAAGTTGAATGGTCAGTGCATTTGTCATTGCTCATTTCTTTTTATTGAGGTTGCCCATTGTTAGGAAATACTCCCTGCATAAGTTTTTTTGCTTTGTTTAATGGTATATTTTGTGTGCTATAATGAGCGTATATCAAATTACAGCCAGCAGATGTTGCAGATTACATTAGCAGCCCTGGCACACTGCCACCAAATTCACATGAAGAAAAACTGCGTTATGCCAAGCAGGAATTATTCATACCAGATAAGGGGTTCATCATGGGGCGAATGCTGTTAGGAGCATGGGAAGTTGGCTTAGAAGGTGCTAATGATTTAGCAGCACAATTTCTGGCATCTGCTGTAAAGGTACTGTTATCTTTATTGTTATAGGAATAAGTAATGACCAGTAAGCATCAGTTTCAAAAGTTGTTCATAATACAGCAGTATAGATTATAAAGATGAGTAATATAGATAAAAAGCTAGAAATAGATGCTCAAATGAGCACATGGTCCATAGAGTTTAAATAAAGTTACCCGACTCATCTTCTTACAAGATAAAGGAGGGAACCTTTACTGAGTTAATGAAGTTTACATTTTAACTAAGATTCAGACTTGAAACTCCTTGAATGTGGTACATGCTCCCTGCCCTCTTCGTCACATCCAGTGGTTTTGCCTTTGTTGCTGAGTAATTGAAATACTAAGGTCCACCACCAGCAGATTTTTATATATATTTGCTAAATTACTTTTCTTTATGTCTTTGTCACATTATACTGGACCCTTTAGACCTATTCAGACTCAAAGGTTTACAATGATATGGAATAAGATGTGACTTGTAAGATATTGTATTGTCTTTTGCTGTGCTAATTTTGTTTAATGATATTTTAGTGAAAACACATATTAACAGTCTACATGAGTTTAATACAATATAAAACATAAAAGTTCAAAGACTTATTTAACTTTAAATTATGCTGAACCAATTCTCCTTCAAGTACTCATATAATTAATATTTAACTTTTAAAATACAATTAAGACATTTCAAGCCAACTTACTTTACTTTCTCTTTTCTATGACAAAAGTTAGAATTTACTCCAAATACAAATTTTCTTTCAGCATGTTTCGCCTTCAAGTGAAGGTGAAACACATTGAAAGAAAATTTATGGTATGTAAAGCACAAAGTATCTCGTTCGACTCATTGTATAATTTTTAATTATTACATTACTTACACTGTTAATTCCAATTTGCCTTCTCAAATTACAAATAGGTTTTTTCAATTATTTTGGACGTCACTTGCTAAATTCCTCCAAACTCGCATAATCAAGGTGTTTTTCAGTTCGTCTTCCGGCCTTCTTGAGGATTCTTTCAACATATTTCATTCTGCTTGTGTCTATTTTATTGTTTAGTATGTAAATTTTTAGTTCAGTTTCAATGTCTGATTTAAAGCTCTTGTTAATTTAGTCTCATTGTTGCTTAGCCTTTTTAAAAATCTCTGTTTAGTTTCTGTTTTAATTTTTCATGATTAGTCAGGATCTTCATGAAACACTGTTGTTGCCATGGTTTCATAAAATTTCATTTTATATCACTCCTTGTGTTTGTTTTCTATTTGTTGTGCTACATAGTGCATGGAAAACCTATAATTTATTTTGAATTTATCACACTTAAACCTTTTGTATACCCTAGTAATACAAAGTGAGATACTCATTCTCTTCATTTTCTTTTACCATTTTTTATTTTTCTGTAGGACAAAATGTAAGACAAAAAAAGGGGCGATAGTCAGCACCCTTTCTTAACCCTAAATTAGTTGTGTCTCCTCTGATATGTATTCCTACATTTATAACAATATATCTGTGTATAAACTTGCAACCAGATTTGTTGCAAATGGGATGATTGGATGGTGGAGTGGTGTGATGATAAGTTTTTCTCACCTTTGGTGATCTTGTAGAAATCTTGTAGCTCCATGGCAGCTCTGGAGCAAGAAATCTTACCTCTGGACATGGTCGCAGAGTATAGGAATTTGATACTGCAATTGTTTGAGAATAAACAATTCTTTTCTTGTAAATATATGGATATTATTCCAGCAAAACAATTTTAAATTCTGATACAATTTTAAACAATATAAATGCTTTAGTTAATTGATGAAAATTAATCGTTTCTTCACACTAGCCGTATATATTATTCACAATGTGGTATATGGCATTGAATGTTTCATGTTGACTCTAATATAAATGCTGTCTTTTTAACAAACAGTGGTTGTTGCATCAATGAACTGCTTCTCTCTCTTGCACATTTATTAGTGCAACTCAAATGCATTCACACAAAACACTTTCTGCACATTTGCGGAGCGACACAACTACACATCTTACTCCTATGAAAGTCGCTTGCAGAAGCATACTAATTTTAGATAATCTTGAGCTCTATTCCCTCTGCGTTACTGTAACAACCAAATTACTTATCTTTTACTGGCCCACGTCACCACTTTACGTAATCACATTTTTGCAATCACCTATAACAACAATAGTATATAACATTTAACGTACATTGCATCATCTCATGACCAACCTAATTTTACTCTTTGATTTTTGTACAAATTAATCCTTTCATAACAATTCTAAATTAATTTTTTTTAAAATTTAGAAACACGAAATAACCACCACAAAACTGTTGTGGCTAGCCTCTAGCTATTAGTATATTTATCAGTTGTCTTATATTTTATTAAAAATGTTTTCATAGAATATATGGATGTGATATTCATTTCTAATTTATATTCTCTGTATTTCTCTGTTGTCTGCTTAACTGTGAAAATATTATCAGTACATGAGGCATCTAGATGAAAACGTGGCGAGTCCATTTTTATGATATAAGCATTTATGTGTGCAATGAAGAGCTTTTTGTTTATTTTCAAATAGTAATGCACAAAATCTGTCATTTAGTACTAAAACTACATATATTTTGAAATGGCATTCAGATACTGCAAGTCATAAGGGCCATTTGCAATCATCACACATCTCAGGTTATACAGTTCGGTGCCTATTTCTGTATAGCTTTAGGTTAGATTAGGTTTAAAAAGGATGGAATGTAGAAGCTCTAAACATCTCAACCAATGTTGACCCATTGTGCATCCTTTTATATTTATTAGAATGTCTAATTTTCTAGCTTTCTTACTGAGACCTTACTAAGTAACTGGAATTGTACAAACTGTAATCACTTTAGATGAACAGTATTCTATTCCATTTTGTTCCATTTTGTATGTTATAAGATGCTATCATGGATGTTATTTTCTGTATCCTATGAATACTTTCCAAGATTAAACTCTGAGCTCCATAATCTTAGTTTGATTTCTTTGCAGTTTTTATTTGCTTAATGAGGCTTACTTTGTAGACGTAAATTACATTATATATATATATATATATATATATATATATATATATATATATATATATTAAAAGTCTTATTAATTAATACTTTTTAAAACTTAAAACTTCTCTCCCATCACTATAAAAACAGGAACATTTTCGGACTATCCCAGTCTCATCCTCAGCTGATTGACGATTGAATTACCAATCGGATGAGGATGAGACTGGGACAGTTCCGAAAATGTTCCTATTTTTAATAGTGACGTGAGTATAGTTGTAAATTATATTGAATTATGACTCAATAGATCCACTAATATAAAATTAGCTCCACTTTTAAAAACACTGTTATTAATGACTATGTCAATTCATTATTATTTTTGGATTTACTTGCTCAATAGTCTTTATACATAATCTTTTCTGCCCTTTTATTTTTGACTGTTTTCCTTATTTGTATTGTTTCCACTGGTCATTAACATCCTCATTTATGTAGTTACAAGGATATAATTTCTTATTCTGCCTTCATACGGATTCCTTATGCTTATCTTCTCATTTTGAATTGTTACTTTTGTATAACTGAATTGTATTAGATAGACAAAAGCTTACTAAATAAAAATTGCATATCTCACTAAGACATATAGCGTTAGTTTAACAGGCTGTTTTTATGGTGTTAACCATTTCTAACATGTTTATTGAAATGTGTATGCTTAGGCTTTCACTACACTTCAACCATGGCCTACAAGCCCAGAAGCCATTTCACTTCAAATATTTATTGTAATTGGTTTTAATCTCCAAATTTTGAAGTACTTAATTTCCCCCCCCCCCCTCTCTCTCTCTCTTTCATGGAAAGAATTCCAAAACCAGCTAATAACAACATGCTTTTTAAATATTTGATAATACTACCCATCATTTTGAAACTTTTTCATGCAGCAAGAGATGTGATGTGATCTTAACTAATTTTGGGTTGTTGCTGAACACGAATCCATTATTCATTACTATGTAAACCATCAGATTTTCTTGCAATAAGTACTGCAAAATAACAGATATAGGAATAAAAAGTACTGAACAAATTAAAACAACCAACATGAAAAATTCAACGCCATGGCCGGAACTTGAACCACGGATCTCCTGGTTTCCATTGAACTACCATGGCCAACGTGCCGTCCTGACATTAAATTCTCCATTTGACTCGTATATTTCCCCAGTAAACTACTATGGGCTCTTGCATCCGAGATACACCGTTTGTGGCGACTTACTGTTGTAAGTACTTGAGTCCCAGGCTTCATCATTTAACTCTTATTATTTTAGTTAATTGATGGAAATTAATCATTTCTTCACACTAGCCGTTTATAGGCTAAGGTTTTTGATAGATAGAGTCAACATGAAAAATTCAATGCCATGGGCGGGATTTGAACCACGGATCTCCTGGTTTCCATCCAGTCGCTCTAACCCATTGAGCTACCATGGCCAATGTGTCTTCCTGACATTAAATTCTCGTATATTTCCCCGGTAAACCACTAGGAGCTCTCACATCCGAGATACATCGTTTGTGGCGACTTACTGTCGTAATTACTTGAGTCCCAGGCTTCATCATTTAACTCTTATTATTTTAGTTAGTTGATGGAAATTAATCATTTCTTCACTCTAGCCTTTTTTTCCTAAGTTTACATCCTCCAACGTTAAGTCATATTGGATGGTGAATGAAATGGGTGAAATGATGCTCAAATGTGTCCAGGGTCTATGGAGCTTAGAGCTACCCGACATTCGTCTTTAAGGATAAGGGAAAATTCCAGAAAAGACCTTATCCAGGTAACTCACCCTGACCAAGATTCGAACTCGGGACCTCTTGAACGTGAGGCAGACATGCTACCATCTATGCTACCGAGGCAGGCTAGCTGTTTATAGGCTAAGGTTTTTGATAGATAGTCAACATGAGAAATTCAATATCTTTGCCAGGATTTGAACCACAAATATCCTGGTTTCCGTCCAGTCGCTCTAACCCATTGAGCTACCATGGCCATCGTGCCATCTTGACATTAAATTCTCCATTTGACTCGTATATTTCCCTGGTAAACCACTAGGGGCTCTCACATCCAAGATACACCGTTTGTGGCAACTTACTATCATAAGTACTTGAGTCCCAGGCTTCATCATTTAACTCTTTATTATTTTAGTTGATTGATGGAAATTAATCATTTCTTCATGCTTGCCGTTTATAGGCTAAGATTTTTGATAGATAAGAGTCAACATGAAAAATTCAATGCCATGGGCAGGATTTGAACCACGGATCTCCTGGTTTCCGTCCAGTCGCTCTAACCCATTGAGCTACCGTGGCCAACGTGCATCCTGACATTAAATTCTCCATTTGACTTGTGTATTTCGAATTTAATGTCAGGACAGCATGTGAAATTGGGAGACCTTGGTTAGCTATAATCACTTGTCAGAGGCTTTGCCGCAAAATTCATGCTGGGTAGTGTAACTGCTTCGGTCTCTTTTATTCCTTTGTACATACATATAAAAAGTGAGAACATTCTGCAAACATTCATTTCCATTATATACAAATATAACTATTTGTAACTTTAAACTTCACTTATCTTATAAGGAATGATGATAATATTCATATAAATTGTCCGGAAAAAGGATTACATTCCTACATGAAGGTTAACTCTGATACCAAGCACAGCATTTATCACGCATTTAAATTTTCTGGTATACCTCCTCTCCCTCCCTTGTACATGCAATTTTCTTTTAAAAATACTTTATTTGCATTCCTAAGACTTTAAAAGATATTATCACTCAAACCTTTTTTATAAAGATCTCGAGGTATGTAATACACCTTGTAATATTAGATCAAGTAAAAATCCAGTTTCTATTTGATCATGCATGATCAACTTTAATATCATTGATATCACAGAGCATTTTGATTTTATGTAGACTAAGTTTCATGACATAGTAGATGGAAGTAATTGTACATTTTTTATTTAAATGAATTACATTCATCAAAGTTACTGAAGATCTTCTGAATCTCACTGTAGTTTGTGCAATAATATTTGGCAGCAGCAAGGCAAACTCCCCTGTGTGTTACTGAGGGGAAAGGGTGCATTCATGGCACTAAGTTTCAATTCAACCTGCATAATGCATCAGAGTAAGAAGATGTTTTGCACAAGAATTTTCACACATTAGAATTTTGTTTTCCACACTGTGGTTTTTTTTAAAATAGTCTGCCTTTTTTTTTTTTTTTGCAGGTATTTTTGAAAAGCGTATTGACTGCCATCTTCTCTCGCCGAAAAGCCTACAAACTACGTCGGGATAAATTTCAGTATGCTATGGGTGCAACTTTGCCAAATCCATGGCTCAGAAATACAGCTGGTATTATAAATTCAATAAAGGACAGGTAAAAAACCTTTTTTATATAACTTGAATTCCCAGTTAACGATACATACTGTTATTGCAGTGTCTTCTCAATCGTATGCTCTAAATAAACTGCCCTCAGTGGATTATCATTAATTGCAGTTGCTATTAGAGGCTGATACATTCAAGTTTGGGACAGGGGTACTTAAATGTACCAGTCATATGGAGTATACAGTTTACTCTCAATTATCTGAGCATGATTTATCTGGTTTGTAAGTTAAGCATGTATGGCTTATGATAAAAAGGAAAATGTCTCTTTTTGAAAGATCAAGGGTGAAGGGAATCTGGGCTACAGCTGTATATGATTCAGACATACGTTGTGCACATAATGAATCTTTTTTTTTTTTTTTTTTTTTTTTTGCATAAACAAAAAAGACTGTTCTTGCTGTGGTCTGTTATTTAAATTGTGTGTGATAATCATGTGGTGAACTAAATGAAATAGAGTTGTGTTAAGTGAAGCAAAAATAAGAAAGAGGAAAAACAATGAGGGCTTTGAAAGCACTGATGATGAAAATTTGAATGACTTGTAGAACAGTGATGAATATGAACCAGACTTTTGACTGTAGAGGTTAGTGTTAATACTATTACTAAGGAGATAAGAAGAAGAGGGAGAATCTGAAGGTGAAGTGGAAGAATAAAAGGTTATGAATTTGCATTTCTCATACTAAAACTTTGCCATGTCTTTGATCTGTCTTTGATTAAAACTTGCATTATCTGAAGCACATATCTCTTAACTGCAAGCCTCACATTTTATTGCTGAACTATCTCACCTAGAAACCTGTGCCAGTAGCAGCCTATAGCCTGATATTTACAAAGTATGATAGCCGAAAGTCAGTTACCATTCTTCCTTTCTCCCTACCCCAAGATGCCATACTAAATAAGCGCAAGGAGAAACAATATGACAGCAGTTGATATTTATTCAGTCTGGAGAGTCACAGTGTAAATTTGAAGACGTCCTGCTTAAAACTCACACTTACTACCTATGCCATTACAAGTGATAGATACTGATTATACGTGCAAGAAAACATTCCATGCTTCTGTATAGGTACCTTCCGAGCTTTTAATGAGGAAAATCTGGAAAATATCTCAGTCAGGGATAATGATCTGAAGTATCTGAAGCACAGACCTCTTAACTGCAAGTCTCACATTTTATTGCTGAACTATCTCACCTAGTAACCTGTTATTGGCACACATGAAGTCATAATATTCATTTTCATTTTGAAGATGTATCTTCTGAAAGCCTATTTTATTTTTAGGTGTGCAGAGCTAGATGATCAAGACAGCAGTCAGTCTCTCGCACAAGATATGGTGTCACAAGATGACCTGCAGCAAAAAGCAGCCTATGAAATCGCATGTGGAAGTACAGGTGATGCCATTCCAAACAAACCAGTTTCATGCTTTCAAGTTCTAGAAGCTCTTCAGGTAAGTGTTCAAACTGTTTTGTTTAGGGACAGTGTCAGTGTGCCATTTCTTTGAGCAGTCACTAAGAGCCTTGTAAATTTGAGTTTGAAATTTACAAATCTTGATGAGCAATCAACTTAAATGTTTACTTCCTGTAGCAGATTATGTGCTGGCTTCAAGTCCTGGTATCATTTTCATAGTACTGCTTAAATAAGTTCTTAAGATAGCTTGTATCTCTGTGGTGAGATATCTAATATTCTTTAGTTTACAAAAAACCTTAGAAGGTAAACTGATGTAAATTGCACATTAGCAGCGTTCATTTCTGAACAATTGTTCATGTACCCAAACCCAATTTCCTTCAGTAGAATACTAAAACTTGTTATTTTGAAATCAGGTAAAGTTGTATCACTAATAACAATTGCTGCTTTCTCAATAGTTCGTGGCTGGTGGTTCATTGTCCAAGAAAACTGATGCACTTTACAACATTTTTTTACAAAGTCAGTACATTTTGTGCCAAGCAGTCTTTTAGCATTTACTTCTCTTTTCAGTTTTGTGTTTGTACACATGAATGAAGATGACACTTAAATACACCAGTAAACTCTGACATTTAATGACTAATTCTGGATGCTTCTTACAAAAGTTTATGAATACATTCCATACCATAGTTTTCTTATAACTTTTAAAATGTTCCCTTTGTGATCTTTTACATATACAATTTGATTATTCACAATCTTTTTTACCTTCACCATTGTTAATTGCACTGTATTAAACAGTTAAAAATCAAGCAAACACTACTGTGTGCCACAAAACTGACTTCACTGTAACTGACTTTTTAGTAACAAAAAATTATGCATGTGCATATCTTGATCTTAAGTTGTTATTAATTACATGCATATGCTATAAAGGCAAACTGAAAATTAAATGTAATGTTCTAACAATACTTTTTAACAAAATAAACTTTTGAACAATATAAAACAATTCATTTCTGTAGTCTGACATGGAACTACATTCTTGTATATATTAGCCAATGCACACAGTTTGCATTGTGCTTTTGTTACATGAGGTTCCCTTCTAAGGTTAATGGCAGTATAGATAGTATTAAAGTGAAGGCATTCGTAGTTTAAATTACTTCATTTTAATTAGTTTTAGAGTTTTATTTAAAATAATTCAGTTGTAAATAATTGTAACAGAATAATTATTATTGTTTTATCGATGAAAGCAAAAGTAGATGGAATGTTTAATAGACAATGATCAGTGGTTAAGTTACTGCAAACACGTTTAAAGGATAGCACACAATATGTGGACATGAGATCAGCTCCATGATATTATAGCACTTCTATTCATTAACCTTGCCCCGCTGAAATGTATCACTCCACGTTCAACTACCTTACCCCTCACACTAATTGGCTAATGCTTTCACTAGATAGGCCATAGGCCTATAATTGCTGGGAAGATAAATAAAATCGTACAAATAAGGATATGAAGGCATGCAAAAATACAAGTTTATAATGAACTGTGCAAGTTGAAACTGAATGACTGAGCAATGAAACTGAAAGAGTTTATAATGAAAGGCCTTTGGCCTTTTCCACTGGGATTTTTTAAACCAGCACACATACCTTTCAAAAATGCTTGTCTTTCAGTCTTAAAAGTCGTGTCATGCCATACCTTACTTTTCGTGTGTTCTTCGTGTATATTTTGCAATTTGTATCTCGGTACAGTCTGATTGTCCTTAAATAACGTCTTCACCACACAGCAATATCGCCTCTGTCTTTTAGCACATTTTTATTGCCTCTTTTTTCATTCACAAACCCCAGCTGTATAAGCAATCTGCTGAAATTTGGTAAATCTGCATCCTCATTTACAGCAGACGAAATGTTACTTATGTTAGGGAGTTCGTTACTAAAGATAAAACTATGCACATGAAGACGCATAACACTTTTCACATATTTTCTCCGAGCACGCACTTTTGTTTATTCCTGCTTTTGCCTGGAGTGGTAAGTTTTCCTGTTTTCTCAATTTCACATCGCGATGTTCCTACGGATCTAGCACTCACACCTGTAACTTCAGAGCACAGCTATTCGGCTTCTCTCACTGACAAAGACGGATTCTTCTCTGTGAATGCATTAAACACATGCACCACAATTCTTTTTTCGCCTGTTTGTAAAGAATTATCCGTGCGATACTTCAGCGAAAAACTGGCAGTAGACTCTTTCATTATACTTACATATAATAAGTACATGCACAATAAACGATCAATAAAATAATCTAGCTCTCGCATTGGGCACAACACACTGTCGAATGGTGATATATGACTAATCCAGTTCAAAACAAGGTCAGTGATAAAAGTCAGATAAAAAAATATGTCATTACTACTGCTAAATCACGTGCTATTGTGCCATGTGCTTGAGAGCAAAGGAACCTCCTCTTTACTTTGTTTAAGAATTAACATGCATTTCAGATAAATCAACTCTGTTGCGTAATATATTTAATTCAAATCGTTACGAAAATATAAATTTGACAATTCTCTTCCAACATATAAAGATATATCAGCATGTTAAATAACGAACTAATTTTTACCGCACGACAGTCATTACCACAACAGCAGCCAATGAGAGGTGATTAGGTCGCGTGACCGTTAAGAGATACGGAGCAAGCTTATGTGAAACAAGGATTAGGTTAACTAGCAGTTCTTCCTCAGTGACTCCAGTTCTTGCGAGTCCTCTGATGGTAAATTATACCTACCTCCCTTATAGCGTAAATAACTTATGTATGTATGTCCATAAGAGCCCATTCTACCTTCATGCATAACGTGAAAACTGCTTTAGATGCAGAGGTCCAACACCTTCAAGTCTTTTAAGGCAGCATAATCGGCATGCATAAAATGTCAACTGCTATTCAAAAGGCAAATATAACCTTCAACTTAAATCCATGCAGATTTTACTATATATAATTTCAATATTACAATACTATTAATTAATTATTTATTAAGTTATTATATTAAATATTAATTATTAATAATTACAATACATATATACACATACAAGGTGTTCCAGAAATACTTTTACAAACTTCAGGTATTGGTTCCTCACACTAAAAGAAGGAAAAATGTTTGTAATCCTTGGTTTTCGTATTATTCCTGTCACAATGAAAGTGTGAGTTCAACGGCCTTTGAGGTTCAACCTCAAAACTTCATTTCTCTATGCACTCATAGAATTGACCTATTGTATTACATACGGTAGATGGTGAAGTGTTGCCATGGAGACTTGTTTATGTTTGTCATTTGTTACCAGTCTGTCTGCAACATTTCAATTGTGTGCATGTATTGAGTTAACACACGTGTTTCATTCCACCATAGCTGGATACTCATTTTGTGTACAGGCAGACATGATTTTTATGTATGGTCACAAATGGTGATGGATGCAAGGCTGCACGGCTCTTATCAGATGGAGTTTCCAGACCAAAGACAACCAAGTCATCCGACCTTTGTCGCTGTTTATTGTCATCTTGATGAGACAGAAACCGTTGCACCAGGGACTATTGATTGAAGAAGACCAAGAGTTGTTCTATGCCGGAACACGAACCGATGTTAAAGTGTGTCGAAGATCCAGATATCAGTACAAGACAATTGGCTGTGGCGTCTGGTTCATCACATGTGACAGCATGGAGGGTACTTCACGAGCAGCTCCTGTATCCATATCATATTCAACGTGTGCAGGGCCTTTCGCCTGCCAATTATCCACTATGGGATAGCTTTTGCCAATGGTTTGTAGCACAGACAGCCAATCCATTGTTTGTCTCGTCAGTTTTGTTTACAGACGAGGCAACGCTCGGGAGAGATGGAATTACTAATTTCCACAACATACACGTATGGGCAAGTCGTAATCCTCATGCTGTACTTAAGGCTAGACATGAGCAACAGTTTAGTCTGTGTGGGCTGGCATTGTAGGTGACTGTCTGGTAGATCCATATGTTTTACCAGCACGTCTTACTGGTGCTGTCTACTGGGACTTTATCCAGCACACTCTTCCTGACCTACTTAACAAAGATGTGCCCCTGCAAATAAGAAAAAACATGTGGTTTATGCATGATGGGGCTCTGGCACATTTTAGTCGCATTGTTTGAGATGCACTGACTGGTATCTACCATGACTGATGGATAGGCAGAGGAGGACCAGTTCTATGGCCTGCATGTTCTCCCGACTTCAATTCCTGGAATTTTTACCTCTGGGGGCTTCTTAAATCATTGGTTTATGGAGCTGCCAACCTGGATGCAGAAACGCTTGATCGATGTGTTATGGAAGTATGCGAAACCATTCACCACCATCCTGAAGTTTTTGAAAGGATGTGACATTCCATGTTTCGACAAATACAGGCATGCATAGAAGCAAGAGGAGGACAATTCAAACATTTATTATGAGTTGTGTGTGTTATAAGTGTATCACTGTGGTGAACCCCTCCTATTGAGAAAACAAAGGATTATGGGACATATTCATATGAACGTTTTTCCTTCTTTTGATGTGAGGAATCCATACCCAAAGTTTGTAAAAGTATTTTTGAAACATTATATATATAGTGAGAAAAACCGGTTAAACATCATTCATTTTAATTTGCCATTTAGCTGTTTTAAAAAACTTTGTTGATGCTCTATAAGTCCTTTTAGAGCACACACTTAGGTCATTTAGATTCTATAGCCAATACAATCTTTGGTTACTCATATGCATGTCTCTGTTGAACTAAGTGTGCTTATTGTGTTATTAGCTAGTTAATATCCAGTTGCAAGTAATAACTCATTTTAAGCTCTATGTGCAGGGAAATATCTTCATTTGGCATCAAGTCTCTACACAGAAGACGTTAACTCAGGTCATCACCACATCATCGACACTAACTTGTGCCATTGATAAAAATGTTCAATCTGATCATTATTATTGCATTAAGCTTAGGCAAGCTTCAGAAACTAGTACATTATTTAGATGAAAAGTCACTTTGGCTTTTCACATACTGTACCATCTGCATGGATTTAGGTTGAAAATTAGGTGTGTCTTTTGAGCAACTCCTGACATTTGATGCATGCCAAATATGTTGTCTTGAAAGTGCTGAAGGTGTTGGAGCTCTGCATCTGAGAGTTGATGGGTAGCAATAAGATATATTGTTCCTATTACTTCACCAGCATAGTTTATAGACCGAAAGTCTAAATGTAGTGTTTCCATCTAAATAATGTACCAATTTCTGTAGCTTGTGAAATTTTGGTACAATAATAACGATCAGATTGCAAATTATTGTCAATGGCATTGGTTATTGTGTCAAAGGTCAGCAGTTGCCTAAGTAACGTTTTTTGTGTGGAGGTGTGCTCTTAAATATTTACCTAAGTTTTTACGAATACCGTTTTCTGATTTTATATTTTGCTTCTTTAGGTAGAAAACAGGTATATTTCACCTAAAAATGTGTTGACCTTTCATCAGAAACAGTTTAATTTTTCCTCAAATCTAAAGAGAAAGTACAAGAAAAAGGTCTCTCTTTCTCCCTCTCTTTCTCATTCTCAGATTAGATTTTATACTTGAGTTAGAGAGCTTATAGGATAATTTTCAGCAAAATATATTTTTCCTAGTCAACCATGAGTTCCCTCCCCCTTCAAAAATGGCTTTAATTATTTTGATTAAAATATATGCTTGAGATGGTGGCATAACAAATCGAAGTATTTTAAGCTTTTTCCCTTTCTTTCTGTTTTGTATCTTGTCATGCACTGCCCACTGAAAAGCTGCAGATAATTTATAAAGATAAAAATTGAACCTCAGTTCATTATGGATGCATCAGAACTCTTTCTTTTCTAAATGCCAAATCTTTTTTGCAATATTTCTTACTAAACCAACAGCATAATAATAGGCCTACATCTTAAGCATATTTTTATGTTTCTGTTTGTTAAAAAGTAGGATAGCAACCAAATGTTTGAAATTAACAACAGAGTCTATTTTGTATAGAATTGTTTATTAATTATTTCAGGTATATCGTGATGTGATTCGTTCCCATACAGTTTACAGTGTCAATGCAGAACGGGTGATCTGCAGTTTACATTACCCCTATTCCGAAGAGCTTTAAAAAGGTAATTTCAATATGTTCTCCTTTTATTTATAGATTTTTTTTTTATTTGCATCCTGAACATCCTCGCTTTGCATATCTTTGCAGTAGAACTTTTCTGACTGATTATGTGTAGGAATTTAGTAACAGTGACGTCAAAATTAATCATAAAAGCTATTTATAGTCGGTTTATTGACACCCGTCACTTCCTTGACGAATGTCAATAAACTGTCTACAAAAAGTCTGACTGAATTGTCTTTCTCAAATTTCTGATCAGGAGTGAGCCATGCACTCATGTTCAATAGAGTGGTAGGCATGATAATTTACAGTGAAGTTGCATAGGAATAAAACATCTATTCCCAGGAAATGTCTGATATTTGACATCAGGAATCAATTTTGTATAACCATACACAGGGCTTGTGGATAGATAAGATTTGCTGATGCTACCTGAACTCCCTTAAAATAATTACAACCAAATATAAGCACAGAAAAACTAAGAGGAATATCTATATTAATAAGGTTTTATCTTATGAGCAAAGAGGACAAAGGAGGAGGCTAATTTAAAGAAAGAAGTAAGGCAAGAAAACAAGGTTTTAATGCATTTATATGAAACAGCAAACTGGATTAATTGGCAAGTGGCTGAGCAGAGATGCAGCATAAAGAACATCCAAGATGCAAAGCATTCAAATGATGGAGTATTAATCTGCATTAAATTTTATTATAATTAGAGTCTAGATTTGTAAACAGTATCAAATGGTGAAATAAGCAAACATATAGGTACGAAATATGAAACAAATAAACACCAAAATAAACACCAAATAAGCATTCAAATGTTGTTGATGCAGCAGACTTTGATATCCGGTTAAATGTCTTTAAAGCTGTGAAGTAAATATAGTGTGCACTGATGGAGGAGAAGTAATGAACATTGCAAATGGAAGAGAAGAGGGGGAAATCTTAGAAATGGCAGTCAGTGGAGCAAAGAAGAAAATAAGAAATGAAATTGCATTATGCCGAGTACAGAGTGAAACAAGTGTGGGAATCGAGGTGATCAAGAAAAAGAATGAAACAAGTGTGGGGATGCAAGGGAGCAGGGAAAAGCAGAGTGAAACATGTGTGAGGATTCAGTAGGTTAGAAAAGAGGTGAGAATTAGGCAGGGGATATCCACATATAGGGGCATATCAGTAAGGCAAAAATATTGCTATTATGGGTAAATTGTAGAAAAAGAAATAGAAAGGATCCGTGAGAGGTATAAGAAAAGATATGAGTAAATGTGATACGACTACAAATTGCAAAAAGCTAAGAGAGATTAGAAGGGGATTGTGAGAAGCTGAGGAAAGGATTTGAGAATATGTGATGAAATGATAGGTTAAGTGGAAGAATGATTGAAAAGAGCTGCTAATGAAGTTAAATAATTAGTAATAGGTAAAGGGGACACAAGAAATGGAGTGAATTGCAAGTGAAAAATATTGAAAAGTGAGATTAACTGAATACAGAAAGTGAAACAGTAGTAATATGAGTTGAAACAAGTGGTAATAATTTACAGGGATAGACAAAAATTAGGCATAAATGAAAAGCTGGCACAGAATAGAAAAGTAAATGAAAAGCAATGACTATTAAAAGAAGCAAACATATGTAAGGTATGTAATTCTATTGAAGGGTTGCCGTATTAGCAAAGAAGCCAGGATCCAGCTCAAAGGTAGTCCAAGATGCATTTGTTTTAGTACTAAATAAATTATTTATCATATACTAAGGACCAATCATTCACCAGGGCATTGTTAAGCCTTATTGAATCACATAGTCAGTCATCAGTATTCCTCAAGTGATTAAACTAAATTAGCAATAGACTGACACATTTTTCTGTATGTTTTTTTTATTTCTTTGGATTTCATTCATGCTTGATATTTTCCTTTTACCATTTCTATTGAATCATATTTCCTTACCGTGCCCTAATTCAGCTTTCCAGTCCTTATTCCCTACTTCATCATACTCTTTCTGGAGGGAAGATATAAACATTAAAATATGAATGTTTTCATGCTTCTCTATGTAAAGGAATTAGAAGTACTCTAATCCCAACTAATGTACAGTGTTGTCTCATATGTCTCATCTCCATAGATCTACACATTTACTTGGTATTATTTTATGTTCCTAGTTAAGACATACACACAAACAATTTGGAGGTGAAGTTTTTTTGCGTGTGTAACTTGGAAGGAGTATCATATGGGACTATACAAGGTGTGATCAAAAAGTTTCTGGAATGACATCATGAATACTACACAATAGTTTATTTCGTCTATTCTGCACTTTCACCCTCAAAGTAGTTTCCTTTGGAGTTGATACACTTGTACCAGCACTTCTGCCGCTGCTGGAAACACCTCTGGAAGTCCTCTTCTTTCAACATGTTCAGAGCCTTCTGCGATTTATGATGGATGACATCAATGTCCTCAAAAAGGTGTCCTTGGAGCCACATTTTAAGTTGCGGGAAAAGAAAAAAGTCTGCTGGTGCTAAATCTGGAGAATAGGCAGGATGGGGAACAGTATTCATCCTATTTTGATCCAAAAATTGGCGAACAGAAAGGGCTTTGTGCCCGGGCGCATTGTCATGATGCAGGAACCAGTCATTACTCCTCCATTTCTCCGGCTGTTTGTGTCGCACATTCTCCCTTAATTTTTGCATTACTTGTTTGTAGAACACTTGGTTTACTAAATACGTAAAGTATGAAGCAAATAAATATATACAAATATAATAATTTGTGACATAAAACTTCACTTATCTTATAAGAAATTATTAAACTTTTCTTATAAATTGAACAGGATTGCGATTTCATGAAAAATTTTCCACATTATCAGCCAGAATCACAAACAAACTCAATTTTCACTAAATCACGATCCTGTTCAATTTATAAGAAAAGTTTCATCATTTCTTATAAGATAAGTGAAGTTTTAAGTTACAAATTATTATATTTGTATATACTTGATTTACTGTTTGATTCTGTGGCACAAATTCCTTATGTGCAATGCCTTTAACACAACCATCACTGACTTCATTTTGGATTGAACTAGTTTGGCGCTTTTCAGGCATGGAAATGAAGGACTCTTCCATTGTGAAGATTGTTGCTTCATTTCTGGATCGTACCCATGCATCCATGTTTCATTGCGAGTAATAATTTTCTCCATAAACTGTGGATCATTTCGAAACTGTTTAAGATCTGTGCAGGAAATCACACGGCTTTCCTTTTGGTCATTTGAAAGCAGGCGGGGCACAAACTTAGTGGCATTTTTTCTCATGTCCAAATCGTCTTTCAGAATGATTTGAATACTTCCAAAAGAGAGTCCTAATGACAAAGTTCTCTTATTGTAATGCACCTATCATTTAAGACCATTTCTATCACCTGATTGATATTTTCATCTGTTTTGCTGGAGCGGGGTTACCCCGAACAATCTACATCTTTAACTGATGTCACACCACCTTTAAATTTCGAGAGCCACTGAAATGCTTGAGTTTTGCCCATAACGTTCCTAACATTTAATAGGCTTCTGTTGCAGCTTTACCAAGTAAAAAGCAAAATTTGATGTTGGTTCTTTGTTCTTCGTAAACTGACATTTTTGTTGTGCGCAAAAATTGCAGCACATTCGAAATACGTGTTCACTTTAGAGTTTATACCTCGTTACTGGAAGGTCACAGAAAGTCACGTGACCTCTCATTTTTTTCGGGAAGGAATGTTGCATGTACAGTATGGGTAAGAATTAAAGAAATCTCATCGTCAGCATTGTCGTGAAGCCATTCCGGAAACTTTTTGATCACACTTGTTGTTGAGGCCACCAGGAACAGTGGTGGCAGCTCTGATGAGCAGAATCTATATTTTTTGTAACTGTCTGGTGTAGGTTGGCTGCTCTGCCGATAGGGCTTGCGAGGCATCATGGACGGTGTGTAGAAGCAAGTAGTTTGTAATCACAGTTTGTAATGCAGTTATTTGTGGTAATAAATAGTTATTTGAAAGTGTAACTGATTTGATTAGTGAGCTACCAGGGAGATGTTATTGCTCGTAACATTTTTTGGTCCTCCGGGCCGGATGTGACAGTGGAAGTGTGAAATATTCGTGGCAAGCATGTTTGCATCGGTAACCTAGCCATGTTGGAATCTGGAAGCATTCAGTGAACCAGCCCACCATACCGTCACAGTAGCATTGTGTATTAGCCTCTCGGCCAGTTCGCGCCTGCGCAAGAGAGCCAAGCAGACGACACAAGCAGAATCATTGCCAACTATGAAACTATACAGCGGCGAGCGAAAGCAGTTCACAACGGCGACTACCAAGGACTTCTAGCGTTGTTCTCGGCAACCAAAGGACTTGGACTTCGACAGCCGGTAAGTACAGACTGGTTCATTATTCCTTTTCGTTTCCATTCCCACAGTCACAATGGATAGTGATCAGAAACGTGCCTTAGTAAAAAAACGGGCAACAGTAAAGTCTTGCGTGACAAGAATAGCCTCGTTTGTAAATGGCTTTCAAGAGGGCAATATTAACGACATCATCGTTCGGAAGCGAGCTTTATTGAGCAAAATTGAGGAGTATAACCAAATACAGACCCAGTTAGAAGTAGCAGATCCCAACGATGAATCTAACGATGCAGATAGGGAAACATTTGAAGAGTTGTGCTTCGAAACCGAGTCTAAAATTGAGACGGTGCTAAATACAGCATCTCAGTCATCACTGCCATCTATGAGCAACGACAATACAAATAACAGTGTATTAAAGCTTCCATCCATTTCATTGCCAAAATTCAATGGAGCTTTATCAGATTTTATGCATTTCCTTGATACTTTTGACGCTCTTATCATTAATAATTCCAGCCTCACAGATATTCAGCGTTATTATTACCTTCTGTCATGCTTATCTGGTGAACCTCACCAATTGATAGAAAACCTGCCTGTTACTCAGGACAATTTCAAGGTCGCTTGGGAACTCATACGCAGCAGATATCACAACCCCAGGTTAATTTCGGATATTCACATTAAGGAGTTGCTTAATTTACCAAGTGCTAAACACGACTCCCCTAAGGAACTGAGGCTGCTAATAAATCAGCTGTGCAGTAACTTAAATGCAGTAGAAGCACTCAAGATAGAAACGCCACTGCAGGACATGTTACTCAGCCATTTGCTTTTAGAACGCATTAGCATCAACTTGAGAAAGCAGTGGGAAACCCGCACTGCAGGTGATGTTCAACCCATGCTTAAGGAGTTAATTCAGTTTTTGGAGCATAATTGTCAAACTCTAGAAATCGTGGCTTCCAACAAAATGGTAACAACAAGCCAGGATGATGCAAAACGAAGTCTGAATACAAAGGGAACACAACGCTCCTTTGTTACTACTTTGTCATGTCCATTATGCAAGTCTTCCCATTTACTGCATAAATGTGCTAGGTTTAAAAACTTAAGTGTAAGTGAACGCATGCGATTAGTGAAAGAATGTAGATTGTGTTATAATTGTTTGAGAGATGACCACAGAGTTAATGACTGTAGATCTGGTTACTGCATAGAATGCAATAAGTCTCATCACACATTGTTGCATGACTCTAATACTAATAGCACTGCGTCATCCTCAACTAATGGGCCACAACACCATTCATATTGTTCTGTAAAACGGAGCTGCACGCATGCTGAAGTATTGCTAGCTACAGCTGTAGTTGACATTAAGGATAGCAAAGGTAATGTCCATCAATGTCGAGCACTACTAGACAGTGCATCACAGATGAACTTCATATCCCGCAATCTAGTAGACAGATTGGGTCTTCAGTTGAACAAGCATTCTGTTTCAATCAATGGAATTAGCAATGTAAGGGCATCAGAATCATCTCACTTGTGCCAGTTGCATTTATCATCTAGAGTCAGTGATTACAACAGACACGTACTGGGTTCTGTACTGGATAGCATCACAGGTCCGTTGCCTTCATTTAAAGTGCAGTATAATGACTGGCAGCTTCCTACCGATCTTCCTCTCGCTGATCCAAAGTTTGGAACAGGATTTACGTCGAATCGTATTGATGGATGACGAATTATGCCCCTCGTTGAGGTGACCATTTGGAACAGGGTTGGAATTGATGGTTCTTGAAGTCCCAGCTTACCTCGGCGTGGCTTCAGTCGGTTGAGCAAGATATCTTCTTTTACAGGAGTGGTACGGCGGAAGGAAATTTTACGTAAAATGAGTAATCATTTTCCTCTGTATTAAATAATGTAGAAACTTTTATTTCCTTACTTCAATTAACACCAGTTCGAACAAAATGTATGATACAACATTTATAACACTATTCTTACACAAGATTCACTTGATGTGACGCGTTTATATCTGGATGCGTGCAAGAATCAAAAGTTTTATACGTTTGTTCACCACCGTGTATAATAATTAAATTGTGTGTCTTCTAGCGATGATATTTAATGTAAAGATTATCTAGTTATACTCGATGACTGTTACGAGAATAAACTTATACTCTTCCGCACACAACGGCGTTTAAGAAGAGAATTTTACATCCGTTCACGGCGACTGTTAGGAGAAGAATCCCCAGTTCATCTTTTTCTACCCATTAGCATTTCGCTAATAGTTCGACCCCCCTAGAGGAATATTGAATATCCTCCATGGCAACGTAAAATCTTTTATATCTGATTGGTCCACATTTTACGATATACGCGTCACACCAATCACAAATAAGTTTGTTATTCAACACTTTTGTGACGTCATTTCCACTTACATAGCTTCTCTGTGCATGACTCACTCTACTTAACCTCACATAATACAATATTTGAAACTCTTTGGGGACAACATAAAATAACTGTTTCAGATGCCCCTCTTTAGAATATATGGAAAATTAACTTAAATCTTCCAAGAATATTGTTCCATATATTCTAAAGAATGCCCCAATAATTAGACATTATTACAACAATGAACAATTAATACAATTTAAAATAACAATATAAAATCAGAAATTATTCGAACACAATAATAAAAAACAAAACATTTTTCAGTAATTCATAAACATATTATTTTTTTTTTTTTTTTTAAATCATTTGTTCTTGTGAGTGTCAAGGCTTTTGAATGGTTTTAAAAGTGTTTTGTGATATTTTCCTATCATTTTATTATCATCGTCTCTTAATTCGTACGTATGATCCCCAAATTTTCTTACTATTTTATATGGACCTTTATATAACAAATTCATTCTCCAATAGGATTTGATTTTAGAACTGGAGATATTAAATGTCTTTACGAGAACTTTATCATTTATTTCAGGATTCCATTTCGCTCCTTTTCTTTGTATCTTTGATAATCTTTTCTCTGCTTTTTCTTTTATTCTTCGAAATGCTTCAGCACACTTTTCTTCTTCATTCAATTCCATTTCATCTACTTTTAAGGTTGTTGGTGCTTTTATTACTAGAGGTTCAGGTTGTAGTCCAGTCATTAATTCGATTGGTGAAAATTTGGTAGTAGAGTTTGGGGTATTGTTAATGATTTTCTCAATAATATGGCAGTATTTGTACCAGCCTCGGTGGTTAGAATGACACAGAATTCTGAAATACAAGCCTAAATCACGCATCACTCTCTCGCAAGGATTTCCTTGGGGAAAATATGCTGAAGAGTAATACATCTTAATATTATTGTTCTTCATCTCTGAAGTAAACAATTTACTCCGGTGAACCGTTGCGTTGTCTGATAATATTGCCTTTATTGGCCCATACTTTGGTATCCAATCTTTTAAAATTTTATTTACGCACGTTCTGCTTTTGATATTTTGTACAGGATAAATTTTTACGAATTTAGAAAAAATATCAAACATTACAAAAATGTATTTGCAATTGTGTTGACTAGCTGGCATTTCTCCATGAGCATCAATAGCAACTAGTTCGTTCTTTCTATCCCTGATGATAGTTTGAGGTTCAAAATCATATCTGACGTTTATTGGTTTAGCTTTCTGACACAATTCACATGTTGAAATTAATTTCCTAACCTTCTTGTCAATATGTTTAATGTACAATTGTTCTTTTATAGTCATAGCAGTTTTTTCACATCCTGAATGTGCTAAATTTTGATGAAAAGAACTTATTACATTTTCTTCCAAACTACTCGGAACTATCACTTTCCATTTTCGTATTACATCCCCATGTAATTTGTAAAGAATACCATTTTTCTTTGCTATGTTACAATTTATATTTTCTCCAATTTCTGGAACATGTTGTAGCAATAAAGACAATTTTGGATCATTTTGTTGGGTTTCCGAAATATTCTTAAACTTTTGGGTTAGGTTTTTATTCCATTTAAAATTTAATTCGAACAATTTAATCTCATGATGTGGATGTGATAACGTTTCTGGGATTTCCCCTTCCAATCTTAGTCTTGATAATAAATCACTAAAGATGTTTTCTTTTCCTGGAATGTGCCTAATCTCAATATCATACGAAGTAATTTCATGAATATAACGAGATATTTTTGAGCTAGTTAATTTACATTTCTTTATAAATAATAAACTAATGTGATCTGTATACACAATAACTTTGGTATTGTACACATATTGCCTAAATTTTTGTAAAGCAAAATATATAGCTCCAATTTCCAATTCGGTTATGCAAGCATTAGCTTCTATTTTGTGCAATGCTCTGGAAGCAGTAGCAATTACGTGATTATTTCCAGATACATCAATCTGCGTTAGTACAGCTGCATAAGCTTGAATGCTAGCATCAGAATATATATTGAATGGTTGATTTTGAATGGGTCTTTCCAAAAGAATGGCATTTTTAAATAATTCTTTCACGTTTTGAAAAGCCTGTTGATGTTCTTCAGTCCATTTCCAAATTGAATTTTTCTTAAGAAGTTCCCTCAAAGGACTAAGCTCTTTGGCATAATTTATAACGAACCTACTCTCATACTGTAGTATTCCCATAAATCTTCTTAATTGCTTGATGTTCTTTGGTGGAGGGATAGCTTCAATCGATTTGATTCTTTCTGGATTCGGTGTCATGCCTTTTTCAGATATAATATAACCTAGAAATTCAATCTCTTTGGCAATAAATTGCGATTTATCCAGATTTATTGTCATACCACTTTCAAAAAATTTTGTAAATATATAATTTAGATGTGATATATGGTCGTCGAAATTTTGATCAAAAATAAGAAAATCATCAATATATTGTAGAGCGAAATTTTCTATGGTATCTCCGAAAATATTATGTAACGCTCGAAGTAATGCACTTCCGCTAGTGGATAATCCAAAACCACATGTTTTGAATTGGTATATTTTTCCTCCAAAATTGAATCCTGTGTATTTTCGAACAGATTCATCTAGTGGTATCTGCCAATACGATGAAACCAAATCTAATTTTGAAAAATATTTTCCACGTCCTAATTTTGATAATACCTCATCAACTCCAAGAGGTCTGAAGTGATCGGGTTGTGTTAGTGAGTTTATCTTTCTTGCGTCAATCGTCATACGCAGTGTTCCGTTCGATTTATGTACCCAACACAAAGGATGTAGGTAAGGCGAATTAGAAATCTCTATAATTCCATTTTCTAGCATATCGTTTATTACTTCAGATGCTTGTTGTCTAATAGCGATAGGCACAGATCTACTTTTATGAGTATAAGGAGCAATGTCGTTCACCTTAAATGTATGTATGTACTTATTACACAATCCAGGTTTCGTACTAAAAACGTTCCTGTTCTTTAGTATACATAACCTCAATTGTTCTCTTTGCGCGTGATTTAAATTGTATGTTTTCCCTAACTTTTCTTTCAAAGTTCTTTGGAATATCATTTCTTCCTCTTCTTGTTTTCGCTCGGTGTCAGTATTTAATGTGTTTATTTGGCAACAATGATCTCCAAGGTCAAACGTCTCATTTTCTTTATTATTTAAAAGTAAATTCTCTTTACCACTATCATCTTCTTCATTATTAATTATATCTTCTTCGTATAATATTATATTTTCTACAAAAAACCTATCATTATTTATACTATCCTTCTCATCCTCTTTTAATATAATTTCTTCTAACAAATTTATTTTTATTACTTCATTATCTCCTTTGACCTTCATTTCATGTTTTTCGAAATCTATCACACTTTGCCAACCATACAATACATCATTGCCAATAATAATATCACGAGCTAAGTTTGGTATTACCAATACGATAAAATTGAAATTCCAATCATCTATTCGCGCAGGAATTAACGCTTGATATTTAACTTTATCTTTCTTTTTCCCAATAGCTGTGCTACAGTATACATTACATACGTTTAAATATTCAATCCTAAACTTGGATAGTAATTCCTTGAATAAGTTCTCACTTATTACTGATGAACTAGCTCCTGTGTCTATCAATACTTTATATTCGCTATCGCCTATACGAAGGTTAATCTGAGGTGGATTTACTAATTCCCGATCTTTACTTCTGGAGAGAGTGAGCTTATCTTCTGGTAAATTTTGAATTTTGATTTTGCCCTGTGTCATTTCTACCGAACCACTTTCCAAGGCACAAAATGATTTGGTACTCAGTTTTCCGCATTAGTGCGGTCGGTAGTTACACTAGCAGTTGGGTTGGTACTACCGTTATTTATTTCTCCTTCTATTCCCTGAGTCGGTGTCCTTTCTAGGTTATTGTCTGCCCTTTCAAACCTAGGACCCCCAAAATCTCTTAATGAAGAGTCTTCGATGCTAGTTCCTCTTCCTCTACTTTGATAACCCGTTCTTAAGTTATTTCCCCTGTAAAACCTCAGTTGATTCACCTGATTACTCCTCACATTTCCCACAGGTTGGTCATTATTATAATTCCTCCTAGGAGTATTTGGAATTCTCCTTCCTATACCTGGCACTACCGATTCATATGTCTTTCTGGGGTTGTACTCTCTTCGTTCATAGTTGTCTCTTGAACGTGCCCCGCCCCAATTTTGGTTAAAACTATTTTGGTTTTGGTTATTATGGTTGTGATTTTCCCTGAATATTGGTCTTACTTCCTGTCTATTTACTTGCTTTTGTTCTATATGAGTCTTGTCAGGATCAACTTGACTATGAGTAGAATCAGAATTAAGGTTATGAGCCTCAAATTCTGATAATAACTCAATCATATCAGTAAAGTCGACGGGCTTAGCCACAATTAGGTGGTTTCTAATGTGTGGTGGATAATGTCGTATTAGCATATTCACGATCTCGGTTTCTGACATATCTGGATTCACAAGTTTACTTTTGTTAGCAAGTTTTAGGAAATATTCAGTCATGGACACACCCTTCTTGAACTCGAATTTACCAGTGGCCAGTTCGACTTTAATTCTTCTCTGTCTTTCTGGACCCCAGAACCTATTTATAAACACATTCCTAAACATACTATACGTTTCATGTGATGCTAGTGTTAACCTCAGCCATTCTAAAGCATTTTTCTTCAAACACTTTTTAACAATCATCATCCTAAATTCATTTGGAATCTTTTTAATTTTAAAATATTCTTCTAATTCCTTTAGAAATATTTTGGGATTGTCTCCCGATTCTTCTTCGAAAGTAGGTGGACTTATGTCATGCAACAAATAATTTGTACAATTTGTGTTACCTTGACTGTGTAACTGTGTATCTGTGTGCATGTTTTGTATTTGTATATTACCATTTACTTCACAATCAGGTGACAAAGATTCTGTATCGTCACTCTCCAAATAATTCTCTAAGTTTTGTACAATATTACCTGAATTACCAGGTAAGTCAATACATGTAATATTCTTAGATTTTATTACCCTCTGGTTCTCAGAAATTTTGCTTGCCTGTAATGCAATCACAACTTGATTCAGCTTGCTAATGTTTTCTTTCTCTCTCTCAAAACTTTCCTGTGCCAAATCTATTCTTGTAATCATTTCACTATTCAACTTACTGACTTCATCATATTTAACTTTTAGTTCATCTTGTTGTGTTTGCACCTCAGTAGCCATTAGTTTAACATCATTTCTGATACTATTTACCTCTCTTACAAAATTATTCTGTATTTCAATATTTTCCTCATGGTATTTCCGTGAATTATCTAATAAGACTACATCTATTTCTTGTCTTATTCTATTCTCTAATTCCCCTATTTCTACTTTTTGTTTTTCTACAAATTCTACTTGTTGTTGCTTAAGGATTTCTGACTCCTTAGCCAATTCACTTCTTATATCTTTTACTACATTTTCCTGACTTATTTTCATTTCCTGAAACATCTCTTTTAACTTAGACATTTCTCCATCATGAGATTCTATTTTCTGTTTTAAAGATTTTATGCCTTCTCTACACTCTTCTCTTCCTTTCTCAATTTCATTTCTTAGGTTACCTAAACCTTGATCTATCCTAGCTTCTAACTTCTCTGAATTTTGATCTACCTTTTCTGAATTTTGATCTACCTTTTCTGAATTCTGTTTTATTTCCTGTCTTAAATTATCCATTTTAGCATCAAAATTACTCATCATTTTCTCTAACCTGTCTATTATCATTTCATTACCTTTACTCTGCATAATTTCTGTTCTACTTGTTCCTGCATCATCACTAATCATTCCTTCCATTACTTCCCTGACTTCTTGTATTTCTGCTCTCTTATCACTAACTAGTCTTTCCACTCCTTCCCCAACATTTTTATTCTTATTGTCTGTTAATTTTTTACCTTCCATTTTAGGTAATATTTTTCCCTTTCTTAATAACATAAAAAAAATGAAAATTATAATTTTGTCACTTTTTCTATTAATTATCTATTAAGATTTTTCCGTACTCACTTTTCTTCTTTCTTCTTTCTTGATTCGAAGTTACCTGTCCATTACACTATTTATTCTCCTGTGGTGTAATCCTCCTTCTGCCTATTCCAGTCCCCGTTGGGGCGCCATTTGCAACAGGGTTTGTGTCGAATCGTATTGATGGATGACGAATTATGCCCCTCGTTGAGGTGACCATTTGGAACAGGGTTGGAATTGATGGTTCTTGAAGTCCCAGCTTACCTCGGCGTGGCTTCAGTCGGTTGAGCAAGATATCTTCTTTTACAGGAGTGGTACGGCGGAAGGAAATTTTACGTAAAATGAGTAATCATTTTCCTCTGTATTAAATAATGTAGAAACTTTTATTTCCTTACTTCAATTAACACCAGTTCGAACAAAATGTATGATACAACATTTATAACACTATTCTTACACAAGATTCACTTGATGTGACGCGTTTATATCTGGATGCGTGCAAGAATCAAAAGTTTTATACGTTTGTTCACCACCGTGTATAATAATTAAATTGTGTGTCTTCTAGCGATGATATTTAATGTAAAGATTATCTAGTTATACTCGATGACTGTTACGAGAATAAACTTATACTCTTCCGCACACAACGGCGTTTAAGAAGAGAATTTTACATCCGTTCACGGCGACTGTTAGGAGAAGAATCCCCAGTTCATCTTTTTCTACCCATTAGCATTTCGCTAATAGTTCGACCCCCCTAGAGGAATATTGAATATCCTCCATGGCAACGTAAAATCTTTTATATCTGATTGGTCCACGTTTTACGATATACGCGTCACACCAATCACAAATAAGTTTGTTATTCAACACTTTTGTGACGTCATTTCCACTTACATAGCTTCTCTGTGCATGACTCACTCTACTTAACCTCACATAATACAATATTTGAAACTCTTTGGGGACAACATAAAATAACTGTTTCAAGTTTTACGAGCCCAGTGAAATTGATGTGTTACTAGGTGCTACTGTGTTTTTTGAGATCCTGAAACCGGGACAGCTGTCCAGAGATGGACATCCTACCTTGCAGAACACACAGCTGGGCTGGATTCTTTCTGGACACATACCCCAGAATTCAGTGCAAGTACCCAAGAACACGGTAACTTCACTTTTGACTGTTACAGACCAACTACATTCTCAAGTGGAACGATTTTGGGAACAAGAAGAGTTGACAGATAGGCAGTACTCGAAGGAAGAAACCTTGTGTGAAGAACATTTTCGAGAACATTTTACGCGAAATGAATCTGGCAGGTTCAAGGTAAGGTTGCCCTTGCATGGACGCAAGGAGGACCTTGGAGACTCATTTGAAATGGCCAAGAGAAATTTTGGGTACATCGAGAGAAGGTTAGAGAAGCAAAAGGACCTGAAAAGAGAATATGTTAAGTTCATGGATGAGTACCTTCAGCTTGGGCATATGGAAAGGGTGTGTTCCACAAATGACAGTCAATGCTGTTATTACATGCCACACCATGCCGTAGTTAAGGAGACAAGTGTTACGACAAAAGTAAGGGTAGTTTTCAATGCATCAGCTAAAACTACATCTTCGGTATCATTAAATGAGATAATGATGGTTGGCCCAACAATTCAAGATGACCTGTTTTCAATTTTACTGCGATTTCGCAATCATAGGTATGCACTTACAGCTGACATCGAGAAGATGTACAGGCAGATTCAAGTTCATGAAGATGATCGAAATCTCCAAAGGATAGTTTGGCGCAGAAACCCCAACCAACCGTTGGAAATTTACCGTCTAACTACCGTGACTTACGGTACTGCCGCTGCACCATACTTAGCCATTAGGTGTCTGGCTCAAATAGGACTTGACCATGAGAGGACACATCCGAAAGCAGCTGAAGTGATAAGACAAGACTTTTACGTTGATGACTTATTGACAGGCGCCAACACTATTGAAGAAACAATTTGCCTATACGAGGATTTAACTTTATTGTTGAGCAGTGGAGGATTTCCTATACGGAAATGGTGTTCGAATAACTCTGACCTTTTGAAGAACATTCCTGAAGCTCAATTGGCAGGTCAGGAACCACACTGGCTTCCACTTGACGATAATTCTGTTAAGATACTCGGTTTGAATTGGCATCCTAATAATGACATATTTCAATATGGTGTAGATCTGAGGAGGCTCGAACAACCTAAATGGACCAAGAGGACTGTTTTATCTACTGTAGCAGCGATATATGATCCGATGGGACTGTTAGGACCTATTATTGTTCGATGCAAGTGCTTCATTCAGACCATTTGGCAGCACCGCTTAGATTGGGACCAACCTTTGCCCCTGAATCTAACGGTACAATGGAAGCTACTATGCGAACAGCTTCCTGAGTTAAACTCCATAAACGTACCCCGAAGAGTCATTCCAGACTTGACTATATAATTTTGGATTTGGATCAATGTCATGGTTTTCATTCCAAAAATGAAATGCTACTGCTGACTTGTCTTCTTGTTTCAATTATTATTAAAAGGAGTGATAAACCAAAATAGATTGACAACATGGGAGAACATATTCATCTGGAAAAATAAGGATCGCGTAATGAACTTTGAAATCCCGCCAGCAGATAATTTGACAAAAAAGTTCATAGTTCCACCACCAGAGAGAGCAGATAACAACAGTTGCCAGTTGGGAAGAGATTGAAAATGGAGGCCAGGGCCTTTGAAACTAGTCTCTCATAAATATATGAAAAAGTAAGTGACGAGTGTCAATAAACCAACCACAAATAATTTTTATATTAATTTTGACGTCACTGTTACTAAATTCCTCCAAACACACATGTCAAGCATTGTTTTACCTCAACCACCGAAGAAACAGATGCCATCTTCAGTCGGTTTTCAAATTGGAACAAACTCCAACGCGTAATTGCCTACGTTTGCCGGTTTGCGAGCAATACCAGACATAAAACCTCAAGACAATTAGGGTCATTGACAACTGATGAGTTGAATAGATCCTTCAAGGTCATTGTTCGCATAGTTCAACGTTGCTCATTTGATCCAGAAATATTTAGTTTACAACAATCTGAGCCCTTATCTTCTCATAGCAAACTTCTAACTTTGCACCCCTATCTGGATGGAGATAATTTGCTGAGGGTGGGCGGCAGGCTTGAGAATGCAGATGCACCTTTTGAACAGAAGCATCCGCTAATCATGCCACCAAGGCATCACGTGACCAAATTGATAATTTGCAATGAACACGTTCGCCTGTTGCATGCAGGAGCGCAACTGGTATTAGCTTCGCTCAGACAACGCATATGGATTGCAAATGGAAAATCTGTAATCAGAAATATAATCAGCAAGTGTGTTACATGCTTCAAAACTAAGGCAGCTGCTGCCAGCCAACTCATGGGGCAACTGCCTGCAGCCAGAGTCACGCCAAGCAAGACATTTTCACATACTGGAGTGGACTATGGAGGGCCACTCCAAATTAAGCATGGACATCCAAGAAGTAGGGCACAAAAGAAGTGCTACATAGCACTGTTTGTATGTATGACCACAAAGGCTGTGCATATTGAGCTTGTGAGTGATCTTACCACAGAAGCATTCATTGCTGCATTAAGGAGGTTTATGTCAAGGCGTGGACGATGCAGCCATATATATAGTGATAACGGAACATGTTTCACTGGAGCAAAGAGAAAGTTAGATGAGGGGGAACGGTTTTTGCGCAGCAAGGATTATTTATCAGCGATCTCAGAATTCATGTCAATGGAAGGCTTGAAATGGCACTTCATCCCTCCACATGCTCCAAATTTTGGAGGACTATGGGAAGCTGGCATAAAGTCAATAAAGGGTCATCTCAAGAAAGTCGTAGGAAACACCGTGTTAACATTTGAAGAGATGACAACTCTGTTAACTCAGATAGAGGCATGCCTAAATTCAAGGCCGATCACACCAATACCTAACACTCCAGATGAATATGCGTTCCTTACTCCTGGACACTTCCTAGTGGGTGAACCATTAATATCCTTTCCCGAACCAGTCTGTATTTCAGGACCATCTTCAAGGCTATCCCGATGGCAACTGGTTCAGCGATGTCGTGAGCAGATATGGAGGCGATGGTCCACAGATTACCTCAGTCAACTCCAGCAGCGCTCCAAGTGGCTCCGTCATCAGTCTAATTTACAGGTTGGACAGCTGGTTCTTCTGAAGGAGGACGGTGTCCCTCCTCTTATTTGGCCAACTGGTGTAATCGAGACTACCCATCCTGGAGCGGATGGACTAGTACGTGTAGTGACAGTGAGGACCAGAAGAGGGTCCTACAAAAGACCAATTAGTAAAATTGCATTGTTCCCTGAACAAGTGTGAAAATACTGGTGTATGTCTTTTTTCTTAGTAATTTGTATCACAAATTAGGTGGGCGGCATGTTGAGGCCACCAGGAACAGTGGTGGCAGCTCTGATGAGCAGAATCTATATTTTTTGTAACTGTCTGGTGTAGGTTGGCTGCTCTGCCGATAGGGCTTGCGAGGCATCATGGACGGTGTGTAGAAGCAAGTGGTTTGTAATCACAGTTTGTAATGCAGTTATTTGTGGTAATAAATAGTTATTTGAAAGTCTAACTGATTTGATTAGTGAGCTACCAGGGAGATGTTATTGCTCGTAACACTTGTATATGTACAACTGGATTCTTTTTTCATAGAATCTATTTAATTAGAAATAGTGGAACTAAGCATTAAGAAAAACGTTCTTGCCGATCATAAGATAGAGCCTGTTTTGCTGGCAGACTTGCTGATTCAGGCGACCCTGGAAATGATGCATCATCATTTCATTGCTATGAAATAAAGTATCACTCAGTCACACACATGTGTGTGGCAGCCTAACACATGTTCCAGCAAGCAGTATGCTAGGTCATATTTCAATGATCATACCAAAGTAAAACAGTTTGGGCAACAAACAGCTGTCCTTTATTCTTATTTGTTAGTCTCTTTTTTTCTGTCCTAATTGTTGTTATTAGGAGAAATTTCAGAAAAGTTTAACTTATAAACCTTATACACTGATAAACTTAAGCAAGAGCTATAGCTTAAGATAGCAACAGTGCTCACATTGTAATCTAACAATGCCCATAAGTTTTCATGGGTTTCTCAGATTGCTGGTGAAAAAGTACATGTAATAAATGTAGTGGATAGTGAAAACAAAGCATATACTTTAGTAATACTGCTAGCCAGGACGTTTTATATGACCATGCTGCTGAATTATATAATGAATGTGGTGAGAGTAAATTGGCTGCACATTTGTCTTGGTTCGGGCAGATGTTGCCGACCTATCGTCTAATTTGTGTGCTAAACACCTGCTAGTGTAATTGAAATTCACAGAAAATATATATTTAAACGTACATACGTTCTTAATGGGTAAGAATTATGATATAATGAGTATTCCATGCTCCATATATTGCTAGTGTTTACCTAGGACACGTTTCATTAGGACCTTCCTAACATCCTCAGCTAATGTGGACTGTTGAAATTTGATTTGGTGAACTCCTAGGAGGCAATAGGGACATTTCTGTTATCTTAATGAAGTTTCTGTTCTCTTCTAAGGTGGTGTCGAAATTGGACGGTTTTCCTTCGTATATATATATTTATTTTAACGAATATCTTTTCCAATTGAATTAACCATGGCATGCAAGCAAATGTTGTATTTGGACATTGTCTGCTAGCTCAGTGTCCACTGTGGATAAATGGGTTAAAGAGTCAGATGTAATTGTAGTGCAATAGTGGTTGATAGGCATGGTAGAGTATTGTAAATTGAGCAAGTGCAGGGAAGTTGAAATTCAATCTAATAGTTTGTTGCTATATATTTTTTATCCATCACTAATGAGCATGTAACATGTCTGTTGTGCAATATTATTACATTTAATAATAAAATATTGAAGGACGTTACAAAGCAAGAAATATGGTACACATGACATAGAAGAACAATCAAAGATTCTAAACTTCATCACGAGAGGTTTGTTTCGGAATTATTTATTTTTGTACCGCCAAATAATATAATTTTGTGTTAAATCTGTTAATTATGTGATCATACTTCTAGATTTATTAATATACTTATTATCATTATTATTATTGTTGTTAATTTCAGACATCATTCTGCTTTGAATCAGATAGTTTGAAGTAGCTGCTGAAGCAAGTCAATCCTTAGGAAGCTGCAAAATTCACATGATCAGTCTCTCACCTAGAACTTGACTTGCACATAGAAGAACTTACTTCTCATAAAAGTACAAAAGTACAGAAATTGTTAGTACAGAACAGCTATTTTCATTCATGGAGTAGACCATAATCTGTGTTATATAAGAATTTTGGACATAGTACAATAGAAGTCCAAAATTGCATTGTTCAAAATACCATATTTTCAGATTTAATGCAAGTAAATGCATTTCCCCGTTAAAAAAATATTGTAGTTAATTATTTTATTTGTTGTTGTTCCTTCCCCCCCCCAGAAAGTTGAAATAAAAATATTCCACAAACACAGGTTCTGCAGTATAATTTTCACGACAATCCCTGTTCCTTGACACTGTCCACTGCAAAAGAAATGAATTATACTGTTTTTGGCCTTGTCTTTTTCATCAGCTCATATAATTCTTCTGAATAAAATCATGCACTGCACGTGAGGTGAGAAGGGGAATGTATTGATATTGTTTGCATCTTAGGCACAATTCTTGCTAATTCACAGTTGTTCTTTTTTTTTTCAGCATGCTTTTGAAGACAATTAGAATTTTATGAGTGAGTGCGGCAAATTTGTCAGAAATTGATAATTGCATAAATTAATTATGCCATCAGCGTACTTTGTAAATTAGGATCCAAAACATTACATAGAGTCGAGTAATTGTTAAAATATGTTAGCATACATGAAGAAATAAGCTAAAAACAAAGAACTGGTTGCATCAGAAGATTTTTTTTTTCCAAAAAGATTCTAAAAGCTAAAGTGCATATCAGATGACACAGGAGTGTCAGAAAGAACAGTAAAAAGATTTTTGAAGAATGCAAACAAACTGAAAATCAGAGCACATCTTTGGAACTCCAGGTAAAAAGCGTAGCATTCCAAAACAAGTAATAGATCTAGAAGATGTTAACAAATGTGGCATTAGAAGAAGGATTCAAAATTTTTATGTTCAGCTAAAGTGTACTCCTACAATTGCTAAATTACTTATTTAAGAGAAAGCATTAACATTCTGGGGCAGTAAGTCGTCCTTAAACAGAATAGTGAGGGAACTGGGTTTTAAATGGAAAAAAAAAACCACTAAAACAAAGAGAAAATGCTTATAGAAAAGCATGACATTTGTTCTAAATGTACCCTAGGAAGAAAGACAGTTTATGTGGTATTGAACAACTTAAATAATTTTATCTACAATATCTGCAGTTATGATTGCATTAATACAAACAGATTTGCATAGCTAATTCAGCCAGTAAATTGTGTGGATACTAAAATTAGGCAAGTGAGTCAACCTTCTATATAAATTGTGTGGACTTCTTCTACAAGGACTGGACCGCATTTCTAAAGTATCTTATCTGAGTAGCATATGAAGCTGACACAACAATTCACTTAATGCTGTCCAGAACAAGAATGGCAATGAAGAACAACATGATGGTGAAGAGGATAGCAGTGAAAATGATGTGAGATGGAAGAAAATGTTCTGAATGTTAGTGAAGTGAGAATTCATTTAAACAGTGTGATTCTGTGGATGGACAGGCAAAATGAATCAGACAGCCTTCATCTCCTCTATCTTGCCACTATATGTAGAGAGAAAACATTCCAAATCACTTTGTCAAACAAAACTTACTGACTTTTTTTTTTAAATTGTTGGTTTAAAATATATACAGTGGAATATAAGTCAAGATCGGTTATGGGCTGGAATACATTTCCCAGTATAGCTGGTGAGTAATTTTAAAAGTATTGTAATATATTGCAACTTTGTGGGTTCGTGAAATTAGTCCAGTTTGCATAAATTCCAAAATGCTCTTTATTTCCGTAGAAACACACTTTGGTCAACCGTTACAGTAGCAGAATTAGGTAACATACACAAATACAATCATCAAGGTTGTTGACCACAAACAAAAGAGTTCACTTTCAAAACACAGCTGTAGACACATGTATCAAGTTCCGATTACCACTCTCTCTCATTGTCGATCTGCAGCTTCTTTTATAGCTCCGCTCACTGTTCGAGAAATTACCGGTATTTTCCGTAACAAACAAGATGACACTAGAACCTTCCAGTTATCTATCTTTATCTGTTTCGGCATGCTTTTTATCTTTGCACTGCATTATCTGTCCCTTTGTGCGCACCTGCCGCCAGTCGTAACAATGGGTTAGCGACAATATTTACCTGATATACGAGAGTTTAATACTGTACTGTAATTTATTACATGCATATCTCCCTCCTCCAAATGAGTGGGACTGAGTTTTGTCCCTTCTAATGTTACATCCCTGTATACCATGGTAAGCTTATAACGCAGGAGAAAGAATGTCCCCCAACAACTGCATTATTTCGGCCTTGTACTGTACTTTTAAAACATATAACAGCAAAAGGCATTTTTTCAACTGTTGAAAATATAAGATCATTCCAATTGACGTGGTATAAACTTGTGTCAGTTGCTACATATGGTGCTCCCTCTGTAGTTGCTAAAAAAATGTATATAATTTCCTAATTGAGATATACATTACAGTCTTATGGTTTAAGTGTCTTCTCTGTGCATTGTGTATTTCATTAAGAAAATTTGTGGAACAATGGAATAGTGGTAAATGCAGTGAATTTTATCAGAGCAGTAGGATTAAGTCATCAATTTAGGCCATTAAATATCAATTCCACACACACACACACACACACACACACACACACACACACACACACACACACACACACACACACACACACACACACACACACACACACACACACACACACACACACACACACACACACACACACACACACACACACACACACACACACACACACACACACACACACACACACACACACACACACACACACACACACACACACACACACACACACACACACACACACACACACACACACACACACACACACACACACACACACACACACACACACACACACACACACACACACACACACACACACACACACACACACACACACACACACACACACACACACACACACACACACACACACACACACACACACACACACACACACACACACACACACACACACACACACACACACACACACACACACACACACACACACACACACACACACACACACACACACACACACACACACACACACACACACACACACACACACACACACACACACACACACACACACACACACACACACACACACACACACACACACACACACACACACACACACACACACACACACACACACACACACACACACACACACACACACACACACACACACACACACACACACACACACACACACACACACACACACACACACACACACACACACACACACACACACACACACACACACACACACACACACACACACACACACACACACACACACACACACACACACACACACACACACACACACACACACACACACACACACACACACACACACACACACACACACACACACACACACACACACACACACACACACACACACACACACACACACACACACACACACACACACACACACACACACACACACACACACACACACACACACACACACACACACACACACACACACACACACACACACACACACACACACACACACACACACACACACACACACACACACACACACACACACACACACACACACACACACACACACACACACACACACACACACACACACACACACACACACACACACACACACACACACACACACACACACACACACACACACACACACACACACACACACACACACACACACACACACACACACACACACACACACACACACACACACACACACACACACACACACACACACACACACACACACACACACACACACACACACACACACACACACACACACACACACACACACACACACACACACACACACACACACACACACACACACACACACACACACACACACACACACACACACACACACACACACACACACACACACACACACACACACACACACACACACACACACACACACACACACACACACACACACACACACACACACACACACACACACACACACACACACACACACACACACACACACACACACACACACACACACACACACACACACACACACACACACACACACACACACACACACACACACACACACACACACACACACACACACACACACACACACACACACACACACACACACACACACACACACACACACACACACACACACACACACACACACACACACACACACACACACACACACACACACACACACACACACACACACACACACACACACACACACACACACACACACACACACACACACACACACACACACACACACACACACACACACACACACACACACACACACACACACACACACACACACACACACACACACACACACACACACACACACACACACACACACACACACACACACACACACACACACACACACACACACACACACACACACACACACACACACACACACACACACACACACACACACACACACACACACACACACACACACACACACACACACACACACACACACACACACACACACACACACACACACACACACACACACACACACACACACACACACACACACACACACACACACACACACACACACACACACACACACACACACACACACACACACACACACACACACACACACACACACACACACACACACACACACACACACACACACACACACACACACACACACACACACACACACACACACACACACACACACACACACACACACACACACACACACACACACACACACACACACACACACACACACACACACACACACACACACACACATTACATTTCTGCTATGAGATAGTGAATTGAGAAACCTTGAGAGATTTCTTCAGGTGAGAGAAATTATGTTGTTCGTAAAGTCAACGGGAAAAGCACAACCCCTGCTCTTGAGCTCATCATGGATTTCAGATCTTGCTTTTCTCTCTCATATTACTGTTCATTTGAATATATTGTGCACCTCGTTGCAGGGTAAAGGGAAGCTAATAACCTCCATTTATGATCAGATTAAATCATTTAAACTGAAGTTACAGCTTATAATCTGCAGCTTCGAATCTAAAGACAAAAGTTACAACATGTACACTAAGTCTCATGAATCTTTACAATGAATTTGAAACAAAATTCACAGATGTTAAAACCTTGGAATCACATTTGTTGTTTTTAGACTTTTATAACTATGTGTCTCAGAGTGGAAAATTGCATCAGAATAGAAAACATTATCACTATTTTTGGGTCCACATACTCCTACAAACTGTTCTTACAAATGAAAGTAACTAAGTTATAAATGTGGACGCAATTGACTGAATAATTATTTGAGAGCAGTTCTAAGATTGAATGCAACAGAACAATATCATCTGATATACAAAAACATATTTCAAAGTTCGAGAACTACTTAAGAACACTGGATCAAAAGTTGATTAGAAATTTACTTTTGAAAGATCTTGCTCATTGTCATTTATAATAAAAATTGTTAATTGGAGGTACAGACTGTAATTTATTTTGCTGAGTGCATACTACATTTCAAACAGATTATATTGCATTGGAAAAGTAAAGTGTTAATTTTTAATTTGTTCTGCATTTGTGCACAGTTCCATTATTATTGTACTGAAAAATGGAATTATGTTTATAAAGTTACTTGAATGTATACAGGGTATTAATGAATTACACCAAACAAAATAATTTCAGTGATTGTAGACGTGACTAATATAAGCAAGTTGACATAGGCAATGCATGGTCTGCAGCTAAACATAACGCAGTTAATTGTATTAAACTTAACTGGCATCAGATGCTGATAAGTTGGTATTTAAACAAGGTGTGCGAAATTATTGGATTAGAATGCTTTTAAAACATTCATAGAATCCTGTGCCGTGCTGTAGCAGGCTAAGGCAGCATGCCTTGGTCCCTGGCCAAGGAAAGCAGCCTGGGTTCGATCCCACCCACGTGGTGGGGATTTTAGGTCCCTGGTATAGGACCGGTGCCCACTCAGAATCGTGAGGAAAGTGAGGAGCTTACGCTAGGTAAGCGGCCCTGGTCACGGAAACCAACATCCCGGCTGGGAGATGCCGAGATGCTGACCACATCTCCTCCGCATATCGGTTGGATGATCGTCCACCTCTGCCATGCGTAAGTGGGCGTGAGGCCGGCAGTCGGGTTGGTAGGCCTTGGCCCTCTTAAGGGCTGTCATGCCATGGGTTATATTATTATATATATTCCCAAGTATAGAAATATAAATTTTTAGTAGCCCATCATTGGCATTCTCAAGATTTAATGCCTCAAAGATCTCTCAAATCTCAAATTAATCACCTGCCAATGCAACATTGAACAGTGATTACCTACCTTCATGCATCATGTATCCTACTCTTATGGTGTTTCTGTAACTGTTCTGGTGGCCAAATCCATAGCAGCAAAAACTGCTGTTCTAAAGGTTGTTGATTCAGTTCCTGTCATTAGTTGATTTTTTTCATCTTTTTAATACATAAATTTTAATAGAGAAACAGCAGTAATCATAACTAAGAACGTGAATCTGATTGGCCAGTACAATAACACTGCTGTAATTTCCTTAACTTGGGATACTTTGCATTGAAAATGCAGGTCTCCATTTCGAACAGTTCCTACAAACCTGACAAAGAGTTGTATTTACTTTTTATTTTATGTAAGTTCGTTCAGACTTTAAAGCACCTCCCATTTATATGTACAACATGTGAACGTATTAAGCAGGATTCAACCTTTGTTAGAAAGATTTGTAATTATGTAAGTTCGTTCAGACTTTAAAGCACCTCCCATTTATATGTACAACATGTGAACGTATTAAGCAGGATTCAACCTTTGTTAGAAAGATTTGTAATTGATTGCACTGAGAAGGTGAAATTACTCCATAAGTACTCCATACATTTATACAAGAATTAAAAGCTTAGACAAAATACTTACAAAAAAAAAAAAAAGAGACGAAAAAAGTGAAGGAGACTCGAACACATTCACCTGTCACTTGAAAGCTAATGTCGTAACCATTCTGCCTGAGGGAGTGCTTTGACACATCTCTTCATTTTTGCGTATTGTGCACTTGTGTGCTATCATTAGCAGTGGCATAGTGACAGTTTAGAAACTTATAGTCTAACTTCCACATTTGAACCAACGTGCCATGAGTCTCCTATCTCTAGTTGTTTAAAATATCTCCACTTGCTCTGAAAATAATTTATTCTGTATAATTTATTTTATTGCTGTACATACACCTGCTGCTTATAAAATGTCTAGATTATTTGTTTTACAACTCCTCCATTCCTGCACTGTGCATCACAATATAAACGTATAGTCAGTGTATATTGTGTACACAGCTCTGCTGTCTTGTTACTGACTGTGTAATCTTTCTTTCTTTGTCACTGTGCATCTAACACTCTGCACTTAAACATATTAACCAAACCCATCTGCCGATCCCAGTTTCATTCTTACAATAAATAAATATTTATGCAAAAATGCTTCATGATTATAAGTGTTATCATTTCAATACATAAATCTCAAAATGTAAACTAATGTTGCCAGGATATCATTATAGTTAGGGATCCCCTTTACAAAATTATATATGTTCTTTTAAACTTATTTTGTCAACCAGTAAGTTGAGAGACACTTTGATGACATGAGAGTCTGGTGTACATTTTGCTGGCACTCTTTAATGTAGTTTTACCCCATATTTGGTAGACTTTATTGATTCTATGAAAGTACTTCTGCTGATCTTGTTTTGTAGGAGTGCATATGTCTGATAATTAAATTGGTACAGCGAAGACTATTTTCAGTTTTATACATGAGTAAGAGATTCACTATATTTGCAAAGGAAGGTAAATGTTTGCTTTCTTAAACTTCAAAATGAAATAATGTTTTAGAACATTCAGTCAGTGGCAAAAAATTTTCTAAATTTAAATCTTAATCTGAATCACAAGGACAGTGTTATGCATTGACCTAGGCACATTATTGAAAATTAAAAGCTTATCCTTCCAACTCATGTGAAACTATTTCTGATGAGATCAATTAGGCCAAATAGAAACTGATGGATGAATTTAGATCTTAAAGTTGATTTAAACTCATAAAGGAAAAGTTTTAAAGAAGAATAGTTGTGTAATCCTGTTTGAAACCCTAGATCATCTTAGTTAACGTTAAAATCACACTGCTTGCAATTTTTTATTATTCTAGATTCAGAGTTAAAATACAGTGATTTTTATTTTAATCCAAGCACATTTTCTCTATGTGAGTTGGCCCAGAGTATTTTGGCTTGGTGAATACCCTATTTCAGATGCAGAGCAGCCAATAATGGGTCAAGAATCTAAGTTTCTAATTTTATTTATTTTATTTATTTCAGTTCTACCGGTGGAAGTTTGCCAAGCACTTATATGGAGTAAAAGGAAGCAATTATGTTGTAAAATTAAAATCAAATAAATAAAACATATTTTATTAACTTTAAAGAGAGTCGATTAAAGACACTAGACAACACTTACTTTTAAATTTTTCCGGAACTAGTTTCAGAGGCTTTGCCTCTATCATCGGCCGGCTCTCGACTGGTTCTCGTTGGTGTAGCTGACGATACCTTGTCACAGGTCTCCTCTAGTGGCGGCTCAAGGAACTTGCTGAACAAATCCTTCTGGGGGATGTCGAAATTGAATACTTTGTTCCTATTTTTTGAAATGAAGATTTGTTCCCATGTGGATAGTTCTTGTTTTCCTGATGTATGTTTCAGTAGTTTTGGTTCTGGATTTATGTTGTGGTTTTTTTCCCAAAAATGTGTGGCAACTGCTGATTTTTCTAATTGTTTATATTTTATGTTTCTAAAGTGTTCCTTTGCTCTTGTTTCTAAATTTCTTTTTGTTTTTCCAATATAAATTTGACTACAGTCATTGCATTCAATTTGATATATACCAGATTTTTTGTTTGATGGAATGGCATCTTTGATCCCAGAAGGATTTGTTCAGCAAGTTCCTTGAGCCGCCACCAGAGGAGACCTGTGACAAGGTATCGTCAGCTACACCAACGAGAACCAGTCGAGAGCCGGCCGATGATAGAGGCAAAGCCTCTGAAACTAGTTCCGGAAAAATTTAAAAGTAAGTGTTGTCTAGTGTCTTTAATCGACTCTCTTTAAAGTTAATTTATCATAACAACACTGTTTTCAACACTTCCAAGAAAGTAATTGACATATTTTATTGTTTCTCTTCACAGGTACAGAACCTTCAGATTGACACTACAATAACTTAAAATACCTATATGCATCATATATGCATTTTTTGTCTGTGATTCCTATATTTTGTTAATATGTATCAATAAATGTTTGAATATTCCTTTATTGGAAGCATTAATAGCATGTCTTATCATCATAACCTAACCATTGATTATGCATAGTCTTGCCATTAGATTTGTCCGAAAGTTTGAATTGCCGCCACAAACTGTTAGGTTGGCACACCTGCCTCTTGGCTCACTCCAGAGCAATATTGTATGTGCAGCTCCCATATGCATACAGTTCATGGCCAGCCACTGCTTAGTTAAAATGGAGTGAGGAGTAAAGGAGAATCGCATCCAATAGAGTTTTTCAAGCCACTGCAAATTATACGGAAATTCATTTACCGATGTATCAAATGAAACACTGAGACTTCCTCTGTTGCTGACAAAGCTAGAAGGTGTCAACCATGCAAGACCAGAACACTAGCAACAATTAAAACTGTTGCTGAGCAATTATGAGAAATCTGCATTATAAGCAAAGAATAATGGCAAGGGAAACATAAATTGCTCCGCAAACGATGTTACACATTATAAAAGAAGATCTTGAACTTTCAGCAACCAAAGAAGAATAAGACAGTGACTGTCAGCAGCTTTAAGGCACACAAGAGCCAAGAGACTACTGGACACAAATTGCAGTCACTGCCAAATTCTCTACAAGATGAGAAAATGTTCACCTTGGAAGAAAACTCAAGTGCCAGGATCATCGAGGGTATGCTCGCACATCTCAGGAAGCTGTTGCCAAGAGTCCAGCCAAGTGGAAAGAGGTCATCATCCAGGTTCTCTGGTGGTTTGGTGAGGGGTGTCATATGAAGGTGTCACTTCACTGCATTTCTGCAAATAGGAGCTGAAAACACATGCCACCAACTACCAAACGAACATTCTGGTAAAGGTTGTGATGCTCCTAAACACCACCTTGTTTCAATTATTGGAAATTAATTGTTCTTTCACACTGGCCGTGTGTAGGCTAAATTGTGGAAACGTATAGTCAGAATGAAAAATTCAATGCCATAGCCGGGATTTTAACCACGGATCTTCTGGTTTCCGTCCAGCCACTCTACCATTGAGCTACTATGGCCAACATGCCGATATGACATTAAATTCTCCAACTGACTCATATTTTCCCGGTAAACCACTTAGGAGTTCTCATAAACACATGAGACAACTACCTTAATGTCTCAATCTAAGAAATATAACTTTATGTTGCATCCCAGTAGCAGTACAAAAGATTTGCCACAAGATCTTTTATAGTTTTCTACCTTTATGTTTCCTAGAAAGTTTGTTTAGATTGAACAAAGGACCCCAAGCTAACTTTTCATCACTATCAGGATGATGTTGAAATGTTGTTCTTTGTATAGTTTGTATATCTGGAGACCCACAAAAATCCTCTCTTTCATTTTGCCTTACTAAGACATAGAAACGTCTCAAGCAAATAGAGAAATGCTGCCCCAGTTTTGTCCAAGGCCTTTAAGAAGTTTTTCATTAGGCCCAATTTTATATGAAGAGTAGAGAAAATTATGTTCTTGAATTCAACAAATGCTTTGTGCATAACACTGGGAGATTCTGTTTCAGGTGTTTCTTGCTTAGGCCAATCTTTCATCTTATAATGAAGTTCTTAGGCCGGCTATCCCAGGGGTACAGTAAGTAACAGAATTTGGTGTAGCCATGTTGCAGCCCAAATAATATGCCTATGGCTTTCAGATCCCTGGAAATCTGCCATTTAAACTTATCGTAGTTCAGTCGCAATAACAGTTGTTTCATATTATGTTTCTTTCATATAAGGTGCATACCACATTGCCATTATGTAGCAGCACACTCGTGACTTTGGAGGAGTCAGTGAATAACGTCCCATCACCAATTTTATAATCAATGGCATTAGCTGCCATTAGTCCCTGTACATCACTATAAAACATCAAATTCTTTTTACTTTCAAAAAATGGAAGAAATGGCATATAGTGGTTGTGGAACCAGTCACATTTAACCTTTTATCAAGGCAATTCCAGATCTCTCACTAGGTCATTAAGTTCACACTGTGTTATTTTGTGAATCTCTGCACACTCATCATTACACTTAAAATCATCTTTTGAAGAACTGGGTTTTGAAGGTGATGGTGCAGCACTAGCTTCACTATTGCTCTCATCATTATCATAATCAGGTGGCACAGGAACAGGCAGTCTTTCTCCGTGAGGCACTAGTTGCATGACTGACAGTATGTTAGGAGATGTCAAGGAAGACATACCATGTGTTAATGGAGTTGCATGGTTTGATAGTTCTTGCCAGATCACAGCTATAGCAAAGCCAGGGAAGATCTTTTAGATTTAGCTATGAATGAGCTTAGGATTTGTAACATTCATGAGGAGCCCAGGGCTTGTCCTGGTCCCTGATTTCATAGCCAAGGTATAGTCTATACCTTTCTAATACATGTGTTAATGGCCTCCTGTGCAAGGTCCATGTAGGCTGTCCGCAAGTGTAGCAAAAATTGTCAGCACTGTTTGCGCATTTGTGAGGCATATTGAATCACAAGAATTACAATGACTACACACACTAAGTACACTTCAGTAACATGTTCTTCCAGCACACGAGCAGAACGCAGCTTGTTAGCGGCAAAATACACACTGCTATTTTTGTTGAAAACTTCTTCACTCTGTGTACCATCAGAGAAATTTTGTAGCCTATATGGGAAGGTATTGACAATGAATGCCAATAAATCATAATTAAGTATTAAATGCATCCCAGCTTAACTTGGAAACAAGGCTAATTCGAGTTTTTGATTGTCATTTTCATTATTAGCATGGTTGATATAGTTAACATTTATTTCATCCCAGTTACAGTTTTACTATTGGCTAGTGTTATCAATGAAATATTAATTCAAGAAGGTGGGATAAACAGAATGAAGCTAACCTATAAATAGTCTGCATAAAAGGTAAGTGCTAAGAATAAAACTGATTGCAATGATTGCTTGGTAGAAAGAGTAATACAAAGTGATTGCAGTGATAGTTAGCCAATAAAGTACCAGTTGGTTAGGAGCTGGCCTACTGAACCCAAAGGCATAGGTTCAAACCCAGTCCAGACCAAGGGTTTTAAAGTGTGCTTAAAAGCAGCAGCGCCATGTCAATGGATTTATTGGTATGTAAAAATCTTCTGCAAGACAAAATTCTGGCACACTAGCAGTGCTGAGATGAACCTGGCAATTGTCAGAGTTGTTAAAAAAAATATAAAATATATAGCATATGAAGTAGTTAATTATTCAGTTCAACTTTAAATTGAAGTCTTCATATATAATAAACCTGCAACTTATTAGAGCACTAATCCCAAAGTTGCAGGTTTTGCACTTTTAAGTGTGTTTAAAAGTGACAGCCCCATGTTAGTAGATTTACTGGCATGTAAAAGAATTCCTGTGGGACGAAGTTCCAGCATATGGGTAGTGCTGATGTGATCCTGGTAATTGACATCATTAACAAAAATATTAAATATTTAACATAACTGAGGAATCCTTCAATTCATTCTGGAACTTCCCTTTAATGTATGCTGCATTTGCTGTGCTTCCATTTGTGCCATTTTTCCCCCTCTGGCACTCATTTCCTTGTCTTCCCAATTCCAGGCTCTGTTTACTTATGGGATCGCTTTGGATTCCCGCCACTTCTCTCTTTGAGCGCTGTGGCTTTTACAAAAGTCTCCCTAGGTGTACTGCTTCGAATCAGGAGGAGAGTTGGTGCTTGGTGTCAAACCTGTTAAGTCAGGGGTAAGTGCTCCGAGTTTTGAGTTTTTGGTAAAATTTCTTTGAGTTTTCATGATTGCTTCTGGTGAGCCGTGATTTGTTTAATGGGTTATTTCCTTCAGTTCTGGTACCAGAAGCTTTATTGTCTTTTCCCTTTTCGTGTTTCTGGGTTTAAAAACATGACTGCTAGCTAGCTTGGCATTTCTACATCGTTAAATGGGGAAGAGATGGAATTTAACCATCGGCTTACCCTAAAGTTATATATGTATTCAAAGGCTTTGAGGTGTTACCCATGTAATTTTTCTACTCAGTTACTTTGCTTTGGTAATTATGGCTAGCATCACCGTTAATTTAAATGTTTTCTGGGAACCTTGTTACCTTCATACTTTATTATTGTTTTAGGAAAATTGTTCTTGTTAGAGTAATTTTGGCTAAAGATTGTGATGCTCTTCATTTCCTTGAGCTATTGTAAAGGGAGCACATATTGTTATAATGAATGTTATATTGGTTATAATCAAGGATTGTAGTAATGAATTAAAGCATTTGAATTGTTAATTGGGGGCAACATTTGTATGCCGTGGACCTTTTAGCTTTAGGGTTTGTAGGGCCAAAATTCCTCACTTTAGTTTAGGCTGTTTAGGTGTGAAGTGTGCGGCCTGGGCCGATTGGCATACATTACATGTTTACTGTGAGAACTTAAATACCAAACTTGGTATTAGCATCTTCCAAGGATCCAACACAAAGATTTTTCAAGGAAATCATCCCATTCCAGATTAACCTTTACATGGAAACATTTTTGAAAATTCTGACTTATCAAAAATGTCTCTGATGATTTTGATTAAAATACCATACATATAAGATATTTTAACAAAAAATTAAATGTACATATATATCTTGAATTCTCTAGGAATAACCTCTGAAGTCATCTTCATTTTGAAATTGACAGTTGCATAAGTGGTAAACCTTAAGATATAGCCAAAATTTTACTGCATAAAAAATGTAGATCTCATTAAAGCACACAGTTGATGTCAAATCCTTTTTGGGGGGGGAGGAGTTTCCAAGATGTTCCTTGTTACCGGTTTGAATTTCAAATACTATACTTGGCTGTGTCACTGTTTCCGAAGTTTCTTGAACATTTCATTCACATCCTACAGCAGAGAGACCTAAACTACTTATGTTTGATCTGTCTACATTTACATACACCTCTGTGAATGTATGTCATGGATAAAATATCTAACTAGATGTTTTAATAGAGATCGTAGGTTATTCTCTGGCAAGAGAATAAGCACACTTAAAAACCATGTCCGGGTTTGAACCCGCAATCTTAGGATTAGGGGGATCAGTTAGGCCAAAACCTAACCAACTGAGTTACACAGATTGACAGTAAGATGTTAGAGATAGCCAACATCTTATTAAATATAAATGTGGATCTCTTAAAGCACACAATTTGTCAAATAACTTAGTGTGTGTGCATGCGTGCGTGTGCGCATGTGTGATAACCTTTGTTATTGGATGTTGAAATGTTTAGCTTTCTTAAATAGGATTCGTTATTTCCATATATATATATATATATATATATATATATATATATATATATATATATTTGGCAAAGAGAATGAGTCTTAAACCAGCACTTAGTGAACACTTAGCTTAAAGTCTAATATTCTCAAATTTCCATTGTACCTAGGAACATGTAATAAAATAATTTCTACAACCATTTATATCAAATAACATAAAGTAGAAGAATTAACATTTTTAAAGAATAGTTTTCCAAGAATGTGTAGAGAAAGTCTGCAAGTGTGCACATAAGATTTTGTTATTGAAATGGTACACAGTGCTCCATCTGTCTGCTATAGGATAGAATCTTAGGTTGGGGATTTGGCACGTCGACCAGACTTGATCTATTGTATCTATGCCCAAGCTGGGGCACCTCGTGAGGAAGTTAAGCGAGAAGAAACAAAGGGCGAGTGCCTACTATTGACCAGTTGGAAACTCCCCGGCAGGCCAGTACAACCAGCATCCCACCCACCGTAGTTCTGAAACCAGACCAGCCCAGATACCTGAGACCATCCTATCGAAGGAGGAAGTGTTTACCAGTAGCATATCAACCTGCCATGCAGCGTCGAGACTCCCGCCGACACTTCTGCCCTGAAAAAGAGATGATGTGAAATCATAATGGAGATGAAGTGGAAGGACAGGAAATTCGAACAATGTAATTAACCTACCTAGCATTTGCCTGGTGACCTGGAAAAACCTCCGGAAAAAAAAAGCCCATGGGTCAAGTAGGTCCGCCACAGGAACCGAACCCAGACCTCTCGAATGTGGACCACAGATAAAACTGACTGAGCCAACCCACTCAGTATCTGTCTACTGTAAGCAGTATTAAACAAAGCTTATACTGGAAACATAACATAATTAATTTCCATTAAAGCTTATACTGTTTTGTCCCTTAAAATGCTTCCTTTGATTGTGTTTACATAATTACTGAATTATGAGCATTTGCTTCATTTTCAACCTTTAACATTTTGGTTATAAAATTGCGATTTTATTCACTTTTGTCTTTGCATTTTCCATTGACATATGTTTTTACCCATATTTTTGTGGCAGCTATATCTTTGAGTTTGCCGTGGTGATTGTATACCCCTCTCTCCCATCTGACCAGCGTCAATTAAACCAGTGTCTGTTTCTAATATGGTGAGGATGCATTTGTGACATGGTTAATGCCTTGGGTGTGCGGAATTAATGTGAGATTCAGATTCACTGTAGCTGATAAACAGTAGCAGCAAGTCATAACAAGCTATTCAAATTTTTTCAAAGAATTGTGTGCCAATTTAGTTCAAAAGGTTAAAACAAAGCACGGATTTTCTGCAACTCCATCTTTGCTAAACAACATCAGCTGAGATTCATTCACATAATTTATCCCATTGTGTGCCAATTTAGTTCAAAAGGTTAAAACAAAGCACGGATTTTCTGCAACTCCATCTTTGCTAAACAACATCAGCTGAGATTCATTCACATAATTTATCCCATTTTTATATTGCTTCTGAATCACATTTTGTATTTATTTAGCTAAGTAAATTATATTGAATGTGGCATGACATTTAGCACAGGCTTATTGTTTGTCATTCTATTTAATTTTGAAGAACTGCATTTTTTTAAGATCTACTGTCTACTGTGGAAAATTATTTGTTTTACAGAACATACTACTAATGGCACTTTCTCTGCCAATTTTAAATCATTTTTAATTTATTTATTATGTACATAAGTAAGTTGAAGTATTACATTCCATCCAAAAATTTGATACCAATATTTCAGTGCAAACATGTTTAGGGGTCCCCTGAATTAAAAAAAAAAAAAAAAAAAGTCACATGCATGTGTATGCGTATTCATATGTGTGGTGCCTGCCTCGGTAGCGTGTCTGCCTCACATTCAAGAGGTCCCAAGTTCAAATCTCGGTCAGGGTGAGTTACCTGGATAAGGTTTTTCTGGGGTTTTCCCTTATCCTAAAAGACGAATGTCGAGTAACTCTAAGCTCTATGGACCCTGGGCTCATTTGAATATCATTTCACCCATTCCATTCATCGTCCGATATGACAACGTTGGAGGACGTAAATTACAAAAAAAAAAAAAATAATAATAATAATCTGTTCATTATAAATGATTTAGATGTATTTTGCATAACTGGTAAACATAAGATGTACTAAATCTTCCACACACAAAATTTAGACCTTGTTAAAACAATTTATATCAAATAATGCTTTTAATTGACCATTTCGGGTATGTTTCTTGTCATACTTTTCACAAATGGGAAGATGAGAAGTTCGTTATTCATCTTTTTTTATCTCGACCATGCAAAGAGAATAGAATTTCAAAGGCATCACTTAGGGGCCATTAGAGCTCTTAAAATTTTACTATCACTTAAGACCTGCTGTATTCCTTTCCATACATCTAAATGACAATTAGCAATAGAATAATTTTTATTCAATCATTGTCAAATAGAGGTAGCAGAAGGATGACAATGTTGTACCCCTTTTACAACAAAAAATCACCAATGTAACTAATCAATAAACTTCTTTATAAGCAAGTGCTGAGACCTGCATTTACATATGCCTGCCAAAAATGAGGAATAGCATCTAAAACTAATCTTTACAAACTGCAGATTTTACAGAACATATCTTCGCACAGCAACATCTGCTGAGTGGTAGGTATACACCAAACAATAATATACATTCTGATCTATCTTTCCCCAAACTCAATACTTTCTACATCTGTCACATAGCTTCTATGCTAAATTATCCTCTAGCTTTAACCAACTTATACATGGACTTGGAGAGTACAACACAGAGTCAAGAGTAACCTACGAGCATACTAGGTGTGCATTAGGCCCACCATAAAAAAATAGTAAACTAAATAAATGATATATATATATATATATATACATATATATATACATTTTTTGTGACTCCCTCACCAATGCTGGTGTTAGGAGTCACTTGGGTTCCCTCATAGCGAGGGAGCCAAAGCATTTAACCTGAAATACCGGGGTTGAGGATTTGGCCCAACACCTGGGATGATGAGATGAATTATGGAGCAATTGGTGGAATGATGGTGAGGGAAACCGGAGGATCCGCAGAAAATCCACACCATCGCCATGTTGTCCACAAACCCCCACTTTGCGGTCGCCTGGGATCGAACCCGAGCCCGTTAGGTGAGAGCTAAGTGGTCTAACCACTCAGACATGGCGCGACCATATACAGGATGTTTCAAAACGACACCAAACGAACATATAGAAGTAGTTGCTCAGCGTCTATGTGGCACATATAGGTAGTTTTTACCACCAATAGAGCCGCATAAAAGGTGTTCTAGAATGAGTGTAGATTAGGCAGTGACAGGAACAACGACGCGTGCCTCACGCTGTCGGAGTTCGCAGGTATAGGTCACACGCCGTGCCCCCTGCTATAGTTGTTTGTAAACATACCGGCACACTCCGCAGTAGCTTGCTACTATGAATTTCTTTGGCTTATGAAACCGCAATAAAGAAGCTCTTGCTTAATTATTACTTATGATTGTTTAACGTGTTTCAAAATTCCGTTATAGCAGTCCATGAAGGCAAATAAGCTGGTGGACATATGCAACTTATACCTTTTAGAGAGCAGTTAATGTTAGGTTGAGGATGGAAGCATTAAATGATAAACAGAACAGGAAGCATCATCAAAGAATTGCAGATAAATTAACAAAAGCTAAATGGCTTATACAATGAGACGAGCATTTGATTTCACGTGTTTGATAATACTAAATAAAGCATTTGTAACTGAAGAGGAAGCTGTTGATATTTACAGTAAATGGTTGAAAGTATTGTACAATTAGGATCATAACAAAATGCTGTGAAGTTAAACAAATAAATATTATCATTGATGTATCTACTTTTACAATTCATATTTTTAATGAAACTAAATCGTCCGTTCGTCGAACTCCCTTCAGCTCTTCCATCCATCAAAACGATATCCGTCATTTCGGCATTCGTATAGCGCTCCATATTGCTTGGATTTGCTATCTAAGTATGCGCAAAATTCTCCCTGTTAGGACGGAATGTGTAGTTTTACACTGATGAACAATCTTGTAACTGTCCGAGTTATTAGTCGACTTTCGCACAAATAAGTGCCCTTTGCCCCGTTACTTAAAGGTAGGCTAGGGTCACTGATAAAGAGCAAGCAGTAATGTTTTTGTTTTCATGCCCGGTGCGTCCCAATAACAACTTTTGAGGTTCGCACACCAGTGGTTCCTGCGCTGCCTAATCACAAAATCATGTAATATATAATGCTGCATAAAATTGTACCTAAGAGAACTCGAAGCTGCGACACCGAAATTCGGACTAGTTAAGTTATAAACTACGCAACGGCTATAATCGTTCGGTGTCGTTTTGAAACCGCACTACAAATAAAGTGCCACCATTTACCCACTGTTTTAAAAGAATCGTATCAAATGCCAGTAAGGGACAATGTCCCGGTATGGCAATAGTCGAAAACCGTCTCTGCCTCCAATGACCTCTGAGCTATGTTAAGATAATTTCTGCAAATGTTTATCTCGAATTACACGAGGTATACAGAGGAATACGCTTATATAAGAACTGTTTGAAAGTTATATGAAAGCAACATAGGATTTTTCAGGTATAAATATTTTTGTCTATATTACTGATCCTTTACGTTCAAATATATGTGCAGCATGTTCCTTATTGCCACTTAAGGTGTACGTGGTCCTGGGGTATACCATTTCCAAATCCTTTTAATTTCGAAACACTGGTTTTCTTAACCACGTTAATGCCCTCTTATTCCCCTTCATTACCTTATCTATGTCTCCCTTTTCCGGAATCATAGTCATGAATAGTCATTCTGAAGATATTTTTGAGGCTTAATCATTTGGTACGAATTAAAGTGCACCAACTTGGGTTTCGGAATACCCGCCTGCTTTGTATCCTCTCTGCATGGCCCTATTGCCAAGTAATAATCGATTGTAAACTCGTGGTTGTCAAGCTAGTAAAATGTTTGTGAAATTCGGCTTCTCGGTAACCATAGCAACACAAATCAAGACCAGAAGCCGGAAACAGGAACTCAAGAACCCAGTAACTAGAAATTGGGCATAATGGGGGAATACGATCCAGGTATATAAGTTTTTAATTAATCCTAAGCTCTTTCATGTTTAAATCATATATAGTAACTTGTTATGTAAGTACTCTCATAGTTTTCCGTTTGTGCACGCACCTTAAATGTTTGTGTTATTACCCAAGTATGTATATGTACCATAGTCTGGTTGATTCTTATTACTGCTTGTTTTCAACAAACTCTGGGAGCAATAATATGTCGTATAAAATTACTAACATTTTTGTAGTTTTATTAAGTTAGTTAGTTACGAACACTCCCCACATGGCAACCTTGGCCTTCGGGGTAACCTCACCCCACCAAGTGATGACCGGACCCATTTCTCAGGTGGAGGCACCCAGAGGGCGGTGTCCATTACCTCCGATGATAGGGTGATAGTGAAGATGGCGGTGAGGTGAGAGGACTTACAGTTTTTACCGTGGACTCCGAACCACGTTGGGCATAGGGGATACTTCACGTGTGCTAGACAGAGGTGAAGGCGTGGATAGGGCCGACTTAAAATCGCCAACCCCAGAGCCGGGAATCGAACTCGGGACCCTTAGAACGGGAGCCGCGAACGAAACCACCGCGCTACCCCGGCGCCCTGTAGTTTTATTAATTGAGGCATCATCGACTGTTGTATAGTCCAGTTTATAATCAGACTGACATCGCAACTTAGTGTTCACAGCAGTAACGCGGAACCAGTTCTGTTCAAGTGATTTACTCCTTGTTGGGAAGGTATTTTGATGTCTCGGGGTTCAGTTAGATATGAATGATTCCTACTGGAGGGACGCGGATAGCAACACACTCTACTTCAAGCAATGAAGAATGTGGTCGCTTCGTATCTACATAACTTTGAAGTAAATCACGTAATAAGAGATGTTTCCACTTTACTGTGTGAACACCTAATGACGCAGTATTCACGCGTATGCAGCGAAGTTGAGCGAGTTCCCGCGAACTGCCTTAATATGGCGAAATAAGTGGAAAACAGTACGTTCTATTTAAGGCAAGGCTACACTGAAAATTCCAAATTCTATAATAATAAACCTATCATTATAAAAATTTAGCCACATAATTAAAGTATCATTTTAAACTAGCATGCAAATTTTTATGTTGCTACACCAAATAGTGAATTAGTTATTAATTATTTTTGTGAAAATATTGTAAAAATTAAAAATGTCCTGCGCGTCAAAAAATTTGAGCTTTTAAGTTGAATCTTTGTTTCTGGCTAGTAAAGAGCAATTTTAAAAGACCTACATTCTTTTTTTTTCTTTGTTTTTTAAATATTCCTGTAGCATTTGTTCTAAAATATTTTCCACGTGTTAGCTCTCAAAATTTTGAAATAATTTTCAAAACATGAGCATTAACAAAAAAAGGGGGGAATGTGAAGTTTCCTATTTACATATTATGGACCTATCCTGGAAGTTTCACCTAGTGAAATGGAAAACTTTGACGCGTGAGGCATTTTATATACCGAAAAGTGTTAGAAAAAAAGTTTCTCAGAAAATTAATTTTAAAGTCATGATTGTTACTTTTAACGATTGTTCAATGTATCTTTAAATCTTTACGTGATGGCCCAAAATGGTGCAAATGATAAAAGTAGTATTCCATCTATTACTACAAACCCTAAGCTACCAAAAATGACCCCCAAAAAATTCCATGATTTTCAACATTTTCGGCGAATTTTCAGTGTAGCCTTACCTTAAAATTATCTTATTTGAAGTCATGGGAGTATGACTTCTAAACCAAAATTCATGCTGATCGTAACTTAATATGGTAAAAGTTTGCTATGATAACAGAATAAAGCAAAATAATTAGTCATAAGTAAAAATCACATGAATTTCATTTTGCCATCATTTTAACAATTCAGTTTCTGCATGTTAATAAAATACAATCAGCTCTTATTTATAGTCAGGTTATTTGTTTTAAATACAAATATACAGGGACAAAATTTACAGATTGTATTTTGTCATAATAGAATACTTACAGCTGTTATTAAAAATCTCCTGCGTAAAAATGTGATCCAAATATTATTTTCTCCTGCATTTTTTAAATGATTTGACAGGATATGTTTCTATGTTTAAACTAATGTTAGCTATTTCTTTCCATGTTTCATTCAAATCTGTTTATTGAGAACTAAAACGCAACGTTATGATTCCACTGTCAAATCAAAAGTAATATCTCTCATTCTTTCCTTTGACAAATAGGCTGTTTTTAGGGGCTTGCTTATTCGGCTTACTCTCTCATATGTAGGACTTTTATATTCGTTTAATTGTGACATGTCCAATTTCTTTTTCCAAGCAGAGACGGCTTCTGAGGTAGTGCCGCTGTGCCATGGCACCATCTGTATGAAAACGAAAGAAAGAGAAGTGTATAGGAATTGCGCAAAAAAGATTGTTTCTGTGTATCTGCTCCCTCGTGTGAATAGGCGTGTTAAACGCAAGCGCTCTGTGCTGTTTGCTTTCCGTGGCTTGGTGCCGACTCCGGAATGTCACCATCTACGCTCATAAGCGCCTGTGTTAAGGGCTAGGATGTATGGTTATACACGTTTTCTTATGGGAGAAGGTAGTGCCGAAATTTCTCTGGCGCATAACTTACGCTTTATCCGCTAGAGTGCAGTAGAACACGGGACTTAAGATAACTGTCTCTCTGTCACGAAATCGTACACGAACGCTCCGTATCACATTCCCTATAAACTATATTATCAAACTTTTACTGTACACGTTACACCTGTGCGTAACAAGAGTACATATGTAATAAATATCTATTTCCGTTTCCCTGTACGTTCTGTTTGGTGCAGTATATTATAAAATAGGATATATTATTGATAAGATTGCCTAAATCGCTCGAAATCGGTACACATACACACACACACACACACACACACACACACACACACACACACACACACACACACACACACGTGTGTGTGTGTGTGTATTTATTTAGAACCCCTGTTTCCAAGCATTATTCCTTAAACTGTTTTACTATATGTACAGTTTGTTAGAATTATTGTATGTATTGTTACGCCAAACTTAATTAACTTTTCCTCGTTCACTGCTTCAATAAAGGGTTTTGCAATTACCTGCTATAGTGCTCATGCAATTATAGATAATGGTTTTGGTTATGCCATCTGCAAAGCACGAAGCCTTGCGACAGTGCTTTGCTTTGCATCGGTTTTAATACCGATGATAAAACTCCACCTACCGAATACGAAGTTATATTCTTCGGAAGCGTTTTGCTTACCGCGACTGCTGTTTACCGCGTCTCATCTCACCTTTTTGAGAGCCATCCCATTTATTATAGTTCAAGAGACAATTCTAGAGAATTCAACTTTTGAGCTTGACACATTTGCTAGCTAAGGAACAACTGGGTTTTTAAATTTTAACAGAAACAAATACACTGTAAAAATGATTTGCTTTAAAAGGAATTGCTTCTCAAGTAGTTGAGTTTATTTGTACTTAAAGATACAATACTTTCTTACAATTCCAATCACAATTTTGCAATTCTGTACTAAGTACAAATTTTTCAGCTGCTCATATTTACAGGCTAATAGTGGTATTGGCTCCCTGGCCGTTTAACCTCTAGTCTAGCCTTATGCAACATTGACCTAATATTCCGTTGTGTCCTCCATTTCTCCGTCTGTTACTTCCTTATCCTTCTCATTCATTTCTCTTTGATTTTGTCTGCATACTTACCCACTTCCCTTACTCTTTTCTCTCCTTTCAACGTAAGCTCCTTTATGGCTACTACGTAAAGCCCTTTATTATCTCAGTTCTTATCCCATATTAATTCCCTTCAGTTTTCTATTTTTTACATTCCACTACATAATGCCATATGCTTATTTTATTCCCATTAAAATGCACTCCTTTGGTGAAACCCCTCTCAATATAGCTCCTGTCCTTAACCAAGCTGGACCCTCCCTCTCATATCTATCACATAGGTCCAGTGGCCGCCGATAAAGGAGGGCTGCGGGACTGCAGCCCCCTCCCCCAAAGAAAATTGTAATTTTATTGTTGTTGCCTCTGAAATGTGTAGTGTTTAACGCCCACTTTTACTACATACGACACCGCAGGCGATGACACTGATGAGGCGGGGGAACCGGAGATCCCGGAGAAAACCCGCCCCAGCGCCGTGTTGTTGTTGCCTATATATTGTAAGTCATTACAAGTTCATAGACTGTACGGCAAGTTTATATGTGAAGTCGCTTCTCCCTCTTGTAGTACCAGGCCAATTCGCTAACGTGCATATTGCTTCCATTTCTCCCTCCGCTAGCCCCCGCTTCACGTTTCCACCTACCGCGCGCCCCAGAGCTTAGTGAACTCAATGGACTGCATTGCTCAAGGCAACTAGAGTACTCAGGTAGGCCATTCCGGAGAGTCGCGGTGCCATTGGCTAACGCGCATGACGTCACTGAGAATACAGTTCAACCGCGAGAGTTAAACACTAGCCCCTCAGTATGTGTTATTTAAGCTCTGCTACGTGTAAAATCGGAAGGAATAAACACCCACTTGTGTATTATAATGAAGGTTCTTTCTAGCAGTTGTATTAAGAGTTTAAAACATGTTACTATTCATATGTACTTAATCAGTGTAGCTCAAGAAGATGACGAAGCAACCCATTGAAGATTTTTCTTTACTGCAAGTTTCCTGATCATTTCTGCATTCGCTCTTTTGTTTAAGTGCCTAATTCTAATGGAGGTTCTTGTCCTCACATTAAGAGAGATCACTTTGTGATGAATTTCGGGAAACTTGGAACTTATTATAGAAATGAGGTTTTGCATCACTCCATTACACTTCGCAGCACTTTGTCCATGGAATCTACAAAATATTACTTCTGTACCTTCTTCTGCCGTTTCAAAACACTGTTTTCTTTCTTCAGGGCTTGCATTTGAGTCTTTAGTCTAATTATTTCCTCTTCCTGGTCAAATTTTGTTGTTTTGGGAGATGATACTATAGTAGACAGCGCCCTTTATTATTATTATTATTATTATTATTATTATTATTATTATTATTATTATTATTATTATTATTATTATTATTATTATTATTATTATTATTATTATTATTATTATTATTATTATTATTATTATTATTATTATTATTATTATTATTATTATTATTATTATTATTATTATTATTATTATTATTATTATTATTATTATTATTATTATTATTATTATTATTATTATTATTATTATTATTATTATTATTATTATTATTATTATTATTATTATTATTATTATTATTATTATTATTATTATTATTATTATCATTATCATTATCATTATCATTATCATTATCATTATCATTATCATTATCATTATCATTATCATTATCATTATTATCATTATCATCATTATCATCATCATCATCATCATCATCATCATCATCATCATCATTATTATTATTATCATCATTATCATTATCATCATTATTATCATTATCATTATCATTATCATTATCATTATTATTATTATTATTATTATTATTATTATTATTATTATTATTATTATTATTATTATTATTATTATTATTATTATTATTGTTATTATTATTATTATTATTATTATTATTATTATTATTATTATTATTCCACGCATCAAACTTTTCTTATAAAAAAGGAGCGAATAAACTCAGTGTACACATAGAAACAAATACATAACTGGGATGTATCTGATAATTACCTGCAAATTGGTTTTGCTGGTACTTGCTACTACCGTCTCAAATACATCCCCATGCCAATTAGGAATTTTCTATGACGTTACAGTGTCGCCCTTTAATTTTCTTTTCAGCTCGTTTTTTAAATCCCGTTCATAGTTTTCGGGCAGGAAGTGATCGGAACAAATCCTTGCATTATTCACATTAACCGGATCAGCCCTTTTACGGCGCTGTAGTTCTCGATCTTTAGGCAAACAATCTAAAATCACATTCGTAGTTTTATACGAAGCATGTTTGCATTCAGCAACAGAGCAATGGTTTCTACTTTTACTCATAATGTTACGACAAAAGCCACAGACAATAACTACAATAGCTCATAAGCAACTGCATCTCGTTTATTTCATTAGAAGGATTGTGGAATTTGCATGCATCAGTGCCTTATCTTATAATGTGCAATCATAATATTGCATTACGCACATTCACGTGTAAGCGCTCTTGCGTTGTATTCTCAGTGACGTCACGCCCCTCAGTCAGCAGTGACAGTGTTTTGCGCGGGAAGGCGGGAATGGCCTGCCCTGGAGTACTCTGCATTGCTTGCAGTCCCTAGAGCGGGGTACTAGTCGGCCAAGATATGAATGCACTTGAAGGAGGGCAGCACTTTTTGTTTACTACATGAAGCTTAGGGAACCTAACTGCTGCTTTTTCAAGGGGTACGAGTAACCATTTTTCCCTGCTTTTCTTGTCTATAGAACTGTATAACCTGATATATGATATCTTTACATCAGAATGGGATATTTTTCTTGTTTTTAACTTTGTAGGTGCTTCCGTAATTAAACTCTTCACAAGCACACGCCAATTGTATCGCAACGAGCACTGCAACTGCTACTGTACTAATCGAATTTTAACTACATAAGAAAAGGTTCAAAGAAGCACCGTGTTGAACTGCACTACACCTGCACGTCACATTGGAAGCATCTCGGTATTGTTGATGTTTGCGTTATCTGCACTGTACTTACGGTACTCCGCCCACTTGTGACGTAATTGTTTAGTAACGCTTCTCGCCGAGTGAATTTATATTGTGGTCGACTAGTAAGGGCAATTTCGTGCGGATTTTAGTGAAAGCGACGGTTTTTGAACATTTTCATGGTGATTCAAATATATTTTTGTTCCTGACAGTAAAGAATGATTAAACGTGATTTTTATACTACTATCAATGGTGTTATTGTAACAATGAGTAATTCAGTCGAGAATTTAAATTCGCTTCGTTTTGGCACTTTAACACTGCAAGAGAAATGTAACATTAAAGTGCGAGGAAGACCAACTCCTGTGTTAAACATTATACAAAGTGCAACAAGCCGCCAAAAACAATATAGCAGGTGTTATCAGTCCCGAAATTTACATGAAATATGAGTGGATATGTGGCTGTGACGTCAACAATTCCCTGTTCTGTTTTCCTTGTCTTTTATTTGGAATTAAAGACGATGCAGCCAACATTGCATGGGTTCAAAAGGGAGTTTCAGACTTGAAGAGACTATGAAAAATGTCATAAACTGAAAAGTTCAAAAACCATGTTAATAACATGCTTAATTTTGCTACACTTGGATCAGTAAATGTACAGACATGTTTAAGCCAAGCCTATAAGGAATCAATAGATCATCACAACGATCAAGTTAAAAAGAATAGGGACACTCTTATAAATATAATCAACTGTGTGAAATTTTGTGGTTATCACGAGCTATCCTTAAGAGGGCATGAAGAGCATGAAGGGTCACAAAATCAAAGGGTGTTCAGGGGGTTGATTAAATATACAGGAGAAATTGATTCCCTATTTAAGGTCCATCTTAATGGTGACTCATACTTTAAAGGAACTTCTAAGATAATACAAAATGGGTTACTTCAGTGCATTCTGGAAGTTTGTAAAGAAAACATCTTAGAAGAAATTGACGCAGCAGACTATGCATCTGTTATGGCCGACGAAACTACAGATATTGTTGATATGTTTCAGCTTGTAATAGTCTTAAGGTATTGTAATGCCTTAGGTAGTCCTGTTGAGCGATTATGGGGATTGTTTTATTCCGAATGGGCAAAATTCTTATGCAATTTCAGAAGTTGTAACTTCTAAGCTTTGCAACATATTAAAAGAAAATAAGAAGCTTATAGGCCAAAGTTTTGATGGTGCAGCGGTAATGAGCGCGGCTATCGATGGAGTGCAAGCTAAAGTTATAGATGTGTACCCCAATGCTTACTTTGTGCATTGCTTAGCTCATCAACTAAATGTGATAATGGAGAGAGCTGCCAGGCAAAATACAAAAGCTAGGATTTTTTTTCAAATCTTTGTGTTATAACCCGCCTTCTTTTCCCGCTCTCCACACAGATCATCAGTGCTAGATTCATGTGTTAAGAAGAGAATATCCAGTGGTGGATCAACGAGACGGAACTACAAATCCAGGACTGTAAATGTTGTTTACGAAAAGAAGGAGGCATTGAAAGAATGTTTTCAAATTTTGTCAGAATCAGATATCTAAAGTAGTGCGACAATAAATGAGGCAAGGGCTTTATTGGGGTATTTTGAAAATGAGTTTTGTTTCTGGCTTATTTATTTTTATTTTTTTTTTTTTTTTTTTCATTTAGTTATGTCTCATGTAGAAACTGTACAATCAACTACAGAATCGCCACATAGATGATGACAAAGTTCCGGTGTACATATCTACTTTCGCTGCTGAAATTATAAAAGTAAGAAACACGGTGGAGTCATGTGATTTGGTAGCAGAAAACCAACACAAAAGAAAAATTTTTTCAAGCACACAGATCAGAGCAGCTGCAGCCAAGGAAGTATGTGATGTTATACTGTCACAATTGAATCTCCGCTTCAAGTTTACACTACACCTTTCTGTGTCTTCCCTGCTACAAGATTCACAATTTGAGCAATTTAATTCAATATTTCCAGAAAATGCGTTCAGTGAATGCATAAAAATGTTCCCAGTGTTTGTTTGATGAGGACAAACTACATACAGAACTTTCAGTTATCTATTCAAGATAAGAATTCAGGAATATTGGTGGTGCTGTAAAATTGCTTCAATATCTTAGAGCTAAATAATCTTTCTTCCACTTTTTCTGAAGTGTTAAAAACTCTTGAAAATAACTATTACTTTGTCTCTAACAACAAGTGAATCTGAGCGCTGTTTCTCCACACTGAAAAGAATTAAAACATTCCTTGGGAACACTATTAGAGAAGATAGATTAACTGCGCTTGCTATGTTGTCTACAGAAAAAGAAATGATAGAAAACATTACGAAGATCAATGAGAGAGTGGTTAATAAGTTTGCTACAAGGAAAGATCGCCGTATGCAGTTCATCTTCAAATAATTAAGGTAAGGTAAAATTTCAATAATCAGTGCAGCCCCCCTAGGTGTAGACAACTGGGCCACCACTGAATAGGTCTACATGTTTCCCTTTCCCTTTCAAAGTGAGGTAGAGGATAGTGGTTTAATTTAAATGTTATAAACCGCTATAAAAAAAGACCACACAGTGGACCTTTGAATGCAGCCGGAGAAGACCCGGCCCATAACCCCCTTGGTCCATAAGAAAGATCTTGTGATCGAACCCGAGCCACCTTGGCAACCACTCGGTCACAACGTTGCCATTAGTTCCGTCCTTTTGCCCTTCCCACAAACTCATACACTTGTTTCGCAGAGTAAACGAACGCCTTGGCTGTGCACTACAGAGACATGAAATAATGGCCTCTGGTCTGACCTCTGAGTCATTTGATGTCTATAGAAACCAGACATGAGTACATAGGTATTAGTTTCGCGTAACAAAAGCTTCTTCCTTGTATGAAATTATAACATAAAAAGATAATATAAAGGATTACTATATTTTCACAGATTTAGATTTTTGTCCAGTAATAAATAAAATGTAGAGTTGTAGAAATTATTGAAAACCTTCTGGAAACTGGCCTTTTTTTGGAGGGGATTCGGCACTGCGACCGTTCCTGTCTATTGTACCTTATGCTCCCAAGTGGGACATCCCTGGGAGGAAGGATGAGCGAGAGGAGAGAGAGAAGGGGGCGGCCGTCCCAAGGAGCCACAACACTGCAGAGGGCAGGGTCCCTACAGTTTACTTAGATGGAAACTTCCCCCGGCATGCCAACAACGGACACTCCCCCTTACTGTGGTTCAAAGACGGTCCGAGAAGTCGGCCCGGAGGCCGGCAAGCGTCCTACCGGAGGAGGAAGTTGTTCACTCAGAGCATATCATCCTGCCATGCCCCACCGAGACTACCGCCGACACTTCTACCCTAAAAGAGAGATCACCAGATGGAGATAAAATGGAGGGAGAGGAAATTCAGGGGATGTAATTAACCTACCCAGCATTCGCCTAGCACTCCGGGAAATTCCCGAAAATACCCATTGATCAGATAGGTCGGTCATGGGAATCGAATCCTGGCCTGCTGAACGCGGGCTTCAGACGAAACTCCCTGAGCCATCCCGCTCGATGGAAAGTGGTCTTACATAATTTTCGTTATAAAAAGTGTTCGAAATTATCGTTCTTCCCATCTACTACAAGCTCACACTGGGAATATATTACTAAATTTCTGTGGTCGAAATATTGCACACATGTATGACTGTCTTCTAATTTGTCAAGTGTATGCTATTCAATTTGTTGCATAAACTTAAACATCGCCCAGAAACAATTTAATCATAGCAGAAGTCGTGTTGAATTAGGATTACTCCTTACCTTCCATAGATATTTTGGATGTGTGGATGTGGTGATGAATGTGCGTATAAAAATAACTTAAAAGCTGCAGTAAACTAACCTAAAGGTTAAAAAGAATAAAAAAAGAGTCTGATATGTTTCATTCACAAACTATTCTTACAAATGCTTACTCTTCTATCCACTTCAGGTTGCTCAAGATAAACTTACTCATAAATTATCTTACTGCTAATGTTCTTGTGGATTTAAGGAGAATACGGGAATATAGCAGGGTGTAAAATAACAGTCAAATCTTTTAAGGGTTGAACGCTGTGTTAGGACTTTGAAATTCTATTTTCCGTGCATTTCCAGGACATGAAAAAGACTATGAACTTCTCGTTTGAGAAAAGTATCGAAATACAAACAAATAAAAGGAAATGACTCACTGCACCACAAAAAATAAGGAAAAATAAGAAAAATCAAAAGGCATCTGTCATAAATTAAGATTCAAATTTATGTAGGTATTGTTCACCAGTAAAAGTCATCCAGAACGAAGGGAAATTATGAAGAAATTCCTAGTAAATTCATTAGATTTCAAGGATCTTAATCATGTAGCATTTTAATATAAATCAATAGAGTTATTTTTGAGAAAATGTTTGAAAAATGTTCCATGTGAAGGAATAATCTGGATAAAATGACTTTTTGTAAATATCTTCGCATATCCTTGGAAGATACAATACAAATACCAAGTACTTTTCATTTTTAGTTATGCTGTTCACAGACATACGAAGGTTGGCTGATAAGTCTCGGGCCTCACATAGAGGTGGTGCCACTGGGCCAGTTTGACGGAAAGCATCATATAGTTTAACTCTAGATTAGCTTGTATCCATATTTACAGGTCATTATCTTGTTTTATTTTTGAATGACAGCATTTTAAAGATGACTAGTGTAGAGGATTCACGAAAATGGATGATTTCGAAAAATGAGTAGTGATTAAATACTTCCATTTGAAAGGCTTAATGCCTAAAGAAATCAAGCAGGAAATGAATAGTTCATTGAATGACTCTGCCCATTCATATACAATGATCAAAGGGTGGGTTGCAGAATTTAAAATGGGACGTACGAGCACTAGTGATCAGCCTCGCTCTGGGCGCCCTGCGGAAGTCACAACTCCAGAGATCATTGAAAAAAAAATAATTGTTTAATACTGGAAGGCCGCATGTTAAATTTGTTGGAGGTAGCAGAGGCTGCAGACATATCAAAACAATGTACAAGTAATATTTTAAGTAATGCTTTGGGCTTTCACAAGGTCTGTGCAAGATAGTTGCCGCATTTGTTGACAACTGATCAAAACTTGCAAAGAAAAACTGTTTCTGTTAAGAATTTGAAGCTTCACCGTAAAAATTCCAGTGAATTTTTGAGACGGCTTATTACCGTGGATGAAACATGGATATATCACTACACTACAGAAAGTAAATCACAGTCAAAACATGGATTGTGCTAGGTGAACCAACTCCAAAAAAGGCAAAGTCAATTTTGTCATCTAACAAGGTCTGGTGACTACTACGCAAGCTTAATGCAATGTTTGAGTGATGTGGTTAAAGCTGATATTGCATATTGGTCTGTAAATCTATTTTAAAATTTCATATATGGACATATAAAGTAAACATGACTATCTGAAATTCAATGTAAATCAACAACCAAGCAGACCTTGTAGATGATGCAACGAATGCTTAGGTTTATTAAAATCCCAAATTCAGAAAAATCCAGAAACTAAATCTACACAAATTGTGACGTCGGACCAATCAAAATTTAGTATTTCGGTAACCTAGCAACGAAACAGAGAAAAGAACCAATAATTTCATACTTAAATTTCTTTCTTCTTCTTGCTTGTAGCCCGCCTCGGTAGCATAGATGGTAGCATGTCTGCCTTACGTTCAAGAGGTCCCGAGTTCGAATCTCGATCAGGGTGAGCTACCTGGATAAGGTTTTGCCGGGGTTTTCCCTTATCCTGAAAGACCAATGTCGGGTAACTCTAAGCTCCATGGATCCCGGACGCATTGAGCATCATTTCACCCATTTCTTTCATCGTCCGATATGACTAAATGTTGGAGGACGTAAATTAAAAAAAAAAAAAAAATCTTGCTTGTACTCTCGAAGCGTGTAGGCGTGTTTTGGGGTAAAGGCTCCTGAAAACTACAGGAAGTTAGGGGAGTTCACCGTTCATTAACGTGTAGTAAACGATTGACGCGACGAGAAATAACATAAGTGGAAAACCGTTGCATCATTCGCAAAGCGAAGGAGAAAATTAAAAGTTAGTGAAGTGCTATACCAGTGAAAAAGTCTCTTGTGAAACAAAAGATGTCGAGAAATAAATACATGTAAAGTGAAACGGTGTTCATAATTTTATTTCATAGTTGCCCAAACGCAAAATCCCTTTTGAATCGATACCACGACATCGAGGTTTCACATCTCATTGCTCGCCGCAGCTTCCGGAAGGAAAATTTACAGAAATTTTCGAGACCATCATATTCACGGCCTCGAGACAGCAGAGTTCATCGCTTTTACATCGAGGTAAGGTTTGGCTTCTCCACGCGTCGCCACACCGAGGGAAACGCGAAACCGTTCGCGCGTGTGGGGCGTGGACCTCACGACAACGAATCCTACTTCAAATATGTCACCACATCGTGTGGCATAAATCTACCTTCACCAATATAACCACTTCAAGGTGAAAATAAAAAGACCTCATTTAGCAAAGAAAAAAGAAATCTTGTTTCTTCAGGACAGTGCTCCGGGCCATCATTTAGTCATTTCAATGGAAAAATGTGCGAATTTAATTTTGAATTGCATGAACATCCCTATTCAACATATCTAGCACCCAGTGACTACCACCTGTTCCCGAAACCTCAAAACTTTTTTTGGAGGACGAAGATTTCCTAGCAACGAGGAGGTCATTGATGCAGTAAACAGCTATTTTGAGCACTACAGAGATGGTTTAAATAATTTAGAACACTGATATGACAAAAGTAATTTGCCTTTCTGGAGGTTATGTTGAGAAATAAAGAAAAAAATTTTTTTTATTGTGAAACCCGGGACTTATCAGCCCACCCTTGTACACACACACACACACACACACACACACACACACACACACACACACACACACACTCTCTCTCTCTCTCTCTCTCTCTCTCTCTCTCTCTCTCTCTCTCTCTCTCTCTCTCTCTCTCTCTCTCGCTCTCTCTCTCATTGTCCTCAATGGTGTACGGATAAAATGCTAGCCTCTGGTTCCTGAGGTTGCAGGTTCAAACCCAGCAGAGGGTTTAAAGATCCTTAGCATGGCTTCCCTTGAAAGGGAAGTAAAGCCAGTTGATTCATGTCGTAGATTTACAGCAAGTAAAATAATCTCAAACCTGATAAATAGGCCTCTGAACAAAATCCCAATACACAATGGGATGGGATGCTGAGAAACACATAAGTTAAAGATGTTCATAAATGGAAATTCAATATTAATTTACAAATTCTCAGAGTAGCACACAATACACAAGACTTTTCTCTAAACATCCCTTTTTGGTTTCCAGTAAAATTTTGGTACCAAATTTTTGGGTGGAATTCAATGTTTCCTGTATTTGCTATACATGTTTAGTAAAGAAAATAAAAATGAAAGGTTGGAAAATATCACACTTGGTATTTAAATTCAGCATCTTCCAAAAACATGCCAAGATGTGACATTTTCAACAAAATGCCCACCCCTAACTGCTGTTTACGTGGAAAACTTTTCAAAACTTTTTATTTTCTCAAAAATGTTTTAATGATTTTAATTAAAATATCATCTATTAGATATATTTACATGAAAAATAAAATATAAATCTTGAACTTCCTGGGAAGTCTTCTTCATTAGGAAATAATTTTGCACAAGTCTATATATCTAATGTACATTAAGCAATAGACAAAAAATACTGTACAAAAAATATTGTTTGCTTTAAAACAGAATTTTTTAAAATAACTTTGTGTTATCAGACATATTTAAGATATCTATTATTAACGTTTTGAATTGCTCAATAATTCATCACTGTTTTAATGTCTGTTGATTTTCAGTTGTTTCTTGCAATTTTGAGGAATCAGTATGGAATTTTAAGTTCATCTATAATAGTGTACCATTCTTAAACATTTTACTATCACTATTCCCTTTATATTTATAATGAAATGTGTAATCAGCTAAATAGTAAAGGTTTATCTTGATTAAAAGTAACTTTAGTAAGAATAGTATATTGTATATCTACTAATGAACTACATGTGGTAGAGAAAGTTGTGTTAGTGTAACAAAACTGGATACTCGTATTTAACATTCTTTCAAATTAATTAATCATATAATACAAGGGGCATCCAGAAAGTAAGTTCAATTTCAATTTATCGCAGTTCCGCACATGCGTGGTAGATGCTCTGTATCAAGGAGAAGAAACGTGCACCATTGTGAGATTGCTGTCAGCCACATATGCTCTGTTGTGCTTGTTCACAATGTCGGTGTTGATTGAAAAGCATTTTCTGAATGCTAGGAAAGTGAAACCAATTGAAATTTATCGGCAAATTTGTGATTTCAAAAGGTGTAATGTTTCTTCACGACAACGCACGACCACACACTGCAAATACAACGAAAAACATCCTACAGGGATTTGGCTGGGATGTGTTTGACCACCCCCCATACAGCCCTAACGTCGCTCCTAGCGACTTTCATCTGTTTTTGCATCTCAAATCTTTCCTTGGCAGTCAATACTTCAACAATTACGAAGAGCTGAAAGAAAATGTTTCCAACTGATTGAAGACACAGCCGGCAAACTTGTATGAAGAAGGTATACAAAAACTTGTGCCTCGCTATGACAAATGCCTGCAAAATTTCAGCAGTTATGTGGAAAAGTAGTTTAAGAGATGTAGAATTTTGTACAATAAATAATTTTTCTGTATCTGTACACAGTTTAATTTTATTACCAAACAGAACTTACTTTCTGGACGTACCTCATATATATAGTATAATATATAATAATACATTATTTTATATTAATTAATTTTAATTAGTTGATTATGTACTATAATATAATTATAATACTACTACTACTACTACTACTACTACTACTACTACTACTACTACTACTACTACTACTACTACTACTACTACTACTACTACTACTACTACTACAACCACTACTACTACTACTACTACTACTACTACTACTACTACTACTACTACTACTACTACTACTACTACTACTACCACCACCACTACTACTACTGCTACTACTACTGCTGCTGCTGCTGCTGCTGCTGCTGCTGCTGCTGCTGCTGCTGCTGCTGCTGCTGCTGCTGCTGCTGCTGCTGCTGCTGCTGCTGCTGCTGCTGCTGCTGCTGTTTCTGCTGCAGTATATAGCTTTAAAATCTATTGCAAAAAGTTTCTTTATTTCTCTTTTTATTTCAGATGAGCTTAATGCATTTGAACAAACAATAATTGAAGCATTTGAAGTGTTTGATCACTCCAATAGTCAAACTGTTGATATTCGAGAAATCGGCACAATCATTCGATCTTTAGGTAAGTTGGATAGGTGCACAATAGGTATCTACATTTGTAGAATATCACATGTAATTTTAGGCAAATTAGCAGGGTTATGTGTATTGTAATTCCTTATTGTAATTAGAATAAAACATATTTACATTCAACTTATATTTGTGTAAGAATATTTTCAATACTTAAAATCTTGTAATCTGTATTGTATGAGTGAAGTTTCAATTAAGTATTGCTATGAATAATTCCAGTTAAACTTCTAGAAGAAAGTATAATAAAATATAGGAGTAGGAGGGACCTCCATAAACTGGAGTAGCATACCATAAATAGGTGACAGTGACCCTATTTTGCTTGTAATGTGACACCTGGGAGGGAAGAATGAGAAAGAGACCCAAATGGCGACCAGATATGGAGTAAGAGGTGCACTAGCAAGATTGGGCTCTATAATGAATCCAGATGGGGTTCATTCTTGAGCCAGCTAGCCACACTTTTATCCCTGTGCCTCCTGGGAGGTCCCTGCAGTCCCGAGACAAGCTGCCAAGAAGAGGGCTCTACCACCTGTCAACTACTGCAACAAACCAAATGATAGAAGAGGAACCAAGAGGAATGAAGGTTAGACCTGGGATCGCTTACTGTTTTATAGGTGAAGGTCAATGTTCTAGAACCATTGCGCGACTTATACACCTAAAGCACTGAGGATATACAAAGCACATTCATTATAAAATCAGATACTTTTCAGTTAAGTGTATCCCTTTAATTAAATCATATTTTAATTATTTTAGGGTGCTGTCCTAGTGAAGCTGAAGTACAAGAAATACTTGTCAAAGTAGAAGATCAAGAAGCTCGTGGCAGTGTTCATCTGAATAAATTTATGGAGGTTGTTACTCAGATAATTATGGAACGCAAGTAAGATTATAATTCTGGTCTTCTGTCAATATATTATGACTCATAACAATTTAGTGTGCATAAAATACAATTTTTCTGGCCAAATACATAAATTTTATTACTTCTTCTTCTTTAACTTCCCTACTTGTACCATTATTGTGGTTTTGGGCCTGAGGAACCTAAGCTTTGGATCTGATAGAGAACCAGGATAAGTGATCAGCCCAATGCCTGGTGTGAAGGTGAAGGAAGTGGATGATATATATATATATATATATATATATATATATATATATATATATATATATATATATATATATAAGGGCGGAATGAATGATAGGAAAGATGATGATGGAGGAATTGGTGGAATGCTGACGGAGGAATTGAGAAGTGGTCTAACAGTCTGTTAAAATTGGTTTTATGTAACCCACAGCTTTTAAACAAACTATGAACATCAAACCTAGTTCCTATTCTTGTTTAAAAGAAAAATATGAACATTTGCATATTTAATTGGTTTCATTTTCCTTTTCATTTTCGTGCATATTTTGCTTCATTTTTTGAACAGTATTTTACATGAGAGCACTTTGAACATTAAATTGAAAAAAAAAAAAAAAAAAATGTATCACTTGTTTTCAAAACTAGCTGCTTTATTAATACAAAAAATCTGTGATAGTCAAATATTAAAAAACCAGGTGCTACATCCGGGACTTAAAATTCCATACTTTGACAATGAAATCATGAAAAGCAACTGAAAACTCACAGAATTTTAAAAGAGTGACAAATTCTTTAACAATTCCAACCATTATTAACAGATGTCTTGGAAATGATTTTCATGTCTAATATATATTGGTATGTTGAGCCATTAAAGAGCATTCAAATAAAAAATTTAATTTTGTATATAATTTTTTCATGCTTTTTATCAGATTCAAAGGCCTCAAAACATGCATTTAAGATGAAATTTTGATATTAAACTTTTGGGGGTATGCAATGTCTTCTTAAAGTATTAATCTGATGCATGGAACAATATATTGAATTATTTATGTGCTACCAGACATAGTATGCAGCTTCGTTCTCTGTCATTTTTGTAGGAGAGGAGATTTTTCAGCAGAAATGTTCTAATGAGTCTCTTGTAATGTATATTTTATGATTTAAAAACTATATAAATTCAGCCAGATTGTTAAAATTATAAAATATTGTGTGATGCCCCAAATTTGGAAATAATGCTAAATAATACCTATGCATAACTTACTAGTAGAATATATATGTTATATGTCTTTCGAGGAATTTAGTAATAGTGACGTCAAAATTAATCTCAGAAACTATTTGTAGTTGGTTTATTAATACTCGTCACTTACTTGTTTATATTTATGAGAGACTAGTTTCAAAGGCATTAGCCTCCATTTTCAATCTCTTTCCAACTGGCATTTGTTGTTGTCTGCTCTCTCTCTGATGGTGGAACTATGTATGAACTTCTTTGTCAAATTATCTACTGGTGGGATTTCAAAGTTCATTACGCCAACACCAACTCCAATACTCAGACCATAATACAGATTCCAAGATGGCGCCCGTCGAAGCCCAGCGACTCTGGTTACGCAGAATAGGAAACTATACACAATGGACATAATATAATCCATATTACGGAGCAGCGAGGTAACTCCTAAGAATTTATCACTTTATACTTTCAACTAAAATGTGCAATAACATAAATAAAGAGCATCATGACAAATTCTAAGAGCTTATAACATTATATAGTAGCACGACCAGTACTATGCATTTTCCACCTTATACTTCCAATCAAAATTTAATTTATAAGGCATGACAACTCATAAGCATTAAACACAGCAAACTTTTTCTTATTGGACTGTATCATCCTATCGTCTGTAGCAAGTACTAAAGTTTCTTTTACACTGTTTACATGGTAACCTTTTCTGGCAAGGACATGCTGCTTATACTATAATATTTAAGATAACTCACCAGATTGTCCAGTTTACTCCAATTGTCACGTTTGAAGGTGTCAAGTTCCCTCACACTGCAAGATCCATTTAAAATTTTCCACTGGTAGGCTCATAATATTCCTTCTAGGTTATGAAATACTTTGAAACTTATTAAGTGAAGGAACACCAGTGAAGCTGGGATCTTGAATGTTATTGAAAAGAACGTAACTAATCGTCTTTAATAATCGCTATCAATGGGTTAAAATCTCCTCACCACTTCGGTTTTTAAGGACTCAAAACTGTCAATAACATCTTGTGCACACCGAATATTAAAATTATCTTCACTCTCTGTAAAATGTCTTGGATGCATTCCTCAGGATTTCGTATTTTCTGGTTGAGCTTTAATGTGTGATAGGATGGCTGATTCTTAAAAATCGTGGGGTAGGCATCATCTATTAATTTTTGTACTTTTTAAAGGGCACGAATTGGTTCACCATCATTTATAGGAAATATGTCTTCCTTAACCTCAAAGCACTGTTCAAAATGATGAATACAAACTGCAGTTTTGTCATTTACTTTAAAATCTTTACGATGTATGATCCTGATCCACTTATGCCATTACGATTTTTCCTTCGCAAATTTAAATGTCGTGTGAGGTGCACTACCATAATTAGATTGCAGCTGGGAACACAACAACGATGCATTTCGACAATACTTCACAGTATATATTTAGGTAAACGTTATCACTTTATGTTAAATACTTAACTAAAAACTAACTCGTTAGTCACTAATTGCCACTGTAATATGAATTACATTAATTCTTCAAACACACAATCAAAGTAAACAAACACACACTTTACTCTGTAGATATAACCACAACATAACAAGCTGGGCCACGAGCGCCGCCATTTTTCCTACAATCGATTCTCGTATTATGGTCTGAGTATTGGAGTTGGTGTTGATTACGCGATCCTTATTTTTCGATATGAATATATTCTCCCATGTTGTCAATTTATTTTGGTTGATCACTCCTTTTAATAATTTTGGATTTGGATCAATGTCATGGTTTTCATTCAGCAGTAGCATTTCACTTTTGGAATAGTTCTAGCTGTACCAATTTTATGTTACACTAAATTTAGGTAACTTAAGTTACCTATTTTCATAATAATTTTGTATTGTAAAAGTTACTGCATAATCATGTTTTATTTCATATTTTGACAAAAGTATTTCTGTTTCTTTAATCCCATTATCATGTTGTATGTGCTGGCCATAGAACTTTGCAATGGTCTGAGTGGCAGGAAACCAAAAGGATTTAAATAATCAGTCCTCAACATTTCTGCAAGTTTTCATGAAAGAAAAGGGCCAAAGCAACTCAATGTTAAAGCTATATAAATATAAATAAGGGAAACTCCCTGTTCACAAGTCCATGCATTGAAGCCCTAGACTTCTCATGTCAATGCCTATATATAAAGTACATACATTTCCAGGATTAAAAATTTTAAAAAAATGATATAAAGAAGCATGCACACTGTTATTGCACTTTGCCATATGTTCGAAGTAAGCTTAAATGTGCCATATTAACAATTATAAGTAAATACACACAACAAATTTTCTTTGGTGTATCTAAATAGTGGACTGGTTTGTATACTTTTTAATTAATTTTATTAGGCTAGTGTCAGCACCACCTGAGGCACTGTTGAAGGCATTTCAAACTCTTGATCCAGAGGGCAATGGCTACCTTAATAAAGATTATCTCACTAAGCTGATGATGGAGGAAGGTGAACCCTTCACTCAGGAAGAGATTGATGAAATGATGGGTGTTGCAGTTGATCCAGAAACAGGACATATTCCTTATGAATTCTACATAAATCAATTAATGGTAAATATTGCCTTACTTTAAATGTGAGTGTTTTAGATATAAACAAAGTGAAAGTTAACATCAAGACAATACAGCAGCAAAATAAGCAAAAATAAATTCAATATACTATAATAATATTCATAGGTAGTTACTAAACTTTGCTTATCTTTGATATATGTAATATATCTTTGACAATTTTACAATGAAACAAGTAATAACACCTTCCTGCACCAAAAAAGGTGCACTATACTCTGGTATAAAGCTACTCAACTACCTTCCAAAATTTTTAAGGAAAATAAACAAAAAGGTCTTTTGCACTAAGTAACTAATATTCCATACTTATTGTTGCTATACACTGTAAGCTGACATTTCCGCACTAGTGCGGTAAGTAATTTCTTCATAGCAACATATATAGGCGATGCATAAAGCACTGGTGCTGTAAGTAAAAATATTTATTTTGAAATATTGTGGCTGTGGGTTCGTAGAATTAAAAGTCCGAGTTGCAGATATTCCAAATGTTCTTTATTTTCGTATAAATATACTCACAGTAGCAGCATTACATCACATACACAGTCATAATTTACCAAGGTCGATGACAATAACAAACAGCGTTCTGATTACATCTGTTTACAACACTCCTGTTACATCTTTTACAGCTGTTTACTTCTGTTTACGACTACCCTCTTGGCGAGTCGTCGCTTCCTTAAATACCTCATCTGATAAATTTGAGAGATTTCTGGAATAAACAAGATATTGACTGTTCTCTATCAATCAAGATGTCACCAGAAATTTCCATTTATCTCAGTTTGTTTGTTTCGGCAGACCTTGATCTGTGTGTTATCTTTATCAGTTCCTTTGTGTAAAGCCACGTTATCACTCTGCGCAAACCTTTTATGCGCATCGCCATGACATTTGTGATATTACAATTTGTACAATTATATAAATATGCATAGAGCAAAAAATAGTATGCAATACACAAGTGGTAAGCTCATAACAGAATCTCAGTGCAGGCGCCTCAGTTTTTTCAAACCTTTCTTCATTCCGTATAAAGTACTTACCACATTAGTATCACAATATACTTTAAAGTATTCCTAAAGGCACATTTAATTGACCTGCGATAAACTCAGCTGCATTTTAGACTATTTCAGCTTAAGTTAGCCTATTCAGCACATTTTTACCTCACTATTTCTCTATTAATAGAAATACACAACTCATATATAGAATAAAAAGAAGTATTTCAGAAAGTGGAGTACCATTGTTACTAAAATTAGGCAAGTGAGTCAACCTTGTATATACTTTTCTCCACTTACAAGTTTTTTGATGAAGACTAGTTTCTGGGAACCTAGTTTCTGGTTCAGTCAACCACAGAACTGACGATAGGGGAGAAGTCCCCAGAAACTAGTCTTCATAAAAAACTTTTAAGTGGAGAAAAGTATATAAAAGTTTGACTCACTTGCCTAATTTTAGTAAAAATATACAACTCAGCTTAGCCCATGCTAACCTATTATTCATGTATTAAGGCAATGCATCTATGCAAATCAAAAAGATCAGTTTTCTTATAATTGCCTTGAATCTTTTACTACTTAGAGCTTAAAACATATAGTACCCACCAGCTATGTCAAATTTGGTTAAGATATTTCTTTATTTATTCATAGTTAATCACCTTTTGGTATGGCAATATGAAATGCTCCTTGGACCCAACAGTTTATCATATTACTCCCACATTTTTAATTTTAGCTTAGTATGCAGATATAAACAATGCTGTGCAGGCATTTAATTTTAATTAAAATTCAGAGAAAATTTAGAGAAAATTGAGAGATAAAGAGAAAAATCTTTAAGAGAAAATTTTGTTGTTGTTATTCTCTCTTATTGAATTCCTGAAGTTTTTCAATTTGAGTTATGGAAAATAGTTTATTGCAATTGAGCTACATGAGTTACTGAAGCCATGAGCAACAATTTTTAAAACTGTTAATATTTGCTTTTTAGGCAAGTGAAATGCATAATCTTGATCTACAGACTTTTTTGTCATTTTTCAACACAGTCTCCATTTCTTTGCACACATTTTTCCCATTGTTCTGTAAGATTAAAAATACCCTTATAACAGAACTCTGTTCCAGCTGCTATCTGAATGTCTCATATAGTTGGCCTCGCAGTTATTTCTTATCACAATCAAAATTATGGTAATCCCCTCTTTCGCTGAGCGTTTATAGCAAATGCATAAGACATCTTCTAGTTGAGGATCAGAAATAATCTCAGAACTCTAGTAATGTAGCTGCAGTATTTGCTTCAAATAATTATAGTGCTTATATAACTGTCATTTAATAATTGGTGCCATACCAATTTGCAGCACAATCATAATTTTCTTCTTCAGAGATTTGTTAAACTCTTTACATAAGTTTTTCCCTGGACTCCCTACATGAAACTGAAATTTGCTTTTCTTTAATGTGGCTGTTTGAAGCTAAACTTTCAAAACAGATCAATTACATTTTCAGGTTGACAGAACCAAAGATATATATTCAAAAATCCCAGAAAAAAAAGAGGACCCAAGGAAAAAGAGGATGATGGCTGCATTTGCTCACTTGAGGGCTACTGCACATGGTTCATTATCAACCACCATGTATCGGAAATCATATGCAGAGTTACGCAGATTGCAGTTTTCAAGAATGTCAGCATCTCAGTTTGGCACATGAGATATTGATATTTTTTAACATTTGAATGTTCAGAAAAGCTCGACATGACCCCCCATTATGCTTTTAAAAAATAAAAAAGTTGAAATTATTCTGATGTTTCATTTACTTATAACTATTATGAAAGTAATTTTATCATTTTGAAGAGAATATTAAGAAGTAGCAATTCAATGCTGGCATCAGCACGATGCCCTTTTTTCCTGGCAAAAGATCTACTACAGGTTGCATTCCTTGGGGAATAATTGAGGAAATAAATCCAGAGATTAAATTACTAAAATATTTAAATAGATCTACAGATGTAATGGTAAGGGAGAAAATAATTTAAAGGACAGAGATTGTATAATGAAATACACAAATACCACCAACTGACTGTCATAAGTTTCTTTCACTTACAGTAAATGACCATATGTCAGTAAACAATCCATCAGCTAGTGGCAGTAACCATAACAGCAAAGAAAGTAAATAGTATAAACAAAGCTGATGATACAATTAAAGAATTGCAAAACATGTCCAGTGAATTGATATTTAAAACAAGATAAGTGAAATCCGGCTATATGCGGCTAGTGTGAGGAAATGATTAATTTCCATCAATTAACTAAAATAATAAGAGTTAAATGATGAAACCTGGGACTCAAGTACTTACGATAGTAAGTTGCCACAAACAGTATATCTCAGATGCGAGAGCCCCTAGTGGTCTACCAGGGAAATATATGAGTGAAATGGAGAATTTAATGTCAGGACGGCATGTTGAGCATGGTAGCTCAATGGGTTAAAGCGACTGGATGGAAACCAGGAGATCCATGGTTCAAATCCCGGCCATGGCATTGAATTTTTCATGTTGGCTCTACCCATCAAAAACCTTAGCCTATATACGGCTAGTGTGAGGAAATAATTAATTTCCATCAATTAACTAAGATAAGTGAATTTTTACAAAATATTTATATGGTAATATTTGCATTGCTTCACTGTCCATAGTTTCAGTTCATATATATAGTAATATATAGTAATATTTATTGAGGTACTAAGCTTTTACAATTTTTGGACTGCCCTCTGTTTTGGCCCAGGCCACTGCTACACAGGACAGTCCATTAAGTATATTTACAGACGTGTTACAATATGTATTATTACAGAATAGTCACTTATTATTCCCTCTCTCTTTTTACAGTCCATACCCACTTGTTTTTAACCTTACTTAAAAACTGACCTATGTTTTTATAATTTTTACTTAAAACCTTGATTAAGCTGATTCTCCTATTCATTTTTGATATTTGACATTCTTTCCTCCACATCTCTGTTTCCTTACAATCAAACAATATATGTTCTATATCCTCTTTATCCCATACAATGGGCACTCGTCTTGTGGGTATCCATTTCTTTGACCTCTTAATCTCCATATCCCTGCTCTTATCCATGCTAACCCCTTTCTTTCTTCATTGTTAGTGCTATCTATATACCTCTCCCTCCCCCAACTATTTTTCAATGGAATATAGAAAACAAGTGATCTCTTCTCTGCTATTTGACTAAACAGTTTCTGGTTCTCCATGTCTTCAAATCTTATTCTAGCCCCTTTCCAAAAACCTTTATAATTAGTTTCTCTCTTTCTCCAAATATCACCCATACCATTATTTTCCAAATTATTTCGTAAATTACTTACCCATCCTTTATTTGGTAAACTTAGTTCTTGATACTTCAAGCATTGTTTCAGTATATTGCCCTCCTCTAAATTCAATATCCTATACCAATATTTTAGTGCCCTTTCTATAACTAACCCTTTTCTTGGAACTCTCCCCATTTCAATTAGAGCTACTTCATTTGCAGTTGATATTGGCAGCCCTAGAACTTCTTTACAAAACCCCCTGTGTACATAATCTAAAGCTTCCCATCCCTTTTCTAGCCCCCACATCTCAATACCATATAGCATTCTTGCCTCAACCACCGAATTACGAGGGCTATCCAGAAAGTAGATTACGTTTTGGAATAAAAAGTAAACAAAGTATAGGAAACAAATTTTATTATATACAGATGAAAGCCACACTCAAATACTACTTTTCGACATAGTCACCATTCAAATTAAGGCATTTATCGTAGCGATGTACGAGCTTGGAAATTCCTTCGTCGAAAAATTCGGCCGCCTGCGCCTTCAACCACTTCGTTACCTCTTCTTGCAGCTGTGTGTCGTCATCAAAACGCTGCATAGCCAGCCACTTCTTCATTGCTGGGAATAGGTGGAAGTCGCTCGGTGCCAGGTCGGGACTGTACGGCGGATGAGGAAACAACTCCCACTTAAAAGATTCAAGAACTTCACGAGTGACATTTGCCGTGTGGGGCCGGGCATTGTCGTGAATCAACAAGATCTTAGAGCTCAACATTCCTCTGCGCTTGTTTTGAATGGCTCTTCTGAGTTTTTGGAGAGTTTGGCAATACCTTTGAGAGTTTATTGTAGTGCCTCTTTCCAGGAAGTCCACCAAAATCACACCTTTTCTGTCCCAAAAAACAGTCGCCATCATCTTCCTTGCCGACATTGTTTGCATGCATTTCTTGGGTTTTTGGGGAGAACTTGTGTGCCCCCACTGCATTGATTGTAATTTCGTTTCACAGTTCACGTGTTTCACCCATGTTTCGTCACCAGTAACGATGCGATCGAGTAAAGAGTCACCATCCTTATGGTAAACGTCCAAAAAGTTCAACGCTGCAGCCATTCGCTGATTTTTGTGGTCCTCTGTCAAGATTTTTGGAATCCATCTTGCACAAAACTTGTGGTAACCAAGCTTTTCGCTGATGATTTCGTGCAACAAACTTCGCGAAATTTGTGGAAAACTCAAAGAAAGTTCCGTTATTGTGAACCTTCGATTTTCACGGACTTTAGCATCGACTTTTTCGACAAGTTCGGCAGTCACTATGCTGGGTCTCCCACTTCGATCTTCGTCGTGAACATTGGTTCGGCCATTTTTAAATCTGATGACCCACTGACGCACTCCACCTTCAGTGATAATGTTGTCCCCATACACTTCACAAAGCTGCCGATAGATTTCTATCGGTTTACAGTTTTTTGCAGTCAGAAACCTTATTACTGCACGCACCTCGCAGCTCGCGGGATTTTCAATTAACGCAGACATTTCAAACCGTCACAGTATCTGAACGGAGCACAGCACGAACCTCTCACTAGCACGGCTAGATGCCGACTGAGCTGCGCAACGTTCTGACCCCAAGATGGCCGCGCTAGCCCCGCCCCTAGCGGAAACAGACGAAAACGTAATCTACTTTCTGGATAGCCCTCGTATATACCCTTTCTAACCATTTCATTTCCATTTTAGGTGTTTTATACAAACATCCTCTTACAGCTGCCATTGCTGCTTTCCCTTTTGCCAGTGCGCATAGCTTTTGCTTCTCCCATTTCCCTCCTGCATCAATTTTCATTCCTAAGTAATTACATTCACGTACTACTTTATATTCGATTTCCTCTTTGTACCACTTCTCATGTGTACTCAGTTCATATATATAATTGAGAAGCCTACTTGATCAAAAGGTGGAATCTATAATCTCAAAAACTATACTAAAGGGCCAAGGGCAAATCACTCCAATCAGATATCCTAGTGAGGTATGGACAGAGATTCCATATGAATAATGTTAAAAATAATGTCATTTACTCATGAGTCAAAGTATTGAAGTGTGATTTCTGAATTTTCCATGTTGCTTTTATGCAGTAAGACTAAGCTCAGTATCTAAGACGTTTATTATAAAGTTTTCTCTTCAGAGTTTTTTTTTTTTTTTTTAAACAGTACAATACCTCATGAGTCCTCACTCCATGGAGTGAGTCTATCCTCACTCCAAATCCATGAGGATTTGGGCATTTCCATTTGGTGGAAATATTTGTACTACATCATTAATTCTATTTACTCTCTAAAACAGCTGTTCCTTAATCATGTAAAGCAAATCTTGTAGAGAGTATCTGCAATGCATTTAATGCATGAGTTTGCAACAATGCAGCTTACCTACAGGAGTCAGTTTCTGGAATTGCAGTTTCTAGATTTGGTTCAAGATTTGGTGTGTATCAGTACTGAATGTTAAAGCATCTACATACATATCTGCAATGAACAGAAAATGTGCTAGTTTAAAGTGATAAAACTTAAATGATAGAGAAAACTTAAGATACGGAATTTAAAAGCGCCAAAGTTCAATATTTTGCTATTCCCCTTTGACTTTCTTGCAAAAACAGTAAAACAAATGTGCTGTTACATTTTTAGCCCTTTCCTTGTGCAGCTTGCACTTTTCTTCAAGTATAACATTAGAAATGAGAGGCTTTTGTCGATTGAACACAAAAATGCATATGTATGTGTATTGTGACTTTGTGGGTTCGTGAACTGAAAAGTCCAATTACACAAACTCAACAATGTTCTTTATTTCCACCGACTTACAGTTGAACACTTGCCAATTACACAAAATTACGTAATACACCAATTACGATTCACCAGTTCGTCCGTTACCGTTCAGATGCACGTACACAATTACACACAGCCTTCTCGTTCATTAACACGGCGCTAGCACGTCAAACACTGACTGTCTGTCTCTCTGAAACCCTTTTTATAGCCATCTCGCCGTATTCTCGGCTTTTCTAGTTTTCAGGCGAATATTCCCGGTGATGGGAGAAGGGGAGAGAAACATCCAGGGACGGGTGACATTCCTTTAACCACCCCTCGGTTAGTGACAGAGACTAATGGGAGGCGTGGCTCCGCTCCTTTTCGTTTCCTCACAGCTGTGCCGTTATACCTTCCGCTAATTGGGTGACACTGCTCCCTCCTCAAGGCTGGTCGTCCCGAACAGCACCATCGTAGCGGGCTAGTCGATCCAGGTGCACCACCAACATCTTTCCTCGGGGAACCTTCTGGATGCGGTAGACCACGTCGTTAATCCTCTTCACCACCCGGTACGGTCCTTGCCATGGCTGCTGGAGCTTCGGGCAGCGTCCCTTGATCCGGGTAGGACGGTACAACCAGACCAGGTCACCTTGCTGGAACCCTTGGCTGTTGGCTTGCCTGTCATACCTGGTCTTCATGCGGTCGCTCGCCTTCTGGATGTTCTGGCGAGCCATCTCGTGCATGTCGTGGAGATGGTCCACCAAGTTCTCCACATACTCGGTCGCTGGCTGTTTCGCTTCCGGAGGGCTTCCAAAAGCCAGGTCACAAGGGAGGCGTAACTCTCGGCCGAACATTAAGCTGGCTGGCGTCATCCCAGTTGTGTCGTGTGTAGACGAGCGATAGGCCAGCAAGAACAGTGGCACCTTGACGTCCCAGTCTCGCTGATGGCTGGCCACAACTTTCCTCAGGTGTTCCTCTAAGGTCTTGATGTACCTTTCGACCATGCCATCCGATTGGGGATGTAGAGGCGTAGTGCGAGTCTTGTTCACCCCAAGCCTTTGTAGTGCCTCCTTCATTAGGTTGGACTCAAAGTTGGTACCCTGGTCACTGTGTAGCTCTAACGGCACCCCAAATCGACAGAACACTTGCTCCACGAGGCAGTCTGTGATTGTCTTTGCCTCTTGGTTTGGGATGGCATACACCTCCGGCCACATGGTGAAGTAGTCCACGACCACCATCAGGTACTTGTTGCCTCGGTCGGAAACTGGGAACGGTCCAGCAATGTCAACGGCGATCCGTTCGAATGGCGCTCCGACGTTGTACTGCTGCATGCGACCCCGGCTCCTCGTCTGGGGGCCACGACTCGCCGCGCACACGTGACACTGACGGCACCATCTCTCAGCATCTGCTCGGAGCCTCAGCCAGTAGTAGCGCTGCCGTAGTTTGTCAATCGTTCGGTTCGCTCCCAGGTGTCCTCCCGAAGTCCCGGTGTGCACTTCCTCCAGGACTTCCGGGACCTTACTCCGGGGAAGTACCAACTGCTCTCTCTGCGTCTTCCCATCGGGTGATTCCCATACCCGGAACAGCACGCCCTCTCTGGTCTTCAACGAGTCCCATTGGGCCCAGTACGACTTGTAGGTGGCGCTCCTCGGTGCGATGTCCTCCCAGGTTGGTCTCATCCCTGCCTCCACTTCCCTCAAGAGTGGCCCCAAGTCTGCGTCCGCCAGCTGCTCCCTCCTCAGGCCTGCGCTATCCCAGCCTTCGGCAGGCACTGCCACAACTACTCGGACTGCTGCGGCACGCTCCTTCTCTTCCACTCTTGTACACTGGCCGCACTCTTCTGGACAGGGTCTTCGGGACATGGCGTCTGCGTTACCGTGGCTCTTCCCTCTACGATGTTCCGAGGTGAAGTCGTACTCCTGCAGCCTCTGGACCCAACGTGCTGTCTGGCCTTCCAGGTTCTTAAAGGTCAATAGCCAGGTTAGGGCGGAATGGTCAGTCCTCAGGTGGAATGGCTGACCGTACAGGTACTTGTGGAAGTGCTCCAATGTCTTTACTACCGCCAGTAACTCCCGTCGGGTGACGCAGTAGTTCTTCTCTGCCTTGGATAGCGTCTTGCTGTAATAGGCTATCACCCGCTCATGGCCGTCCTGGATCTGCGACAGGACACCTCCAATGCAATGGTCGCTGGCGTCGGTGTCCACAATGAAGGCGCCACCCGGTTGTGGGAAACCCAAAATTGGAGCACTGCACAGGGTCTCCTTTAGGTGCTGGAAAGCGTTTTCGGCGTCCTCTGTCCACACATAAGGCCGGTGTTCCTCCGTCAGGCGGGTGAGGGGTTTTGCGATGTTGGAGAACCCCTTTATGAAGCGGCGGTAATAACTGCACAGCCCCAGGAAACTGCGCAACTCTTTCCTATCCTTTGGGCGAGGCCAATCTCTCACAGCCTGTGTCTTCTCCGGGTCTGTGGCCACTCCGGTTGCCGAGACTATGTGGCCCAAGTAGTTAACTTCCTTGCGGAAGAGCTGGCACTTCTTCGCGTTCAGCTTCAAGTTGGTCGCTTGCAGTCTCTGTAGCACCTTACTCAGATTCTCGAGGTGATCTTCAAAAGCCTTCCCGACGATGATGATGTCGTCCAGGTATAGCAGGCAGGCATCGTAAGTCAGCCCTCTCATCACTGACTCCATAAGGCGCTGGAAGGTAGCTGGTGCGTTGCAGAGGCCAAAGGGCATAACCGTGAACTGCCAGAGCCCTTGGCCCGTCGAGAATGCAGTCTTCTCCTTGTCTCTCAGGTCTAGAGCTACCTGCCAGTAGCCCGACTTCAGGTCCAGGGTCGAGAACCACTGTGCACCAGCTAGCGTGTCCAGGGTGTCGTCAATCCGGGGTAAGGGAAAACAGTCCTTCCGGGTGACGGCGTTCAATTTTCTGTAGTCTACGCAGAAGCGCAGCTCGCCGTTCTTCTTTGTCACCAAGACTACAGGGGAACACCAAGGGCTGTCAGACTCTTCAATCACTCCCCTGGATCTCATGTCCTCCAGCATGTCTCGTACCGCCCCTTGCTTCGCCAGCGGAACGCGTCTATGTGGTTGCCGAATAGGCCGGGCGTCTCCGGTGTCGATGCGGTGAAGCACTTTGTCCGTGCGGCCGTAGTCACTATCGCCTTGGCTGAAGACGCGCTCGTATCGCCTCAGTAGTTGTCGAACCTTCTCCAGCTGTTCTGCGGTCAGGTGGTCGGCCGCCCTCTCCAGTAAGCCTTCTAGCCGGGGCCCCAGGTGTTGCTTCGGCGCCGGCTCCTGTGTCTTGTCGATTGCTGTTACGCTCACTACGGGCTCGCACGTTCCCAACTCCGTCCCGGCCTGGACGTCGTGATCGGTGTCCGTTGGATTTAGCAGTCTCACTGGCACCTCCTCTCGGCACGGCAGCAATGTCCTGGCTACACACAGTCCGTGTACAGGCGTCTTCTGGTCCAGCATCATGTTCCTGGTTCTCTGGCCCTCCAGTCGCGCCGTCACCACCACCTCGCTCCTCGCGGGAACAACCACGTCTTCGTCCAAGACGACCCTGCACATTCCAAGGCGCTCTTCGGGTTGACGGAGTATAACCTCTTCTCCGTTAAGCCGCAGGACCTTCTTGCCGACGTCGACCGTCGCCTCATGGCTCCTGAGGGCTCCTGATCACCTCCTCAGCCACCTTCGCGACGAACACCCACAGACGCACGGCACTCCGTCCCAAGTTCAGCTCCAGCAGGGCCTCCTTCTCCACAGGCAAGGTGTCGCCCGATGCCGTGACAAGCTGGTATGGCCGGCTTGACTTCCTTGTCGGTAAACCCTTCGCCACGTCAGGTCTGATGATGGTCACGGCCGCCCCGGTGTCCACTAGCACGCGGCACGGCTTCCCTCTTACCCAACCGTCCGCGATGAGGCTGTCATCCATACGCCGGCTGACGGCGCGCAGTGTCACTCGAGGGGATGGTGGTAATGGCGCCGACGTGCCCCTCTCCACGACGGCCCTTACTCGTTTTCCGGCTGCTCTTCCTGGTGTGGGCAGTCTCTCTGCAGGTGTCCGGGCTGTCCACACCCCCAACACAGGCCACTAGGTGTTCACCGGCGTCCCTCAGCTGGTCTCCTGTCTCCGGCGTAGCGGACACTCCTCGTTCTCGAAGTCGGGATGGATGTTATTTTGGCCGCCTCCATCCTTAATGCCGCTGTCAGCGCCTCGTGGATGGTTTTATATTCCCCGAGCATTAGGCGCTGACGAATCTCCGTGTCCCGTACCCCGTCGACAAAATTGTAGGCGGCTTCCCGGGATACGAAATCCAGTGGCAGGTCAACCAAGGCCTTGCTAGCCAGCTGCTCGATCGCAATGGCGAACTCCTGCAGCGTCTCCCCCGGCTGCTGTGACCTTGCCTTTAGCTGGCTGCGGTATGCTGCGGCTAAGCGGTGGTTCCCGAAGCGATCCTCCAGGGCTTCCCAGATGTCCTTGGGCGCCGCCGTCGTCTGCACCGCGTTTAGGACTTCCGCGGCTCTTCCCTGGAGGCTGGCTATTAACTGTGTGGCCTCCTCCTCCAGTGACCATCCGTTGTGCCTGGCCACTGTGTCGAACTGGCGGCGGAAGACCTCAAACGTTGACGCGCCGTCATACTTGGGAGGTTTGACGCGCGCAGATGTTGTGTCGCGTCCCGGCGAGTCGGCCTTCAAATCCTTCAGCTTCCTGCCGACGACGTCCTCCACCATGGCGTTCAGGGACTTGACGCTGCTGTCGGCCTTTCCCTCCAGGTTGTTAACGCGGTTAGCAAGGTCTTCTACGTCTTCCACCACGGCGTTCAGGGTCTTGGCGTTAGTGTCGGCTTTTTCCTCTAAATCATTAAGGCGGTCGTCTACTTGACCCATCCGCTTGCCCAGGTTCGTGACGTCATCCCTCATGCCGGCCAACCGTTCCTCAAATTTGGCGGCGAGGACCTCGTTCGCCTCCCTCATTTCCGTGGCCAGACTGTCGTTCGCTGCCCTCATTTCCGTGGTCAATTCGCTCTTTATTTGTTTCAGTTCCGCGGCCAGGTTGTCATTTGCCGCTTCTGTTTTTGCAGCGAGGTTTTCATTTGCCGTCTTCATTTCTTTCAGTTCCGCTAAAATCTTTTCTAATGCTGCCTCCATTGTGTTATGTCGCACTTCTGACACCAATTGTGACTTTGTGGGTTCGTGAACTGAAAAGTCCAATTACACAAACTCAACAATGTTCTTTATTTCCACCGACTTACAGTTGAACACTTGCCAATTACACAAAATTACGTAATACACCAATTACGATTCACCAGTTCGTCCGTTACCGTTCAGATGCACGTACACAATTACACACAGCCTTCTCGTTCATTAACACGGCGCTAGCACGTCAAACACTGACTGTCTGTCTCTCTGAAACCCTTTTTATAGCCATCTCGCCGTATTCTCGGCTTTTCTAGTTTTCAGGCGAATATTCCCGGTGATGGGAGAAGGGGAGAGAAACATCCAGGGACGGGTGACATTCCTTTAACCACCCCTCGGTTAGTGACAGAGACTAATGGGAGGCGTGGCTCCGCTCCTTTTCGTTTCCTCACAGCTGTGCCGTTATACCTTCCGCTAATTGGGTGACAGTATGTATGTGTGTATATCTGCTAAGAATTGTATAAGTAGCAAAAGCATAAGTTTCTTAAGAATAACTCAATATAAATTAAAAAATAAATATTTCTAAATAACTTTCACATGATTTTCTGTAGCCTATATTGATTATTATTGGGTATATAACTGTTCTTACCAAAGCTTTTTTTTTCTATTCATGTATGTAAGAAGCTAGAAACAAGATGTGCTAAGATGTATTTACTTAAGATAAGTAAGTATTAGTAATATTAACATCACTTTTTTTACATCTCTGTTAACATTTTTCGGGAACATGTGTTCCCATCTTCAGAACATGTCTGACTGACCCATGTTATTTCTGTTGTAGTGGTTGTCACACGATAGTGAAATGTACTTCCAGGGGGTACTTGGTGGTGGTAAATAAAAATTCATTAACCGTCATTTGTGTTTCAAAAAGATTTTTTCCCATGTATCCAATTCTGCTGCATAACTGGTCAGTTTGATTTGTGTAATGTTTGGTTTGAAATTATGGTTGGTTGACCAGAAACTGCAGATTTATCGATTTGTTTATATTTTAAATATCTCATATGTTCCTTTAGTCTAATTTCCAGATTTCTTTTTGATTTTCCTATACAATCGAAGCAATTGATTTTGTAAATGCCAGCCAGTTTGTCTTGTGGTATAAGGTATTTTAATCTATTACAAAGTAATTTCTCTATGCTAAATTTGTTCTGTGGGGCTAGGCTAATGTGTTTCATGAAAATCTTCTTAAATTTTGTAAAAAACATTTGGATGATATGTGAATTTCTTAAATTTCAATTGTTTTTCTTCTTGGATGAGATTTATAGTATTTTTTGTATGTTTCTATCATTTAAATTTTGTCATTTTCTTGTCGATTGTTATTCTATCGAAACAGTTGTTTTGGCCACGTTTATTATATGTTCATATTCTAGATGATATTCTTGTTTGTTCAGGGGAGTGTGCATCAGTCTATGTGTTATCTGTTTAGTACTGCATGTTTGTATGTTAAAGGATTGAAACTGGAAAAAGGCATGTTACCCTTCTTAGATCTAAAAATAATCATAGAACATGAAAATATAACCTTCGGTATATACAGGAATGCTGTACATTCAGATATTTACATAAAAACAACAGTTAAAAGAATCTCATTTTTTATTATGTATAAAAAGATACAATAAAGTTTTGGTTATTTCATTCAGATATTCAGTCATTATACATTCATATATTTTAGATGCTTCAGTTACATTTACAGTTTTGAAAACGTTGGAGGTGGAGATTTTGTTGCTAGGGCCATTGCTGCATTCATAAAGTCTTCACTCTGCAACATTGCCATATTCCAGTATCGCTGAAACAAAGAAAAAAAAATGTTGGCATGTTATAAACATTGACAATGATCTAATGGCTTTAAATACTTTTCCTCTAGGTAGAATGTTGTTTATCACTTGTGAATATGAGGCATGTTTCTAGAATAAACTGACTCCATGGAGATGCTAATGACATAGTCATTAAACTCATGACTGCAGTGCCAAATTTGAGCTCACTTATAATTATTGGAAATTAACATTTTTTTACATTAATATCATAAAAAATAATGAAATGATATTATGCATAATACCATTATGCTTCATCAAATTCAAAATCAATAATCTACTTACTGAACAATAAATACTTTTGCAAAACTAAAAGAGTGCTACTTCCTTACAAGTAATTCATGGCTTGGATGGATTTGTGACTAGCAGTTGGAATACACCACAGTGCATGGAATAGAATGCACATAATAAGCTTAAGTTGCTGTTTGTTATAATAATGATAACAGGATGCAACGCTCTGGTAGTAATATCAGGCCCACATTCAGGAAGTCACAGGTTCAAATCCTGTGGGGTGACCAATCTGACTATGGTTTTGTATGATTTCCCTCAGTCGCCAAAGTAAATACTGCATTGGATACTTAACACTGCAACCTGAAGTTCAAAAAGTCTAAAAAAACAATAGTAAAAATAAAAATAAATGGTAACAGTGAATGCCGCACCAACTATGCATAGATAATGAAAACAGACTGATGGCACCTTAATGCCAGTTGGTCTGGATGACTCAAATTCAAATTCAAACCTAGCCCATCCAATTGTTTTTAAGTATGCTTAAAAGCAATATCACCATGTCAGCAGATTTACTGGCAACAGGAAGAAATTCCAGTACATCAACGGTACTAATATGATTCCGCCAATTAACATACTATTACCTATATAGTTTAGTTATATATTGTTCCATAAATACAGTATATTTACACAAATCTAATACACACCCTTTTTTACTGAATGTGGTGCTAAAAATCGTGATGCACCTTAGATTTGAGTGCAAATCTGTTCCATAGTACGCCGGCAACTTCATTAGATTTTTTCCTTTAGCAGTTTACAATGGATTGCTGGAGTTAACATGCATCCAGAAACTCGTGAGGAGCTAGCTTCACATTTATCATTGGCCCCTATTATTGAGCATTTCTAATTACAATATGGAGGGCTAGGGCAAACAGAGAAGAACATCTTATGATGCTTCCTTACAGCATAAAGTAATCCTGTATGCTGAAAAAATGATACTAGAAAGGCAGGAAGAGAGTTCAAAGTATCAGAAAACAAAACTTGCTTGTGGCAAAAATAGAAATTGGCATTATTTGCTGCTAAAGCTAATACGAAGAAATTTACAGGTCCTTGCAATAGAAGACATCCTGAAGTTGAAGAAAAAGTGTTGGAATTTGTATGTGAAAGGAGGAAGAATGGGCAACCTGTGATTACTGACAGTATCCGAAAGAAAGCTAAAGAGAAGCTTGAAGTTCTTGGTATTCCAAAACATGAATTCAAAACTAGAAGTGGAAGGGTGGATCGTCTCATACAACAGAAGGTTTTATCTCTAAAACACATAAAAAATGTGCAGGAAGCTTCCTACAGATTTTAAGGACAATCAATAGGACACTTTCAGTTCTATAATTTGATTTATATATGATTTATATATATATATATATATATATATATATATATTAAAATTATGTATATATATTAAAATTAATATAAAATTATGTATTGAATGTAAAGCACATAAATGACAGAAAATAGATAATAGGTATTTTATTTAACTTATTTCATACCTATTATCTATTTTCTGTCATTTATGTGCTTTACATTCAATTAAAAAAACCTTTCTTTTTCATAATTTTAAGTTTCAAATATGCGGTTTCAAATTAGATATGTGTAAATATAGTATAAATACTAAATATACTGCCATAATGCTATATGTAATGCTACATATACTGCTAAATAAATAGCAGTATAGTTTTATATAGTACATATAAAACTATATAAGGTGAATTTTACTGTATAATAAAACCTAACATGCAATGGGCTAATATAAAAGATATTACTGTAGATAATGCTTGATTGATACTACTCCTTCCTAAATAATCTAGTTTTCTTTATATGCAGTACCATTTATATTTGTGCTATTGTACTACCAGCACCACCATCACTACCTTTCCTCTTGAATTTAGTTACTTCCATATAAATTACTCCATCTTTTCCTTGGTCTTCCTGACTTCTGCCCCTTATGAAATATTTTTCCAGATACCTTTAAAATTATCATTTTGGAAATAAGATCATTCCATTCTTACTTTGTTTTCTCTGAAAACAAAGTCAATTGTCTTTATTCTGCACTTATTCCTAATATCTTTGTTCCTGTTTCCATTAAGTTTTGTTACCTCCACAATCTTTCTTAGGGTTTTCATTTCAGCTACTTCACTAAATTCTTTGTCTTTACAGTACCTGCTCTAGGTCATTTTTTCAATTGTCTGGAGGAGATCTTTCTCATATGATCTGTCCAGTTTTCAGCTCTAATACTTTGAGCTGAATGTTATAATTTCTGGTGACTTTCTGAGCCAGCCTTTGGTGGTTTGATGTTCTGATTTTTATTTCCTTATATAGGCTACTGCCACCACAATTAAGACCCATCTAGTCCCCATCACCTAGCACAAGGGAGCCATTATTTTATAACACTTAAATATGACTATTTTTCTCCTCCCTTTCTTGCATTTTTCTTCTTCTTCCACTTCTTTTTTATTTTATTTTATCCTCCTTTAACTACTATGGGGATAGCTGACTTGAGAAGCCAATCGCTGACTGCAGGTTTTTTAACATAGTGTTTTAACTTGAAACCAGTCACACTCATTCCAGACTCAATAAGGATAGGGAAAAATACTAATTAAACAAAAATTCCCCTGCCTCAATTGTAAATTGACTGGACTGAGAAAATTTAATTTATTTTACCATTCATTAATACTAGGTATACTAAAATACAATAGATTTTCATAGCATAATTTAAATGTGGCATTTTATGTCAATTTGCAAATCAGAGTGCCTAATTTACAGTCTACCTTCATGTATAGCACTTCTTTCAAAAAAGTATACAAGTGGATTTTAACAGTGTTTTCATTTTTTGTTTCTTTTACAGGTTGATTAGACCTAAAAACTGCATTTGGATCCACTCCTAACATCATGTAAGTTGTGAATATAGACAACTTGCACAGTGCAGAAATATGGTGATCCAGTTATTCTGATTTATGCAGTAGTATACAGAAATAATGTTTTGTGTAATTACACTTACTCCTTAATCTTCTATTAAACAAGAATCAAGTATACTTGATTAATAAGAGCCAACTGAAAAATTCAATGCCATGGCCGGGATTTGAACCACAGATCTACTGGTTTCCGTCCAGTTGCTCTACCTCTTGAGCTACCATGGTCAACGTGCCTTCCTGACATTAAATTCTCCAACTGACTCATTATATTTCCCGGTAGACCACTTAGGGTTCTCACATTTGAGACAACCACTTGTGGTGACTTACTATTGTAAGTACTTAATTACCAGGATTTTTATCGTAGATTATTTTTTTAATGTAAATTTATATTTAGGAATTAATCCTTTTAAATACATTACTCCGGTATATGGGTGATTTTTGATTAATTAGAGCCAACTGAAAAATTCAATGCTATGGCCAGGATTTGAACCACAGATCTACTGGTTTTCGTCCAGTTGCTCTACCATGGTCAACGTGCCTTCCTGACATTAAATTCTCCAATTGACTCATTATATTTCCTGGTAGTCATCAAGTATACTTGATAATATTGTTAAATATTTTACACTTGGTATGAAATGATATATTTATTTGTACAGTTTCCATTACAATTTCACTACAATAACTTCAACATTGAACATGCAGTATTATACACCCTGTTTAAATACATGAAATAAATAGCACCCTGGCCATAAGCCTTTGGTTTTCCTGAGCAGCTTGGTGTCATTTCTTCTTGACCTTCACTTCTTTTACCCTAATCCACTTTTCTCTTAACCTATATAAGAATTCTCCTATACATTTATTTTTCTTTTCTCCCATCCCCGTTATCATGCGTAATGCCAATTTCTCTTTACTTACACTGTCCCATTTCTTATCCCATATTTTTCTCCTGTAATTTTACACTTGGTAAATCATATGCTTGCCATGTAACTTAGAAACAACTGCACTTAAAATATTTCATTATTCTATTTCAAGGACACATGCATGTTAACAGTAAATAGGATGTATTTCCCTTAACAGATGCAAAATGTGGTATAGTTCTAGAAATATAAAATGTAAGCAAACATATAAATAAATGAAAATAATGGAATTTATTTCTCCTAAGAAATTGTCTACAACCTAACAGTTTATTTTGCTGTTAATTAAAAGCAGCCTATTTTTCTTGTGAACATATATTTACATTAAGCATACTAGGTACAGGTACAAATTTGTAGTGGTGATAAAGTTAAGTAAATGTAGAAGTGAATAACAACTTCTACATTTTTTGCATATATGTAGTATATTTTTAGGCACCAAATTTTGTCCATTAATGATTAGGATTACTATAGAGGAGATTCGGCAAAGAAACCTGTGGTTTATTTGTTCTTAACGTTCTCGGGCTTCGAGCCAGGTATAGTAACGTAGAGCCATCAACGTTTCGGGAGTGTGCATCGCTCCCGAGAATGTCTAGAACATATACGTCGCCAGGAAAGCTTCAGATCATACTGTGGTTTATTGTTCCTAAGCCCGAAGTGGGGCATCCCAGGAGGAAGGATGAGGCAAGAGGAGAAGAGGGCAGCCAACCCAAGGAGTCATGAGAGCACCAAGATACCCGCCAATGCTTCTATCCTGAAAGAATCCACTAGAAGAGAGATGATGTGAAATGATAATGAAGATGAAATGGAGGGACAGGAAATTCAGGGGATGTAATTAACCTACCCGGCATTCACTTGGAGACTCAGAAAAAAGCCTGAAAAAATCCATAGGTCAGGTAGGTCTGCCTTGGGAATTGAACCCGGGCCTTCCGAATGCGGACCACAGACAAAACTGCCATTCCACTCGGTATTAATGTTTAACTCAGTTATACATTTTTTGGTTATAAATTTATTTATTCACACATTTTGTTTATGCAGTGTTACTTACTATGCAATTTACAAACGCATACGCACACGCACATACAAATTTCATATATTATATATATATTTTTACATATATTATATATAAACTTCTAAAGTTTGTGTTTCATGCAATAGCATCATAAACATAGATATTTTAAATGAATAAAACTAGTTACTTACTATATTGTCTAAACCTTCTTGTACTGAGTGATCCCGTGAGAAGACCATATTGAGTTTGGTTCCCTGAATAGCAACTGGACTTTTTGCTGCAATTTCTTTTCCCAGTTCAATTGCACTCTTCAACATGCTGTAACAAGGTATGTATACATAAGTAAATATGAACACAATGCATGGTTACTTCATTCTTTTATTCCCAAAAAAAAGAAGGTAAAAAAAGGCTTAAGTATTAGCAGAAAGTAGACAAAGAGGTTACACTTTTAGGGCTTCAAAGTGACACATAAAAATTCTCACTATTATAAAAATATTTACATGATCTTGAAACTAACAAAAATTCTGAACCTCAAAATCCCACCCTTAGATATCAATTTGGGTTTTGCTGGCTACTAATGGGCATTAATTAAAAGGAACTTCTGTGAAGCAGCATCACCTTCAACTCTAGCTGAAGATTAGCTAAGGGTGACGACATGTCCTTTTTAGTTCTGCTAACTACATATGGATAGAAGAGGAAGCATTCTATACCACCCAAAACTTCAGTATACAATTTTTTTTTTAAAGAAAACCTATTTTGAAAGTGTGTGAGTACATATTTTTTTATAGCATTTATAAAACCTGCACTTACTACATGTGGTACTACATATGGGTAATACCTGAAATAAATTGCTAATAATAGATAGAGGCCCTAAGGCACTTTCCTATGGGACTCTTGTCTTGATTGGTCTCCAATTTGATGTGCTGTTAAATTGTGCTAGTCATTTAAGATTAACCTATACTTGCAATCTTTAGGATAGCTTGCGAGTCAGTCTAAAGTATTGTTTATACCACAGGACTATAATTTATTTAATATGATTCACCAGTCAAAAGCTTTTGAGCTATTACTAGAACTGCTATACGCTTCTTTTCAGCTATCATTTGGGAGAATGATGAGGTCTAGTAGTACAGATACTGTTGAGCACTTTTCCCGAATGCCAAATTAAGTTATTTAGCTTTTGAAATATTTTAGGTAAGGAATGAGTTGCAAACATACTACTTTTTTCAAATACAATGGAAAATATTAGAAGGATGGATACTGGCCTGAAATTTTAAAAATTTTATCGTCCCTCCCTTGCAAAGGGGTTTCACTATTGAATAATTTATCTTTTCTATATAAATAACTGATGAGAAGGATTGATTGATTATTTGGCTGAGAGACCCATTTATTTCATATTTTAGTTTCTTAATAAGGTAAGGAGGTAATAATCAAAATTTTTGTTTTTTAATTTGTTACTATCATTACAACATTTCTGAAGATACTATAGTGCAAGTAAATGAGGTGTAAGCATGAGGAAGTTAATAAAACTATAAATAGAAGTATTTATAAACAGTGGAGCTTCATCAATAAAAAACACTTTTTAAACCAATTCTCGAACTGTAACAGTTACAGTTCGAGAATTGGTTTAAAAAGTGTTTTTTATAAGGCAGTTATTTTTGTAGACAACTGCTTTTGCTTCTTGGTTGAAGGGTGAGCTTCTCTGGTTTCATTTCCAATGTGAGTTAAGTAATTTAAAGGATTTTGTTAACTCTTGTTATGGCCTTGCTCATATTTTCTGCAGTTTTAATATAATTTTCTGTAGCCATCTGTTTTGCCTGCTTTAGTACACATTTGTAGAGATTACAATATGCTCTATAGTATTGTCATGGTAGAGTATATTTTATGTAACAGTGCTGCAGTTCTAAGAGTAGCTTTTAGGTATTTGTACAGATACTGTGTTTTGAAAAAATTCTTTGTTACAGCTTAGTAATCCAGAAAGAAAATTACTCTTGAAACTTCAGAGTTGAAAGACCGGGTTGACACTCTTAATTTTTCCTTGAAAATTTATGTATTTCTGGGCTGCAGGTTTACTTAGCAGTTTTTTTTTTTTTATTATTTTTTTTTTTTTTTTCCAGTTTGTTTTTAATTTTATGTTTTAATGGCAGTCTTGTGAGCTTTGCTCTATGGTCACTACATCCCAATAATAAACAGTACTAAACATTCAGCCTGATCATACATTTTCTTGTCTATACATGTTTTTGAGCAACTTGTGATTCGCCTTGGATGTGTGCCTGAACTTGATTTTGGATTATACAAATATAACTATTTGTAACAAAAAAACTTCACTTACCTTAAGAAAAATGATGTTTATTTTTCTTATTAGTTGAATTAGTTGAAATTGAAATCGATTTCACGAACCCTTGTTTGCGTTGTCAGTCAAAGATATTTATGTACATATTTATATGTTGGCTGTTTATTTTGCTTTCACTGAGTGGATTTGTTTTTTTAAGTTTTATTTAAAGTGAAGTTGGTTTCATGGTCAATGCTGCAAACCACTGCCCATCAAACATTCAATTTTGCTAAGGAAATACTTAAAATGTGTAGTAACAGGGTATCCTATATACTGACATCACAATAATATTTGGACAACTTATTTCAGTGGAGAGTTGTTAAAAATTCCCATCTGTACTTAAAGCTTTTAACTCGTTTCTAGTGTTTGCTTGTCCAAAAAGATGATTTCATGCTAATATAGAAGAACTACCCCTAATTGATTTGCTTCAAATGAAATGATAAGTTAAAGAAAATCCTTGTAGATTATTTAGCAAGTTTATTTTATTATCGTTTAGCAAATGCATATTCAAGTAACTTACTTCTATACTCACTTCCGTCATTTTTTCTAAAACTACATTTAACTCGTAATTCTTTAAAATACTCCTGATGCAAGAGATAAACTGTGACCTGATCACATAGTGCTCTCTGTATTGGAGTATTACTTTTCCTGTTTTCTGAGTTTTGTATTTGTGCCAAGTCATCTACTAAAACATCTATGTTTTCCTATCCTTTACTTCTAATTATGCTAACTACATTGATGTAACTTGACCTAACCTCCATGAGTTCTTTCGATTCAGATGCAACCCATCATTTCCCAAAAAAGAGGGGTCTATATACTTGTCAACATCAATAAAGAGTTTTCAAAGATTCACAGCCATCTGTCTTCATTTATCTACTTGATGATAAGATGGAGAGTGGAGTTTCACATGGACCTGTCATAGGAATAAATAAATAATAAATAATAAAAATATTATAATAATAACAATAATAATAATAAACTTTGTGACTGTACCACATAAGACTTTTATCCTTGGCACATTTAATAAAAGCAAGTAAATAAATTTCATAAAAGTAGTCACATTAAATTAAAGTACTTTCATTTTTACATTATAAAAAATGTTTGATATTGTTTAAAATAATTACTGATCATTTTTGACATTCTAGAGAATCTTTATTTAACATGCGACCATATTATGGGAATTTGCTTAAGCTATGCTGCACTGTTTCTAACCAGTTGTGTTCTCCATTTTTACCTCTTTCCATTAGTTAAATGTAAATGGTATGAAACCATTTGTTGATGAAACAAATATTGTAAATAATAATTTCTTCCACACTAGCCGTGTGTAGGCTAAGGTTTGAATGGGTAGAGCCGACTGAAAAATTCAATGCCATAGCTGGGATTTGAACCACAGATCTCTCTCTCTCTCTCTGTGCGGTTGCTCTAACAAACTGAGCTACTATGGCCAACATGCAGAGATGACAATAAATTCTCCAACTGACTCATGTTTCCGGGTGGACCACTAGGTGTTCTCATATGCTATGAGACACACACCTTGTGTGGCGACTTACTATGTGGTAAGTAATTAAGTCCCAGGCTTCATAGTTAAACCACTATGTTATTCAGGTAAATTGATGGAAATAATCATGAAGCCTGGGACTTAAGTACTTACCACATAGTAAGTCGCCACAAAAGGTGTGTGTCTAATAGCATAGGAGAACACCTAGTAGTCCACCAGGAAACATGAGTCAGTTGGAGAATTTAATGTCATCTCAGCATGTTGGCCATAGTAGCTCAGTTGGTTAGAGCAACCGCATGGAGAGCGAGAGATCGGTGGTTCAAATCCTGGCTATGGCATTGAATTTTTCAGTCTGGCTCTACTCATTCAAATATTGTAAAATTCGCTACAGTCATGCTGCACATCATAATCTTGCAATTAACATTAATGGAAATACTGTTCAAGATTCAAATGCTTCTAAATTCATAAGTTTACAAATTGACAAGCACTTAAATTGGAAAACCAACATAGATGAAACTGTCCCTAAATTGAATTCCGCTTGCTATGCATTATGATTTCTGTCCTCCTTTAGTGATACTTATACACTAAATTTAGCCTATTTCACATACTTTTACTTTTTCATTTCATTTCATTTCATTTCATTTCATTTTATTTCATCCATATGATCCAAATACATAGGATACGTCAACAGGTTTAACAAATACAATCTGTACATAACAATATTAAAATAATAAAATATCTGTAATGAAATATGGCATAATTTTATGGGGGAGTTTCTACCAATTCAAAGAGAATTTTCTTCTCACAAAAGAAGCCTCTCAGAATTATACACATTTTCAAGCAAGAAGATCATGTAAAGAATTTTCAGAAACTTGGAAATATTAACCTTTATTGGAGAATACAATACTCAATGATGATCTTTTGCATAAAAAATAAAAATTACTTTATTACACTTGTGACATCCGCAATATGAATACAAGATACAGATTTGAACTACATGTATCATCGATTAACCCCCATGTGCCAAAAAGGAATGCATTACCAATGTATAAAGATATTTAATATGTTAGCTAATGAGTTGAGGGCCTGTAATGATAAAATATTCAAAATTAAGCTAAAGGAATACCTTCTTGAGCATTCATTCTATACTATTATTGAATTTAACAACACCTAATGTAATTAATAGTTTATTTCTAAAGATAATATTAATCCTGTAAATTATATTGTAAATATTGCATAAGCATATTAACATGTTCCATATCCTGTTAAGACAAACTGTAGGATCTATGGAATGCAAATGTACATGTGTGTGTGTGTGTGTGTGTGTGTGTGTGTGTGTGTGTGTGTGTGTGTGTGTGTGTGTGTGTGCGTGCGTGCGTGCGTGCGTGCGTGCGTGCGTGCGTGCGTGCGTGCGTGCGTGCGTGCGTGCGTGCGTGCGTGCGTGCGTGTGTGTGTGGCTAATCAGTTGAAACAAAGTCTATGCTGTACAATGCTTCAATGTCTTGTTGTGTTAGCAGTGTTAATTCCAAAATGTACTGTAGCACACAAAATCTTCATGTATGTAGGATTCTTATAGAAAGAAATGAGAATAAAGAAATGAGGTGGCAATTTATAGACTCTTCTGGTGAGCAATGAACTTTTTTGGACATAAAATCCTTAGCATGACTTCTTTAGAAGGGAAGTGAAGCTGGTGGTTCTAAGTCATGCATTATGGCATGTAAAAGAACCTCAAGCCTAATAAGGAGACTCTGAGCAAAATTTCATGCCCATTATATCCTCTCTCCTGCTTTTGAGAATCAAGAGAACCACGGGTGTAAACAAAACACATTTGGGTCATTTACCCAAGATCTTTTTGATGAAGTTGCCATTATTAACCTTATTTGAAATCTGATAACATTGACAAACAAATTTTGCTTCTAATTTATACTCATATTACAGTGAGGCTTTTCTGCACTCTAAACATATCAAGAAGTATTGATCCTTTCACAATGAATCATGATGAATCACTTTATAACCTATTGCAGGAAATTTAAAAATAGGAAACTTTAGAAATTATGTAAAAACTATGGGTATTAGTAAAAAAGAGATTACATTTTTGTAAAAAAAACCTTTAAAATGCCAATATAACTGACCCGATTTTATATAACAGTGACTTTGAAATACTTTAAAATACTTTATGTTTAAGGTATTAGCAAGGATAATAAAATGTATATCTTGAATTTTATGTGAATAGCGTGTTAAGTTGTCTTCATTCTCAATTAATGTTGTATACTTCTGTTCAACTGAAGCGTAGATCTTCCCCTCTAAGCATGGCTGCTTTAAAAACATTTGCCCACACATGGTCTTGTGTATTATAGCAATCAATAACTTGATTGCCTTATAAATAGAAAAATTTGTGCAAATGCTTATATGAATTAACATTAAGTATATATAAAAATACATTTTTGTAACATTAATCATAGAGAGAATAAAATAAATAATAACAGGAACAGAAATTTGTATGAATTTTAACATCACTTTTTTCCCTTTACAACTAATTTCTTTTTAATTGTCTGTAACTGAATGGAAGCAAGATTTAATTGCAAGCATTTATTTTTTGGAACTGAAGAAGTAGATAAGTCTTTCTAACCACAAAGACCTATCAAATATGAGGGTCTAGAAGCTGTCTTACAGCGACACTGCATCTATCCAAAAACACAAGTTCAAAGCAATTAACAACATGCAACAAAATCACATACCTATCCTTGTCATCATAGACTCTGCTAACAAGACCACATTCCTTGGCTTCAGCAGATTCTACTTTCCTTGCAGTAAATGCCAATTCACGAGCAAAACTGTCACTTCCAATTACTTTTGGCAACCTCTGCAATGCGCCAACATCTGCAGCCATTCCTATAAAAAAGTCAGCATTAATATATATGTTCCCTGAGTCCCACTATTACTTTCTTCGTATAACATCCTTGATTGCTTTGTTAGTGCACAATATTAGTGCAAAATACTCATACATATTTTTCCAAGTTCTTAAATGAAATCAGAATGCTGAGTTGGTTTAAAATGCTCCACATAAGGTCAATAACCTCCAAGAAACTTCATTCCACCAAGTGATGTATGGATCCCATTTGTTAGCTGGAAACATCCAGAGGGCAGAGTCCATTATCTCTGATGAGAGAGTGATAGTAATAAATGCTGATGGAACAAGAGGACCTACAGTATTATTGGACTCTGAACCACTGAATCTTGGAGATGTAAGTAATCTTTATTTCCATTTCAATTACAAATTATTACATTTACATATTTAATACTACACTAAGTTGCTGGTTACCCTTGGACCCAATAGACTCAAACTCTGAGGTGAATCTTGGAGATACAACAGAAATAGAACCAGCAGAAGTAGAATACATTAAATTAACTAATCTACGTCTGAAACAAAATTTCTTCAGCTTTAATCATAAATACTACAGATAGAAATCAGGGTAATCTATGGTCAATCCGCTTTCACGTTTTTTGGCAAATTTATTTATGAGTTCATTTGAAACACTCATAAAAAAGGCTTGATACCAATATATTGATGACATCTTTGCAGCAATTCCAAAGAGACATTTAGACAATGCATTAAAACTGCTCAATCTGCAGAAAAAGACTCAAATTTTCAATAGAAAAGGAAGTCAATGTACAACTCTTTCTTAGACCTAAATATCATCAAGAACACAAAAATAAAATTTGGAATTTACAGGAAGCCAACCAATCTGAAAATTACACACAAAAATCACAGCTATAACCCTATCACACATAAATATACAATAATAAATAGCCTGACACACAGACTAGTCAACTACCCATGGAAGAAGTAGAAGTGCAATATTCAACAAGATTAAAAAATATTAAAAGCAGAAGCATTATTAACAGTGAAGTATTCTTCATATTTAAGTTTGATTTATGAGTCACTATGTTTACACTCAAACTTCACTTACTTGTTGTATAATTGAAACGTTTTCAAGATCATTCGATCTCATCCTCAGCTGTTTGGTGACTAAATGAACCTTCCTCTTCTTCCACTACTACGGAGCTCCGATCACTCTGCCATCTGGTGTTAGGGGCACTAAGTTTAAATACTTCATTTAATGCCGGGATTTCAAAATTTATAACTTTATCACAGTTTTTGTTTATGAATATTTTTTCCCAAATATCCAATTCTATGGGTGTACTTAAAGATTTTAACAGTTTAATGTTGTGGCCAATGTTGTGGTTTTCTGTCCAAAAATGGTGTGAAACTGCAGATTTTTCTGTTTGTTTCAACTTAATGTTCCTCTGGTGTTCTTTTTGCCTGGTTAACAAGTTTCTCTTAGTTTTTCCTATGTAGCTTTTTTCACAGGTTTCACAATTAATCTGATAAATTCCTGATTTCAAATTGTTGGGGATTGTAATTTTCAGTGGTTTATTTAGCAGGTTCCTCAGACTGAATTTGTTTTGGGGTGCTAGTTTTAAGTTTAGTCTTTTGAAGATTCGTTCAAATTTTCTAAAAGCCCATGGATGGTAGGTGAATTTTCTATATTGCCAATTTGTGTTTTTAAGTAGTGTGAGAGTGGTATTTATTGATATTATCTTCAGTTTTTCTTTTCTCTTCATCATGTTCCTTATGATGGCTGGGTTGAATCCATTTAATACCGCTATGTCTTTTATGTGTTGTTCTTTCAAAAATTCATCCTTACTCAGTGGGATGTTGTATAGCCGGTGAATTAGACTTCTAAAGGCAGCTAGTTGATGTGAAACTGGGTTTCTAGTTATCTTGAGGTCCAAAAAGGGTAGGGTGTTGTCTCTTTCTACTTCCATAGTAAATTGGATGTGACTATCTTGCAGGTTTAGTAATTTTAGAGAATCTTCTCTAAGTTTTTCCGGAATGATAGCAAAAACATCATCAACATATCTCTGCCAAAATTTATAAATCTGTGGGAAGGCCTTTACTATGTGTGTTTCAAAAAAGCTCATGTATAGGTCTGCTAAAATAGGCGAAAGTGGGCTCCCCATTGCTAATCCTTTTGATTGTCTGTAGAATTTTTGGATTAAACATGAAGTAATTATTCCTTATGCATAAATCTGTAAGATTGATAATGTCATCTATTTCTCTGGGGTCCGTTGTAGTCTGGGTTAGCCATTTTTTGAGGAATGTAGGTATTTTTTCTACTGGAATGCTTGTAAAAAGTGCTTTAACGTCAAAAGAAACTAGTATGTGATTTTCCGGGATGTTGTACTTCTGTAGGTGATTTATCAATACTAAGGAGTTTTTTATTCCCAAACTTTGAAATTTGTCATATGATTTTAATTTTCTTACTAACCACTTGCAATGTGGTATGTAGGTGAATTGATGCCATTGATGATGGGTCTCATGCTGTTGTCTTGTTTGTGGATTTTTGGCAGACAGTACAACCTTGGTAGTGTGGGGTTGGAAGATTTTAAGTTGTATTTTTCAAATGTACTTAATGTTTTTGTAATTGATAAAGCTTTATTAACAGAAGTGATACTTTTGGATAATGGATTTTTTGGAATTATTTCATATTCTGGACTGTCTAACATAAGGTTTACTCTCTGAATATAGTCTTCTGTCTCCATAATTACTAGAGAATTACCTTTGTCGGCTTTTAGGTATACCACAGGCTTCCTATTTAAATTTTTTATTGTTTTGTTGTAAGTTTTATTGTATATTGGGGACAACTGCTTTATTATATCCAGACATTCAATTTTGGCTTTGGTTAAGTTTTCATTTTTTAGTTTATGTGTGGCTATTTCTATGTCGGCGATAAAATCGTCTTTATTATTTGAGACGTTAACACACGTATTGAAACCTTTCTGGAGTAATCTAATTTCATCGGTTGTAAACTTTTGTTGCGATAGGTTTATTACGTTAACTTGTTCTTTAAAATCCCGGTGTTTTGGCTGATAAGGGTGTTCCAGTTGCCGTTCTTTTAACAGTTTGAATTTATGTATGTTAAAAGAACAGTCGTAGCCTTTAAAGTTGTGAAAGTATACCTGGCAGGAATTTTCGGGTACCATCCAACACCTGGTGTGATAGGAACCACAGCTAGCATCGATGTAATTTCGCCTACCAGATATGTGAGTGTCCGCCCCTTCAATTTTATTGCCACAAATACAACAATTTACGGTGCGAACATCGTGCGCAACCAACCATTCGCAAATATAGGTACAGATACCATCATCAAAGTCCACCGCTACATCGTCACAGTCTGAAACCGTTCTAAGAGTTTCATGTATTAATGCATGGTTCGATATTGCACACCAGCAATACCCCGAGGGCTTGTGCCTACCCTCCTGATCAATGTAGGCCTCAAAATCAGCGTAGCATACCAATTTATGCAAAAAGTTCGGTTTATCTGTAATCCTTACCAGATCATTTGTTCCTACCGTTTCAACGCGGGTACTGCATACGTCCGGTGTATGGTATTTTAGGCATGCATCGCAAAACTGTCTAATTGTCCTCGACCTGTCATTTAAAAATGCATCCAGTTTAATTATCAACTTATACCTACGGTCGTCGGTGTAATACAAGGGAATGTATTCCTTTGCGGTATCAAAGGCGCGTTGGTACACTACATTACCTCGTTTGTTAAATAACCTGATGTTAAACCTTTTACACTGGTCATGCCAAGCGGGGAGCTCTGACAGGTGAACACCCACAGTCGTTGCAGCATTCCATCCACCCTCTCGCATCCACTGCCGAACTGCCTGCAGGCGTTGTCTCTTGTTGTGACCCGGTACATAGCAATGCCAGAGGGCGATAGACCCTAGCAGAGTATCTGCTCTTGCCGTCACCATCACGTTCGAGAACGGACCATCGGTGTCATCAATCTCCAACATGGTTACTTCGCTGCTAACCGTATTCCTCGTGGTGGAGGTTGCATCGTTATTTGGTTGACAGGCAACCATGGAAAACCACCAGTGATGCAACCGTAGAAAGGTCATTCCTGATCCTGCTACCGAGGGAAAATCATCGGGGTCGGTGAGCTTTGCAAACACCTCCCCGAAAAAGTCCTGCACTTGTAGGTGGTCCACGTCCAAAATGGTGTCCACTGTAGTTCTAATGTGAACGATCACCTCCTCACCATCCTTCAGAAACACTGCAGATGTGTTTATCACCAGCTTAATTGAATGCTCCTGCTCCAGAAACTGAACAATAAAGTTCACTGCATCGTCATAGTTATCAGTGGTCCAATAACCAGCGGTAGGATTTGCAGCGTGAGTCACAGGTTTAGCCATCTTCACGACGTTTACAAGTACAAAATATTGCATGAAAATCCTTCCTTTTATAGTGCACAGTGCAAATGCTGGCAGTGCGCCAATGCACTTTCGTGACGCTGCAAAAGTGCAGCCGAGTTTGCGATAACCCACAATCACCGTCCCGTTTCGCGACAAACCGTGTCGCCAACACAGCCGAACACCAATATATATCATGGAAAAAGAGTGCAATAGCGCATTCAGCGGATTCATGTGCCACCCAAAGATCTTTAGAGAACAAATTATCATCTTGGCACCAATAAATAGATACTCATTAATAAAATTGTTAAATTCAAAAACAAAAGAAATCCCACAAATCAATAGATCTGGTAAATATCAAATAAATTGTTAGGATTGTGATAAGTTCCACACAGGGAAAACCAAAAGAAACCTAAAATCTAGAGCCAAAGAACGTTTTAGAAACATCAAATTTAAACAAGAAGACAAGTCAGGACAAGTCAGAATGAAAACCACAACCTAGACCCGAATCCAAAATTATTAAAAAGCATGAAAAGCCATATCAAACTCATAACATGGGAGAACATCTTAATATGGAAATACAAAGAATGATTAATAAATTTGGAAATCCCACCAGTTGACAATTTAATAAAGAAGTTCACTGTTCTATCATCAGAGAGAAGACTGCAGGCAACTACAACCTGTGACAGTCGGAACTTCTGGGATGAAAATGGAATTCCAATGTGTAAGGACTATGATGCAATGAAACACAAAATTATATTAATGAAAATGGAAGTAAGTCTCTGGGAACTACTTCCTTAAAAATTAAAAAGTAAGTGGCATAGTGTGGAAAAAATCAACTAAATGTTGTATTAATTAATTTTGACGTCACTGTTATTAAATTTCTCCAAACATCAGTTAATAAGAATCCCTTTTACAATTCTGAATTATTACTGCTTCCATGAGAAGATACAGTGACTTGTTCCAATCTCTTTCACCAATTACACAATGGGTAAGCAGCCTTCAAAACATTTGGCATTAATTTTACATTTAGGTGGTTTCAAAGTTTGTAGCCCAAAACATATTTTTTTTTTCACTTCAAAAAATGAAAATCAATAAACTCTTTATTAGAGTAGTATATCTGATATTCATTCATGCTTTTTAAATAATTTGGCACAAAAATTACCTAATTCAACTTCTTTGAGTTGAAACCATGCATCCTTTGTACAGAACCTCATATCAGCTGCCGTAATCAGATTAAGTCCACCTCCAATGCAAGCACTATGGGTAGCACTTATCACTGGTTTAGGGCACTGAAACAGTCATTATAAAAAATAAAATTAACTGTTATTTTCATTACAGACATTTTGTATAAAACATATATGGTCCTTCAAAAGTCACTTCATACTTTATGCTGTTATAAATGTTATAATACTGAAAGACCTAAAAACATCCGAACCAGCTGCACAGTGTTTTGCCTCTCTAACCCTCGACACTCGTCATTGACTGCTGCTATCATAGAAAGGTACATATGAAACCATGCAACATTTTTAAAATTACTTTTATTAAAGGCTTTACCCATGCTATGAAAAGAAATGCTGAAACTGACCACTGTTGTTGTCCATACATGTTGGCACCTCTTTAAGAAATTATTTATCACTTGTGTAATACTATCTACCCACCACAAGAAGGCAAGAGACAAATGAAGGGGAGAGGGGTTTGAACTGTTTATCTGCTCTGTTAGTGGATCTGTTTACTTAGAAATGAGTGTGTAAGAGTGCATATGAGTCACCCATGCTACCAGATCTAATGTTTGTTGCAGTAACTGTAGGATAGGTACGATGCATGGGTGAGTTATGTGACAACACTTGTGTATAAAAATTATTTGTGGTTGGTTTATTGACACTCGTCACTTACTTTTTCATATATTTATGAGAGACTAGTTTCAAAGGCCCTGGCCTCCATTTTCAATCTCTTTCCAACTGGCATCTGTTGTTGTCTGCTCTCTCTGGTGGTGGAACTATGAACTTTTTTGTCAAATTATCTACTGGTGGGATTTCAAAGTTCATTTTGCGATCCTTATTTTTCCAGATGAATATGTTCTCCCATGTTGTCAATCTATTTTGGTTTATCACTCCTTTTAATAATTTTGGATTTGGATCAATGTCATGGTTTTCATTCCAAAAATGAAATGCTACTGCTGACTTGTCTTCTTGTTTCAATCTGATGTTTCTAAAGTGTTCTTTGACTCTGGTTTTTAAATTTCTTTTTGTTTGACCTATGTAGCATTTTTCACAATTCTTACAATTTATTTGGTATATTCCAGATTTGTTACCTGAAGGAATTTCATCTTTTGTTTTTGAATTTAGTAATTTTAAAATTGAGTATCTATTAGTAGGTGCCAAAATGATATTTTGTTCCTTGAATATCTTTTTAAATTTATTAAATGTTTTTGGATGATATGTGAATGAACTGAATATGCTGTTGCTTTCTTTTTCTTTAATAAATGTGGTTGCTTCCTTAATGGTTTTCTTTAGTTTAGATTTTCTAATTTTCTTCAACACCAAACTTTTGTTGTATCCGTTTTCTTCTGCTATGTGTATTATTGCTTTTTGTTCCTTGAAATATTCTTCTTTTTCCATGGGTATGTTGACTAGTCTGTGTGTAAGGCTGTTTATTATTGCATGTTTATGTGTAATTGGGTTGTGGCTATTATTTTTTATATAATTTTCTGAATGTGTTGGCTTCCTGTAAATTCCAAATTTTATTTTTGTATCATTCCTGATGATATTTAGATCCAAGAAAGGTAGTTGTCCATTGATTTCCTTTTCTATTGTGAATTTGATAGTCCTTTCTTGCAGATTGAGTAATTTTAATGCATCATCTAAATGTTTACTTGGTACAATTGCAAAGATGTCGTCAACATATCTATACCAAACCTTGAAGATCAATGGGAAGGACTTTTTAATTTGTGTTTCAAATGCACTCATAAATAAGTTAGCCAAAAAAGGTGAAAGTGGATTGCCCATTGATAATCCTGATTTCTGCTTGTAATGTTTTCCATTAAAGCTGAAGAAGTTTTGTTCAATGCATATTTTTGTTAGAGAAATATATTCTTCTGCTTCTATTGCTCCCATATCAATTGTAGCTAGCCATTTTTTTAACACAGTCTGCAATTTTTCTGTTGGTATGCTTGGAAATAAAGATGTGACATCAAATGAAACCAGTCTGTCATTTTTGTCCAAATTTATATCTTTGATTTTTTCTACTAAATCTAAAGAGTTTCTTAAATTTGCACTTTCAAATTTTGGAAAACTATTAAATTTACTTAGTAACCATTTGGCCAAATTATATGTGGGGGCATTTATGCTACTAGTAATAGGTCTCATGCCTTTCCCTGCTTTATGAATTTTTGGCAGCCCATATACTCTTGGTAATGTTGGATTATCTACTTTAATTTTGTGCAATTCTTTTTTGTTGATTATTTTGCTCTCTTTTAGCGTTTTATTTGTGGTTTCAATGCAGTACTTTAATGGATTAGTTTCTACTTTTTGGTAATTACTGTCTTCTAACAAATCTTCCATCCTCTTTGTGTATTCTTCTTTTTCCAGAATTACTAGTTTATTTCCCTTGTCTGCTTTAGTATAAATAACCGGTTTCTTTTTAAGAGCTTTTATGATTTGGTTACTAAAATTCTTTTTCTTTTCATTTTTAATCTCTTCTACTATTTTGGAGCATTTGTTTTTTACTGTGTTTTTACTTTCTTCATTAAGCGTTTGTGTAGCAATTTGGATGTCAGCAATGTAATCTTCAATTTGGTTGGAATAATCTACACATGTCTTTAAACCTAGATTCAGCATATTCAGTTCTGTTTTTGTAAAATTTTGGTTTGATAGGTTAACCACATTGTTTAGATGATGTCTGCTGTTTGGCCAAATGGTTACTAAGTAAATTTAATAGTTTTCCAAAATTTGAAAGTGCAAATTTAAGAAACTCTTTAGATTTAGTAGAAAAAATCAAAGATATAAATTTGGACAAAAATGACAGACTGGTTTCATTTGATGTCACATCTTTATTTCCAAACATACCAACAGAAAAATTGCAGACTGTGTTAAAAAAATGGCTAGCTACAATTGATATGGGAGCAATAGAAGCAGAAGAATATATTTCTCTAACAAAAATATGCATTGAACAAAACTTCTTCAGCTTTAATGGAAAACACTACAAGCAGAAATCAGGATTATCAATGGGCAATCCACTTTCACCTTTTTTGGCTAACTTATTTATGAGTGCATTTGAAACACAAATTAAAAAGTCCTTCCCATTGATCTTCAAGGTTTGGTATAGATATGTTGACGACATCTTTGCAATTGTACCAAGTAAACATTTAGATGATGCATTAAAATTACTCAATCTGCAAGAAAGGACTATCAAATTCACAATAGAAAAGGAAATCAATGGACAACTACCTTTCTTGGATCTAAATATCATCAGGAATGATACAAAAATAAAATTTGGAATTTACAGGAAGCCAACACATTCAGAAAATTATACAAAAAATAATAGCCACAACCCAATTACACATAAACATGCAATAATAAACAACCTTACACACAGACTAGTCAACATACCCATGGAAAAAGAAGAATATTTCAAGGAACAAAAAGCAATAATACACACAGCAGAAGAAAACGGATACAACAAAAGTTTGGTGTTGAAGAAAATTAGAAAATCTAAACTAAAGAAAACCATTAAGGAAGCAACCACATTTATTAAAGAAAAAGAAAGCAACAGCATATTCAGTTCATTCACATATCATCCAAAAACATTTAATAAATTTAAAAAGATATTCAAGGAACAAAATATCATTTTGGCACCTACTAATAGATACTCAATTTTAAAATTACTAAATTCAAAAACAAAAGATGAAATTCCTTCAGGTAACAAATCTGGAATATACCAAATAAATTGTAAGAATTGTGAAAAATGCTACATAGGTCAAACAAAAAGAAATTTAAAAACCAGAGTCAAAGAACACTTTAGAAACATCAGATTGAAACAAGAAGACAAGTCAGCAGTAGCATTTCATTTTTGGAATGAAAACCATGACATTGATCCAAATCCAAAATTATTAAAAGGAGTGATAAACCAAAATAGATTGACAACATGGGAGAACATATTCATCTGGAAAAATAAGGATCGCAAAATGAACTTTGAAATCCCGCCAGTAGATAATTTGACAAAAAAGTTCATAGTTCCACCACCAGAGAGAGCAGACAACAACAGATGCCAGTTGGAAAGAGATTGAAAATGGAGGCCAGGGCCTTTGAAACTAGTCTCTCATAAATATATGAAAAAGTAAGTGACGAGTGTCAATAAACCAACCACAAATAATTTTTATATTAATTTTGATGTCACTGTTACTAAATTCCTCCAAACACACAACACTTGTGTATTTTAAACGAATCTAGCATACTTGTCATACTCGGCAAGCATAAACACCATGCGCATAGCAAAAGTTTTTATGTTACACATTTCTCTAGTTTGCCTTCTTATGCTGGGTAGACAGTACACATTGAGAAATGCTAGCAATTTCCTGGTGGTATTTTGTTTTTATTTCCTCCAGGGTGTGTGGGTTTGTCTTGTCCACTTTAAGCTTTAAGTTATCCCAGAGATAGAAATCACATCAAATCACCACAATCACCACAAATTTCTACTATTAATTCTGTCTTGTGACACATTTCAAATTGGCCTCATTGAAAGATAGATTGTGTGAGCTGTTGGAAAACCTTATTGAAAAAAGGCAAAATCATGCTCTCTGTCTGTTAATTCTTTAAAAAAAAGGGGGCAAAATTGTATTCACATATGTACAGGCGTCAACTGTTGACGTGAAAAAAATTAAGCCTGTAACTGTTTCTCTGCTAATCAAGAAATGCCAGCATTTCTCAATGTAAACTACTATGAGCGTTGTTTCATCCTCACCTTTCTATGATAGCAGCAGATGACAAGTGCCAAGGGCGCTTAAGGCAAAACAGCACCCACATAGTTTGGATGTTTTTGGGTCTCTTGCTATCTGAGATAGGAAAGAACAAAGGAAGTCACATACTGGACAAACAATGAGGTTTTATAAAACATAGAGAAGATGTTCTCTGTTCTCTTGTTCAATGTACATCATTCTTTCTGTGACTCCATGCACAGCAGTTTGTAGATAATGTCTTGGAACATAAGCCATTTCTTGCAAGATAACATCTTTCAGTTGCTGCCAGGTTTCTGGATGTGTCAGGAAAACAACTCAACCAAAGCCAAAAGTTGATGGAATTGAGATACAGAGGTTGCAACGACTACTTTGTTGGAAAGTGTCTATTGATGTCATGATTGCCAAAGATCTGGGTAAATGTTGTGCAGGTGTGTAGATAGGAATTTGAATATTAGGCTTAAAGAGCATTTTAGGAACATCAGGCACAAAGAAATAGATAAATTGGCGGTAGCGTAACAGTTTTGGAAGGAGAATTACAATATAGAACAAGAAATCCACTTATTGAAAAGTGCCCAAGGTCCAGCTGCATTAACCACATGGGAAAAATATGAAAGAAAATTGTTCAATTTTGACACTTTTTTTCAACTTTGAAGTTGAAAAATTTCAACTTTGAAGATAACCCAAACTTCAAGTTCATCAATATACTGACAGGGACACCCCTACCACCTCCAAGGAGTTCACTAAACCAACATCCATTAGTCGACAACAGCTGATGATGTTAGGAAGATCCTAATGAAACGTGTTCTAGGTAAATACTAGCAATAAGTGGAGCATTGAGTACTAGTTCGTCTCAAAATTATATTAAAATTACTTATATTTTATTGAACAAAACTGTACTTATGGTAATGGTGAACTGAACAAACAAAGAAAAGAAAATCAAACTCCATTGCTTGTAAAGCATGTGGACAACATTCTTTTGTTTTTATCCTAACTCAAAATTATATTACTTTATAGTTGTTTACAGTTTGAAGGGACTTTTGAAAGACCCTATATATTGATATTTGTATTATAAACATAAAATTGTACATAGATATCTTGACTCTGTTATTGTCAAGTTTAATGACAGGAATATCACCACCGCCACCACAGCTAATACACTATAGATGCCATGTTTTCCCCAATCAGCTGATTGAAAGAGGTGTGGTTAGTATTTATACATATAATGTATTTCAATGTTTCATATTATTTTTTATTTTACGTCCTCCAACATTAAGTTATATAGGATAATGAATGAAATGGGTGAAATGATGCTCAAATGAACCCAGGGTCCAAAGAGCTTAGAGTTACCAGACATTTGTCTTTCAGGATAAGGGCAGAAAAAAAAAAGAATGGAAAAAAACCTCACCCTGACCAAGATTCTAACTCAGTAGCTCTTGAGCATTTGGTTTGTTAATTTACAAAGTAGACTTTTACTTTTCACTGCTTTAGGTACTATATTTGCCTAATTGCATATGGTTATACAATTGAACGAAATTCTGAGAAAACTAAACCAATTTGTAAATATGTAATTGTGTAATCTGACATGTCCAAAAGCAAATGTATGATAAACTGGATGAAATCATCATCATAATCACCATCACCGTCATTATTAACTTGCAAACCATAAGATTTCTTATAGTTTATATATCAAGTTGGTGCATAAGTCTGTGGTGGTTTTCTTAAAGTTTTAACTGACTCCATTAAACACATAAAACACTTACTAAAGTTAGGCAAGTGAGTCAACCTTGTATATACTTTTCTCCACTTACAAGTTTTTTGATGAAGACTAGTTTCTGGGGACCTCTCCCCTATCGTCATTTCTGTGGTTGACTGATGATGCATCTGGTGTCTGCATCTGGCTTGGTGTCGTGCTACCATCTAATGTCCTGGTAAGTTTGATGACGTCATCTACCGCGGGAATTTCAAAATTCATCAAGAGGTCCTGTTTCTTCGTAATAAATATGTTTTCCCAAATCTGTAGTTCCAGAGGTTTCTTTGCCTGTTTGATCAGTTCTATTTCTTGTTTTATGTTGTGATTCTCAGACCAAAAGTGATGTGCTACGGCCGACTTGTCCATTTGTTTGAATTTAATATTTCTGAAGTGTTCTTTCATTCTTGTTCCTAGATTCCTTTTGGTCTTACCAATGTATATCTTGTCACAATACGCAACGTTGCAACAGATTAATATAGAAGCGTACTACCTACACATAAAACTAGCTCAAGAACTTGGACACATAATTTGGACACATTTCGAAACAAAATTACACGACATATTGAAATTGAACATGAAAGAAAAAACACAGATTCTTAAATCAAAAGTACGAAAATTACGCTTAAGGAGACCGACAAGAAACCCATGCAACCAGTACCACCGTGTCACAGAAACACCAGACAATGTAGTCAACATCTCTTCCCAAACTTTCACTGAAAAAGAGTTAAAATTTTTAAACAAAGGTTTTAAAACTTGTGTCGGCAACTCAGGCAATTTAGACGATTACATCGCTGACGTCACCATAACCTCTAACTTTTTGGAAAATGGTAGTGAAAAAACATTAGTTAAATCAAAATGCTCAGAAATTCTCACGGGGATGACATTCGGACAGGAAAATAACTATAAACAAATTATTCAAACATTGAACCAAAAACCAGTTTTATATCTGAAAGCAGACAAAGGAAACACGGTAGTCATTATGGACCGAAATGATTACAACCAGCGAGTCGAACATCTACTACAAAATCCAGAATATACAACCCTAGCTAAAAACCCATTAAAGAAATACATAGAAACCACCAAAAAAGCAATTAAAGAAGATACCATAGTGCCGCATAAGATGAAAAATAGCATAATTGTAAACAACCCTAATTTGCCAAAATTATACTGCCTACCCAAGATTCACAAGACAGACAACAGCATGCGACCCATTATTAACAATATAGATGCCCCGACTTACAAACTGGCAAAATGGTTGGTGGAAGAATTTGACAAGTTTGAAAAGTTTGAATCTCTAAGCATAAAGAATTCATTTGATTTAGTAAATAAAATTGAAAACACAATTATTAAAACTGAAGAGGTGATGGTGTCCTTTGATATCAAATCTCTAATTACGAGCATACCAGTAGAAAAAATTCCAAAATTGATGAAAGGCTGGTTATCCAAAAGCAACGTTGCGGATGATAAAATAGAGGAATACATCAAATTAACCACCCTATGTATTGAACAAAACAGCTTCATGTTCTCCAGCAAGATCTTCCAACAAACAGCAGGCTTGGCCATGCGTAACCCTCTTTCACCATTACTAGCTAATCTGTTCATGAGTGATTTGGAAACACACATTACTAAAGCCTTTCCACATATTTTCAAATGTTGGCATAGATATGTCAACGATGTGTTTGCTATAGTCCCTAGAAGACTAACCGAGGATGCTATAAAGTTACTAAACCTACAAGAAAAATCCCTAGTTTTCAACATTGAAGTAGAGCAGGATGAATGGCTACCTTTTCTAGATTTGAAAATCATTAGAACACCAACAGGATTACAATTTGGAATATACAGAAAAGCAACACATGTTGACAATTACATTAAATGCAACCCATTCAACCCAGTACAACATCAATATGCAGTATTCCATAGTTTAGTTCACAGATTAATCAACATTCCGCTAACAAAAACAGAATATGAACAGGAGTACACTCACATACACCAGGTTGCCGAATTGAACAACTATAACACAAATTTCATCAAAAAACTGATCTACAGACACAAAAGAAACAAAAACTTAAGGGACATTACTAACGTTAAAAAAGCTAGAAAACTCAAACACCAGATATGGCAAATTTACATTTCATCCAAAATACTTCAAAAAATTTGAAAAGATATTTAAGAGCTTCAACATAAAATTAGCCCCTCAGAACAAACACAACATCCGCAACTTACTAAACCACTCTCTAAAAAATAGCACACCGAAAACTCAATTATCAGACATTTACCAAATGAGTTGCCAGGATTGTGACAAGATATACATTGGTAAGACCAAAAGGAATCTAGGAACAAGAATGAAAGAATACTTCAGAAATATTAAATTCAAACAAATGGACAAGTCGGCCGTAGCACATCACTTTTGGTCTGAGAATCACAACATAAAACAAGAAATAGAACTGATCAAACAGGCAAAGAAACCTCTGGAACTACAGATTTGGGAAAACATATTTATTACGAAGAAACAGGACCTCTTGATGAATTTTGAAATTCCCGCGGTAGATGACGTCATCAAACTTACCAGGACATTAGATGGTAGCACGACACCAAGCCAGATGCAGACACCAGATGCATCATCAGTCAACCACAGAAATGACGATAGGGGAGAGGTCCCCAGAAACTAGTCTTCATCAAAAAACTTGTATGTGGAGAAAAGTATATACAAGGTTGACTCACTTGCCTAACTTTAGTAACAATGGCACTCCACTTTCTGAAATACTTCTTTTTATTCTACATAAAACACTTGTTAAGCAACAATTTGTTCACTATTTACAAGTCTGCCAATGCTGGGGTAATTTTCACAATATGGCCACACATTAACTTTTTTGGTTTTGGGTTAGAGCCATACATCTGCTTTTTGGACCTTGCCCATTGAATGCAAATGTCATATGATAATGCAATGATACCAGTTCTCAGGTACACTGACACGGATTATCATGGATTAGTCATTTAGAAGATCTTCATCAAATCCTATAGGTCATCCTGAATAAGGAGAGTCACTCATGTCATAACGGCCCTCCTTAAAACAAGAAAACCATTTTCTTGCTAGGCTCTCGCCAATGGTGTTGTCCCCATACAGGATGCAAATGTTCCTGGATGTCTTCACTGCTTTCACTTGTCTATTGAATTCAAAGACAAGAATATGTTGGAAATGTTCCACTTTGTCCACTTGACCATTGATATTCTAACGTCCACAGCTACACTCATTATCATCAAATGACAAGTGTGATATGTAGGCCCACTGCACAACAGTTAAATGTTGCATAAAAAGTGACAATTGGTAAATAAAACCACTGTAATGGGAGTACCAACTCATGAAACAAAAGCACTACGAGCTTATGCACCAACGTTTTGGAAAAACAGTTAATGTAAATTATAATCTGTTACTTTTAAAGCTTAGTACTTCACGATCTTGAAAAAAAAATAGGTATTCTATTAGAAACTGTGTAGGTATTGATTGGAATGGCAGAGAACTCAGATTTGAAGTTTGGTTGATCATCTTTCTGTGTTCATGTGCGTGTTCATATAGAGAAATGTGGTGTCTGAATGGCATACACTGAATATATTAACAGTATATAAATATGTGCATTTAATGTATTTGTTTTAACAGAAAGTCTATAGAAATAAATATTCACATAAAAAAAAGAAAAACACGGAAGAAGAAAAAGTTACTAATAGCTTTATGGTGACAACATTAGAGTCTCTTTACACTAAGATGCAACACAAACATCATGAACCTTAAAATAAGAGCTAAAGCTTTTCTGACAACATAACCACATTTCCTCAGACTTCTGCCAAATAAACCAATATTTCAATGGTGTTCATCATTATGTTCATTTTATCCTGAATATAATGTACACTTTTGAAACATCAGTTTCAAAACATTGCTTGGCTAGAAGCCCAAGAAAATTTAGAGTTATCACAAACTTTAACTTGCCAAGAATTATAAATGTCATAGCAATCTCTAACAAAAGTGTATGCCCTTAACAAAGCTAATATTGGTATAGATGTGATTGAAACAAGATCACTTAGCTTCTTATTTTATCAAGGATATATGAAGATTTTTATCAAATATGACTTTTAATTTTATAAAATAATTATCAACATTGTATGTAATTTTTCTTTTTTTTTGTAATTTTACGTCCTCCAACGTTAAGTCATATCAGACGGTGAATGAAATGGGGATGAAATGATGCTCAAATGTTTCCATGGCCCATGGAACTTAGAACTACCCAACATTCGTCTGCAAGGATAAGGGAAAACCCTGGAAAAAGCCCTATTCAGGTAACTCACCCTGACCGAGATTCGAACTCGGGACCTCTTGAACGTGATGTATGTAATGATCATACCATCAGTCACTATTGTCAATCAGGTGAGACCAATATTTAAGTATATGTGAATGACAAGTGCACACATCATCTAGTATAAAAATATTATAGTTTTTAAATTGTTAGAATTATCTAACTTAACCTTTTAAAATTATCTTAGAAGTTTTATCAAATTACCTCTTCAAGTGATGTTATTGACTTCTGATATTCTTTTATTTTATCTGAAATAATCTTGCATTTTCTTCCAATATCATCTTCCTCTGCTAGTAGGGAGCCCACTTCTGCAGCAAAAGTAAGGTCAATACCTGGAAAAAAAATAATTAAAATGACAATCAGTGGATTACATCATGTGTGTCAACCATCTCTATACATTATCCATATATGAATATATATTACATACGTATAATACATTTATAATATATAATACAATATAACATATAATGCATAGACGCAGAGATGAGTGACAGTCTCATAGTCTTATGTGAGATCACTGCTTCTTTTATCAAACGAGAATATCTTTTACGCTGTTTCTTGTTGAATGTTTACATGTTCTGCTGCCTATGTAAAAAATTTCCAGAGGGATTGAAAGCACATTGAAAGAGAAATGCTGTTCTGTAAAGAAGCTCAACAATACTCCTATTAGTAAGGACTATTATACAATGAAGCACAAATGAATATAATTTGAGTCGAACTAGTACTCAATGCTCCATATATTGCTAGTATTTACCTAGCTGAGGATGTTAGGAAGGTCCTAATGAAACGTGTTCTAGGTAAACACTAGCAATTAATGGAGAATTGAGTTTGACTCAAAATTATATATTAAAAAAATTATATTAATCTCAACAAGTCTACTTGGGATCAGAGTGAAGTAATGGTGCAAAGATGATGATTTACTTCTCAACTAGCAAAGATTTTTATCTACTATCCATCCTTGCCTCGTGAATCACAATAAATATCACAAATAATGTAGTATTTATTCTGTAGAATATTTATAATAAAGGTTTGTCTCGTTTTATTCCATAAGAAACAAGCCACAAGCAAAAAAACAGAAACATATCTCTTGTATTACATTATATGATTTTTTTGTATCCACTTTTCTACAAACTTATTCTCTTCAACACTTTGTTGGGAAAACATTTGCAACTATTTACACAGCTTATTACACAAATACAACTATTTGTAACAAAAACTTCACTTATCGTAAGAAAATGTCAATTTCTTTCAATCAATAAGAAAAATTGACATCATTTTCTTTAGATAAGTGAAGCTTTTGTTACAAATAGTTATATTTGTGTAATATTCATTGCTTCACTGTAGCTAGCTTCATTTTCTACGTAATTATTTAAACAGCTATTTAAAAGAAATAGGTTCTTTAAAGATTTTGTTGCAGATGTAATAGGAATACAGCAGGTTAAATGATAGACTTTAAAAAGCAGTCTCCACAATGTATCTGACAAATACCTGGTCTCTCAGTGTGAGGTATTATTTTTTTAGCAAGCAAGCAAAACTTACTCTACATATCCTTAAAAGACAGAATCTGCACACTAAGAAGAGATCAGGTATTTGTCAGACAAACTATTCAGACTGTAATCAAATATATACATAGGTAAGGCAAAGAGAAACAAACCTGACTAAAAGAATACTTTTGATACATAAAATACAAACAGACAAAAGAAATCAGCTGTAGCAGCATATTTTTTGCAATAGGCACCATCGCAGAAGTCAACCTCTTTAGAACAGCAAGATAGCCAACTGAATTCTCAGTATGGAAAAACATCCAAATTACATTATGAACTTCAAGCTCCCCCCATCAGAATAGCTCAGCACATTCATATCACTATTGTCAGAGACCTCCACCATCAATACAACTAGTCAGTTATAAGCTGAGGTTGAATGCAAACGTTCCCAAAATATGTTCTGATTTTACAGAACTGAGATAGTGTAAACATAACTGATGTTCAATTAATAATGCATATTTGTATTACTTTTTCCAACATTACGGTAAAGAATATATTGTATTCCACCTAAAAATTCATTACTCAGACTTTACTGAAAATATATGTTTTGAGACCCCCTGTATGTAGAAATATATTTTGTTTTAGAGAAACGTGTGCAAATGCAATTCTGCATGTGCTAGCAACATGACTTAAGACAAACATTTTCGGAAGCATTATTTAGAATTTAAGTTACTGCATTTTAAGGACACAAAACAAAGATTTTCAAAGTTTTCTCATTTTAAACCACCCTTTCATGGTACACTATTATTTTTTATTTTCTCAAATCTGCTGTGCAAAATTGTATTACTATTTTTTTTTTTTAATTTTGTAATCTGCGTTCTCCAACGTTAAGTCATATTAGACGCTGAATGAATTGGGCGCAATGATGCTCAAATGAGCCCAGGGTCCATGGAGCTTAGAGTTGCCTGACATTCGTCTTGAAGGATAATGGAAAACCTTGGGAAAAGCCTTATCTGGGTAACTCACCCTGACCAAGATTCGAACTCGGGACCTCTTGAACATGAGGCAGACATGCTACCATCTACGCTACTGAGGCGGGCAGAAAAAAAATTGTATTAAAATATGCATTTGAAATACTACTATCACAAAATGTATCTTTCTTACTGGACACTATTTAAATATTGAGACAGTTCAGATGTTCTTAAGTTATGCCTTAGTATGAACAGTAATACAAGAATTTTGCATCAAAAACTGCAAGAGCATAGTATGTCTACTTATATAGTAGCCGCAACCACTCAGAAAACAGAAAAGACAGAATATTTTCAAGTTATTAACAAACCAACATCAGATCTTTCAGAAATGTCCAAAGATCTTCAGAAAAAGTAACATAATCTTAGCCCCACAGAATAAACTCAATAACAACTTCACTAAAGGCAATAAGTTAGAAAAATTACCTCCATACAGGAAATCAAGAATTTATGGAATCAGTTGTGAAGACTATGAAGAAAGATACATAAGACCATAAACCATAGGAACCAGATTGAATGAACACCTGAGGTATGTAACAACCAATCAAACAGAGAAATAAGCAATAGGCTCACACCTCTGGAACAGAAACTATTAGATAGGAAATAATGTACACTGTGGTCTAGGGGTAAGATGCTAGCCTTTGGTTTGCAAGTTCACAGTTTCAGACCCTGCAGAGGGCAATGGATTTTTTCATGTGTAAAAATTCTTTCTTTGGAAAGGTATAAAGCTGGTGCTTCCATATCACAGATTTAAGGCATATAAAAGAACTTCAAGTCAGAAAAAAGGCATCTGACCAAAAATCTTAACTGGTCTTTCATGGTCAGCATAGAATGGTATGCTGAGAACCACAGCAGTTAAAAAGTGTCCATAAATAAAAAAAATCAATTTTAAAAGGACTGTTAAGATCATTACAATGACTACTTGAACTACACATCTGAAACAAAACAAAAAATTAACATATTTTGAAATTTTTGCTGAAGAGAACCCAGTATACAAGTTTGTACCAGTGAATTCTGGAAGATACCAGCAGCAAGTATGAAAAAAAAATCTGCTGATGATGTAGGCAAATCACCTATGAAACATAGATAGATAGATAATTTATTCATCTTGTAAATCATACATTGTACTATGATATAAGACACGTCAATTTGTAAATTTACAGTGCAATTAACTATACTTGTAAATTAACAAGTCACATCCAATAAGGACAAGTCAGTGTTTGTACAAAATAATGTTTTACAGAGATATCTCAAGAATTTTATAATATACACAATTAATTCAGAAGTGTAACAATATTATAAACTTTCCATAAATTCACTTACAGAATAAAAACAGTGGTCTAGCAAGTATGCCAAAACTGACTTTTTAAATGCTGAAAAATTGCAAGTGGTTTTATTGGCTATAGGCAGTTCATTAAAAAAAGTGATTCCTAGGTTTATTACACTGTTTTAATGAGCTCTTGTGTTACTTACATGAATATCTATTCTCTGTCTAGTATTATGATTATGAACTGTGTCATTAAAGGTACAGTGGTCATTTCCTTTCATCAAATTTGTCTTTGTACATTTTAACATTTCAAAAATGAAAATACATGGGAGAGGTAAGATTTTAAATTTTTTAAATAATGGTCTGCACATAGATGTTCATTTAACTCCTCCAAGTATTCTTAAAATCCGTTTTAGCATTATGAATAATGCTTTACAATGTGGTGAGTTACCCCATAATGTTATGCCATATTTTAAAATGGAGTAAGCACATGCAAAATACACGCTTCTGAGAGTTTTTATGTTAACTATGTGTACCAGTTGTCTGAAATTATAAGAAATTGCACTCAGTTTTTTAATTAGATGATCAACATCGGTCTCCCACTTTAGGTTACTCTGTATCCAAAGACCAAGAAATTTAGTTGTATTTACATACTTAATTACTTTATTATTACATATTAATTGTGATTGTACAGGAGACTTATTCTGAGAAAACTGAAAATGAATTACATGTGTCTTATCCAAGTTTACAATTAAATTATTATTGCTGAACCATTTAGAAATATTACTGAACATTCTGATCATTAAGATTTGTAGCTCTTCAACTGCATTGCTTTCAATTAATATATTTGTGTCGTCAGCATATTGAACTATTGTTTTAGCTGTAATATATGACTGTAAATCATTTACATATTTACAAACAATATATTCAGATATATAACTGCTTAGTGAAGAAACTTGAGTGTAAATTCAACTCATATTGTGATTCATTATTATAATTTGTACTTTACTATATACCACTTTCAGTTTTTGGTTTTTTTATTAATGCACATCTATTTTGTAAATTCTTCTTAATAATGCTTAGAGCTCTTGTAAGACTGCTGGTTGCTTAATAAAGAAGCATTAAGTAAATAGACATATAAATGAACCCTGAAGTAAGAAATACTCACCAGCACAAAATATTTTTCCTGCTCCAGAAAGTATAACCACACGGCAGTCTTTATTTTTCCCAAGACTGGTAAAACACTCGCCAATTTCTCTAGAAGACACAATGGAATAAAGTTTTAGAAATCTTTATGAAGCTTTGGATCATACAAAAAATTATGCACAGTACAATACTTTATTCGTCACATAACACTTACATAGTTGAGCAATGCTCATAAGTAGGTAACTCATCAAGATTTAAGTTTAAGATTAAAAATCTAGAAACTAAGACCTCAATACAAAAGTGAATCGAGAATATATTGACACATTGCTTCACTCACACTGTTTATTCACAGGACATGTTTCAAGAGCTCTTGCTCCTATCCTCAGCTGATAATCGATTAGTGTAAGTTGTAGTGGTTTCTTCTTTCTCCGTATTGTCAATAGATGGCATGATGTACTTGTCAAAGATGTCCGGTGGTGAAGTTTCAAAATTCATGACTCTATGACGATTTTTGTTAATGAAAATTTTTTCCCATACGGAAAGGTCTACGGAGAAAGAAGAAACCACTACAACTTACACTAATCGAGTATCAGCTGAGGATAGGAGCAAGAGCTCTTGAAACATGTCCTGTGAATAAACAGTGTGAGTGAAGCAATGTGTCAATATATTCTCGATTCACTTTTGTATTAATTTGTGCTTCACTGTCCCTACGCTTCTTTCAAGTTTATACCTTAAGACCTCAAGAAATATCAAGTATACAGGGTGAGTCACCTAAAATTTGCACCGTAAATATTTCTGAAATGGTATGTGCTATTGATATGCGGTTTTCACGGAATTGAACTATAGGCAGGGGCTCGCATTTTCAAATGATACACAGATTTTTATAATTTTTAGAAAGTGTATTTATGTACAAAAGTTACATTTTTTTAAATGGAACAATGCGTATTGACATTAAGAAAATAAAAGTAGAATAAATTAGAATGTCAATGGTGTTTTTTGCACGATTCTAATGTAAGTAGTTTACGAGAAATCGTCATTTGAAAATTGAACGCACCGGCAGTTGTTTGTTCCATTCAATTGCTTAGTTGCTAGGCTAGGATGTTGTTATGTTTGTTTACAATGTGTTTTGTCTACACTGGCAGTTATTTTGTGATAGTTGAAGCAGTAGGACGTGCTTGGAAGATGGTATTTACCAATGCAGAAAAAGCAGATATGCTCATAGTTTATGGTGAATGTAGAAAGAATGCAGTTCTTTCTTGTACAGTGTACTTGGAAACATATCCGAATAGACGTCAACCATTTCGTCAATTATTTGTGAACCTCTTCAACCAATTACGTGAAAGTGGTAGTATAACGTCTAGAAAACGCACCAGAAACAAACGAGCAACTGGAGAGCAAGGAGAAATTAATGTTCTAGCTGCTGTTGCAGTAGATCCCCACATTAGTTCTCGTGCAATCGCACGAGGAAGCGGCATCAGTCAAAGAAGTGTAATCCGCATCCTCCATCGTCATAAGTTCCATCCGTATCACATCTCTCTCCATCAAGTGCTGCATGGCAATGATTTTGAGAATCGTGTGAACTTTTGTACATGGGCATTGAGACATGATACTCCAAATTTGTCATGTATCTTGTTCACTGATGAAGCAACATTTACTAATCATGGCCAAGTAAATCTAAAAAATATGCACTATTGGTCTGTTGACAATCCTCGTTGGCTGCGTCAGGTAGAACGTCAGCATCCATGGAGTGTGAACGTGTGGTGTGGAATAGTGAACCATCACATCATTGGCCCTTTTTTCATAGAAGGAACACTGAATTCACAGAAGTATCTCAACCTCCTAACAGACGAACTTCCACAGATGTTAGAAGACGTTCCCCTTCAGACTAGGAGGAATCTGTGGTATCAACATGATGGCTGTCCGGCCCATAGTGCACGAATTACTACAGCTTATCTTCAAGGATTGTTTCAAAATCGGTGGATTGGACGAAGGGGACCTGTACCTTGGCCGGCCCGTTCACCAGATTTGACTCCTTTAGATTTTTTTCTGTGGGGGAAGCTGAAAGACACTGTCTACAAGGACATACCAACTACACCAGAAGATATGAAACGGCGTATTACTGCTGCCTGCGCTGAAATTTCCACTGAAATGCTAGAACGTGTACAGCAATCTTTACATACTAGACTGGAAGCTTGTATTGAAGCTGGTGGTGCTCATTTTGAACACAGGCTTTGAGGGTACAGTTTTGTTTACTTGTCAGAATCCTCATTTTTCTTCATTCACTTGTTTTTCTTTAGTTTATCCTAGCCATTGTCCCGTTTTGTACAAATGACTATTTCTCGTAAACTACTTACATTAGAATCGTGCAAAAAGCACCATTGACATTCTAATTTATTCTACTTTTATTTTCTTAATGTCAATACGCATTGTTCCATTTAAAAAAATGTAACTTTTGTACATAAATACACTTTCTAAAAATTATAAAAATCTGTGTATCATTTGAAAATGCGAGCCCCTGCCTATAGTTCAATTCCGTGAAAACCGCATATCAATAGCACATACCATTTCAGAAATATTTACGGTGCAAGTTTTAGGTGACTCACTCTGTATACAATATAAACATTTCCTAATATATATATATATATATATATATATATATATATATATATATATATATACTAAGATACACTGAGATTACAGTTCATCATCCAATTATTTCTCCATTGAATAGTATGCCATACTGGCAAGTAAGTTTTTAATGGTCCTTTTGAAGAGATTTGGTTTTGGTTTTCCCTAAATGTTTATGACAATTTATTATATATTTTAATTCCCATATAATGTGGACTTTTTTTCGTGTAGAGCTAACCTATGAGCTGAATATTTGATGTATATTTTTCTTCTTGTGTTGTGTTCATGTCGATGCTGATTTTTCAAAAACTGTTATAATTTTTATGTACATATAAAACCAGGTTGTAAATATATATAGGCAGGGTTGCATCAAAATGTTTAATGTTTTAAACAGTAGTCTGCAAGAAGCTCTATAACTTGAATGGGTCATTATGTGTATGATTTTCTCTTGAATTAGGGAGATTCTATCACAATCTGTTGCATTTCCCCATATGCTTATTCCATATGAAAGTAATGAATGAAAGTAACTGTAACATAGTGTCGCAGCGATGTGCATGAAAGGTTCATGCGGTGCGATAACGCGGCTTGTTTACACAAAGAAACTGAGAGAGATAAAAAATAAAGAACATTTAGAATTTCTGCAAATTGGACTTCTAATTCTACGAACCCACAGTCACAATATGATTTTCCTTGTTTCTAAATGTTATTTGAGCCAGGCAGGACATGTTGAAACAGGCAATATTTGATTTATTTTCTATATAATTTAATTGGCTAGTCCATTTGAGGCATTCATCAACAAATAGACCTAGGAATTTTGCTTCTTTTGTAGTATTTGAAGTTAGCAAGTTTGTGTGTTTTCTACTGCAGTTTTTGATTGCAAGATTTCTGGTTTAATTGTATTTAATTTCAATTCATTGCATGTAAAACATGCTTCCTAATGAATCAAATAATCCCAGCATTTGGAAGGTTATTATGCCAGTCCAAATTAAAATAAATAAATGCAAAAGAAATTTCTGCATGTTTGTACAATAGATTAAATGAAAAATTTTGCAGTGATTGAATAAACCGTCGGGTCTAAGAAAAGTGCACATCATCATATCAAAAAGTGATACTTGTGAATAAAACAATATCTAAACAATGGTATCACACAGCTTATTAAACTTTTTATCCACTATATGTTTTATGTTCTAAGTATATAGCAAAAAGTCAAAGCAATCAGAAGAAAACTCCAGATGTTTATTTTAAAAGATACATTGGCTAAATAGTCACTTCACCTCAGATTACTTATGGTTCGCTCCTGCAAAATGTTTCATCCTTTGCTTAGTTAATAAAAATTACTTTAAACTTTTAAAATTAGAACAACAAATTCAAAATTTTAGATTATTAAAACTAATGGACCTAGATTATAATAACAAGGTTATTATCCATAGGTTTTTATACTTTTACATGGTTAAATATTTCATTAGCATGCAGAAACTTTTTCATGCGTTCAGGATGGGAAATTCTGGAAACTAACTTAAGTGCCATCAAATAAATTTAATTTTTTCATTTTCATATAAGTTAAAAGAAATGGAAGAATATACAAGGGCTGTTCAATAAAGAATGATCACAATTTTTTTTGACAATGTACCTTTACTCATCCTCATAATTTTGATGGTCCTTCTCAAAATAGTCTCCCCTGAATGCGATGCACTTGTCCCAGTGTTTCTGCCAGTCTTCAAAGACATGCTGGAAACCATTTTTTGAGAGATCCTTCAATATCGCCTCCGCAGCCTTCACCACTGCTTCTGATGATGGATAATGCCTCCCACGAAGGTGTTTCTTCAACTTAGAGAATAGAAAAAAGTCACATAGGGAGGGTGAGGGATGCACTTCACGTTGATTTTTGCAAGATATTCAGTAACATTGGCAATGTGCAGCCGTGCATTATCCTGGTGCAGCATCCAGCCTGCTTCATGGAAATCTGGTCTTTTGCACCTGATATGGACTTGCAATGTTTTCAGAACATCCCTGTAGTATTGTCCAGTTACTGATATGTGTGCAGGTACAACATGCTGATAAACCATTCCATGAATATCAAAGAATGAGATGACCATAACTTTCCCAGCAGAAGCAACCACTTTTGCTTTTTGGGGAGTTGGTGATGAAGGAGATTTCCACACTGAGCATTGCTGTTTGCTCTCAGGATCAAAATGATGTAGCCAAGTTTCATCAGCAGTGATTATGTTTGAAAGAGACTCCGGATCTTCCTCTAACATCAACTTTAACTGCATACAGACCTGCATGCAAATGTCCTTTTGTTCGGGAATCAACAGTCTTGGAACCCATCGCACACAAACAACGTATCATGTGTAATGTTTCTGTCACCAACGTGTGGGTGGCACCCAATGAAATGTTCAGTATTTCAGAAAGTAATCTTAAGGTAATTTGTCGATTCTCTCTCACAATGGCAGCAGCAGTGTTGATGTTTTCTTCCATAAGAGCAGTAACTGGAGCACCGGGTCCACCTTCCTTTGAAATTCATTGTCTCTCCTCTTTAAACATTTTAAACCACCTTCGAGCTGTGCTGTAGGGAAGAACAGACTCTCCATAGGCCTCCTGTGACATTGTATAGGCCTCAACTGAAGATTTGTTGAGACGAAAGCAGAATTTCAAAGCCACATATTGTTACCTCCACTGCAACGGTAAGCGATACTGAACATGTCTAAACTTGCCTGGTTCTCACAGGTGGGAACCAGAAGTACCAACAATGAAATTACTACGGCGCTTTTGTTTCAATTTAAGCTAACAGAAAATAATAAGATTGAACTTTAGTGCGAAAAATTATGACCGTAAAAAAAGTATGATAATTCTTTATTGAACAGCCCTCGTACTTGCAATCTGTCCCAAATTTTTTGTTTACTTCTGGATCTAGGTCTTTGAATTTAGATATTTCTGAAGTGATACAAGCTTTGAAGGATTAAGCAAATGTTCTCAATTACTCACCTCCACATTGCTCCATTCATTGCATTTAATTTATCTGGCCTGTTGAGTTCCACATGGTAAACAAATGGAGCTGGTACAGAAACTGCTAATGTTTTATACTTCGGTACACCTTCATTAGCCGCAGTAGACATGAATAGTAAGGATTCAAATCCTGAAAAATTTGCATTTGATTTTTACAATATAGTGATACCAACAGTTATTATAATGAGATATGTGGACATTCCTCTGTTACGATAATGACAATGATGATAGCAATGGCGGTGGAATAGTGGTGATGGTAATGGAGATGATGGTTATCATCATTATTTATATAATTATTGTTATTGTTATCATCTTCATCACATTATTATTATTATTATTATTTCTTCAGAGAGGTTACCGATACATTCTAAATTTAAATTTGTTTACACCATTTTAGCAAAGAACAATTAGGGAATCTTGGCCACGGCACTGAATTTTTCAAATCTGATTTGTCTTCCAGCCTTAAACCTACAATACTGGTATGAAAAAACAATTAACAGAGTTCAGAAGTTTCTAATACTTTTAATTAACTTACCTCTGGAAGGACGTAACATACTTCTTTGCGACATAGCACTGTAGGTGCCCAGACAATCTGTAAGTATGAAATAATATTAGATTTTTATTATGCCTCCTTAAACAAAAGAGAAAGCTGTAAGGAAAGTAATTTAAATGTAACTAAACAAAATAATAGAGCTCTTGTCTGAGGATCCTACATCCAATAACAATCTATCTTTCTCAGTATTTCAACTTGGAATAGTATGTTAAGAAAAATATGCTCTTTACTGATAAAACTACAAACCTTTTAGCAACTGAATAGTGTGTTTGCTTCTCAATTGTTAATGTACATACAGTATACTCCCTATTATTCGTGTGTGGATTAACTGTGAATCCCCCAAAAAAGATATTGTACATATATACATACATTCTTCTTCTTTAGTATACAGCAATAAATGATACACCATGTGAAAACAAGTGCCATTTCCAATGTTTAAGACCATCACGTGACAACAGAGTACATTTCAATTGTTATTGGCTAGCCTGTGTATATTTAAAACAAATTCAGTTTTTCTGATAGTACTCAGCATGTAAGGTCAACAAAGCAAATTAAAAATTTGTAAAAGAGATGGTGGAGAAATTAAAAAAAAAGACATGTTGATAAAATAAAAATTAGAATTAACTTAAAGATCTGAAAAGAGGGAAATGTTGTAAAACTTAAGATTGGGGAATTGGAGTGCAAACTGTTGCAGGCTGTGCAAAGAAAGTCAAGTCCTCTCAGAAGCAGACCATCAGAGACTTTTAAAAAACAAACAGACCTATAGTTATATGTGTTTGGAGGAATTTAGTAAGTGACATCAAAATTAATCTCAGATACTATTTGTAGTTGGTTTATTAATACTCGTCACTTTAGAAACATCAGATTGAAACAAGAAGATAAGTCAGCAGTAGCATTTCACTTTTGGAATGAAAACCATGACATTGATCCAAATCCAAAATTATTAAAAGGAGTGATAAACCAAAATAAATTGACAACATGGGAGAACATATTCATATGGAAAAATAAGGATCGTGTAATGAACTTTAAAATCCCACCAGTAGATAGTTTGACAAAGAAGTTCATAGTTCCACCACCAGAGAGAGAGAGCAGACAACAACAGATGCCAGTTGGAAAGAGATTGAAAATGGAGGCGAATGCCTTTGAAACTAGTCTCTCATAAATATAAACAAGTAAGTGAAAAGTATTAATAAACCAACTACAAATAGTTTCTGAGACCTATAGTACCTTATCACAGAAGTTGAATAACAAGGAATGGCTCAGAATGCATGTTTGAAAATAAGATCTTTGTGGCAGCAGCCTGTACTGTGACTGATACCACCACAGCTGAGGGCAGTACTGCAACTAGACGGTTGCCACAATAGCAACGGTTATATAACAGTTACAAAACTTATGTAATGCAAATTATTGGTATCAATAAATAATTATACTTTGAAGCAGATATTCAATTTGGTGTACATCACAGTAGTGAATACCCACATTGGTGACCCCGACGTGAATATGGATCAACTACAGGAGCAAATATGACAACTTCAGCAAGAAAATCAACATTTTCAGCAGCACCAAGTGCTCGCTTCATCAGAAACATCACAAACACAGGTCAGTGCAACAGTGAACCATGTTGGTGTTAAATTAACAGTTTTCTGGCCAGACAAACCCATGCTCTGGTTTACCCAAGCAGAAACCCAGTTCAGTGTCGCTGGCATAACACAAGATGCCACAAAATATGCATATATAATTTTGCAGTTGGACAGTCGTTTTGCCGCAGAGTTAGAGGATACCATTATCAATCCTCCAGTTCAAGACGCGTATTTACATTTAAAAACTGAACTCATCCGTTGACTATCACTGTCCAAAGAACAGCGAGTGCGGCAACTCCTTATGGAAGAAGAACTTGGGCACAAAAAACCTTCCCAGTTCCTCCATCATCTACGCTCATTAGCCGAAACTGTTCAATCCAGGACAACCTCCTGAGACAACTATGGATCCAGCATCTTCCTATGCAAGTACAGGCTATTCTACAAACACAAACAAAAATTCTGTTGGACAAAGTCGCCACCTTGGCAGGCAAAATTCTGGAAGTGGCACCGCCACCTCTCCACTCCACCATTTAAGCTATAAATTTGAAAAATCAAAACAGTGAAATGAGCAAGCTGTCTAAATGTTTGGTTCTATTAAGCCAACAGATGGCCGCTTCACAATCATCTCTTCGGTCTCGATCACATTCACGAGGCCGACAACATTGTTGCCAGAACAGGCGGACATAACCTCCACTAATGAGAACACTGATGCATGTTGGTACCATCAACGCATCCGCAAGAAAGCCCTGAAATGTGTCTCTCCGTGCAACTTCCCGTCAAACTCCAAAGGCAAACCTCTAATGGCAGTGAACGATTGTCCCAAAAGTGGAAGCTGCCTCTTTGTCACAGACCGCAGCACGAGCTGCAGATTTCTTGTAGACACCGGGTTCAGCTTACGCTGTTTCCCTCGACACCTGTTAAAAGGTTGTCGCCAGCAAACGGACTACGAACTCGTCGCAGCCAAATATTCGAGCATCTGCACATTTTGAGTTTAAAGCTGGATCTTGGACTCCGACAAGATTTCTCTTGGAAATTTGTCATCGCTGACGTTATTCCAATCATCGGGTAAGACTTTCTTTCTTTTCACCATCTTCTTCTTGACTATCACATCAAGCGCTTAATTGACGGTGTCACAGGCCTATCCATAACCGCTTACCCCGCATCCATGGCACAACCTAATGTGAAATCCAATATGGGTATTCACTATGTAATATACACCAAATCAAATATCTGCTTCAACGTAAAATTATTTATTGATATAAGCAATTCACATTACATAAGTTTTCATAACTGTTATATATCTGTTGCTACAGTGGCGATCGTCTAGTTGCAGTGCTCCCCTCAGTTGTGGTGGTGTCAGTACGCAGTACGGGCTACCACCACACCATCTCACCCGACCTTCCTACTGTGTTGTGGGTTCAGAGGCTGGAGTCGTGTGTCCGGCAGGTGTCTCAGAGCGATTGTTTTGTTGTGCGTCAGCTCGCAGCTCAGTCATTTCCTCTGCAAGGAGGTAGGCAGGTTTTACTCTATCGATGCTGACATGGACTGGGCGATTGTGGATCTGCAATGTGATGATCTTGTCGTCCTGTTGCAACATGTGGTGAGGACCGGAGTACAGTGGCTGGAGGGAACCTCATACGGTATCATCATGACATGGGTGCAACTAGTCAAGTCTTTAAATATGAAGGTCGAGCGTTGACCGTGGCGTGGTGGTAGTACCGGATGCAGTCGTTCCATCTGCTGATGGAGTTTAACCACAAAATCGGAAGCATCTTCAAAGTGTTGGTTGTTAGTGTCGCACAGTAACTCTCCAGGAAGGCGAATGGGCTTCCCGTAGACCAGCTCTGCTGATGATGTGCCAAGATCTTCTTTGAAGATGCTGTGTATGCCCAATAGGACAATTGGTAGTGCCTGGATCCAAGACATTCTGGGATGGCACATGATGGCTGCCTTGAGTTGGCGATGGAAACGTTCCATCATGCCATTAAAACATGGATGATAGCTAGGAGCTGGAGCTACCAGTCACGATTCCTAGGTTTTTGAAAAGCTGAGATTCGAATTGGCGGTACTGGTCAGTGGTGATGCAAGCTGGCGATCCGAAGCAGGAGATCCAACATGCATCAAAAGCTTCTGCGACCTCTTCAGCTGTGATGCACTCCAATGGCCAAACGTCTGGCCAGCGAGAGTACCTGTCTATGGTAGTTAGGAAGTACCAGAACGCTAACAGCTACAAAACTTATGTAATGCGAATTGCTGGTATCAATAAATAATTATACTTTGAAACAGATATTCAATTTGCTGTATACCACAGTACTGAATACCACAGATTATTTGTGCATCTTCTACTCCACATTAAGCTGAATAATCCAGAGTACACTTCTAATCTCCATGTCTCTAAGCACTTACTTTTCCTTTCTTGAATAACATTCCATCACTTGTTTCAGAACATTAGAGCCTATTAAAAATACAGTGGACCCTTATTGTGCTATCATTAATAGGTTTTTATTACACTTCATCTGCTTTAAAAAGTATGTTTATAAAATTTGTTTTTACTTTCTTTATTATGTACCTAGTAGGTAGAGGAAGTATGCAATTCCACCAAGATTTCACTGGAAATACATGCTTAGAGGTCCCTGAATTAAAGACAACCATTTTTAGAAACAGGTTTGTGTCTACATATATATACATGTGTGTGTGTGTGAGAGAGAGAGAGAGAGAGAGAGAGAGAGAGAGAGAGAGAGAGAGAGAGAGAGAGAGAGAGAGAGGGAAAGAGGGACAGAATAACTCAAACAACATAAAACAAAATCTTGGATAGATACTAATAGCTAGAGTCACATTGAAATATTCAATGCTATAGCTGGGAGTTGATGCACGATTGCTCTCTGTCTAGTTGCTCTTATCCACTGAACTATTGTGGCAATGTGCCAGCACGACAATAAATTCTCTAACTGGCTCTTATTTTTCCCAGTAAACCACTAAGAGTTCTCAAAAGCACATGAGACAGCTACCTCAATGGCAACTTATATTGTGTAAACACATTAAAACCCAGGCTTTACAGCTCAGACTGCTAAATACGAGTCAGTTAGGGAATTTAATGTCATTCTGCTCAAGTTGTTCTCGGGAAGCAAGCCAGGTGAAAAGATGATTAGAAATCGGAAGTGCACATCTCTCCCACGATCAGGGTATTAAATGTTACAATCACAAATGAATCACTGGATATAACACTTATATAAACAAAGACAAAACCCTATCAAAATTTGCATTACTGAACAAAAGACTGTTTTTAGCAAATTAAATGCCTGGTCAAAAATGGCATGAGTATAGAAAATTAATTGTTTCAAAGAAACTTAACTGTTTAACTTGATTATCAAGCTGTATTGACCTGTGCTTCTTAAGTCTACGGATTTCCATTTTAAGGCCGGTTTCCAAGAGGAGCTGAACTGAAATCCAGCATCACGACTAAGCGTGCTCGTCTCGGAGGAAATGGCCAAAGCCTCCTTAATTCTCCGCTCCCATTAACTGTTGCATTTTGCCAAGATGGTCGTCTCCTGAAAGTTGGCTCTATGGTCGTTATCAAAGCCAGGAAAGTTTCAGGTCATTTTAATGTCATTCTGGCACATTGCCACGGTAGCTCAATGGTTAAGAGCAACCGGACGGAGACCAGGAGATCTGTAGTTCAAATACCGGCTATAGCATTGAATTTTTACCTGACTCTGCCTATCCAAACCTTGTTCTACATATGGTAGTGTGAAAGAACAATTAATTTCCACTAAACTTGATATTTAAGTTAAAGCAGTAATTTAATTTTCTCAAATTAATTTACAGATATATTTATTTAAATTAAATAATTTGTAAAAGAGAAATGTGGAAGAAGAACAACAAAAACAACAAGAAACTAGAGTTATTTATATAATAAATATATTCATTTTACAATAGAAATGCACATTAGCCAAAAAATACTGTCAAAAAATCTCAAGAATTGTAAAGTTTTTAAAAAAGGAATCTGATATTAAATAAAAAGTATTATGTGTATAAATATAATATTAATGTATAAAAATGTGAAACAGGTGAAACTGCACAACAATGATGGCAATCCAACAATGAGTCCATATTGTCAAAGAGAAATCAACAAGCTACAAAAGACATACCATTTTAACTTGAGGCAATGGATGCATATAAACTTATCATATGATTGACTTCAAAGAACAATGCCAAGAAAACTAATGCTGTGTTCATACAATGAATAAGGTTAAGAAAAAGATTGATTTCATTACCATTAAAGTGTGAAAGGTTCTATATGTAAGTAAGAAATACTCTGCAAAATAAAACACACTGAGAAATTGTATGCATGTTAGAGAACCATCTCTATTTAACTGTCTCATGAGGCAATGAAATAATAACACTTGTATCAAATAAAAACCTTTATAAGAGTAAATGTTCTAAGAAAGTTAATACCTAATATTATAGAAAAAATCTTGATACAAATTATTCTCAAAATATTACAAGAAAGGAACCTGAAAAATAAAATGATTGTTTCTTGTCATTTGATTACAAGAAAATAATACAGCAAATTAAGGAACTTGTAAGTATAATAAATTTCAAATTTATTATTTTGTATACTAAAGTTAAAAATCAAATTATTCTTAATTAATCATTTTGTTTTCTTCACACTATGTCACTTAGATTTTTATTCTAGTTTTGGCAGCAGTTGCTTCCACTTTCAACTTTGAAGGTCCGACTGTTGTTCTTTATAAACAACTGATGGAATTTCAGAAGGAAATTGAAGTAGTAAAAAAAAACTGACTACCAAAGTTCAATTAATTAATTTGAATGCCACTGTTACTAATTTTTTTCCAAACATCAGTTAATTCATATTATTCTTACTCAAAACAAGGTAAACTTATATGTTAAAAGAGCAAGAAATTTATTTATTTATTTATTTATTTATTTAAAAGATTGTTTCTTTGTTAATAAACAATAATAAAAAAACAAAACTTGGTTTTATTACATATATTTCTGAAATAATCCTGAGAACCCAATTTGATGCTACAAGAGGAATCAGAACTAGTTAGCTGAACAATAGTTACTAGTGAAGGGACAATAACACAAAAATATGTTTATAAACTTCAGTACCTTCAAAAAAGTCCCAAACTCCGAATTGCCCTTTATATTAAAATTTATGGAAATGTATGATTTACTCAAAATTATCTTCCAAGATATTCATTAATATAAGTTTGAATTTTAACACATTATTTTCTTGAACTGCTGTTATTCAATTGTTTCTCATAACGTCATGGAAAGAGCATAAAATTTCAGAGCCAGCATGTGCTGCTCCACATTTAAACATCTATAAATTTGATTTCCTCTACTCCTTTGTAATTATGTTCAAATATATAATGAAAGTTTTTCTCCAAAGGTTTATCTGGTTTAGTGTGCATTCTGCTTTGATTCACTGTCACAGTATGTGCCTAGGTTCAATCCCACCCTTGTGGGATGCAGATTTTAATAGGACCATTGCCCACTCAGCATTGTGAGGAATTTGAGGAGCTACGATAGGTAGCATATCCTGGTCAAGAAAGCCAACTTTCTGGCTGGGAGTGCTGTGATGCTGACCACATCTCCTCCCCATATCAGCTCATCGCCCACCTCTGCCTTGCATATCAGGGCATGAGGCCGGCAGTCGGGTTAACCAGCTCTGGTTTGCTTTGCAGGCTGTTACACCGTGGAATATTATTACTATTATTTATCTTGGTTAACATGGAATAAATATAAAAATAAACTTTTGTAAGAATAGCATGTGGAAGTTAAATATAAAAAATTTGGGGCAGAGAAAGTCATGTGAATGTAACACATAATATTTCTTTTAAAATGAAAGACATTTGTCATTTTTCATCCTCAAACAATACCAAAATATCTGATTTACAATATTTACAGGATTTTCTCCCCACTCTTCTACAAACTACTTTAAAAAGATCATTCTTCACTCTATTCATTGCTAATTAATATAAAATATGTTTATTGTACAGATACTTGTAATAGATACTGTTGCTATGGAGAAACGACAGAAGAAAACTTGGACTTTAAATCAAAGTGATATTTAGTAGGGTGAGTGGGATAAAGTAAATAACATTTGTTCGTTGCTCAATAAGGAATGGGATAAAGTAAATAAATAGTTGATAACAACAAATTTTGTATAACCTTCATACGTAGTCTAACATATTTTATAACTAGAAGTATGCTGCAATTCAATGTCTTATTCCTTATTTAATTTATTCCTATTTGTTGTAAAATCATTAACCGAGTATTTGTCATATATTCATTTAACCTATCTACAGGATAAAATAATGTATTATACAAGTGGACAAACCTCTATTGTCCACTCGTGGAACTTATAATGCTTCCCTTCCGGTCACATTTTAAACTGTTCTATTCATGGATAAACTCTCTGTTTATCCACTTGTATAGTAAATTACTACTGCAGAAGAAATGCTTTTATCACATAATTCATTATAGATGTAATTGTGAAATATTTTAAAAGGGGATTGTTATGTGATAGCTTAGTTTTGACATCTCTATCCATCATTACAGGGGGAAAAAATGACTACAATTTAACACTTGAAAACTAATGTATATGTAAAACTAAAGGACCAAAGGAAATATAATTATTTTAAAATTCAAACCAATAACAAAGAGTATGTTAAAATGGTAAATGCCATACAAAATTGGGCAAAGATTCTATGTTTCAATTATATCTCCATTATTTAGAGCAGTAAAGTTTGTCTATGTCTTATAGTTTACAAGTTATACATAATTATACACCATTTATTTGAAATAAGGAGGAACAGGACTTCACAGGCTGTTCACAGAAAATTCAATATGTACATTTTATTTGTCATGCAAATATCTTGGATAAAAATGTAAAATAACAAAAATACTCTCTATCTCTCCATCCCTTGTTATCCAGCTATTATCCGTCACTCTATCTCTGTCTGTCTCACATATAAATAGAGCGAAGGGGGAGGAGGAGAGAGTCATATAGTCATTTGGAATAACTCTTTGCAATGAAGAAATAAAATTATCATTTTAAATGACACCAAATGTATATTTCAATTACCCCTATATCTTTCACGATTCCTAAAGCAAATTGTAATGATGAAGACACTTGGCCACAAAGCAGAATGATGCATTTGGTTTTCATCTGTCTACTGCATTTTCATCCGTCTGTTTGCATACTTTTTATTTATACTGAGAATATTCTGTTATAAAGTCAGTTTCTGTATTGATTAGCTGCTCCTAAACATAATAGCAAGAGATAATACTTCATACAAAACACACCTCCCTTCATTCCAGCTGTTGAAACATAAAGCAGACAGAAATTATAGTAATGAAAGGAAAAGGAAACTTATAATATGTTTATTCTAGTCATGCAATTAAAATTATTAAACTGATTTAATAAATTTAAAGTCATCTCCAATACATACTTTTTAGAATACTGTTGCTTGTTCGCAGCATTGTGGAGAATGTGCTTGTACAAGGATGCTATAAAGGGAAAGCAAAAGTATCAAAATTGTTGCAACATAATTAATTCACAATTATATAATATTTTAATACCTTTACTCGGTGATTGGAACTATATGCAGATGTACAGAGGCCGACATAAGTATTCGAACGTCAACATATTTATTACTTATATTATTTTAAAGCTACGCAGAGTAAGCATACGTTAATACAACTTGTACGAAATAAATTTGAGTCTTCCATTAAACATATAAACTCATAAATAGCAACTGAAATTAATTTGCACTACAAGGAGAAATAAATGGTTACTTTACATCTGGACATAAGTGTTCGAACAGAGAAGAGCTGGCATTTAGTTATCCTCCTCTTTATTTGAATTACTGCTGATAATTGTTTGGGCATTGTCTGTATGTGTTGTTTAGTGACTGCAGAGTCCATATTTCTCCACTCTATTTGAAGAACTTCTTTCAGATGGTCCTTGCTTCTGATATGATGCTTCCTTACACGCTCCTCGAGTTCCTTCCAGATGTTCTCTATAGGATTTAAATCTGGAGATTGGGACAGTGTCTTCAAAGTGTGAGGAGTGTTGTACACGATCCAAAGCCTTACAATTTCAGAGTATGCTTCGGATCATTGTCCTGCTGGAAGTAATAATCATGACCTAATCCCAGCTTCTCTGCACTCCTTTTAAATTGTTTTCAAGAATCCTCTTGTATTCAAATTTGTCCATGATTCCATCTATGAACACCAGTTCCCCAAAGCCAGATAAAGCTATACAGCCCCATAACATTACACTACTGCCACCATGTTTCACTGTAGCTACCATGTTCTTATGTTCGCATTCTGTATTTGGCAGACTCCACACTTTAAGACGTTCATCACTCTTGTATAAGCAGAATTTTGTCTCGTCCAACCAGAATTATTCCAGAATTGTGTTGGTTTCACCACATACTGTTTAGCAAATTCTATACGCTTTTTCTTATTCGCCTTATTAACATATGGTTTCTTACTAGGAATGCGGGCAATGTACCCAGTACTATTTAAAACCCGTTCAATGTTCTGGTGTGAACCACAGTGCCAGAATATTGCTCAAGGCATACCCTAATCTCAGATGCAGTGACTCTCGGATTCTGCTTCACCATTTGTATTATTTGCCTGCTGTCTCTGGTAGTGAGTTTAGGAGCGCCATTTGTCTGTTTGAAGCGTTGAATTATGCAGAACACTGTAGTTTTGCTTCTGTTAATGGTTTTGGCAATTTCAGAAAGAGATTTGTTTTGTTTGTACATATTTATCACGATATTCCTCTCTGCCACCGTTGTCTCCTTTACGTCCCATATTACCTGTGAGTTCACAATCAGTTGAATAACTTTTGAGCACACTGTCTCGAGGCTTGGCATAAACACAACCGGTATGTGGTAGGGGCATGTAGGGTACATCCAACTACCTTTCTGTCTGTTCGATTGGGTACGTTTGAATACTTATGTCCTCCAATAAGAGGGACAGAAATATAAATATAGAACAGATTGTGTAATAAATACATGCAAAGTGATATTTTAAATATTGTTTCCGAGACAAAAGGTTAAGGTTTACATGTTCAACAATTCAACGCTGCCAAATAAATATTACAGCATTTATAGTACATGCAATGTTACATGTTATATTATTCAAATACTTCTATCGGCCTCTGTACATATGTATATGTGAATTTTACAAACTGATTTCTGGGAAATTTAACAGAACTTAAATAAAGAAAATCATGAAACCCATATCTGGATGACATTACATGAAAAAAGAAAAAAATAACTATAAATAGTAATTTATGTGTTATAACAGTAAGTTTGAGTTAAGATCATTAGAAAACATATTAAGGCGCTTCTAATCAAATGATCAATTATTAATAACCTTTTTGTTACTACAGTCAAGCATCTGAGTTAACTTGCATAATGAATGTACATAGTTACAACAGGAAATGTATTTTATGAGCTAATATTTGAAGTGTCTTAGGAAATCCTTACTTCATTAACCAGTAGTTTCTTAGCAGAAAACAGTTGATCAATTGAAAGAAGCTTTACTAGAAAATGTATGTTGTGCTTTGGTCACATTCTGGAGGGCCTGAGTTTGATTTCAATGAATTTGGTGTGTTATCCAGATAATACCTTTCCCCTTATGTTTTCTTACTCTGAGAAGATAAATGTAATCTGGTAACATCTGACCCTATTTCACCTGCCTTCATTCATGAATCACTATCCAATATAACATAACAATTAAGCTTAAAGTGTATTTTCTGAAACACTGGAAAATTAGTAAATATTCCTTATCCATAATTGTAGATACCAAATTTTCATTTAAGCTAAACATCTTTTTTTCTTAAGATTTAACATCTTCTAATCATTTAAATCACATCCAAAGATGGATGAAATGATGCTCAAATGATCCCAGGGTCCATTAGGCTTAGAGTTTCTTACTTTTCAGGCTTGGGGAAAACCCTGGTAAAATACCTTAGGTAAAATACCTTATCCAGGACAAATCCAAATCAAGATTCTAACTGAGGACTACATGAATGTTAGGCAGACATGTTTCTGTGTCCACATGATATGTAATGTTTAGAATATGTGTAAAATAATAATTTAGGTAAGGGCCGAGTATCAAAAACTGCAAGGAACTTGAAGCTGACAGAAAAGTGTAGTGTCCCAGAAAAACAAGATAACAAAAAAACCAAAGTTAAATTAAGTGGAGACCTACTTTTTATTGTGATATTAGACTCAAGGTGTACTAATTTTATAATAAAGGATAATCCTAAAAAGTCTGAACCTTTGCAACATCTAAAACTGTAGCAAATTTTCATCACCATACAATCATACTTCTGTAAACTGCTACAGAAGCTGGATTTTTACTTTCTCTGTCTGAAGTAAAACCTATGGTGGAAAAATGCAACAGAAAGATTTTCAAGGAAATATACAATCTCAATTGCCATTTATATTTTTTGCAATTTATATCTTTATTCTTTATTGTCTTGTTTTAATTTCTTAACTGTTGATGATTTGGATTAAAATACCAACTATTAAGATATGAATGATAAAAATATTTGAAGTTTCGGTGAATAACCTGTGAAGCACCTTTATTTTATTGAATTTTATATAATTTGATATAAATCTGAAATATTTAAAAACGATGAAAATTGCTGCCAAATAAGTTTTTTGCAAAAAAAAAGTTTAATGTCTTGAATTGCACAGACATCTCTTTCCACAGAAAGTAATATACTTTTGCATGATGTGGTGCTGAAGAAAACTAAAGCTAAACAGTTAAGAAACGCCAAACATGTTTTGGCGGTATTTGTTTCGGTTATGTTGTCACTTGGCAGCTGAGACCTATGGTGCCATCTTCACTGAAAATTCTTCAGTGAAAATTGGAAACAGGTGAAAGCGCAGGCTAGGAGAGAACAAAACTTTAGATTAATATAGTATTGTAACAGCAAAATATGTTATATGTAAAGTTATATAAGGGTTATAAGGAAGGTGATGCATTACGTAGTTCGATCATGCAAATTGCATTCGTTTCATTCATACAAGTTAATGCAACCGTGACCTCCCGCCAAGAATGCTTTACATGGAAAACTAATAGTGGGCAGCCATAGAATAACTAAAGCGAATTTCCTCAGGCTGTTTCAGGGACACATGTTTTAATTAAAAGACATTCAGTGATTAAGAAAAGTTTGTGATGTTTTTGCTTGCTAATGTAATCAGTGCAGCATTAATATACCATAAATATTGCAACACCGAATTTCAAAATTGTTACAACTTCTTTGTCTTTTTTAACGGGCAATGTTGGTAAAGTAACCAATAGCATCAGCTGTTTGCAGTTTCTCTGGTTGCTTGTGCGGCGCTTAAATTACAGAGGTTATGTTAAGTAAGCCAAAATTAAGAAAACTGGAAGTCTCGATTATCGTTATCGAAAATTAAACTACACAAACTTTTGTTGCAATTATGACGTAATTACTCATTATTATGAACAGCTAGACTAAGCATTGCATACAGAATTTGTTTCAATTAATCTGTGTAACTTGACATTTGATTTGCCTTGTTTCAAATAAGGATATGTATGCATAAACCAAATAAATGCGAATACGATGTAAATATATCCTGCACAATTCTGCTAAAGGTATATAGCATTTTCAAGCTTTCAGTTCTTTCGGCACAAAATTTCAAAAAGGTCCCTTTTTTCATTTACTAACTAAAAGTAATCCAGCCTCTGAAAACGAAGTTATACAAGCCTAATTAAGCAGTACTTCTTGAAGACGATACTTACTTGACTTCGTTTCTTGCTATGTGTAGCTGATCCCCAGATTAATTCTTACACGATGGTGACACCTTGGCCTTTCGTCGCTATTTTCGTGTAGTAGGTATGATGTGTCAACTGCCACTGTGGCCTGCCAAGAGAACTGTGACTTCTAACCCAACGAAATACTAAAGAGCTAACGTCTTAAAAAGCATGCTTTATCTGTAGCTGCTTTCTCTAATAAGGCAAGAAGACTTGCTGTGTCATGCTACATCCGCCGGTTTGTACCAACCAGTTCAATGTCTAATTGGTTAAGATATACTTAATATAACCTGCTGGACCACATGTACCAGTGGCGGCTCGCTATTAAAACACCTCAGTGCCCTAGTGCCTATGCTATGTTTATATTCATTTTATTTTCATGTTTACTCATTTTATTTACTACTGCATTTGTAAACTTATTTTTGATATGGAGAGAGGCTTGTGCTGTTAATCCAACCAAATTGTGTATGCGGTAGGTTTCCTCCATTTTCAACTCCGTCGAAACTGCTCTACGAGCTCTACGATTCCTAGCTAATAGAGTCCATTTATCTATCTAGAACTGCGAGTGGACGGTAGAGTGAGACTCAGATTCCTTGGTCTTGCATCTCTTTTGGTTTCAGGCGAGTGCTAAGTCACAGAGCCCCCCTAGGTAGCGTAGATGGTAGCATGTCTGCCTCACGTTCAACAGATCCCGAGTTCGAATCTCGGCCAGGGTGAGTTACCTGGATAAGGTCTTCCGGGGCTTTCCCTTAACTCTAAGCTCCATGGACCCCGTGCCATTTGAGCATCATTTCACCCATTACATTCATCGCCCGATATGACATAAAAAGTTAAAGCACGTAAATTAAATATATATCAGAACACCAAATTAAAATATGAAAACGGGTTACATGGTAGATAAATCTAAAGGAAAACCATAAACGAAGTATACGTGCTTCGTGTGTTCGTACTAATCGAGAACATGTTATAGTATTATGCGGCACTGACAGTCTCCAGGTTTGCCGTTCCTAATGCTTCATCAGGAGATGTGTATGTAGACCTAGCAGGGTGTAGGTTGTTGTTGTTGTTATTATTATTATTATTATTATTATTATTATTATTATTATTATTATTATTATTATTATTATTATTATTATTATTATTATTATTATTATTATTATTATTATCATCATCATCATCATCATTATTATTATTAATTATTAATTATTATTAATTATTAATTATTAATTATTATTATTATTATTATTATTATTATTATTATTATTATTATTATTATTATTATTATTATTATTATTATTATTATTATTATTATTATTATTAATTGTTGTTTTCTATATCTCTACAAATGCCTGCATTCTATGCAATTTTCCTTCGTAAGTTTTTGTGTCCTTAGATGCCCTTATAATTCAAAGTGATTCAAAATTCATTGAAATAAAGAGAAATAATAGGCAATTCAAAGAAAAATTAATATAGAATATGTTTATTTCTCATGTCAATATATTAAACTTAAAAAAGACATTTTAATAAAAATTGTTAGAGCTATTCTTGAAGAGGGAAACGTATGTAAAGGGTAGGGAATTAACATTTGCAAGCCGCATCTTTGAGAAAGCTCAACTTAAATGCCAAGTTTTGCAGCCGTTTTAAATTATACTGTTCACAAACAGAATAGAAACTTGTGCATCCAGACTTTTTTTTTTTTTTTAACCTAAAAATGCTATTGGGGGCGGGAGGGTTCAAAGCACCCAAAACGGGTGTTTATTTTCGGTGAAATCTCGATAGCTATCGATTTTTGGTGGAATACAATACCTCGGTATTTCTATATGTAGGTGATTGAGAAAAATTCGTTTAGCGTCTATATATAGCATGTAAGAAGTATAGCATTTCCATTTGGGGGTGAGAGGGACAAATATTGTAATATGAGTATTCTTTTTTATCGAGATTAGTATGACATGTTACCATAAAATTCAGCACTACTGTACTTCAAAGAAGTTAAGCAACTTTTAAAAAGTTTCGTAGTGATATGATTATTATTATCAAAATGTGTTTTAATTTGTAATAAACTGTTACCGATTTGCCCTTCCAATTCAGTGATTCCAATAATTATTTTTAGCAGATGAAGCTGAGAAAATTAAAAATAAAAGAAGAAAAATAAAACATTTAGAATATGCATTATTTGACATTTCGCTACTGTGTTGCTTCAGTGATTCACAGAATTCACGGAATCGCTGTGAACCACTTGGCTGCGCCCTAACCTCTGGCCCTAACGGACAAAGTGCAAGAATAAAACAGAGCAGAATTTTAGGGGCACAATAAATGAGGCATTTCGTCTTAGAAAAAAACGGGGAGAAGAGGAAGATCTTTAAAAATGTGAATTAAAACACAAATTTCTTACGTGATATGAAATAAAATATAATATGCAAATTAAACTCATGGAACCGGAGATTAAATTGAAAGGATAGCAGTAATTTCTTTACATTTTTTTCTCTCAAAAATACTTAACTTCAGATAGGGTCAAAGAGTCACGTAGTCAAAAATTAAGATTTGTTTGGTTCTCATAAAATAAACATAACATGTTAAAAAAAATAACACTTAGAAACTTCTTGTTGTAGCTGGTTTTTGAAACTATAAACTTCAATAGGAATATTTAATTGCTTTTCTAATATTCTCTTAAATTAGCCATATATAGGTATATATTTGTATTCATTCCAGCTAATTTTAAGGCTATGTGTTTTGTGAAAATCTTAACAATTCTGCTGAATGGCTTAGAAGTTATTACTGAGCCGACACCGACTGTAACCTTAACAAATTATTTCCAGTCATCACAAATATGTTTTCAATACTGCTCTGTCATTATTGTTTATATTACGTACGCAAGGAAAACTGCAGATAACGATGGATAAGAAGAAACGGCGTTTATCAAATATGCATTCAGCCAAATATTAGATCGAACTACTAACTTGTGTTGGAACTAAAAATGGGAAGATCGCCAAAGGTCCTACAAAACCCTATGCGAAATTAGTGCATTCTAACATTTTTCGCTTCTAAGTGTAAAACAAGCCACGTCTTCTGTTGTAAGGCGATAGCTTAATAGAGTACCAATATTCAACATTGCTGTTCGTTTCTCAACATTTCTGAAAAATTGAGTTGGTACTTGCATTTACTTAAACTTGGAATTATAAACCTATCACTCCCGAGTCGTGATTTCACCATTTGAACACATTTGGTTATTACTGTCAGAAGGGAAGTTTCTACAGTAGGAACTATTATGCTATAAAATGAGAACTACTGAATATTTTGAGTAATTAATATTTTTATTTCATTCTGCATACCTTAAGTTTTCTAGGCAATTACCTATTAACTAACCACTAGAAGAAAGCGAGCTGGAGAAATGCGCTTCGTAAACATTTTCTATCGTCCCCATTATATTTATACACGCCATTGAAATATGTAAAAGAATTTTGTAAGACTGAATTAATTTTGCGTTTCGATATTTTGATATGATGTGCGACGCAAATTTGTGAAAGATAATTTTGTATTTTTTTTTTTAATTTTACTTTTGGTTGGTTGCGTGAGAGAAAAAAAAAAAAGATTTCGATCTTCATTACAAAGTAGTTGAATGTTGGCGAAAAAGTCGACACATTATTATTATTATTATTATTATTATTATTATTATTATTATTATTATTATTATTATTATTATTATTATTATTATTATTATTATTATTATTATTATTATTATTATTATTATTATTATTATTATTATTATTATTATTATTATTATTATTATTATTATTATTATTATTATTATTATTATTATTATTATTATTATTATTATTATTATTATTATTATTATTATTATTATTATTATTATTATTATTATTATTATTATTATTATTATTATTATTATTATTATTATTATTATTATTATTATTATTATTATTATTATTATTATTATTATTATTATTATTATTATTATTATTATTATTATTATTATTATTATTATTATTATTATTATTCGTCCTTCAGGTAACTGATCGGCGAATATTGGTTAAAAATGGCGATGATGATGATGATGATGATGATGATGATGATGATGATGATGATGATGATGATGATGATGATGATGATGATGATGATGATGATGATGATGATGATGAAACCGTAGAGTTTAGGCTTTAAAACTTCTTAATATATCCGTGAATGTTTTTGTTACCGGAGTGAAAGTGAGTTTACGTGACCTTGAACGAAGGGTCATTTGAGGCTTCTTCTGATATTTCGTACATTTTTATTTTAAAATTTCTAGCAGGGGCGGTTGTTGGCTCTGGAAATCGGTGGTTCAGATTCACAAAGTTATCCATACAATTTTTTTTTTTTTTTTAAGTAGCAAACGGTTCTTTAAGCCTGTCACTATAGGCTGCTGTATACACAGTTGACGGTAATTCACAGTGTATAACACAACATGCGTATTTCAAAAACACTCTAGAGCATACAACACTCACCTATTTATATAGAAACTCAGCTCTTCTCTCCTTTCTGCTGACAAACTTATCAATGACCAACTCGTTGAAGTTCTTGATCTGCATGATGAAGTCCCCTTCAATGGAAAGCATGGTAAATGCAGACAGTCTGTCTTCACACAGTGATTTACGCAGAAATGTTTAAGTGTAGAAAAAGATCTTTCCGTCTCACATGTTGTCATGGGAACTGTCAGAATCACATTAAGAAGCTTAACGGATTCGCTAAAAGTGGAACACAAGTTATTGTCTCTGAAAAACTCCATTAATGAAAGAACCTCAGCTATGTTTTTAAATCGCTTAGTACTGTAAATGGTACAAAGCTTTGCGATCAGAATCTTTTATTCACCAAAAGAATATTTCAAAAGAGCAACTTATACATTATGTGCTGGAAACGATACATTATATTCTGAAAATCTGCCAGGCCGAAACAAAACTGCTGCTCCCATATGGCCAACAAACCTGAAACCTTTCTTTCATTTAAGTAATGATAACTCACATACATAATTCAATTGCCTCTCTTTTTCTCTCAGTGTGTTCTAGGAGTTTTCTTCTCTTTGTTACATTCTCCACAACTTCGTTGAAACTTCTCATTTTAAGGATTTCCACCTCAAAAGAATTCAGTCTATTTTGGACCGTTTCAAGGGTACAGTCACTACTCTGAAGTTGATAGTATAAAATATCGATATGGGGCATAATTTTGTGGGAGAAACAGAGCCAAAATGAGAAATCTGAATCAGTCAAAATTACAATAAAACCAGATGGTATTGGTGATTCTCTCGCCGCCCCTAATAATTCTCATGCATTCTATTAATTCATCTCTGTGTTCGAAAACTATTGACCGATCTGGATTGGAAGTTCCACCTCGTAGGCAATGACCTCGGCGATCGCTTCTGCACTACTTCCTCTAGAACTACTGTTCTCTTAGGGGAATTAGAGAAAAACGCACAAATTCCTTGAAGATTAATGAAGATTCTTATACTGCTATCCGCTGACGCTGCATTCAACATAATTAGATTTAATTGATTTGCCTACCAGTGAATGTATTCTGCAGATGCATACTTCTGTTTTATGAGGCACTGAACGCTTTTCTTCGCCCCAGACATAACATTAGCCCCATCGCATGTTTGAGCTATGAGTTCACAGTCATAGTCTTGCAGATGTCGGTGAGACTTCGGTAATATACACTCAGCTAAGTCTTCTGCTTTGTGCATGGTAGGATTTAGACATCCTCAATACCTTTCCACTAGCATGTGGTTTACCAAAATAACTGTATACAAGCACCATTTGACACTTGGAAGCTACATCACAGGTTTCATCTGCTATGACAGCTAAAATTGGGGAGTCTTATTTATTTACTTGTTTTATTATTTATTTATTTTTTTATATCTCTTCATGACAGACTTCAAGCGTACATTGCAATATTTCGTTCTGGATTGTCTTGGAGGTCTCCTTAAACACTAGTATTCTCCAGATGGGTTTTTAGAACACAGTCTAGATCTGCACTTAAGTTTATAAGTCCCAGAAAAATACCAGGATTGCTTGATGTAGCTGACTCGTCGTGTCCTCGTAGAGCTTACTCAAAGGCTCCACAAAACCTGATGCAGTTAACAATAACGTTTAAAACATACCTTTTTTGAGCCACTTTCGTTTGTTCTTCAATTGTTCTTTTTTCTAATATACGTCCTCCAACGTCAAGTCATATCGGACGATGAATGAAATGAGTGAAATGATGCTTAAATGAGCCCAGGATCCATAGAACTTAGAGTTACTCGACATTCGTCTTTAAGAATAAGGGAAAACCCCGGAAAAAACCTTATCCACGTAATCCCACCTGACCGAGATTCGAACTCGGGACCTCTTGAAGTAAGGCAAACACGCTACCATCTACGCTACCGAGGCGAGCAATCAACTGTTCTCCGATGTGCGCTGTCCATCTGTTTTGCTATATTTACATTGCCAATCATAGCAAAACTGACTGTGTTTTTCATTTGCAATTTTGAAGTTACGTGTTTTTAGCGCGATTATGAATGTGTTATAAATCATTCATGGCATATTTTGTCCACGGATCCTCACCGCCAAACAGAACGCAAGGAAAGCAAAACAGGGCATTGTTAATATCACAACCAAATATCAAATTATATTTCTCATATACATCGTTATTAAAGTTCCTGTTAAAACATCTTGTTTTTGTTTTAACTATCTGTGTGATTTTTATATTTGGCATAGGACTTCCAAGTCGCTTAATTCCAGTTTTTTCTTCTAAAGTTCATTTTTTTAAAAGGGATGTGATAATAGACACTGTATGCGATTCATTGTTTCTCCTTATAACACAATTTACCTGTATTTAAATAAATAGCTTTGATTCACTACTCAAAACACGGCACAAACCATGTGGCAATGTATGGTAGGTAATAGTTGACTGCTAGGTTAACCCTCACCAAGGGTTCGATCCCAGACGACCACAAAGTGAGATTTGTGGTGGACAACACGGCGCTGGGCGGGTTTTCTCCGGGATCTCCGGTTTCCCCCGCCATCTCATTCCACCGGTGCTCCATCTTCATCTCATGTATCATCAGTGTCATCGCCTGCGGTGCCGTAGTAAAAGCGGGCGTTAAACACTACACATTTAAACACTACACTGCTAGGTTAACCAATCTTATGCAGCCTTCTGCCCCGCACTTCCCCTCTACTTGCCTCGGCACTCCGTAGATTCATCCTGCCCTATACCACCCATTGTATGCCAATGGTTTGCATCTGGGAGTGAACTACTCGCCACCTGCAAACAATACAGTGCGCTGAGGGCCAAGGTCGAAATGAACCCCAATGGAACGTGACATTGCATTAAAGAGAGAACCAGGAATTTTTTGTAGCGCAAACATGCTACCCTATTGAGAAGCCGCCCCTGATTTTTAGCATCCCTTTTGAAAAATTAGCTGCATCTGTGAGAATCAATTTCTAAATTATGTCTTTTAAGAAAACATTTACGCTATTTAATAAAAAAAAATCACATAATAGAATTTCAGGCTAGTTTTTATGAGTAAAGTTTACAGTGCTGTTTCCAGGTTGTAATACGAAAATTTTCCACATTTAAAATGCTCCTAAAGATGAATTTTTTTGGGTCATGGTGTGGAACTTTGAAAGTAATTTTATTTGATGTATGCTAACTAAAATTTTCTATGCAATTATGAATATAATGCAAATTGTGTTGTGCCACAAGCACCCAAGTTTGATAAAATAAAATAATTATAAACGCCGAAACTCACAATTGAACAGTTATTTTTAAACACATTAATTTAAAAGTATAGTTCTTGGCAAACTTATTTTCTAGCCCAATAGAGGACATACGTTTGAAATGTTTAAAAATTATAGAAATTGGAACCTAATGAACATTAAGGAGAGCCCTCTCTCCTTACCCGGGAGCTACCAAGCTGTCCCCAAACGGCCGCAGGGCGCACTCCGGGACTTTTTCTATTGGGACAAGACCTAGAAACTAATGACTCCTCCCATCCCAAGATGGAGTGGAAGTGGATACGCCACTTACGCGCGTTAACCCCGCAAGGAAGATTACCGAATAACCTCGGGCGGGTCGCCGGTGATCTAGCACACCGACTACTACTAGCCCTGCAGGCTAGCACCCGGGAATTTAAGGCTTCCCTCAACACTGTTTGATAACACACGTCCCGATCTCCCACGGGCATCGGGAACCCCTGCCCCCCTCGAGTCCAACCCAATCCGAGCAACTCCCACAGGGAGGAGCTCAAATGTTCGGCGCGAGGTTCCTCTAGTAACGGCAGAAGTACCTCTGAGGTACCAGGAGTGCTCGGGGTCCGCAACGTCCACACCACGACAACTGAAGGGGACAGATCCCCACCCCCACCTACTGGTCTCCTAAGGTACAATGCAGCTCATTTTCAGTACAGAAATATTTAACTCCAGGAACACCTACATATTTTCTGAATAGACTGGCGGCGAAAATATGAAATGCTATAAAGACCTTACATGCAACAGGACAAAAATTCTAAAAAGTAAACTGGTAGGAAAATAATATAGAATTTGAAAAATTGCTTTAAAACAATAACAAAGGAAAAGTTCTTAGTAATTGTACTTTTTTTGTTGGTAATTTACGTCCTCCAACGTTAAAGTCATATCGGATACTGAATGAATTGGGTGAAGTGATGCTCAAATGCCTCCAGGGTCCATGGAGCTTAGAATTACCCGACATTCGTCTATCAGGATAAGGGAAAACCCTGGAAAAAACCTTATCCAGGTAACTCACCCTGACCGAGATTCGAACTCGGGACCTCTTGAACGCGAGGCAGACATGCTACCATCTACGCTACCGAGGCGGGAAGTAATTGTACTTTACTGTAAAAACGGACCTTCCTTTAAAAACATTTTTCGTACACTTCTTTCCCCCCTCCCCACTAAATGACTGCACTCTGCACATGCAAATACTAACGTTTTTGGTGCCGAAAGACAAAAGCTAAACAACAGTAGCAGAATTTAGCAAAAAGAAGGATTCAAAACGAATTGGAGATGAAAAAAAAAAAAATTAAATAAATTCCTTATTGTCAGTATATTTCACTTAAGGTCATAAATGCATAAAACAAACAGTCCTTTTTTATAAATAGCATGTAAGACCGGAACCATTTTGACACAAGAGTATTTCGCCTTGTCCACTGGCAATTATTCTACTTATTTATAATAAAGTCATTATTATATTGTTACACAGTGCTTAGGTTAAAGTCTTATTTTTAAACTTTAGGTACCTTTCTAAATTGCAGATGTTTTTACGGAACGAAAAGTCCAATGCGGGTAATACACAAATGAGTAGTCATACTGAATAATAACCAAAATTGTCATGCCAAATACACTTACATACTTATGAAAGGGAGGGAATTTGAATCTCGCCAGGACCATCTTTCCCTTACAGGTTCCTTATTCCCAGGGGTTTCTTGGTTCTCATAATTGGCAAACGCCTGGGAGGAAGTCTGATACATTTCATTTTCCAGTTGTTATTGCACATCATATAAAACCGGTCACGAGTGTCTGTGGTGTGGTATGTTAAAGAATGGGCATTTAACATTATTAAAATAAGATATTATCTAAATAACGTATAATCCTAAAAGTTAATTTCACATTTAGAATCAAGAGAAATTTTTTATTGTCTGGAGGAATATACTGGCTGAACGTAGACAGTGAAAAACATTAATAAACTTCTCTTTAATTGACACAGTAGTGGCAAAAGGTATGCCATCGCTCTCCTGAGCCTTTTCAAAGATTACCATACGCCTTACAAGGATTTTGAATGCCAGGCGAATGCTGAATAGCATCCCCAGAATTTCCTGTCCCTCTATTTCATCTCCATATCATTTCACATTTTATTTGGTGGTCTCTTTCAGGGTAGAAGTGTCGGCAAGTGTCCCACATTGCATAGCAGGATAATATGATTTTATTATCTGTTTCATATAACCTTGCCCGGCTGAAATGTATCACTCCGCGTTCAACAAACCTCCCCCTTGCCCTAATTGGCTAATGCTTTCGCGTCATAGGCCATAGGCGGTGCCTTCCCGTCACATTTCGTAATAATTGCCGGGAAGATAAATAAAATCAGACAAAAATCATACAAATAAGGATATGAAGGCATGCAAAAATACAAGTTTATAATGAACTGAGCAAATTGAAACAGAATGACTGAGCAATGAAACTGAAAGAGTTTATAATGAAAGGCCTTTGGCCTTTTCCACTGGGATTTTTTAAACCAGAACACATACCTTTCAAAAATGCTTGTCTTTCAGTCTTAAAAGTCGTGTCACACCATACTTTACTTTTCGTGTGTTCTTCGTGTATATTTAGCGATTTGTATCTCGGTGCAGTGTGGTTGTCCTTAAATAGCGTCTTCGCCACACAGCAATATCGCCTCTGTTTTTTAGCACATTTTTCTTGCCTCTTTTTTCATTCACAAACCCCAGCTGTATAAGCAATCTCCTGAAATTTGGTAAATCTGCATCCTCATTTACAGCAGACGAAATGTTACTTATGTTAGGGAGTTCGTTTCTAAAGAAAAACTGCACACATGACGACGCACAACACTTTTCACGTATATTCTCCGAGCACGCACTTTTGTTTATTCCTGCTTTTGCCTGGAGTGGTAAGTTTTCCTGTTTTCTCAATTTCATGTCGCGATGTTCCTACGGATCTAACACTCAGACCTGTAACTTCAGAGCACAGCTGTTTGACTTCTCTCACTGACAAAGACGGATTCTTCTCTGTGAGTGCATTAAACACATGCAACACAATTCTTTTTTCGCCTGTTTGTAAATAATTATCCTTGCGATACTTCAGCGAAAAACTGATAATAAGTACATGCGCAATAAACGATCAATAAAATAATTTAGCTCCCGCACTCTCGAATGGCGATGCATGACTAATCCAGTTCAAAACAAGGTCAGTGATAAAAGTTATATAAACATATGTCACCACTACCGCTAAATTACATGCTATCGTGCCATGTGCTTGAGAGCAAAGGAACCTCCTCTTTGCTTCGTTTAAGAATTAACATGCATTTCAGATAAATCAACTGTTGCGTAATATATTTAATTAAAACAGTTAAGAAAATATAAATTTGACAATTCTCTTCCAACATATAATGATATATCACCATGTTAAATAACGAACTAATTTTTACCGCACGACAGTCATTACCACAACAGCAACCAATGAGAGGTGATTAGGTCACGTGACCGTTAAGAGATACTGGGCAAGCTTACGTGAAACAAGGTATAGTTAAGCTTCTTCCTCTGGTAACACGGTTTCCAGTCTCCGAACCTGTTCTGGTGGAGCCATTTCCAGACCACAATAGAATGGGATGCCGGTTGTACTGGCCTGCCGGGGAGTTTTCAACTGCTTATGTGTATGGGCCTGCCCTCTGCACTGTTATGGCTCCTTGGGACTGCTGCCCTTTATCTCCTCTGGCCTCATCTTTCCTCCCGAGAGTGCCTCACTTTGGAGTAGATACAATACAATAGACCATGTTTGGACCTCTGAGCCGAATACTCTCCGTAGCATAGTCCAGTCCAGAGCAAAATACAGGCATTTATAGCTTGAAGCATTACACTATTATGTATACCACAATCATTAGTGTACAGTTTAGTGATGGACATCTCATGATCATTGAGTCCCAAATTAATGCTTTGTTTATGAACTGAACTAACTATGAGTATAAACGTTTAATGAACTAGTGGGTTTCCACATAACATTCACAACTCATTTGATTCGACTGTCATTAGCATTTCAAATTTTCCTACCAAAGGCTTTGCCTCTCTGTATTAACCATCAATCTGCTATTAATAAATTGCTGAAAGAAAAACTCTCATCATTGTGACACTTTGCTACTTCGCAAATGAACATTGTGATAGACATAGAGAGTGTGGTTTATAAGATTGAACTGGCTTCAAAGTAGGTTTATACAGTAGAGGGAGAGACAGGAAAGGCTTCATTATCAAACTAAAAGTATTAAGGATCACTTTACAAATGGAATTCGCAAGGACAGTCCTTCCACAGACAAAGCGACACGATTTGAAAGGACTACAAAAAATGTCCAGTTCTAGACATTGCTTAACTCATTGTAGTGATGTTATCGCAAAGCATATTTTCACCTCATATGTAACAAGTAGACATGGTGTGGACCATGGCAATGATTCAGCAGATATCAATTTTATTATTTTTCATGCAATAGTTGTTATATAAAATTTTTGACATGTCAAACTTATGCCATGCTCTTAATGCTTCTGTTTTTATATGTAGGTATTGCTAAAAGCACAACATTTCATCTAAACACACTATGATTATTTTGTTGACTTATGAAAGAAAAATTTGTTCTTTTTACTAGTATTGTGTGCTTTAATAATCTGTCCAAATACATATTATTAAAATTAAGGTCAAATTATTAAAATAAAATAATTGTTTCTACTTACGGCTCTTAATTTGTATGTTTGCTTCTTACCATCCTTTGATTATGTGAACAAAACTTCTGATATCAGCCTTGTTGTATGTTTATATATTTGGAGTTACCTTTATCGAGTGGGATGACCTGTGAGTGAGGCTGACTTTCTGGAGGTCCCAGGTTCAATTACCGCTGATCCCCCACATGATGTTGGTTTTCTCGTTTTTCCTGGTCAATTATTGGATGGTTTATGGTTTCTTATCTACCGTGATTTCTTTTCCATCACTTACTTTTCATTTGATTTCTTTATGTGTTTCAGGTGTGCTTCTAGGTTTTGTGGCCGATGGCACAGTTTACAAATGACACAGAAGCTATCTCAAGGGAAAAAGCTTCCTATGGACACTAGAAGGCAGTTTGGTTGACAGGTCATTCATTGCCCTTTTTAGTAATGGTCTTCGAGGCTAGAACTGTTAACTGCATCTTTCTTATCTCTTGCAGCCTTTAGCCTTCTGTGGTTTCTGCACTTCATTCCTTCATTTTAGGGGTGTTAGCAATAGTAGATCTATGTAGGTTGCAGCGTGCAAGATGTCATCCTACATTATAACCAGGAACAAAGCATGGTATGATGTTTATGAAAACGCTAACTGTATACAGCCAACAAGTTTCGAATGCAAGTCCACGAGCTGCAGATATACAGGAGTTGCTTCTCTAAACATCATGCCACACTTTGCCACTGATTATAATCTAATCTAACCTAACCTATTACCTTACAATAGTAAGCGTTAAGTGGAGCAATAGGAGTAGCATTTACAAAATTTCAGCATGTATTTTGTAATAGGTGGATGTAGAGCAGAACAAGCAAAATATACTCATACTTTACCCTGAAGGCCATTGGACAAAAAATTACACTACAATAAAATATAGGGGAGAGTGCTGTACCTAGGGACATTTGTACCAAGGGACATTTTAAATTACAGAAACATCTGTGAAGTCAGAGAGCAAAGAGCTACACATTATGTTGACTGCTCCACAACCTTTCCTCTAAATGTATTTGTATTGGTAATTACTGTTTGTTGAGCAGTGAACTGACCAATATTTGTTTTTCAGTGGTAGTTGTAAATTTTCATACTGCTGGTGAACTTAAGTATTTCACAGGTAAGATTGCAAGAAATGTTGGTGAATGTATTTATTGAATGTTAAGAATATGTTTTAACATGGGTCATGGCATTTGGCTCAACATTCGCACTTAACCTGCAAATATGAGCATTTTTCAATGAAGGTGCATAAAATGTACCAGGGGACACATGTATGTGCTGTACCAAGGGACGTCCCTCAGTAGATTAATGTGTTCCTTCGTACTTAGATTCTACTTTTTTATTTACTAAGTAGTAGTAGTAGTTTTATTCATCCGTTAAGTCAATACAATGACATTGGATACGTCAATACAAATATTTAGAACAATACAAATAATATAAGTATAAAAATAAAAAATAAGTTGCATCAAGTGTAATTAATAAGATCTAAGCATGAACTCATAAATATATATAGTTGCATGGCTCTACAACTACACAGCATTTAAAATGCATCACAAATATATACAATTATATGGCCAGCTACAGTGTATCTAGAAATTCACTTATATCATAATATGAATCACTTAATAAAATTTCTTTCAACGATAGTTTGAAACACCTCATGGATTTTATGTGATTTTATGTTTTTCAAACTGCTTTACTTAGGTGAAGAAAATGCCACGAAGCAAAAATGGTATCAAGAGACCACCACCAGATAAAGATGTAATGGAGGCAGCCGTGAGGGATGTTATTGAGGGAAGATGTCCCTTCAAGAAGCCGCTGACAAGCACAAGATTTCAAAATCTGCCATAGCACTTCAGTTTGTAAAGCAAAGACTGTTTACTCCAACACAAAGTTTACTTATTATCCTAATTTTCATGTAAATAGGGTACTTTCCAATGAAGAAGAAACTGATCTGGTTAATTATTTGAAACAGGCTGCTTATCTGCATTATGGTTTGACAATCTATCAGACTAGGAAATTTCCTTATGAATACGCTAAGAGCAATGAGAAGATTGTACTACAATGGGAGGAAAATAAACTTGCTGGAGAGAGTTGGGCACGATTGTTCCGCCAACGTCACCAAGATTTATCATTAAGAATACCGGAAGCTACAAGTTTAGCCCGTTCAGCAGCATTTAATAAGAATACTGTGAAGGAGTTTTTCAAAAACTACAAGAACATTTTGAGCTGAGGGAACTTCCAGCCACAGCATATGTGGAATTCTGATGAAAGTGGATGCTCCACTGTGCATGTTCCTCCCAAAATTCTTGCAGCAAGAGGTGCAAAACAGATTGGAAGTACGACTTCAGGTGAGCGAGGAGGGAATGTGACCATAATTTCTGCAGTAAATGCTCTAGGAAAAAGTGTCCCTCCTTTATTTGTGTTCCCTAGAGTTCATTTAAAACAACACATGCTCAAAGGTGCACCTCCTGGTTCAATAGGAGCAGCTAATCCAAGTGGTTGGTCGAACGAAGACATTTTCTTTCAATACTTGGAACATTTTATCAAGCATGCAAAACCTAGCCAAGATGAACCACAAATTCTGATTTTTGACAACCATGAGACCCACATCTCATTACAAGTGATAAAAAAAAGCCAAGGAAAATGGTCTTGTGCTCCTGTCTTTACCTCCACATTGCAGCTATAAGAAGCAAACCCTTGATAGATCTGTTTTTGGACCATTCAAGAAGTATTATCACACGGAAATGTATGACTGGATGAATACCCCAGGCAACTTTGGCAAACGTATGACAATATATGACGTCTGTGAAATTGCAAGGAAAGTTTATGAGTCTGCATTTACACCAAAGAACATAAAAAGAGGATTTGAAGTCACAGAAATTGTTCCACTGAATGAGGGCGTTTTCAGTGAAATAGATTTCCTTCCTGCATAGTGACTGACCACCCACCATCTGAAGTAAATGAATGCACTGAGTCTTTGCACATCTGGGAAGTTGAAAAACCAGGTCCTTCTGACAAACTAGACACTCCTTCAGCTCTCAAAATGTCACCAGAAATGGTCCGCCCTTTTCCTAAAGCTGCACAGCAGAGACCCAGCAGCAGGCAAATTGGAAGTAAGAAAAGGAAATCAACTATATTAACTGATATGTCCAATAAGGAGGAAATAGAAAATAGAAAGAATAAGAAAGTGAAATCAAAGGAAAACAAAGAAAAGAAACAAAAACAAGCAGTGAGAAACCTTTTTGAAGAGAAAAGTAGTAGTGATGAAGATGAATTTGGAAATTCATATTTGTATATGTTTTACTTTTCTATAAATAAAGTAATCATATATGGGAAGTGTATCTTACGATAGAATGTGGTGTCCCTTGGTAAAGCAAGGTATGTCCCTTGGTACAGCATGGGTATGTACCTAGGGACAGGTTGTAGAATATTACACATTTTGTTTTCAACACTTAATGTGCAACAAAATGCATGCAAATAATATTCTACCTTGTAGCTAATAGATGAAGGTCACTAAAGTGACAGTCATTATTACAATAAATTTAAATAAACATAACTGAAAAAATAATTTTCAAAAATTGTCCCTAGGTACAGCACCTTCCCCTACACATAAGCAAATAAAAAACTGTACATTGATGGTTGGTTGGCATTAAGTGGTTTGGTGTGCTCTTAACTGATTTAATTTAAAATTATTTCTGACTCCACTTTTGTAAATCATCACCATCATTGTCATCATCGTCATCATCATCAACCACGGATCTTCTGGTTTCCGTCCAGCCGCTCTACCATTGAGCTACTATGGCCAACGTGCCAACATGACATTAAATTCTCCAACTGACTCGTATATATATTCTTTTATATTCTATACGGTTTTCATTATTATTCAACTGTAAATATATGTAGTAAGCTTACTTCTTTTCTATTATTAGCTGTTGTATTTCTTCATTTCATTTCATTAATCCTCTTTTTCTAATAGTTTTAATCCTTTCTCCCAATGCTTCAAAAGTCGCTTTATAAATTATGCTTTTAAAATCTCCCTATTGAAGATTTATATGTAATGATAGAGGCTTTGTTATCCAAATTGTCATTCAGTCTATTCCAGTATAATTGCCTTATGCTGGGATCATGGAGAAGATTTACTTTAGACACCTTTTTAGCTGCTGATTTGATTAGCTGTTTATTATTTCTTTAACTGAAGTGCTAAAAATGTGACTAAGTAAAGGTGGTTATCTGCTAGTGGAGCATTTGGTAATGGTGCCAGAATTATGTGTTCTTTATTAAAAAAAGTAATGAATATTTATGAGCAGCTTCATTGGCTTTCAATCTGCCTCAGAAAGTAAATGTCTATATATTGTTAGTTGCAAGTGATAAAGTCTCATGGTGATCATCATAGTTCTTTGATCCTTCATTTGCTGGAGTCCATTTGATATAGTGTGTGTGAGTTGAAGCACATATGCACACTCAATAAAGTACACATATGCTCATACATATGCCAAATTAATCTGCATTTTGAAATTAGTTTCAAGAGAAGCAAAAGACATTTTTATGCAAATTTATTCATCCATTCTGACTAAAGCCCTATAAGCTCAGTTTTGCTACATATCTTACTTGTAATTTTGCCTGAAAAAGTTTGTTACCTATACATAACACTAGTTGTCTGTGCTTTTATTCTGTCTAAACTCAGTGTGTGAGGGAACATTCTCCATGTTCTATAAATTTTATTTTCTCTCCACAGTTTGAATATTCAGAAGTTCTGACTTTTCCACAAAGAGGATCAATGTGATACAGGTTGGCAAATAATCACAAACTCCTTTGACCATTTTTGAGTTTGATTATTGAGTCACTATATTTACACTCAACTTCACTTACTATGTTGTTGTATTAATGAGTCACCAAACAGCGGAGGATGAGATCAAATGATCTTGAAAACATTTCGATATACAACATAATAAGTGAAGTTGAGTGTAAACATAGTGACTCAATAATCAAACTCAAAAATGAAGAATACTTCACTGTTAATAATGCTTCTGCTTTTAATATTTATGTCCTTTGACCATATTTTTTAATCCTGTTTTTAAGCTCCAGTGAATACATTTGGCTTGAGAAGTTCAGTTGTATAATGTTTTAATTAATTATCAATACTGTGGATCTCTTTGTACTCAGATAAAGTGTTTAAGCCGGTCAAAATTGTGATGGCATGAGAGATATTAGTATGCTAACATTGAAGGAAAGGAAGGAAGTTGTATTGGAAAATGTGCACATGTGATAGTAACAGTGTTTACTATTTTCTGACCTCCAAGAAGAGCATTTGTAGAAGCATAGCTACACTCAGTTCTGAAAGCTTTATTATTATCATTATTATCATTACCATGATCATCATCATCATCGTCGTCATCATCATCACTACGTTTTATATGTTGTATCTAACCAACTAAAATGTCACCAGGTGAAAAGGGAAAAAGAAGAAGGGAATTAAAACTATTAAACGGTCTTGATTATTTTATTCCTGAAAATTACTCAAAAGAAAAAAAAAGCATATATACAGGTGCTTTTAAAGTTTATCATATGACTGTTTATTATCACAATTAGAAGATAATACTTCACTTCCTGAAAGAGTATCATTGCACAATATAAATACAAGTGGCTATGGCAGTGGTAATGAATTTCGACTTACGAGTTTTACATCATTGCTTTGCCCCCCTGCTTTTATTATATACACATTCTTTTGTAACATTTTCATATAATGAAAAATAGTTTCTCAAGTAACACATTTTTTTGAGATTCTTTGAATCATTTTGTAGTTCTGTATCCTGACAAGTTTCTGTCTGGAAGCAGCACCAGCGATTTTAAATAAACCACTAACATTGCTGATTACAAGAAATTAAATAATGTTCAGCCTTTCTACCTGATAGAAAGGTAACACAATTATTATTTTTAATTTTGCAGTTTGAGTATTTACGTCAACATGGCAACACCACAATGAGTGCTTGCGCCTTTCATTATGAAAGGTTTAAACCAAAGTAGATAATTCATGTGGTGTGGCAGTAGTTACAGAACTAAGATCAAGAGTAGCCGTTGGCACACCAGGACTGACACTTCCACTTGCATCTCTTGGATGACATGGTTTAGTCAGCTCTACTGGAGTGGGAGGAGTTGGTGGTTGCCGTAATGACTGTTGATGCTCTCTTTGTTGTTGTGCTAGCGCTCGCACTGCATTGGTCTTCTCCTGGAATAAAGTGGAAAATAAAAGACTTTAATAAATATAACTGCAAAGTGATTTTCAACAATACTTTAGAGTGGAACTGAAAAGAAGAAACAATTTTAAAAGCAGTTGTTCATTCTTTGTGTTGATTGCTATCCTCAGATTATAGACAAATATCTATTTTTACGTGTGTAAATTTTACTATGATTTTATATTATCTATTAGTAATCATACGTAGTTCATAATTAAAGGCATAAAGTACTGTTTCTAACAGCAGTAATTTCTGCTTTGGTATCGTGACTGTTTAATGCTCACTAATTAACTGCACTTTTAAAAAGTGGAAATATATAATAATGCATAAAATTAAATGTCCAGGCTTGTGGAAACTAGTTTAGATGCTTAAAGTACATTTTTAATGCCTTTTTTTTTTAATAATTTTGGAGTCTATTTTGTGTGTTAAAAATAGGATTTTAAGGATCTAAAATCTGAGGTCTAGTAACTAAATCACTACATTTTTATGTAAACATTAAACTTCTACAAGAAAATACAAAAGTTGCAACACATGGTAATGAAATATACACAGTGTTGGAAACATGCCATAATAGTAGTGATTCCCAAGTCTGAAAAACCAGAACAACACACTCAGGTCTTAACGTTCTAACAGTCTTCTGCACTCTTTTCAAATATCTTTAGAAGGCAACTTCTTTCACAAGTTCTCAAAGTCTTACATGCATTCATTCCTAATAACCAGTTTGGCTTTAGAGGTGCTCATTCTGTTCTTAAAAACTTCATCTATTTGCAGACACAATACTCGTACTTTTAAAGAAAATGATATAAACTTTGGACCACTTTTGAACACAAAAAAATGCTTATGATAAATATGATATTAGAGCCATTTATTAACATTAATATTATTTTTGAGCAATACATTACTGCTAACACTTAAATCATATCTTACGAACACATTCCTTTCAAGTATGTAAATATCTTAATCGTCTATCTCAAAATATATGAGTTGGAGTATCACAAGAAAGTGTGTTAGTGTATTTCTGTTATGTTTCCAAATTACCCTCACATTCACTCTGGGCAGATTGGAGTTAGTGCAGATTTCAGAACTTGCTTTCACTGTAGCACTAGTGGCTAACTCAGTCAGAAATCTTCAAGCCAACTTGAATATGTGGGAAATGGAATTCACTAGAAGAGGTGTTGTCTTCAGCAGAGGGTGGATTTTGATTATCTAAAATTTTTTGAAAAATGACCTATAAAATGACTTGAAAATTTAATGAAAATGACCTAATAATTATAAAAAACTGACCTAAAAATTGGATTTCTTAAAAATTACTAATCAAAAGTTATAAATTATAATTATAAATTAAATATTATTGAATTAATAGGCATACATTCTTAATTTTCAACACTAAAAGTAGAAAATCCGAACAAAATACACAATTATTAGTAGTTTGAGTATACTTAAAATCTAATAAATTTATTAGAAAAACTGGAAATATTTTAAATTAATAGTTATCCACTCCCCTACAGTAAATAACGGTGTACATTCAAAGATTTGTTTTGTATGAATGTACCCTAGTTACCACATCATTAAACTCGGAAACCAGAAATTGGAATTAGTTATTCATTTTAAGTATTTTGGAACAGTTATTAGTTAAGATGGAAAACACGATCTGGAAACTAGTAAAAAAATAGCTAAAACAGGTATTTTGTACTATAAACACAGGATTTATTGGAAAAAGAGAGATCAATAAGAAAACCAAAATGACAGATTATCGCTCAATATATCTCTCCACATTAACTCACATTTTGGAGTCTTGGACTCTTTAACACTCAACATCGAAGGAGCCTGCAGGCAGTAGAGATATATTTGAGGGAGGTGGAGAATAAGAGATATAACCAGACTAGAACATAACCAGACATAAGGGCGACATTAAACCTAGATTATTTGACAGAAATATTACAAGCAACACAGCTCTGCTGGTATGGACAGATAAGGATGCCTGACACCTGTTAACTACATCTTGCATGGGAAGCACATCATGCCTGTAAATGACAACGAAACTGTCTTAGAACAATGTGGAAAGACAACATACAGGACGTGCTTGATAGAAGAGGAGTAAAAATGAGGGACACCAAGAGGAAAGCACTAGACAGAATAGCATTGAGACCTATCTGCCAAACCTCTACACTACAAGGTAGATGAGGAACAGATGAAGAAGAAGAAGAAGAAGAAGAAGAAGAAGAAGAAGAAGAAGAAGAAGAAGAAGAAGAAGAAGAAGAAGAAGAAGAAGAAGAAGAAGAAGAAGAAGAAGAAGAAGAAGAAGAAGAAGAAGAAGAAGAAGAAGAAGGAGGAGGAGGAGGGGGAGAAGGAAGAAGAAGAAGGAGGAGGAGGAGCAGAAGAAGAAGAAGAAGAAGAAGAAGAAGAAGAAGAAGAAGAAGAAGAAGAAGAAGAAGAAGAAGAAGAAGAAGAAGAAGAAGAAGAAGAAGAAGAAGAAGAAGAAGAAGAAGAAGAAGAAGAAGAAGAAGATGACGACGACGACGATGATGATGATGATGATGATGATGATCATCATCATCATCATCATCATCATCATCATCATCATCATCATCATCATCATCGTCACATGGCAATTCTCAGACAACACTGCAATCCTTTATAAAGGAATCAGACAACTCTGTAGCATACTGCTTAGAGCAATTTCCAAATAACAGTACACAAATGGTGCTCAAAGTGAAGGATGAAAACAAAATAAAACCTTAAAAAGCAGTAACACTAACAAAAAAATGCTGAAGAATATATCATATCATAGAAAATGAAATACAATAAACCAAGATGCTCTGATAGTTAGGTTTAACAATGGACACTAAACTCACCTCAAACTTCTTAAACTCTTATTATTTAAGTTAATTGATCAAAAGTAATCATTTCTTCATACTAGTCATATACAGACTAAGGTTTTTGATAGAGTCAACATGAAAAATTCAATGCCATGGCCGGGATTTGAACCATGGATCTCCTGGTTTCCGTCCATTTGCTCTTACCCATTGAGCTACCATGGCCAACGTGCCATCCTGACATTAAATTCTTCAACTGACTCATATTCCCGATAAACCACTAGGGACTCTCGTATCCAAGATACACCATTTGTGGCAACTTACTCTCGTAAGTACTTGAATCCCAGGCTTCATCATTAAACTCTTATTATTTAAGTTAATAAATGGAAATTAATCATTTCTTCACACTAACCATATACAGGCTAAGGTTTTTGATAGAGTCAACATGAAACATTCAATGCTCTATTTACTACTTAATTAAAAGACGAAGAAAGTGAATTTGCGAGTTAAAATATCTTATTAAAAATTGTCTCCATTACCATTATACCTCAAGAGAACCATATATTTTTCATTAATAAGGCCACTCTGAACGTATAAATGCTCAATGTGGACTTGAACTTCATATACACAAGCAAAGACAATTGAAACACTACAAAAGTGGGTCCTATGAATAATAATAGCAGATGCTCAATGATATGTCTGTAATACTACCCTTAATTTGGATCTCACCAAAGCAAATGTAAATGTCATAAATCTCTCTTACTATGAGAACCACACTGAAAATTTATAGAAAATGAAATAACAATAGTTTTAAATTTTTTTTTTTTTTTTTTTCAAAATTTTCTCATTTAACATCAAATCATTTTTGTATTTGATAAAAACAGTTATTTAAAGCAATGATGCCATTGAGGCACATCAGAAGCCAGATTTTTATAATGTTCCATTCCTTCATCTGATGATAAAAAAATTATTCCACACACTTTATATTTAATTTTTAAAAACAAAAGGTGCTAAGTGCTAAGTCAGGGCTGTAAGTTGAGGGTCCAAGGTGCTGACTTTTAGGACATCCAGATACTCAGTTGTTCGTTTTACTGTATGTGGTGTATATTGTCACAATGTAAACTTATTTTTTCCTATTGGGCATTTTTCACCTCCTTCTCATCAGTAATAACAGTATGATTTATCTTCTAATACTCTAGTAGCAATATAGCCTGATTTTAGAAAACAACTGACAACCATCTTCTATTGCTGCAAATTTGTCAAACTTTAGTAGGCTTAGGTTCCATTCGAAAGACCCATTGATTCTCTTTTCTTTCCAGCATCTTTATAATAAATCCTAATTCATCACTAGTAACAATAATCTAAACTACATTTAAAGTACGGGCACCAGGGTAGCACAGTAGTTTCGTTTGCGGCTCCTGTGCTAAGGGTCTCCAGTTCAATTCCCAGCTCTGGGGTTGGCGATTGTAATTCGGTCCTATCCATACCTTCACCTCTGTCTAGCACATTTGAAGTGTACCTTATGCCCAAAGTGGTTCGGAGTCCACGGTATAAGCTGTAGGTCCTCTTGCCTTACTGTGATCTTCACTATCACCCTATCATTGGAGGTAATGGACCTGCCCTCTGGGTGCCTCCACCCAAGAAATGGATCCAAACATCATGTGGTAGGGTAAGGTTATCCCGAAGGCCAAGGTTGCCATATGGGGCGTGATGGTATCCAACCAAATTTAAAGTGCTACTTTTAAATTATTCCAGAGGCTTTCTGCACCAATCAATGCATTGTTTTTGATTAATGAATTTATGTAGAATCCATCGACAAAGTTTTCTCAATCTAACAATCATTGTAAAATGTTTTGGATTTAACTCAATGCCTAATGTTTGAGTCCATAAGATCTCCATTGATTTTCCTTCAGGCATTGCTTGAATAGCGGCAATGTTGTCATCAATAACAGCAGTTCATAGGTTTTCTTCATGAATTCATCACTTTAAAATAAAACAGTAAATGAATAATAAAAAGAATTCTTTTGAATTTGTAGCATCAATTAAGTGGCCTTAAAAAGGGCTTCCTTTTCAAATGAATTCCTAAGCCAATCTTCACATTGTTAAGGTGGTAGTAATTTTTAAATGCATGAAAGATTATAGCCTAGAAATTTTTTCTAACTTAAATTCATTTTTGAGTGAACATAACATCTTTAAATGAAAGATAATTAGCAAAATATTACAGTAAATAGATATTACGATAAATGGAACAAACTACATGGCAATCAACTTGCAAAACAAGCGCTGTCGAATATAAAAAATGTCATTTACTTTTGGAAACATAGCATTCTAAAACTTTACAGTTCTGCAGTTTGACTTTACAGATCCTTCATCGACCATCCTAATAGCTTCCCAATCCAGATCCCATTTACAACCACAGTGACAAGATCAAAGATTATAACAATGATCAATAAAATAAATTTGCAGACAGTTAATGAATCATAATCTCAACATACATATGTACATCTTTTGAAACCATATAATACAAATGAGATACCTACAGACAAAAAATCAGAAGTGTACCAGATAAACTGCAAAGGCTGTGACAACTTTTACATTGGGAAAGCTAAAAGGAACTTGAAAATTAGGCTTAAAGAGCATTTTAGAAACATCAGGAACAAGTAAATACGTGAATGAATGAATGAATGAATGAATGAATCAATCAATCAATCAATCAATCAATCAATGAATCAATCAATCAATCAATTGGCAGTAGCATATCATTTTCGAAGGAGAATGATGATATAGAACGAGAAATCCACTTATTAAAAAGTGTCCGAGGTCCAGCTGCATTAACCCCGCGGGAAAAAAGTTTCATAAAGAAATATGAAAGAAAATTGTTCAATTTCCACACTACCTTTGAAGAAAACCCAAACTTCAAGTTCATCAAGATACCGACAGAGACTTTTTACTATCACCTCCAAGGAGTTCACCAAACCAGCATCCATTAGTCGACAACAGCTGATGATGTTAGGAAGATCCTAACGAAATGTGTTCTAGGTAAATACTAGCAATAAGTGGAGCACTGAGTATTAGTTCGACTCAAAATTATATTAATATATATGTCTTTTGATAAACAACATATACAATATGTTATTGTAGCCCAACTGTAATATAAAATTTCTAATAATGTATTTAAAATACACCAAAAAAGTTTGGACCATTATTCAGGCATTTTGGGCTCCCTTAGCAGCAGCAGTCCCTTATTGTATGTAAATTATGTACAAGGTTAAAAGTTGTTTATAAGACATATTCAAAATTTTGCTGTCCTATTCAGTTCATTAAATTCATCCGTCAATCTCATATTTTGCACATTTTCAGGTGTGAACACAGAAATGGATATTACAGCCTGTTTCTTTTTTATATGTGTTCTGTTTCTTATACTCATTTTATGGTGGCTTATGAAAAACTAGGATCTTTCATTGTATATAACATATTGGAATAACTTTCTAGATAGAAAGCGTTTCAAAAACAGACAGTTCATCATTAAACAAACTCAATTTTCTTAAAATTCATATTCTTTTATGCAATTTTTACTTTCACAAAATAGAACCAACCTCTTACAATCAGCAAAGGTGTAAAATCGTTTAAAAAAACATACTTTTTATGGTTACTGCTTTTGCTTCTTGAGTTGAAAAGAACTTACTCTTAAGAATTTACTGTATCAAAACAATTGGATAATTTAAATACTTTACACAGATATGTTTATACATACAAATGTAATCCTCAAAGTAAATGCTAATATTGTCATGTACTATCGTCAGCAACGTCATGATTCTATGGTGGTATAGTTCTTTGCTTTTTCATTTAAGAAGACCAGGTATTTTTCTACCTATACATAAAGAAAGAATCTAATAAAACTAAATGTATAATTATGAAAATTGTGAATAATGAACAATATGCCTGATATTAGAGATACTTTGCCTCAGCTGTCAAAATTCCATTTAGATAATATTATTTAATATTGAAATGAAATAGTAATATGTAACTTCTGTATTGTTTTGATATGTTTCACTGCCCATCATATTTGACATATCTGCTGTAAGGAATTGCCATATTTGTTGTAATAGTTTAAGTGCATATCAGTTATTAACCCATTTTTAAATATGCTTCAAAAATTCATGTACCTTCTGCCAAACGAAGACATTGTGAACCATAGCGCACCCGCAGAAGATGATGCCCAGTCCAATAAAAACACTGGTGATGATGGCAGGTGTGGAATGGAACTGAATAAAAGTATACAATATGATACCTGAAATAAAGAGCAAATACAACTCAGTACTTTAATTAATATCAATTTGTATCACACTATTGTCTACAAAAAACATATAAGTACAGTAAAATTACAATCAATATTCAGAATTTAGAATAACAGTGTGCTGTTTATTCATTATTCATCACAGCCTGCCTCTGTAGTGTGGTGATAGCATGTTTGCTTCACCTTCTAAAGGTCCCAAGTTCAAATCTTGGTTAGGGTGAAAGATGAATGTTGGGTAATGCTAGACTCTAGGGCCATGAGCTCATTTGAGCGTTATTTCACCCATTTCAGTCATCTTACATGACTTACATTGGAGGAGTTTAGTTTTTTTTTTTTTTTTTTTTTTTGTAATTTTAACAATGCCTGTGATTTCTCAAAGATACTTAGTTGTGGGGATGTATTGGCAATATAAAGTGATTATATGTACTATTTCCGAATGCACTTGAGGTAAACAAGATATATTGCCCCAAGCAAGTGGTCTTAATGAGTGCTCTCATTGGCTCCTGAATGCAACACTCAACATTATTTGCAATCCCTTATATGTTATAGAAACGTTTGCTAATATAGAAACATCTGCTCTGCTTTGTTCACTATTTAACTAAATTGGGAATAAATGCATGACCGAGTTTCTACAACTTCCTTAAATTGCAACAATATATGTTTTACTATGATCTGCGCTGTAGCATAGTGGACTAGAGCATGTGCTTTGGTTCCCTGAGTCCAGAATGCACCTAGGATCGATCCTACCCCTGAAGGGTGCAGATTTTAAGTCCTGAATATGGGACCAGTGCCCACTCAGCATTGTGAGGAAATTGAGGGGCTACACTAGGTAGCAAACCCTGGTCTACAAAGCCAATTTTCTGGCTGGGGATACTGACCAGATCTCCTGCGCATATCGGTTGGATGATTGTCCATCTCTGCCTTGCATATGTAGGCATGAGGCCGGAAGTCGGGTTGGCAGGCTTGGGCTATTATGTCATAGGCTATGTTTTACTACCCTGCAGTTAGAATCTCCCACTGGTCATTTAGGACTTATTCCAAGAGCCAGCATATATTGAAAGTTTCCTTCCCTCTTATGACAAATTTTATACAAATAGAAACAAGATTATCTCCTAGCTGCTTCTGTGATCTGATGTTAAGCATGCTAACCTCCAAATCTGGAAGTCTTTGGGTTTGATTCTCGACTGAAAGGCGCAATTTTTTTTTTAACTAGAATTATAAATAAAGGATATAAAAACAATTATGGCTACAATGAAATTGTTTGAACAATGTTTAGCAAATCAGTGATTTGACTTTAGGTTTATGGACCATAATAATCTAAGAATAGAATATTTTCAACAGTTTCACAAGGTCAGTGATTCCACCTTAGGCTTAGAGACTATTATGACATAAGAATAAAAAAATTTCAAAAGTTTCAGGCTCTATATATTAATCATACCAACATTCAAAACTTTATCAAACTAAATTTACAAATTTTTTCTTATCTCATTACAAAATTATAATTGTTGAATTAAAAATTAATGTTCACAATGTGTTCTTTGAATTTGAATTCTTCCACATCCCTCTTCTTAGAGACAGAAGCGAAATATTCAGAAAACTGAGTAGAATTAAAACAATGAAAACTTTATAGTATTAACTTAGTTTTCAATGTAATATTTTTTCCATGTACCTTTAGTACAAGCATATCAAAAAATAGAATATGTATGTAAGAATGAGGAAACAGTTACTCAATTGAATGCACAGACACTGTAAATATTCATGCACACATAGTTGATCATTATGTACATTGATTATTTTAATACTTAATTATTAAATACAGCAATGACTAAGTTAATAATTTGATATAATTAAATATCTATAAGATAATTACAACTTAAATCTTAAAACTTTAATAATATTCATTTACAAAATCAATAATGTACAGCTATGTGCAGAAGTGGCAGATGTTCTAAAATCACAAAGATGATGTTTCCTCTACAGGTTGGTTACTGTTGCCTACATTTGACTTTGTGTGACATTTGAGCTAAAGTAAATTAGCAAATGAAAAGTCAAATAATGAACAAATATTATGGAAGTAAGGAGAAATGTGGCAAACTTGCCAAGACTGATGTAAATAACTACAGGATGGGATGGTCTAGTTTAAAACTCAGTGGCAGGAAGTTGTATTGGTACTTTGTGTCATGTTATCTTGCTGTTCAAATGTGCTATGTTAGGTTCAATAGTTCCTACAACAGGAAGGGCAGAAAAATGTATACTGGAAAAGGAACATATTGTTTCATATCGAGATTTAACTGTATTGGAACACCACAGTGAAGCGAAAAATTATTAAATTTTAGATGAGTCGTATTTTTTACACATCTACGAAAGTGAAGCAGATGTGTAAAAAATACGACTCATCTAAAATTTAATAATTTTGTTTTATGTTTCAGTAACTGTTGAAGCTACCATATGCCTTTTGTGGCAAGAGTTTTTGTATGTTACTGTACATTCTAGAAAGAATGACTACAGTGGTTTTACTTACCAGTTAGAAAGACCGGGATAGAAATAAAAAAGCCACCAACAGCACAGACGCGTGTTATTGAGGATTTTTGCAGGTACTTGTTCGTCCTGGAAAATAAAGAAAAAGAAAAAAGCATTAATTTTTTATTCTTGATGTTTGTACAGTTTCCATTACAATTTCAATACAATAAATTTAACATTGAACATGCTGTATTATACCTCCTGTATAAACACATAAAATTACTGACCCTATTTACTCGCTGACTCAGGTCCCCTGGCTATAAGCCTTTGGTTTTCCCGAGCAGCTTGGTGTCATTTCTTCTTGACCTTCGCTTCTTTTACGCTAATCAACTTTTCTCTTATCCTATAAAAGAAATCTCCTATACATCTATTTTTCTTTTCTCCCATCCCCGTTAGCATGTGTACCTCCAATATCTCTTTACTTACACTGTCCCATTTCTTATCACATATTTATTTTCTCCTGTAATTTGTTAACTCCTTACATTCTATCAGGTAATGAACAGTGCTCTCTTCGTCTCCACAAAATTCATACATCCCAGCCTCATTACTTCTCAACCCTTTTAAATATAATATTCCTACTCTGATCCATGCTATGCCTTCTCTTCCAGTTTTGCCACATTGATCTATAAAATTTCAAAGATTTCTTTTCTTCTATACTTTCCCATATCTCTTGCCTATCTATGTCTTGTACTCTAGTTCTCACTTTCTTCCAAAAACTGCTATAAATTATCTTCTCTGCTCTACATAGACCTTCCATGCCTATCATCAACACCATTCTTTCCAATTCCGACCGTCAACTATTTGTATTTTTCATGCTTTTCCATTGCTTCATGCACAGATTCAATAATTCCCCTTTCTGCCCTTTAATATACTTATACCAGAATTGCAATATTCTCTCTATTATTATTCTCCTCCTTTTTGTATTACCTAGTTCTAGTAATGCCACTTCTCTTGGTACCCTTTTTGGCAGCCCTAGTAGTTCTTTGCAAAACAATCTGTACATCTGGTCTAATTTTGTACCTATCTTTGATGTGCCCCGTACCTCCGCTGCATACATTGTTCTGGCTTCAACGACCACTTCACACATTCTTTCCAACCATCTAACTGACATCTCCAGTTTATTTTTACTCTTAATACTCATTATTTAAGCACCTGCAGGGAACAACTAAATCTTAAATAATTTGAATATTGTAAAAAGAAGATATATATGAGCCATGACAGGTTTTGTTTAGTAGGATCTTATAACAATATTTGGAAAGCAAATGGATATAACACATTTGTATTTTGGAATGATAATAAAGAACAATGTGCAAAAGTACTAAGCATACTGTTTTCTATCCGTAATACCATATTTATATACAAATTTGTATGTATGATGCTTTAAATTCACCAGAACATCATGCTGTCAATTTAACGTTTACTCCCTCACCTTCCCCAATGTCATTCTTCAAAATGTCAAAATCAGCATAAGCCTTTCTTTTTTAGATCTTGACCAGACATACAGGTAAATTTGTGCTTTATGCATGTTGCATTCATAATTCCTACAAATAATGGTTAACTTTTATGGAAACTAAACCAAAATAGATATAATTTTCACAGTTTTTATTGCTAATACTGACTCATTCAAGCGACCCGGGTTCGATCCCACCCATGTGGTGGGAATTTTAGGTCCCAGGTATTGGACCGGTGCCCACTTAGTATCGTGAGGAAAGTGAGGAGCTTACGCTAGGTAAGCGGCCCTGGTCACGAAAACCAACATTCAGGCTGGGGGATGCCGGGATGCTGACCACATCTCCTCCCTGAATCGGTTGGATGATTGTCCAGCTCTGCCATGCGTAAGTGGGCATGAGGCCGGCAGTCGGGTTGGTAGGCCTTGGCCCTCTAAGGGCTGTCGCGCTAGTGGTTAACTTTTAACTGGCTCATTCATATATCGCGTTTCCACAGCTGAGATTCAGTTCCGCTCAGTGACAGAAACAGAGTTTGAGCAGAGGGAGGATAGCACGTAATGGTTTATAACACCAGATAAAGTGCATATTATAAATGGTCACAAAGCTAAGCATGATCCCTAATTATTGGATTGTCATTCTTGCGTCTTCGTCTCACAAGAGAACAAGTAGCAACAATAAACAATTTTATTGTTTATTTTGTTTATTGTTTGTTTCGCTTATTGTTTTTGTAATTTAGTAACTAAACTACAGACAATAAAGACTAGGAGAAAGAAAAAAAACCAAAACAATATGACGTCCTTTCGAATCTGGCCCTTGCAGGACCATATACTCCCCAGCTAACCGTCTCAACCATTAGCCACGTATTCTCTGTCGCCTATTGGGAAAGCATTTGTTTATCACCTTGTTAGTATTATCTGCATGAAAAATTGTCGTTTATTTAAGCTTTTCGCAGCTTCTTGGTCCTCATTCAGGTCTGTAGTATTAATGCTGGGTGCATATTGTGCTGAATAGAAGGACAGAGCTGCAATAATGTTTTCACAGGTTGCAGGTTGCATAGATAAGAATAACTAGGGGCAGCTAGTTCTTATGAATAATATTGCAACTTCTTTTTAATTCAACTTTTCATTTTCCCATTTATATTTTACAGTTTTAAAGTGTTATTTTAGGTCTTCTAAAACCAGATTTACCACAATAATTTGATATATGAGATTCTCTGATGCATAATATGTTAATGCACAAATATTCACATTCTTTAATGTATTCAATTACATGTCCATCTTTCTAATTTACTATGAACACGTTCAGCTGATACTACAGTACATTTTGCTTTATTGATGAAATTAATATTCTGAAATGTTTAATTGTTATTCTGTAATGATAAAGTATGTCAGTCAATTTTAGTGTGTGCTTCGCATATCATAGGTAATAGTTGTAGCCGTTTGCAAACCTGCCTGAATCTTTTATTTAAAAATTATGTGCATTTTGTTAATAATAAATTTAAATATCATAGCCTTAAGCACTCTGCTTTTCTCACTTCTATGCTAACTAAACCAGAATCAATTCATTCATTTATTAATTAGGTTTTAATTAGATCTGGTGTTTTATATAGTGTAAGAGTAACATCGCCATTCTATCAAAGACTTACTACCTATAAACTAGCAAAACATTGGGAGATTTATTGCACTGTACTGTCACTTTTTTATTACTAACATAGCTAGGCAATGGAATTTTTATAACAGTAAATACATTTTCCTAATTCACAGATAAAAGAATCATTAACGATTAGGTATAATTATTACAATTAAAGCAACTTAACTGTAGATTTTGTGTAACATATAGATCTATTCAGTAATAGTGAACCATGTAATGGTAAACACTTCATATGAAGTAAATGTGGTTTTAGAATATCATAGATGTTGCTGATTAAAATTAAACATATTATTAGTAAATGTACCACAAAAAATGAATATTCTACGAACATTTAGCATGCTTAAAGTTTTGTTTATATTACTAATAGAGATGGATATTATGCTATTTTGTTAGTATGTTCTCACCACTCTCACGGTATCTTTACAGCGAAAAGAAATTTCTTCAAGAAACGCTGCTGACGAACACTAGAAACATCTTATTTGTCTCGATTAGGAAAATAAATTATATATTGTTCATAATATAAGGAAGTTAATTCTGTTTGGAACTGCCAGAAACACCTTATTTATCTTGACAGCATTTTAAGCATAAAATAAAACATGTATTGTGAGGATGGCACGTTGGCCATGGTAGCTCAATGGGTTACAGCGACTGGACGAAAACCAGGAGATCCATGGTTCAAATCCCGGCAATGGCATTGAATTTTTCATGTTGACTCTATCAAAAGCCTTAGCCTATATACGGCTAGTATGAAGAAATGATTAATTTCCATCAATTAACTAAAATAATAAGAGTTAAATAATGAAGCCTGGGACTCAAGTACTTACGACAGTAAGTCACCACAAACGGTGTATCTCGAATGCGAGAGTCCCTAGTGGCTTACCGGGGAAATATATGAATCAAATGGAGAATTTAATGTTAGGACGCCACATTGGCCATGGTAGCTCAATGGGTTAGAGTGACTGGACCAAAACCAGGAGATCCGTGGTTCAAATCCTGGCCATGGCATTGAATTTTTCATGTTGACTCTATGTACAAGCTATTTTCTTCTGAAATTTCCACCTGTGACATCCACAAACGTATAGTATTTGTCTATTTCTTTGCAAGAATGTATTGAGTACTTCAAAAATTGTAAATAATGTTATGACTGTAGTATGATTGTAATTTAGCATTTCATTGACAGAGCCATGAAATTATAACAAATTTCCAAAAGGTAATAACATTTTTTATTATACTACACAATATTAGTTTTTATTACTGTGTGAACTTTACTATCATAAACTTCTTTCTTGGAAGCTCTACCTTCTACTTAAGAACAAAATCTTATATTACTCATAAATAACTATTTTCAGACATCTTAATATAACTGTTACATTGCCTCTTACTGTTCCAGCTAGAAAAAAATCAGGTTTTTAACTATGGCCAATTTATCTTTATGTAAATATAACTTCTTTAGCTTTTGTCATTACAAAGTCAACAAGTCATATCTGTAAAATTTTAAGTGATATCAAAACACAGTAATAATAATTTATCCTTTCTTATTCCTCTTTATATTATTTATTATTATTGTGGAAACGTAGAGTCAGACTGAAAAATTCAATGCCATAGCCGGGATTTGAACCACGGATCTTCTGGTTCAAATCCCGGCTATGGCATTGAATTTTTCAGTCTGACTCTACGTTTCCACAATTTAGCCTACACACGGCCAGTGTGAAAGAATAATTAATTTCTATTATTATTGTTTTTGTTGTTTATTAACGTCCGGGATAACTAGAATACATTTAATGTCCATATACAGCAATATTCTATTATTCAGCACATTAGATTATTCTTTTGTTTTTTGTTTCAATATCTATCAGTTATTACACATTAATCAGTTTTGTTATCCTTAATGCCATCTTATTAATGTTATTTTGGCATTAATTTTATTCTTTATTGTTGTTTCTATTAATTTTAAACTTTTATTTCGTATGTTAACTTTCTGTTAAATTCTCTTCTCTGCAGGTTATTTTAATGTAAGAGTTATTTTAATGCGAGTCGTTAAGCTGTGGTATGATTTTTCGCTGCCTTGTTGGAATCTCGCAGGTAGGTATGAGGTAATACCCTGCGCAACTGAAGTGGTCCAGCCGGTGGGCGAGCGGGTTGAGGGATGGGACCTTGAACCGACTACAGCTGTGGCAAGGTCGTTCTGTATCCCTCGAGTCAAATAGCCCTTCTAGCAACTTTCAGACACTCCTAGAAACCAACGCACATTTGTTCTTTTGTGTACTAGCGACAGGTGGGCAAGTTCAGGCATCTACTATGTTTATTGGAGTCGATGACTGCATTTTGTCCATTTACGGTTAACGTTTAAGACCGATTTGGATTCCTCGTTTTTCAAGAGAAATATCAATATGTCACTTAAGTAAAACAGCACCGAACCAATCTCAGTACTTCATGCGTAAAATTACGATTAGGGAGCGTTCGTTATCGTAAATAGAAAAATGTACATTTGCCTAAAAAACAAAAACAAGATACATAAACTTCCTTCAGTTGACGGGATGTTCTATCACACGTACACTGTAGTTGCTGAGTTCAGTTCTCGATTGCAGTTAGTAATGCGGATAAGGTTATCTTTGTTTTTAATTGCCAGAGTTTCTATTATACATGATAAAGCGAGGAGGCGCACAGGGAAAACTTACAAACACAGAGATGTTTACGGGAAGTTATCGCGGATACACGGCGAGTCCAGTGTATGTACATTCTTTTCAGTTGCAACCTTGTCTTCTGGACAGCAACGTGTCATATATCGGCAGGTGCGAGAAATCATATATAACGTGATTGAATATTATGACAAGGAGAAAGATGGAGGAAACTAAATCCCTTTGTGATTTCTCAGTAGATACCGCTGACGAATTGTACCTATAGCACTTTAATCCTCCAAGTACATTGATTAGTAAAGTCAGAAGAACTATTGTTTACCTTTCATTTCCATGGCATATTTTGCATTCGTAACTATGTTGGGGTGGGGAGGGAGAGGGAGGGGGAGGGAGAGTTATATAAATTTATGTAAACCAAAACTGGGAATATGACGTTATTTTTATTTATATTTTACATTCAGATTCATCATTAATTAAACTAACAAGAGACTGTGTTTCATTCTTAACTGCAATAATAATAATAATAATAATAATAATAATAATAATAATAATAATAATAATAATAATAATAATAATAATAATAATAATAATAATAATAATAATAATAATAATAATAATAATAATAATAATAATAATAATAATAGTAATAATAATAATAATAATAATAATAATAATAATAATAATAATAATAATAATAATAATAATAATAATAATAATAATAATAATAATAATAATAATAATAATAATAATAATAATAATAATAATAATAATAATAATAATAATAATAATAATAATAATAATAATAATAATAATAATAATAATAATAATAATAATAATAATAATAATAATAATAATAATAATAATAATAATAATAATAATAATAATAATAATAATAATAATAATAATAAATATCCAAAATTATATACACATAATTTTGTATAGCTTAACATTGTAATGCATTTAAATCATGTGTTTATATTATGGCAATGACCTATTTGTGCAGATTGACCACGCTTCAGAAAATTAGTTGCATAATTACAGAAATTATTATATATGAAAAGCGCTCTTTAGCCTCATTTTCATTATTTGAAAAATATTACAATAAATAATTATGCCTGGAGTGTTTCAATTCCATGCTTCTTCGACTGTAGCAGCTACAGGGAACATCGGGAGAAAGTGACACATCATAAAACATCTGGTCTGGAAAATTTGGATCCAGACGTCTTCTCAACCTGGGGCATCAACTTTATCCCATGCAACGAGGAGGAAGAATCGTCATAGAACCTTTAATTTCGTATTAGCAGGCAGAAGAAATCTGCAATAAACTGAAATTTTGGATGAAAGAATTATAAATGTTCCCAAATATAAAGTACTGTGATGCAGTGCAAGGTTATCATGGGGTTGACGCAGAGCATTAGGGAGATAAACAGAGATAAGTAGAGGTGGGAGCGCTTTAGTCCAGTGGAAACACCAGAAGCACTATCGACAGATAACCAAAATCTGCTGAAAGTTTATCTTTCCCCACCTCCTGAATATTTTAGAATGTTTTGTGGAAACTTTCAGGGGCTATATAAATCAGCGCGTCAGTTACTTGGAGTCAGTGAGTCCATTTCTGGTGCAACAAAAGATGCTGTTCTACAGGCGAGTTTGTGACAATCACTGTCAAGTACAGTGAGTGCTAAGGGACGAGAGATAGAAGTCTCGTGTTCGTTCCTTGTGAATGAAGCATAAGAGAAGAAAAGGCTGCTTCGAACGTATTTAATTACACCGCAATGTCTTGAAGAATGTGAAAAGATAGTGGAAACTTACTGAAGGGACAGTTAAGAAAAGTTTTTTTTATTTATTCAATGTTAGATCAGCATTACATGCTTCACTGATCCTTGTTAACAAATTGATTGTTTATGAAATATATAAGGACATGTAAGGGAAACCAAGTTTGCTCCTCTTATCTTAAGAAAGAAAGAAAAAAAAAAAAGCACTGAGAAACGAGGTTGACACACAAGAGGGAGAAAAAACTGATAAAAACAAGTAATCAAAGAGATAACAAGAACCAATATTCATTGTGAAACAATATGCATAGTTTGTCAGTCAGAGTCACTAAGGAGGAGATCCTATTGGAGTCGTCTCTTCAGGCGTGTGGGCTGGCGGGTTCGTACGCCGATGTCATACACCACAGCTCCTGGAACATTTGGCAGGTTCGAGAAGTGAGAGGCGATCTGACGTATGTACTGGTGAAGAGGAAGGAGACCAAGTTCTTCATGCAGTTGTCGATTTCTTACGTACTAAGGGGCAATCGTGGCGATGCGCAGAATTCGATTTTGCAGGACCTGTAGCCTACGGAGATGAGTGTTGTGAACAGTACCCAATACCTGCGAAGCATATGTGATAAATGGCCGGACAAGAGATTTGTATAGAAGCAGAGAGCATTCAATCTCAAGAGGAGTGTGTCTATGAAGTAGCGGACCGAGTTTTAAAAGTCGCCGTGTGTCTATGAAGTAGTGGACCGAGTTTTGAAAGTCGTCCTGACGCCGAGAGAAGACGATCAATATGGGCTCGCCAAGTAAGTTTGGTGTCCAGCATTACTCCAAGGTATTTGACGGAGGTGGTGGGAGATAGCCAGGGAATTGACACATGAGTTAAGAAAACTGAACAAGATGCAGTAGGTATTATCATTTTTTTATATACAATGTATGACAGACGTTTATTTTCAACACTCAAAACCTAACAGTTATTGTTTCCATATCATTAAGAGCTTGATTTAAGATATAAAAGATTCTATTTTGTGTACCTCGAATAAATGGTAATTTTGTACACAGTTCACCCGTTTCTAGGACTATATACCCAAGATGTTTATTAAGCACAAACGTCAAAGCATATGGTAGCTTTAAAGCGCCCTCAGACTTCCACCTGACCAAATACCTCCCTAAACACCTGCAGCGAGTTAAGGCCAACCCCACCTGCCCTTTTTTGCCCTCACGCTCCATAACGGACGGTTCAAAACCCGATTGCAAGATGGTAGATGTTAACGCCCTGATTTCTAACAACACTAGCTGCCTCACTAGTATTGCATGGATGTAATTTTCAATCTGGATGACTGACTTTGTTAAACCGGGCTACTCGAAAAAGCTTGAAATCATGTTACATACGGAAATCAAATTAATATTGAAAGGAAAAAAAAAAAAAACTGTACGCTTTACTGCGTTAAAATCCAGATTCTCTTTTCAAAATGTTTAGGAACAACCTTACACAGAAAACTGCTCCATAGGTACTAAAGAGTTGCTCAATATAGTTGAATACCTTCTGACCTCAATTTATTATACTAATTTTAACAATTTTTGGACCTTTCCTTTATACCTTTTTGTATTTTCATCAAAATTTTAACTCAATAGATGCACTTCTCTGTAGTTAATTTAGAACCTGACTTAAAAAGAACTAAGCTGTTCCAGAACTGCAATATAAAGCGTAGTATTTTGTAAATAAGTATCCGGCAGTTATTAATTTTTCAGGAGAACGAAACAAAGTCTGCTTCTAGAACTATTTCTTTGTGTGGGGGTAACGTCTGCTTCAGATTCAAAAGCTCCGGAGTTCGAATCTCGGTTGGGAGAATTATTTGGATAAGGTTTATGCTAATAAGATAAATGTCGGGTAACCTACAAGGTCTATGAACCTCGAGCTCATTTTCAGTACCATTTCACTTATTTTATTCAGTCGTCGTCCGATACAATTTACTCCGTTAAATGATGCTGAACTATTAAAATGGTTTCTGGTTTGATAATACATTTCTATATAAACCGTACAACTGATTTAAATTAGTACTTTCGGCTGAAAATTTCAAAACAAATGCATGGGTGTTGAAAAGATGTAATAAAATATCTTACGTTTACAAGACTTGCATTTAAAGGATAACAATAGGGCTTGCGATAGTAACTACTGAAGTCAAGGAAAACTAAATTTTAAGTAAAATATCTTATAGGCAATGGAGATTTATTATTCGATCTTCCCTTCAAAAAGAAAGGAGAGAAAAAAAAGATGAATTACTGATAGGTTAAACAATGAAAGTACGGTGACAAATGCTTGATTTTAGGTAATTGATGGAAATTAATCATTTCTCCACACTAGCCGTATATAGGCTAAGGTTCTTAATAGATAGAGTCAACATGAAAAATTCAATACCATGGCCGGGATTTGAACCACGGATCTCCTGGTTTCCGTCCAGTCGGGGAAATATATGAGTCAAATGAAGAGTTGAATGTCAGGACGGCACGTTGGCCATGGTAGCTCAAAGGTTAAGAGCGACTGTACAGAAACCAGGAGATCCGTGGTTCAAATCCCGGCCATGGCATTGAATTTTTTATGTCGACTCTATTAATCCAATACCTTAGCTTATATATGGCTAGTGTGGAGAAATGATTAATTTCCATCAATTACCTAAAATAATAAGAGTTAAATGATGAAGCCTGGGACTTAAGTACTTACAATAGTAAGTCGCCACAGACGGTGTATCTCGGATAATGTCAGGACGGCACGTTGGCCATGGTAGCTCAAAGGTTAAGAGCGACTGGACGGAAACCAGGAGATCCGTGGTTCAAATCCCGGCCATGGCATTGAATTTTTCAGGTTGACTCTATTAAAAATGCTTGATGTTTACATTTCCTATAAAGAATAACCTTCAGTAGAAACGTTTCTAGAAAACCATAACAACGTATGCGATCATCACAATAATAAGTTGTTTAAAACATATACAGACATTTTATTACTATATAATATTCATAAAATCTCAGAAAGTGAAAGTGCTTTTATAAAGTGAGCAAATTCTCAGGTTACGATAATTCGAGCAGCCTGGCTTTCAATTCCAATGACCGAGAATCTATTCTAACTCTAAAGTAATGTTCATTAAACATTTTAGCAGTAGTTTATTTAATTAATGAATATATTTATGTATTCTTGATTAATAAAAATTGTCATTCATTAATCGTTCGGGTAAAAGAGGTCTAGAAGCTTGAATGTATTTTTACAATTTTATAAATATATAATAGAAATTCAACAACGAATTGCAGGAACCATTAAAATTACATTGTAGCACGAGCCCTTTCACACTGCTTACTTGCTTTCCGATGCAACCCAGCAATGCTGTCATTCCATTTCCCTGCTATGGCTGAACTGTCACAAGTCACTTCTAGTTTAAATGCTACTGTACATCACTGTTTAACATGTCACTTTTAGCATTCAACAATGAGTTTTACTGCTCAGTTATCGCTAAAAGTTGTACAACATCCTTATCTTCGCCGGCGACACACTTTATTACGCTACTTCCTCGTTTTATTGCCAGTACTCGTCCGAAAATGCGTACAGTCACGATACGTTTCTAGAGAATGAATCTCTATTAAGATGGATTTAAACTAATTTTCCTTCTTCCTCAGCTATTTTGTACGTAAGTTCATGATCTAAGCGAAAGGATAGTAAAAACCTAGTCCTTTGTTTTCAAATTTACCATTTTTAATTTCTTTTACCTACAGTAGGGGTAAGTGCAGTATCGCCAGGTTAAGTTTTTTGACTTTACTCTGTAACTCTGGTGGTTAATCGGAATCTTATTATATTATTCTCTTGCCTGAAGACATGTTCTATAGATAGTATAATGATATAATTTTTATTTTTAGTTATAGTTCTTTATTACATCGGAAGTAAAAAAGCTAGAACTATAAGCCTTGTAGAAAGTGTCTTGCAGTATCGGCCACTGCCTTTTCTGTTACAATATAGATTGTCAGTGACACATTGCACTGCCACATATAGAACAATAGTAGAATACAAAAGCATGGGAACTTATTGTCATAATTTCTGCTCAGTTCACAAATGTTTAGCTCACTGGTTTACAGAGATCGCAAATATAGCGCTGCTATAGGCCTCAGAATATGTTCCGTGCTCTAAGAGTTACACTAACTACCATCAAGCATTCAGAGCAGACAAAGAACTGAAGAGAGGAAGAACATATCCGACTATAGCGCAGATGGATGCACAAGCTTGCTACTGCTTACTGGAAACTTCTGCCACATGGAGGCGAAAAGGGAAATCACAGTAGTGGCCGGTACTGCATGCCCGTCGATATGTAGCCGCATTCATTCCATCCCATGAAGCGTCAAAATGAAAGCAAAGCTTTCACTTGTGACCACAGATCCTCACATGGAAGCAAGTATAAGGGTTTTCCACCCTCTAACATATGGGGTGATCCTTCTCACTAAATTCCCCAAGTTAAAGCGTTGTTGCTATGTTTTTGTTGTGTCCTCAGAAATTAGCTTAGACCGTGCAAACGTGCTTTTTATGTGTGTTAATTAAGCTTATATTTATAGAAGTTACATAGTGTTTTACTTAGTGTAGTTTTATAAATTTATTAGTGTTTAATAGTTATTAGCGTTTAGCACTTGCGTAATTTAATTAAGATGTGGAGAACGTGGGTATCCAACCTAACATAGATATGCGAACATGGATTTCCATTCATACTTGTAATATATACCTAACAGTATTTCTAACCTTTCTCGAGTTCTAAAGCGTTTATGACATTTAATTACTATGCGGAATGCACGTGATTATTTAAATTGTGTTTAACAGAAGGCTCCTCCCCCAAAAGAACAAATTGCTTTAACTTTATTCAAACTTGTAAAATTAGCACACATCCTTGTGCGATTACACTGCATGACTCTCCCCTACACTACATCAGTTCAAACTTTCATAATCATCAATTTAGGGAAAGAGCTGTCGGTTCGATCTGGTCCGATCCGTCCAGGTTTGCAATTTGTATAAGTGAAATAGGGATAACTTTTTTTTAAGTGGACTGGACACCATTTGGATGAATAAATAATAGCACGTACAATTTAAAAAACAAAATAATATAGGAGCTCAATATTTTAACAAAGTCCACTGCAAGTGAACTTCATGTTAATATTATAATAAGACTGTTTTAATTGGTAATGCATTATATGTATTACGCTCACTACACCACTCAGTGTTAATCACGAAAAATGTCCTTTTAACACTATCCTACTGCTAAGAATTGTAAAATAAAACGCAATTGCTTTCGGTAGTTCTGAAAACTGCTCGGGATGTTTGTATTATTAAAAAACGACACCCCTTTCCATCAGTCTGCTCAGTTTTGAAAGTCAATTTCTCTCTCTTCTCTTGTTTTTGCACATATTGCTCTAAACATACTGAATAATAACAAAGAATGGTTAATCTAATGTCCTGTGTTACAAATAGAAATTAAACCTGCTTTTTTCAATTTTTCCCACTAAGGAGTTTCTCGAAACCATCCATTTAAAACAATTTATTGAAAGATTCCAATTATATATTTATAGCTTGCTCGGAAAGTAGCAAAATCGTCGCATCTGATATGCTTTTCTAAATAACAGATTTGCCAAATTTAATACAATGTTTGTCTTGAATATTCATAGCTCACCATAAACTATACAACTGGTATTATTATACCGTTCATAGTATTCTGGCGGGAAACTTCTGTCAATTATTCGGGACAACTCTACTGGATTGTTGTCTACAAGAAAGTCTAACTCCTAAGACGTACATATCTTTTCCCTCTTGGAGGATACCTACTGGAAAAAGTTATTCCGAATTGGATAATCCTCCAGTCTTTCAAGTGCTTTATCGTCATTGATTTAATAACGATTCTATTCTTAATTCCTCTCTTAAAATACAGAAATACCGATATCGAAAATTTAATTTCCGAAGCTTCTAATTGTTTGTGTCTTTTGGTTATATCCGTGTTTCTATTCCACAAAATAAAACTGGGAGAGCTTCTTTTACATTTTCGTAATTACTGTTATATCAATTGTGGTGTTAGGAGTTAAGAATAGTCAGATGAAGTGTCCCCCAGTAACAGTACTTAGACCTAGTACATCCAAGAAGTTCCTAGAACGGAAGGTTTGAGGTGAGATCAGGGTAACCAGATCTGGACGACGATGTGAGCTACCCTAACGATTTCAACATGACACCAGTTTTGACGTCGGCTAATCCTGCCTTAACAACCACCCACGTAGCCGCGAGAGGGTCCTGCCACCCTGAAACAACTGAGGTGAAAAACGTGAAAGGAAATAATGACAGAAATTTCGTTGCAGAAGGGGGGAAGACAGCATCGGGACTTCCGAATGTGAGGTTAGCACGGAGTCGTGTGACTTGGTAACTGTTTTATTTTTTCCCTGAACGCTATATTTTTGTACTGAATGCTTCTAAGGTTCCAAGTTGCTATCCTCTATCGTTGTCCTTATTCCTGCCAAATGTTTTAGTGTTTCTTTGGGGATTCGAGTTGTCCTCAAGTCCATTGCTGAATAAGATCGATGATGGGGCTTCCATCTCAAAACTCTCGGACCTCTTGCATCAATCTCAAGGAGATAGATGTCTCTTCTCCGAGATACTTCTAATCACTCAAACTTTGCTTTTCCAGTTTAATGAGAAAAAGGTGTGAGTCGTGCAATGGCAAAACTAAATGAAACTGTTCTGATGACTCTGGATTTCCAAAATGTCTTTAATATCAGCTTATATATTTGTCAACTAACCTGTACTTTGCATTTTTTCAACATGTTCTTTTTATCCACTTCCAAACAGTACTGCCACAGTTAAAAGTTTAATTTTTGCATTCAGTTCTATAACTTTAAATGCAGCCCGCCTCGGTAGCATGGTGGTAGCATGTCTGCCTCACGTTCAAGAGGTCCGGAGTTCGAATCTCGGTCAGGGATAAGTTACCTGGATAAGGTTTTTCCGGGGTTTTCCCTTATCCTGAAAGACGAATGTCGGGTAACTCTAAGCTCTATGGACCCCGGGCTCATTTGAGCATCATTTCACTCATTCCATTCATCGTCCGATATGACTTAACGTCGGAGGACGTAAATTACAAAAAAAAAAAAGAAAAAAAAAAAAGAAAAAACAATCTCACCTATGCCTCAAGTATTAATAACTTTGCGATTTTATAATTCACTGAATTCTGAGGATAATACACTGGCCACTTCCCGTCTTGAAACGTTCAAGACACTCGTCACTTCTGTCCTTCGCACCACGTTTTAAATGTACGTAATATTGACGAAGTTGCTTCGTACTTCTGGTTGTGACATTTGTATACGAATTAAAATCATTTCCAATCGTTTCCCATGTCACATCTTTCTGTCACATTCACCGCAACCGTTCCTCTTATTTTCCACAATATTCTTATATTTAGTTAGCGGCAATTGGACTAACAATTCTTTCTCGTTTGATGAGAGATTTGTCTCACGGCTTCTCTTCTGATTTCGTTCAACCGCCATTTTTTCAGCTGCGTGTAAACGAAAATAAAAATAAAAGCGCATCGCAGTACGTTCAGAAAATAATACGATTCATCTACAGCCTTCTATATCTGTAATATTTACAAGTCTCTCGGCGTTAACACATGGTTGTTGCCCACCTCAGTAGGGTAGATGGTAGCATGTCTGCCTCACGTTCAAGAGGTCCCGAGTTCGAATGTCGGTCAGGTTGAGTTACCTGGATAAGGTTTTTCCGGGGTTTTACCTTATCCTGAAAGACGAATGTCGGGTAACTCTAAGCTCCATGGACCGCGGACACATTGAGCATCATTTCACCCATTTCATTCATCGTCCGATATGAATAAATGTTGGAGGACGTGATTTACACATAAAAACCACGTGTTTGTTAACATTTTTAGAAAACAAGTTAGTGAAATGCAAGAATTTTAACACTTTTGTTAACTCTGTAACAATTTTTACGTTACATATTGTGACTTTGTGGGTTCGTGAAATTAAAAGTCCAGTTGCACAAACTCAAAATGTTCTTTATTTCCACCGAATTACAGTTGGTTCACTTACAAATCACGGCAGGATCACGTATCACACGCAATTACGCAACACTCAATTATGTACAACTCCTCTGATACACGTACGCAGTCTTCCAGTCCGTTCGCTAGCACTGCGCTCTTCACGGCTACTCGCCAAGAACGGACTAACTCGGCCACTGCAGCCCTTATATAGAAAGATCGCTGTTTCTAGAAGCTTCGCGGCTCGGAACATCATCCCGATTGTTCCAGACGTCAGGGAGAGGGGAAAGAGACGATACAGTGGCTAGTGATGCTTTTCCAACCATCCCCTCAGTGAACGCCACAAGATAAATGGGTAGGCGTGGGCTAAATGCCTCCTGTCGCCCACCCAGCTGCCAGTCGGTTGTGCCTTCCGATAATTGGGTGACAATATGTTAACGTCGATTTTAACATCTGTTGGTGAAATCGGGCATAAGATGATGATGATGATGATGATGATGATTTGTGTTTAAGGGCGCTCAACTTCAACGTCATCAGCGCCCGTTAAAAACAATTGTGGCAGAAGACATGTGTAAACTTACACACTAAGTAAAAATATATCTATTAAAATAATCATTTAAAAGAAAAAACAAAAACAAAGCCATACAACACTTAGAAAGGAACTTAGGACAACAATAGCCAGCGATAGACTATGAAACAATATATATATATATATATATATATATATATATATAAAGTCTGTCTACTGAACGCAAGTGCACGGCGGCCGCTTTCTTTGAGGAACCCTCATAATCGTTTTACAACATGGACCCTCCTCCTGACTGTCCTTTCTACAAGGTTGCAACATTTTAACATCACCGTCTTGCACCTAATGAAACAGAACAACAGGAAGTTGGAACTTTGGCAACTGAGACTCCACGCGGAGTAGACATGCAACTGTCATTTTCAGAAAATCTGGGTTGCTATTGGTCCCCAACGTCAGTGTTCCATTTCTGAAGTGTGGAGATAGATTTATGACGGTCATTAGTGGGCGGAAAGGTCAGGTTCTTTGAGGTCCCTTTGAGTGGGAACTGCACACACGTTAAAAAAACAGACTTTATATATATATATATATATATATATATATATATATGAAATAACAGACTATAAAAATAAAAACGACTAAATCCTAAAATCAACTCTAGTGATGTAACGTAGGACTTTTTGTGATTGTTTCCTAAACTGTGAACTAAATACGAGAACCAAAGATGTAAACGGTTGTTAACGCACCTGAATATAACGCTATATGTATATTTATGATCTTGTTTACAGTAGTATTTTACACATCTCGTGACCCAGATCTTGTTACTGCACTCCATTTCCTCTATTATGTGAGAGTTTCCTGTCATTCTTTGCTCATATTCTTGTGGTCAGATGCCGTTATAACCTGCATATGCTATACAAAAGTACATACATTGTTTGCTCTTGGTTCCTGAAAAACTGGAAAGGTACGACTTAGGCAACTTCAGCAGGATAACGTGACCACATGCTCGCCTAGAATTTGACCGTATTGTGTTTCTTTTTTCAGAGGACGAAGACTGCCTGTTGCGCGAGGTGTTTCTGTGGTTTACCTCAGTTATTCAACTAAACGCAATCCAGTAATTTAATACAAAGCCACGACGCTTGCTTCTCCATCCATCATCATTGCTTAACTAGCGTTCTAAAACTGACACTGATATCAATGTGCAATCAATGCTTGAATAACAAACGAATGGAGGGCATAAAACAAACAGGAAGTTGAACACGCAAAGAGAAAATTAAAAGTGCTTAATTGCACAATTTCGACAATATGCTGTCATCAACGAAATGTATCTTTTTTCTCATTAAAATTTTCCTAGATGTTTACGTCAGATTTACTAATCCTTGTTTCACATAAGCTTGCCCCGTATCTCTTAACGGTCACGTGAACTTATCACCTCTCATTGGCTGCTATTGCAGTATAGACTGTTGTGCGGTAAAAATTAGTTCGTTATTTAAAATGGCGATATATCTCTATATGTTGGAAGAGAATTGTCAAATTTATATTTTCGTAACTGTTTTATTTAAATATATTACGCAACAGAGTTGATTTATCTGAAATGCATGTTAATTCTTAAACGAAGTAAAGAGGAGGTTCCTTTGCTCTCAAGCACATGGCACGATAGCACGTGATTTAGCGGTAGTGATGACATATTTGTTTATATGACTTTTATCACTGACCTTGTTTTGAACTGGATTAGTCATATATCGCCATTCGAAGGTGTGTTGTGCTGAGTGCGAGAGCTAAATTATTTTATTGATCGTTTATTGCGCGTGTACGTATTATATGTATAATGGCAGATTCTACCGCCAGTTTTTCGCTGTAGCATCACAAGGGAAAACCTTCACAAAACGGCGAAAAAAGAATTGTGGTGCACTCACAGAGAAGAATCCGTCTTTGTCAGTGAGAGAAGTCGAACAGCTGTGCTCTGAACTTACAGGTGTGTTAGATGCATAGGAATATCGCGACATGAAATTGAGACAACAGGAAAACTTACCACTTCAGGGGCATATTGCTGTGTGGCAAAGACGTTATTTAAGGACAATCAGATTGTGCCGGGATACAAATCGCAAACTATACTACCTTGAGGAGACTTGGGTGAATGAAGGACACACGACAAGTATAGTGGAACAGGACTTTTAAGACCGAAAGACAAGCACTTTTGCAAGGTATGTGTGCTGGTTTTAAAAAATCCCAGTGGAAAAGGCCGAAAGCCTTTCATTATAAACTTGTTTCAGTTTCATTGCTCATTCATTCAGTTTCAACTTACTCAGTTTCATTATAAAGTTGTATTTTTGCATGCCTTCATATCCTTATTTGTATGATTTTTTTTCGATCTTCCTGGCAATTATTATGACGTTTACTGCAGGTTTAAATGTGACGGGAAGGCACCGCCTATGGCCTATGGCGCGAAAGCATTAGCCAATTAGGGTGAGGGGGAAGGTAGTTGCACGCGGAGTGATACATGTCAGCGGAGCAAGGTTATATGAAACAGAGATTAGTACTACATGGCAAAGCGAGAAAGTGTATCGGGAAAAATTCACAACACAGATGTTTACCTCAGCTTATCGCACATACACGGCGAGTCCAGTGTACATATAGTCTGTTCAGATATAATAATGTCTTCTGGACAGCAATGCGTCATACATCGGCAGACGCGAGAAAACATATCATATAGACTGCGCAGCTTCCAATCGCTCTATTTGTGTTACGTAACTTACTGTACATAAACTTACTAATATTTCACTGTTCTAATCGACCAGAGACGATCACAGCGATGGTCAGCTGAAGGTCAATACGCCTCAACGCTCTGTCGAGTAATGCTTAATATATGCGCAAAACAAGATTCGTGCTGACTTTGGGCTTCTAATCTCTGTTTCATATAACCTTGCCCCGCTGACATGTATCACTCCGCGTGCAGCTACCTTCCCCCTCACCCTCATTGGCTAATGCTTTCGCGCCATAAGCCATGCCTTCCCGTCACATTTAAACCTGCAGTAAACATCATAATAATTGCCAGGACTGAAAAATTTAATGACATAGCCGGGATTTGAACCACGGATCTTCTGGTTTCCGTCTGTCATTGAATTTTTCAGTCTGGCTCTGTCTTTCTATACTTTAGCCTACACACGGCTAGTGTGAAAGAGCAATTAATTTCCATTAATTGACCTAATAGTGGTTAACTATAAAGTCCGGGACATAAAGTACTTACACGTAGTAAGTCATCATTAAGGTAGTTGACTCATGTGTTTATGAGAACTCCTAAGTGGTTTACCGAGGGAAATACGAGTCAGTTGGATAATTTAATGTCAAATAGGCACGTTGGTCATAGCTCAATGGTTAGAGCGGCTGGACGGAGAACAGAACATCCATGGTTCAAATCCAGGCTATGGCATTGAATTTTACAGTCTGACTCTACGTTTCCACAATTATGCCAAGGATGTTTACGCCCGAAAAAATACATCACTCTCCATCATATTTGAACCGGCGACCTTGGGGAACCAAAGATAGCATGTTACCCCCAGATAGAGGACAGCACGATAACTAGGAATGATACCTATCCGTCAAAACATAGGTTAAAACTAACGGAGATACCAAGGCGGGACTCCACCACTCCTCTTCAGGAGTGAAAGATATTGCCTGCCAAAACATAAATAATTGCAAATAACCAGGCTTCCATATTTCATAGAAGGAAAGCGAATTAAGACATTTCTTTATATATTATATATGTATATTAAACTAAAGTACTGCCTTCTTACAATGGAAATTTCTAGTTTCAAGTTAATTAGTGAATCAAATCTTGTTTTGAAACAATACGAGTTGATAAAGTCACTTCCAAATATTAAATATCACATCGTATACCTATAGCATTTAATGGAAATTGTGTTGTAAAAGCAACAAATTGTTAAGCATTTATGTAAGCACTAAAACAATTTCAAATAATCGCGTACTGGAACACAAGGACCTCTATCCAAACAAGGATCATTTACTTTAAACCCAGCATTTGATGTCCTATAAGATAATACCTTTACTATGGACGTAACAGCTGCAATCAACATCAGCCAGGGACATATCCTTACCGTGAGCACATTTTAGGAACAAAGCTGTCATTGATACCAAATAAACAAACAGAATGCCACCAAAAGTAACCAGAGAGCATTATAAGGGGGCAAATAAGTCACAGTTGGCTTTTGGGAAATGCCAATAGCTTGAGTTTCCTATAAACTTTTCCGCCCGAATATACTTTATTTTATTTTAAATCTAAAGAATGTTCATAGAACTTAAGACGCTGATGGAAGGAATTTCTTAAACACAAGATATCTTGATTCGATACAAGAGGAACGCTTTTGTTAGCGTGAAAAATTGAAGTATTAAGGATAATATCTGATGGCTATCTTTCTCCGACAATGCTTTAGCTCTTGCTCATTAGTCTATCCGAGAGCTTAATTTGCTCGTTGGCGCATTTCTCCATAAATGGATTAGCAGAAGAGAAACGCTAGAGAATGTAGTTATAGGTCATTTATTTTCTTGAATACAATGGTGAAGGACTCATTTTTATGTAAAATTGCGTATACATTCATCAGATGACTGAACAAAGTCACCCTTTTCTCATCGACTCTTTAAACTTAAGGCATTTACTCTTATATGAACGATAATACAACTATTCTGTCTCAAACTAGAGTAATCCTGTTGTAAACATGTGGGAGTGGAGAAAGAGTGACACAGACACTGTAGGGAACATCCTCTATAAACACCCATGCATTTCCCTCCATCAATCACTAGCCTAAGAGAGTTTTGTTACGGTATCTCTGTCTCTATCTTTCTTCACTCCCATATGTTTACATCAAATTATTTCTAGAATTTTGGTCAGAATTGAAGGACATTAATGGTGCACAAAATACAAAACAATGGGTCTAATCAGTATCTAATGTTCAGAAGAAATTCTCACAATAGTCTGCACTATATACATGACTTCAAAACCGACATTCACACTACTGAGAACTAATAAAATGACTTCTTTGTGTTCGAATGGTCAGAGTCCTGGGCTCCCATTACAAAGGTCATGGATTCGGTTAAAGCCCGGGAAAGAGGATTAATCTTAACTAGAATTGTCCACTATCCTGGCAGTGTGAATGTGAGTTTCAATGTAAAATGAAAAATTACAGTTTAATGATAATAACGCTATCACTGTTTCTTAAGTCAAAACCCCTGATATGAGCACAGAAGTTAATATAAAGGAAGCAAAAAAAAAAAAAAAAAAAAAAAGAATTGGTTATAACCAGATATAAATCTGAGACTGGAATACTCTGGTGGAAAAACACAAATGTAAAACTGATATAGAAGGATGAAAGTTAGGATGATTTATATGATTGGTTTTCAGGTAGCTTGTATGTACACTGAACTCTCTTCCACCGCTTTATAGGACAGTTTCGAGTTAATCTCTGTGTGAATAACTTGCAAGCAATACTTTTTAGTTTAACTTCAAAGCCTTGATGACAACAGTATACGGCTGAAGTTACTGTCTGCCCACCACAACAAGGCAAGTGGAGCATGAAGAGGAAAAGGGATTTCGTAGTGGATCTGTTGTCTACGAAATTAATGTATGAGAGTGTATATGAGACATCAATGCTGCCAGATCTAATGCTGGTTTCAGTAACTGCAGTAATGTGAGTTATTTGGCAACACTGTATTTTACACGAACCTAGCATCCTTACCATATCCGGTAGGCGAGCATAAACACAGCAAAAGTGATTACGTTACACATTCCTCTGCCTTGCCTTCTTGTGATGGGCAGACAGTATGTGCCTATCTGCTTTCGTGTACGTACTACCCGGCAGATCGTTGAGCTTCAGTAACCACTGCTGCTATCGTCATCTTATTTGCTGATTACAGTCTCATTTTTAAAAGAAGACACGTGAAGATCAAGCAAGGACGCGAAGGGTAAGAAGGGAAGGTCGTTGCTATGTAACGTAAACAAAGGTTGCCAGGTTGGAATACCCTGGTGAATTACATACTCCTCAGCTCAGTTATCGCTAGTTGTATGCGGGAAACACGAGTATTCAGTTGCGCAGTGTATTACTAGCCTACTTTGTTAAAACACAATTAAAATACGATTTTATGGAAGCAAGACGTAGTAGCGGTAGGATTAGAGGTGGACCGAGGAATCATGGCCCAAGGCAAAGATCAGCTTAAGGTCGGGTTGTTACATTGCATAGCCAAGCTAGAAAATTTGTCTGTTCTCTTAGGGGATTCTTCCAACAGGGAACAGCTTATTCCTTTTATCCAAAAGCAACAGCTCCATGTCAGTAGATATGCTTGCACGTAAAAGAATCCCTGTGGGTCAAAATTTCGACATATCGGCGACGTTGATATGAACATGTGAATTAACAAAGTCGTTGATAATAATATATTGCGATATCAATGTATACGGAACGAGGAAAGGTTTGAAAATCCAAGGCGCTTGCACCGAGTATTTTCAATTCTCGATATTGCGTTATGTACTTAACACATGTGTATCGCACATTTATTTTTTGCGCTATGTGTATTTATATCAATCTGAATTTTGGTAGTTACGATATTAGCTGAAATATTAATAAATATAATTGAATATAAGTGTAAGAGTTTTAGAACGTATACCGCGTATGTGTTGATAGTGCGGCTTTTATTTTTGTTTGTTTGTAATTTTACCTCCTCCAACGTTAAGTCATATCGGACGGTGAATGGAATGGGTGAAATGATGCTCAAATGTGTCCAGGGCCCATAGAGCTTAGAGTTACCCGACATTCGTCTTTAAGGATAAGGGAAAACCCCGGTAAAACCTTACCCAGGTAACTCACCCTGACCTAAATTCGAATTCGGGACCTCTTGAAGGTGAGGCAGACACGCTGCCACCTACGCTACCGAGGCGGGCGTTGCTAGTGCGGTAACGTCAACTTACGATGCATAGCAACAATAACGTAAGTGTGGAATTTTAGCTACATAGTGCAAAAATTATTTAAAAGAACTCGCATGTGAAGATGCTACAACGGAGTGAATGTGTGAAAAACTTATTTCTGTTTTTAAAGTAGGCTAATACAGATTAACGTTACATATTTTGTTGAGATGAGATAACTTGAACTCTTGTTTATGTTTCGAGTGTTAAGAGGATAAAGAAAGGGGATCTGCTGGGCAACATTGCAAGCACCCACGTGGAGTAATAGATGGCCTTCACGTATCTTCTTTTAAAAATCGGACTGTTGAAAGAGTTTCTTGTTTGTAATTTACGTCCTCCAACTTTAAGTTATATCGGACGATGAATGGATTGGGTGAAATGATACTCAAATGAGTCCAGGGTCCATGGAGATTAGAGTTACCCAACATTCGTCTTGAAGGATAAGGGAAAACCCCGGAAAACCCTTATCCAGGTAACTCACCCTGACCGAGATTTGAACTCGGGACCTCTTGAACGTGAGGCAGACACGCTGCCATCTACGCTACCGAGGCAGGCTGTTGAAAGAGTGAAATATTAGTCAGATGGTGTACAGTAAGCAACGAAACACAAATGGAGCACTTGCGAGCTGTTTGTCTGATATGTAAGTTAGTCAATTATTATGCACAACACGGGTGCATAATCTTAAAAAATAAGCTTAGAGATTATAAACGAATTAAATATGTACCCACGTAATTATTTATTATAATAGTTTTCCAATAATGAAAATGAGGATATCTGCAATTTTCATAACGGTAAAAATATGGAAAACCATCTAAATTAGTTACTACACTTTTGTTTTTAAATGACTATTGCAATTATAGGAAGTGCACTGTAATATAACGAATATTTCTAGTGTGATCAATATGTACAACAGGAATAATTTCTAAAAAGGTGATTTACTCAACTGGCAAATGCGTAATGATAAACGTATTATCAGTAATGTTCTATCACTGAAAGATGTCTCACTGTCATTGTCGCTATTATCGTATACTAATCATCAACCTCCAACTTCTTGTTTCAGTAATCCATTCCTCTTCCCAATGATTATCATAATTATAAAATCTTTTAGTCTTCTAGATATAAAACCTATGTAATTAAGGGAAAGCTTTTCGTATTAAATAATTTCTATAATTATACGTGTATATGGTAATAGGACTAATTTTCTGAACTGTGGCCAGTCTGTTCAAAAAGGCCACTGCCGTAATATAAACCACATGATATAAATGCATCACAATGTTAAGCTATACAAAATTATGCGTATATAATTTTAGATACCATTATTGCAATTACTAATGAAATACTATCTCATGTTAATTTAATAAAGATGAATCTGAATGCAAATATAAAGAATAAATAAACGGTTTAATTAAATACCAAGACTTAAAGACAATATTCTTTATTTATAACTTTGAAGGATATTAGTTTAATATCAACATATTCATAAATTTGGTTTAGATCACATTATATAAAATAAATCCCACCTCTCCGACATATAATGATATGCGTTATGCAAAATATGCTACGGAAATGAAAGATAGGCAACAGTTCTACTGACTTCGATTCATTGTACCTGGAGGATTAAAGTGCTATAGGTATAAATCCAGACAATTCATCAGCAGAGTCTACTGAGAAATCACAAAGGAATTTTGATTCCCTCTTCCTTTTTCTTCACAATAATCAATCACGTTATATATGATTTCTCGCGCCTGCCGATATATGGCACGTTGCTGTCCAGAAGACAAGATTATATCTGAACAGAGTGTATATGCTGGTCTCGCGTGTATGTGCGATAACTTCACGTAAACATCTCTGTGTTTGGAATTTTTCCCGGTACGCTTCCCCGCTTTGCCATGTAGTACATCTACCGTTTAGCTCTGAAATGGCCGTTGTCTTCAGAAACTTCCATTACTTAAAAGCCGACGTTTACAGAAAACAGCCGTCATAATTTAGACACATCAGAAGTATCTATAACTGCTTTTGTTTCTTTTTTATTTACAACATGATGGTGAAGTGTATATCAAGAGTGGATATTAAGGAACCTCCAATTAAAATTTGATCAAAATAAAATTTAAATTAAGTTTTAAAATTTATATGCCACATTTATCTGATGCACATATAAGCGATGTTTATATTTGTAGATGTTTATACTTTAAATGGAATATTTTGAAAAGAAAGACGATGTTATAAACTTAGATTTTTATTACTTATTTCATTTTGAATATTACCTTCTTCAAAACGAAACATAATACTTGTGTATTCTTTATAATGTTGCAGAAAAAGCATATGAAATATATAATTTTAAACAAAAAATAGACTCTTTAGGAATAAAATCGTAATTCCACGAAGTATTTAAAAGTTTAAAAGTTTAACTTCTTTAACTTCTTTGTAATGTTTCATTTATATGAAACGCCTCTAACATCAAAAACTTTTTATTTTAAAACAATGCTTCAATAGCAGTTATGTTCACTTGCTTATAGTAGTGTTAATCTCTGGGTTTGTATTACCGTTTGGTTATTATATTAAATTCACACACACACACACACACACACACACACACACACACACACACACACACACACACACACACACACACACACACACACACACACACACATCGTATTCATACTCTCATTCACTTTTAGAACCTAGAGAGAATGAGAAATAATCCTGGTTAAAGAACAATTCTCTCCATCCTGAAATCGAACCGGCTACCTCTAGAGTTGAAGGCCAGCATGCTAAACATCAGACCACATTGGCAGCCATAGTTTTATTTGTTGAGTTTTTCAAGAATATCATCTGAAATACTCAAACTGGGTGCATGAAAAGTCCATCCTAATTAATATTTGTGGAGATTAGAAACCCTTTTTTGCCAAAAAGAGGAATTACGCTTCAGAATTCTATCAACTTAACAAATACTGACCATTAAACGCGTAAAAAGTAGCTTAAACGTAGAGGATGTATAAAATGAAATGTATTTTCCAATCTGTAGTTCATTTTACAATTAATTTGACATCTCAACTAAGGTATTCACAGCAGTGAAGTGAAACCAGCTTCTATCACTTGATTTTGTGCAATGTGGATGATATTCTGATACCTATCTCTGCTTGGCTTAAGTTAGATATGAATAAATTCTTGCTCGATTCGATCGCAACCCTCATTGGCTGGAGAACAGTTCGTTTACCCCGCTTCCATCCAGTCTATCAATCATGGACATATCTTCTCCACATGATAGGAGCTGGCTTCACTTTACTTCACCTTACTTGCAATGTTAATGTAATAAGAAATGCTTTATACAAAATTTATAGGTTTTTTAATAAAAATATTGTATAAAGATTGGGTCAAAATCTCCCAAAGATATGACAAATCTCAAGAAACTTGGCAGGTGGTCTTAGGCGCCATCTGGAAGAGGATCGAATTTCAAAAATTAAAGCCATGTACTCTTCCCCTTTATTCAGGAGTTGTATTTCCTAAAGAAAGATTGAAAATATTGATCAGTATCTGGTTTCGTTCCTCCCATTTGCTCGAAAGGCATGACGTACTGTCACATGCACTACGCCTGATCAAAGCGTTGACACTAATGGAGAGCAGTGAAGTTGGATTTGTCGTATTTTGCGGTCTACCTCTTCTCTTGCCCTTCATGATCCTAGTTCACTTTTTAACCACCTTGGTGATACACTTGATTAGAGCATCGATCCGAAACAAGGTGCAAAAAGGAGGGCGCATAGGTTCGAATCCTGTTTGGGTCACGCTCCATGATTGAGGTTTTTGTTTGTGGTTTTTCCTTCACCTCGCCGGACAATCTCAGGAAGTTCCAACATTTCGGTCAACCTTTCTTCATTGTTCAGTCATTATATCTAGGTGTGCATCACTATTTAAAACATTAAAAAACCTCTTAAAACTACTCTTTACACGTAAATGCTTCCTTCTTTATTTGTTATTTTATAAAAATGGCTTCAAATATATTAAAGCACTAAATGTTTAATATGTGCAGAAATAATAATAATATCTCTATCTTCAACTCTACGAAATAGTGGAGTACCTACTGTTCATTCAAAATCAATTGTTATGATTTACTGTAACTGGTGAATAATAAAAATACAGTTTGTATCTAACAGCACCGCAGCTATCACTTAGGCCACCTGTATGCTTTGTACCTACAACGAAAAGTTAAAACTATTTCTGCAAATGTCTGTCTCAAATGGATTAGGTAGCAAAATAATCTTTTGTAAGGTTATTTTGTAAAAGTTCATTTATATTCTCTATTATACATCCAAATTCTAAATTTAAAAAATCCTCCAACCGGGAATTGCATCCAGGACCTCTGAATTTGGGAACTATAGTGTGATAACCACTAGACCACAGAGGTAATCAGAGGTCTTGTATTCCACTCAAAAATTACATCAAAAACGTTTTGAGAATTCACAAAATACGTATTTTATATCGCCCCAAATCCAATTAAATAATTTTAGAAAGGGTCTGTTTATATGCTTGCGGAGTGTAAGTATGATCAACATAATTTAAAAAAAACATGAAGTCGAATAAATACAAACTTGGTATTCAAGTTCTATATCTTCTAAACTTTCAATATAAACATTTTAAACAATGGAGCGTTTTTCGAAGGTTCTTATTTTCACAAAACCTAATATAAATATTTTGATTAAACTACGTTATAGTAAAGATATTTACACGACAAATAAAATGTATATCTTCTAGCCTGGGAAATCATTTTCATTCGGGAGGAATGTTGCATGATCTTTATAACTACTAAACATCAAGTAGTAGATGTAAGTCTACCTAACAATAAATATCTCTTTAAAACACACATTTTACTTAAAATAACTTTTCTGTAGCATAAGCCACTTTCGAGATATTCATTATTAATTTTATTGTTCGAGATATTCAATATTATTGTTAGTCCTGTTGATATTTACTGTTTCTCGCGACTGCATTGAAAGATTGCGAATTTAACTGCTTGATCTTTTCTACCAAGTACATAGTAAGTAGAGAAGGTATTACATACTGAAATTTCATGAGAAATATAAGTTTTGAGGCCCTAAATCTAAAAAAAAAAAAAAATTAAAAAAAGCATTTTTAGAATAAAATCTATGCGTGTGTGTATATACATATATATGTGTGAATAGCATAATCCAAAAATGAAATACAGGTTAAATACCAAACTTGATGTTTAAGTTCAATATGTACAAGGATGCGACATGATTTTCATGAAAATTCCCCGGGCTAGTTTGCATGGAGCAGTGCAGAAAATGTTGAAATTCTCAGAAAAGATCCGAATGATTTTGATTAAAATTTGTGCATATGTTCAAGATTAATGACAGATGAAAATACATGTAAAATATTAAATTTTCTGGAAATGTCCTTAGAAAGCCTTTTCATTCTGTATGACTTTTATGTAACTCTGAAACGTCAAAGACAAAAATCTTACAGTACCATAAGTGTAGATCTGTTAAAACATTTATATAAGTTAAATTTTTTTGTACAGTGAAGCATTTGCGAGTTATTCCTCGTTATACTTATGAATCTTATAATATTTATAATTATCTAAAATGAGAAGACATCCTTTTTTATCTCTTGACCGTGCAAAGAGAATGGAATTTTAAAGTCATTGCATAGTGACCAGCTCTTTAAAGATCGAAATATAGTTTAAAGCTTACCGTATCCCCATATTCTCCCTGCCTACAAGTAAATTAGCAACAAGATAATTTCTGCAAATGTTTATCAAAAAACTTTCAGTAGGCCGAGTAAGAACTGTTTGACAAGAATAGAGAAAGTCATGTGAGTAAAACACATTATATGTCTTTATTTATGATCGATCAGTATTATAGCGACTTACGGATTCTATTCATAAAGAATATTGGTAAGTGTATAATTAGCTGAGGGTGACTATAAGACCCTACTGGCGAATCTTAGGGGAAACTAGTCCACAAATTAATTATACTTATTGAAGTCAGTTCAATAAAGCGTCCAAATCTTAATTATTCTCTTCCAACACTTGCTCCATCAATATTCTCTTTTAATCTATCTATAAGGAATGTGAGCTATTTCTGCAAAGATTGTCTACCTTTATGTAGATCGAATAATAAATTCATAGGCATAAAGGGCAAGAAAGTTAGGTAAATATGGCGCATCAAATTTTTAAATATTAAAGCCAAGGTACATAATAGAATACGAAAATCTAATTTCCTTGTAGTATGTCTCCAGATCTGAAGAAACCAGAAGTGTACCTTTGTTAGTCTGTCCCAGATGGTGCAGCTGCAGTTAAGCGATAAAAGATAGCCCGTTTCGGCATAAATAACAGGGCAAACTAGTTCATACTCAATTGGTTGCCGTCAGCTTCAACCAGCTTTCATCACCGATATGGTTTCCACAAGAATGGTTTCATATCCAGTTGTCCTTATTTGTATATCTAATCATATTGTGCCAGTTCAGTCCGTGAGTTCCATAGTTTGTAAGTTTCACCAACGAGTAGTCTTATTTTGATGCATATTTTAGATGGTGGGCCATAACTCATAAAAATGGGATTGTATTGAATCCATGACATGAATTTGTCACGTTGCACTGCAAAAATAAACTAGCCTCCAAAACTGAACATTCAACATTCTCGAAAATATTCTCAAAAGTAATTTTATACACTAGAATTAAATTTGTAAGGTAAGCCGAATGAATCGGCTATTTGTTATGTAAATATGAAAGCTTTTACCTTATATTGTAGCCTGTACATTTTAGATTATGTTAAATGCTACGATTTTCGATGAAGAATTTTCTGTATACTTCCTTTTTCATTTTTATTCCGAGAGGAAACAAATCCTAATCGCCCACAATTAGAGGATGAATAGGACTGTCATAGCGGACGAAACGGATTGGAAAGGAAAACACTGGAACATAATGTAATCATGACAACAAAATAACACATATCTACACTTGTATATTCATATGTTTATGCATCTCACAGACGTTGTCCACATTACTTCTTTCTCTCACCGCCTACACAGATTTCGTGGCACAATTTTCCATTTTTCTGGGCTCATCTAAACACTATTTCACCAATTTCCTTCATCGTCCGATATGACTTAACGTTGGAAGACATAAATAAAAACATTGAATCCCTCGCCTTACCTCGATTAAAAATCCTGCAAGTCTGAAGGCAGTAAGGTGGCAACCCCACTATCAGACTGCGCTTGCATAGGGCTTGTAACTCTATCAAGCAAGATTTTCTTACTAAAAAGCTTAAAGGAATGAAGAATAGGAAGGCCACAGGAGAACATGCAATAAATGCAGAATTATTGAAATATGGTGGACCGATACTAAATAAAAAATTTTGAATTTAATTAATAGTTGTTGGAATGGATGCAAAATCCCAAGATCCTGGACACATGCTCGAATTATTTCTATTTTTAAGAAAGGTGCTCGAAACAAATGTGAGAATTATAGGGGAATAAGTACTTTAAACACAGGATATAAATTATATGCAAGAATCTTAAGTAAAAGGTTACAAACCATTACAGATGTTCTACTTTTAGAAGAAAAAAATGGTTTTAGAAAAGGACGATCCTGTACAGATGCTACCTTTACAGTTAAGCAGATAAATACATATAGCCTTTATTGATTATGAAAAAGCGTTTGATCATGTAAATAGGAAAAAATTGTGGGAAATCATGACTCGAAGAGGTTACACAAATCATCTCATTAAAGTTCTAAAATCTATATATAAGGATACAACAATCAGCATACATATTGGAAATGGAATGTATAGTAAATGGATGCATACAAATCAAGGTGTAAGACAGGGTTGCAGTTTGTCTCCTATCTTATTCATAATTTATATAGATGATCTGATTAGAGAGTGGATGTTTAAGATTAACGGAGGCATTCATCTTGAACCAAATTTTACTCTTAAGACGATGCTATTTGCGGATGACCAAATAATTATAAGTAAAACTGAAGACGAGTTGCAAAGAGCAGTATATATTTTACAGAAGTTATGTAAGAATTATAATTTCAAAATTTCCACAAATTAAACAAAAACAATGGTGTTTCGAGGTAAAGACACTATTAGAACCAAAATAGTAATTGATATTATCTTAGAGCAAGTTACGGGTTGTAAATATTTGGGAACATATGTCAGTTATAAATATGAAAATGATTTTAAAAATAAATTACCAATGTTTCAACAAATATGCTGCATAATAGATAGAAGCCTAAAAACTAAAACCAGAAAAGAAACACGGATGAAATTTTATGAAGTAATGGCTGTGCCTGCTTTTCTTTTTGGTTCTGAAACATGGACATTAACAAAATCAGACAAAAACAAAATACAGGCTGCCGAATTGAGATTTTTAAGAGCAGTAAAGGGACGTACTCTTTTAGATAAAATTCCAAATGAAAAAATAAGAGAAGATTTAGAAATAAGTTCTTTAGAAGAAAAAATAATAAATTATAGAAATGACTGGAGAGAGCATATTGAGAGAATGCCGAGAGATAGGATCCCAAGAAGAGTTATGAACTATAAACCTAGAGGAAAGAGACATCCGGGAAGACCACGAAAACGATGGTCAGACATGTTTTAAGCCGGAACACACAGCATTGCTTAGCCCTTGGAGTGAAGAAGAAGAAGAAGAAGAAGAAGAAGAGGAAGAAGAAGAAGAAGAAGAAGAAGAAGAAGAAGAAGAAGAAGAAGAAGAAGAAGAAGAAGAAGAAGAAGAAGAAGAAGAAGAAGAAGAAGAAGAAGAAGAAGAAGAAGAAGAAGAAGAAGAAGAAGAAGAAGAAGAAGAAGAAGAAGAAGAAGAAGAAGAAGAAGAAGAAGAAGAAGAAGAAGAAGAAGAAGAAGAAGAAGAAGAAGAAGAAGAAGAAGAAGAAGAAGAAGAAGAAGAAGAAGAAGAAGAAGAAGAAGAAGAAGAAGAAGAAGAAGAAGAAGAAGAAGAAGAAGAAGAAGAAGAAGAAGAAGAAGAAGAAGAAGAAGAAGAAGAAGAAGAAGAAGAAGAAGAAGAAGAAGAAGAAGAAGAAGAAGAAGAAGAAGAAGAAGAAGAAGAAGAAGAAGAAGAAGAAGAAGAAGAAGAAGAAGAAGAAGAAGAAGAAGAAGAAGAAGAAGAAGAAGAAGAAGAAGAAGAAGAAGAAGAAGAAGAAGAAGAAGAAGAAGAAGAAGAAGAAGAAGAAGAAGAAGAAGAAGAAGAAGAAGAAGAAGAAGAAGAAGAAGAAGAATCCCTCGCCTTACCTCAATAGGCTTGCCCGCTCTTGTAGCGATATTTATTTTTGCCAGTTTGCAGCACTGATTTAGTAACTACCATAAGAAGGATTGTGGATGTAAGAAAGTCTATTTCTGGAGCAATTTCAATGCACAATCGTTATAAATCTGTCTTAAACGAACTTAAAAAATAACAAAATAGAGCTCTTACATGCCTCCTTTTCGGAAAAGAAGCCCGATTCCTCACTTAGACTGAAAAAACACAATCGTACTGTACACATAACTGTCTCAGGTAGTTATAACTTCTTCGCCCACAAAGGTCGTTCCAACACAATACACTACCGCCTCCTAGGGAGCAGATTCTGGAAAAAACTAATCGAGTCACCAACCAGCCCAAATATCCCACGCTTACCTTACTTGATTTAAAATACTCACTACAAACTTAAGATTCATTAAAGTTTTATTTATTTAAACTTCTCAAGCATTTCAAATATTAGTTTCATTGCGTACGTCTTGTTCGCAAACTTTGCATACAAGAATTGTGAGCAATTATAAATACTTAGGACGAAGGGGAATATTTAAGCATTTTTGTCACCATGTCAACATTTCTTGTTTTGAGGGTTGGACTTTGAATTGTATTTAAAACAATAAGTAAATGAAACGTTAAAGAATGTTACAAGTCTAATCTCTCTATTTACAAATGACACTATGACAAGGTTCGGAGGGGGAGAGTGAGCGCTTCAACCAATGAAATGGCTTGTACCTATGTCTTTGAAGGAGCATTCTCCGGAAGGGAAAAATGAGGCTAGATGATACTAAGGGTTTCTAGAAGAGGTGCCAACCAAGAGCAAGGTCTCTAACACCCCGATGGTGGCTCGTACAACTCCTGTGTCTCACGAATCCTCTAAAAGAATGTAACAAGACTAATCTCTCTATTTACAAATGACACTATGACAAGGTTCGGAGGGGGAGAGTGAGCGCTTCAACCAATGAAATGGTTTGTACCTATGTCTTTGAAGGAGCCTTCTCCGGAAGGGAGAAATAAGGCGAGGGGATACTAAGAGTGTTCAGGAGAGACGACAGAAGAGTGCAAGGTCCTTAAGAAATACAGATTTAAACACCCCGATGATGGCTCATACAACTCCCGCGTCTCACAAATCCCCTAAGGGGCCTTGAACTAGATTTCCCCGATTCGGAGAACAAGGATTTATAGAACGCAATGTACGTGCCATGCACGCCAGAACTCCCAACAACAATGGGATCTCTGAAATAGCCAACCATGACTGAAATATGAAATGAAATGAAAAGTAAGGTAAAATGAATGGAAGAATGTAATTACCCTTTCCAACATTCTCTGACCTAAGGAAACCCCCGAAAAAGCCATGGGTGAGGAAGGTCAGCAACTTTAGTACACTTTAAAACTTAATACACTGTAAAACTCGTTCTGTTACACTTATTTCAGAAATATTTCACAATTTGTGTATTTTTTCATTGATAAGCTATACTTGCAGATTAGATATGGCCTATATACCTCCTATTTCCATGAATATTCATACTACAATGTATCTAACGTTCAACTTTAAGATAATCTAAATTACTTTATTTACATTTACATTTCTAAATAGTTCAGATGTATACTAAATCAGTTAACAGTTCTTGATTCCAGATTTAAACATATATACAATTCCGGCTAAAAATGATAATTTATGATAATGATATGATATTTATTTCTTTAAATAGCTTCTGTTACACTGCTCTGTCTACTTGATCTTTAATATAATCAGACATTTCCAAATGTATCTTTAGAATTGAAGGTCTCTATGGAGGAATTTCATTATTACTAGTTCTGCGTATTAGCAAGGGAAGATATAGTCAAACCCGCCTCGGTAGCGTGGTGGTAGCGTGTCTGCCTCACGTTCAAGAGGTCCCGAGTTCGAATCTCGGTCAGGGTTAGTTACCTGGATAAGGTTTTCCCGAGGTTTTCCCTTATCCTGAAAGACGAATGTCGGGTAACTCTAAGCTCTATGGAATCCGGGTTCATTTGAGCATTTCACCCATTCCATTCATCGTCCGATATGACTTAATGTTGGAGGACGCAAATTACAACAACAAAAAATATCTACTCTTAGAAATTCTCTGTGCAACATTTTACTTATTTTATGCAGAATGTTTGGTTACTGTTGTGGGAAGTGTTTGTGTGTGTTACAGATTTTGTGCCAAGAAGATTGTTTTATTGTTTTGTCCTTAAAATAAATTTGAAAGATTAAAATGATTATGACAGGAGTTGGTAACGAAAGACGCAAAAGCAAGCAAGATTATTTTTCTGTTTGTTCATGTTAATGGAGTGTTAAGTCGACCACAAAGAACATTTTCGGCACCTGCTATTTGCGTTTAACCTAAAGATGTTAAAGTCACATAAGCTCCTCTCGGGTGCTCGACTTGACACTCCATTCTATTGATCTCAAAAGAACAAACAGCATATAAGCGTACAAAAACTAAGCACACTATTTTGTAGAACACATCATTCTCTGTAAATAATGCCTTGCTAAACATTTTATTTGCACACAAAACTTACGCTTTAAAAAACGCCAGGACTTGCCACCAATCCATTAATTATGGCGGTAGCTTTAAGTACCTAACCTTGTTTGAGTATTTTCCATTATGAATTTCAAATTAATGTAAACGTGAATTTTGTAAGCGTAGTCAGTTAATGGAAGATGAACTGCATAGATTCTGTACAACCATAACTAACCAAGCAAACATTTGAAAATACTCCATTTGTCGACGATTTTGATGAATGCTTTTAAGATCATAAATTTTTGCAGACCAATTATTGCCAAGAAAACTGGCTCCGGTATCCTGTTTGGCTACTCTTTACTATATTTAATGTTTTCTGTACCAGGTAACTTCTATTTTCGCAGTTCACTACAGGATTTTTCCGTTAATAGTAATTTTAAGGTAAATATAACTGGAATGTTTCAGGTCATAAGAGTATAATCAACTAGACAGTAATTATTCTTCTTATAAGATACGTTCTTGTTTAATGCAGGTAAGTACTTAAATTACCATAACAATTAGTAACCTTCCATAACCTGCCTCAACAGCGATTGCTTGCAATATTATATTCGCGTCCTGCATTTTAATATGGCATTATTGCTTTGCCATCAAGATTATTGAAATATGGCCTTACATGGATCTTGAATGGTAATAGAAGGTCAAATGAAAAATATTTAGCTATTTGCGTCTTCTAGAAACCGTAATTGCTTTCGTAATGTGGTTAAACAACATTCAGAATCCTGTCGTTCATTAAAATTGAATAACCTGCTACGTCTTTCAATTGCTACAGGGTGCTTTGTAATTCTTTATATTCAGCTCAGTGTACTCCGATCATCTGGTTGTTTAAAACTTTGATCCTAGAACTTGCCTGGATAGGATAAGATTTTATGTAGGGGAATCGGCACTTCAACCAGATCTTTTTTTATTTTTTTTATTTCATTTTTTTTTGTACCTGTGGCATCCCGGGATGAGGTGAGAGGAGAGAGATAGCGACCGCCCACAAGAATTCACGAAAATGCAGAGGGCGGGGCCTCTACACTTTAACAATTGGAAACTCCCTGGCGATCCAGGACAACCGGCATCTCTCCTACTGCGGACCGAAACAGTCCACGAGGCCAGGCTCGGGGGGGATGTTGCCTCCAGAGCTGCGAATACTCCAGGTAGGCTGCCACAACTGGCACTCCTGCCGCGTAACTGAAACGGCCATTAGGCCGCCCCGCCGGAGCAGAAAGTATTTACCCAGAACATATAATCCCGGAAGATGTAGTGACCCGGGATAACACCCCAAGAAATCCTAGGGTCAGGAAGTTTGGCCATATGCTATCGTCTTTCTGAACAGGAGACACACGATGCTGTATTTCTGCTTGTTTCTCTACTGAACGCAAGGCTGCCAATAGTCTTACTTGTCCCAAAATTACACTATCTAACAGACTATCGCCCGGTCATTTTTTTACTCATGCATTGCTTTGCACATAAACAATCCTACGACACGATGATAATGGAGTGCTCCGTAGGAAATACATGTATGAGTTCACGGACTTTATCGGGTTGGTTCGGCTACTGCCGCGAAGTGTGCAGGATATCAAATGACACCAAGTATACTACAAGGGGGAAAATTGGCGGTACCGATCACGTCGTTCAAATCGACGAATGCAAAATAGGACGACGCAAGTTTCATCGTGGGCGCTGCAATTAGACTGTAGAGTGTATTTGCACCCCTCCTGTTGTTAGGGCATATCGTCATCAACACCTCATTCGTTTCCACGTCGATCATTTCCAGGATCCAGTTGCCCTCTACGACGCGCCCACGATGAGACTTGCGTCGTCCTATTTTGCATTCGTCGATTTGAACAACGTGGCCGGGACCGCCAATTTTCCCCCTTGCAGTATACTCGGTGTCATTTGATATCCTGCACACTTCGCGGCAGTAGCCGTACCAGTCCGATACAGTCCGTGAGCTCATACATTTCTTACGGAGCACTCAATCATCGTCGTGTCGTAGGCTTGTTTATGTGTAAAGCAGTGCATGAGTAACAAAATTTGACCAGGCACTAACTTAGCCTGCTCAAATCATGTTCCTTTGCACACGGACTGCGTCACATGTCACGGGCATTTTTGCAGAGGTTGGCTACAAGTTTTACATATCTTTCTCATGTTGGCTGCAACGCGAGAACGCCCGCCTCGGTAGGGTAGATGATAGCATGTCTGCCTCACGTTCAAGAGGTCCCGAGTTCAAATCTCGGTTTGGGTGAATTACCTGGATAAGGTTTATTCCGGGGTTTTCCCTTACCCTTACAGACGAATGTCGGGTAGCTCTAAGCTCCATGGACCCTGGACACATTTGAGCATCATTTCACCCATTTCCTTCGCCGTCCGATATGACTTAATGTTGGAGGACGTAAAATCACCCCCCCCCCCCAAAAAAAAAACAAAAAAACACGAGAACCGGCTTGGTCGTCAGCTTGCGCATGCGTATACGTGCACCTTTGGACTTAGAAAATATTCTTGCATCGCCGAAAAGAAAGTTTCTCCCAAACTTCATAAGGCACATTCAGATTATCGAGCTGGCTGGATTATTCCACTAATATAAATGCGTCGACAAATTATTAGAAATTTCCAAAACTCAGATTTATCTAATGTTCAAATTACTCGTAGTTTTCACTAACAACTTTATTTTATTCAAATAGGTCGGATTATTTGTGAATTCAAAAAGACGGGGACACTAAAACCCAATATACAGGCACTTAAATTGGAAGTTTATGCATTTCTGCTGCCTCGAACTCCTGTGAGCAAACTTTCACCGCCGCAGGCAATATTGTGATGACAAAAAGTTGTTTTGATAAAGAAAAAAAATTACATGCTCTCATTTTTCTATATATCTGATGCAAGTGAAATAACATAAACGGGAATACATTTAATGTCATTAAATTAAACTGTTTGTTTCTTCTAGATAAACTCACACACTATTTCCAAAATTTTGTTTCTCTGCATACTAGAAATAGAACTTCGTAATAAAGCGAATTTAAATATATTATTAAGCTTCTATGTTAAGCGTGTGTGTTATCTCTGCGTTGCATGGTTGCCTTCTTAAACTTCGAATGACGATCACCTATAGGTGGTTTAAGTTACCTTCCATCTTACGAAAGTATTGCACAATGGCCCAGAAAGATTTTATTGTAAAAGTTCTCTTTATTTCTTATAGCCCAGAGAGGTAGAGCTGCTTCAGCATATAAAACACTCCCGCCCATTCTGACCCTTTGCCTTTCGTGGTTTCCCCGAGTAGTGGGATGGTTTTCTTCTGCCACAACTTTTCTGACCCATTTGTCGTTTCCTTCATTTTTATCTGTTTCAGAGTTGTAGGATAGGCGTCATCTTCGGCGTGTAGCGGGCTGCAGCTTGGCGGTGGAGTGTGCTTGGTAGAGATTTCTCTCCGGCGTTCCGTCTCCCAGTGGGCCCCGCTAGAAGGAACCGACAGGAATTAAGTGCTTGTGAGTTTAGGATACGTTGGAACTGTAAATGTTAGATAGTCCGTTCAGGATAGCGCACGTCTTCACCTACCCTTCGGTTCTTTCCCCTAATTCCATCTTTTTAGGGATCGTCAAGGTAGAAGTATATAGTAAAAGGTCCATGTGTTATTGTTGTAAGTTACGTCCTCCAACGTTAAGTCATATCGGACGATGAATGGATTGGGTGAAATGATGCTCAAATGAATCCCGGGTTCATGGAGCTTAGAGTGATCTGACATTCGTCTTTTAGGATAAGGGAAAACCCCGCAAAAACCTTATCCAGCTAATTCACCCTGACCGAGATTCGAACTCGGCACCTCTTGAACGTGAGGCAGACATGCTACCATCTATGCTACCGAGGCGGGCAAAAGGCCCATGTGTTACGAGAGCCCTCCGTTCGTACTTTAACTTTTACATTTTAAAAATGTAATCTCGAACAACCCCATGATATCTCCGGAGATGAACATCTTCTGGAATTCAAAGATATGCATTTCTGAATTACTTAATCTTCCCTAAAGATTATACTTTATAACATTTTTGGTGGCAAAGCAGTTGTGGAATGATCAAGTAATTTTTAGGTCAACATAACAATATATGAAATTTTTAAAACGTTATGCTGACCACATCTCCTCCCCGTATCGGTTGGATGATCGTCCAGCTCTGCCGTGCGTTAGTGCGCGTGAGGCCGGCATTCGGGTTGGTAGGACTTGGCCCTCTAAGGGCTGTCGCGCCATGGATTATTATTATTATTATTATTATTATTATTATTATTATTATTATTATTATTATTATTATTATTATTATTATTATTATTATTATTATTATTATTATTATTATTATTATTATTATTATTATTATTATTATTATTATTATTATTATTATTATTATTATTATTATTATTATTATTATTATTATTATTATTATTATTATTATTATTATTATTATTATTATTATTATTATTATTATTATTATTATTATTATTATTATTATTATTATTATTATTATTTCGCTCATTATACTCATTCAGAGGTGTGTATTGAAGCATTCTGTGTAACAGAATGGATAAATTTGGTTACGAAACTAGCATAACTCTAGTACAAGAAACTACACTTTAAATGGATCTCTCCTCGGGATAATTGGTGTTCCATAAACCGTTTTACCACTGAGACCTTTGGCTTATCTAAATACATGACCAGCTAAAGCGGTTGACAAAGACAGGTCTAAGGCACATCTATCTCTTAACACACTTTGCATAGATAAATAAACATTAGGGTTGGGGCGATACCAGTTTTTCTGACACTCGATACCAATTCAAGATATTTATTTACTTCGATATTCAAGATATTCTGTCATTTCTTTTCTAGTTTCAATACAAAATAAAACGTTGGGAGAAATGTGTAATGCCAATAAAATTAAGTAGGTGAACTTATTTAATGATACAAAATTTAAAATCATCAGTATTTTTACGAGGGCTGTTCAATAAAGAATGATCATAATTTTTTACGGTCATAATTTTTCGCACTAAAATCCAATCTTATTATATTCTGTTACCTTAATGTCAAACAAACACACTACAGTAGTTTCATTGTTGGTACTTCTGGTTCCCGCCTGTGAGAACCAGGCAAGTTCAGACATGTTCAGTATCGCCTACCGTTGCAATGGAGGTAACATGGCGTTAAAGTTGATGTTAGAGGAAGACCCGGAGTTTCTTTCAAACGTAATCACTGTTGATGAAACTTGGCTACATCATTTTGATCCTGAGAGCAAACAGCAAAGCTCATTGTGGAAATCTCCTTTATCACCAACCCCCAGAAAAGCAAAAGTGGTTGCTACTGCTGGGAAAGTTATGGTCATGTCATTCTTTGATATTCATGGAATGGTTTATCAGCATGTTGTACCTGCACACATATCAGTAACTGGACAATACTACAGGGATGTCTTGGAAACATTGAAAGTCCATATCAGGCGCAATAGACCACATTTCCGTGAAACAAGCTGGATGCTGCACCACGATAATACGCGGCCGCATATTGCCAATGTTGTTGCTGAATATCTCGCAAAAATAAACGTGAAGTGCATCCCTCACCCTCCCTATAGTCCGGATCTAGCCCCATCTATTCCCTAACTTGAAGAAACGCCTTCGAGGGAGGCATTATCCATCATCAGAAGCAGTGGTGAAGGCTGCGGAGGCGATTTTGAAGGATCTTCCAAAAAATGCTTTCCAGCTTGTCTTTGAAGACTGGCAGAAACGCTGGGACAAGTGCATCGCATTCAGGGGAGACTATTTTGAGAAACACCATCAAAATTATTAGGATGAGTAAAGGTACGCTGTCAAAAAAAGTTTGTGATCATTCTTTATTGAACAGCCCTCGTATTTTTAAACTCTACATTATACATTTAAAAGCAAAACAGTCATTTTCTCTCTTTCGTGGTCAAGTCTACTTCTTTTTCTGTCACATATAAATCTTGCTATGCTGAATAGTCTTTCAGGGAAACTGTTGAAGGTGGAATACACAAATATTTAGCGACTTTTTTTTTTTAACTTTTTAATCTGTCTTCCAGTAATCCAGTACACTAGAAAGAGGGAGTGACAAATTGTCTTTGAGATATGAAGCGATTTGTTCTTGTGAACTGGTAACTGGCACTGAATTTGCCACATGATTATTTTCTTACATAAAGTTACTGTGTAGGTACCACATTCCTGGCAATTTCTGGGGATTTGGAATGTTCTACATGGGGCAATAATATTTTCTGATTTTAAAATAAAATAAAAATTGTAGATACACCATCGAAGTATCGAAAAAGTGGCTAGCGTATTTTCTGAAGTATTGTTCTATGTCGATACCATGCAAGTATCGTGAGTATCGAGAAATCGTAAGTATCGAGGACCCATACCTAATAAAAATAGAAAGATAAAAGGAAGAAAGAAAAGAACAAATGAAGAGGAAAAGAAGAAAAAAAAAATGAAACGCCTGAGGCATATGACTCACCCGATGTTTAAGCCACAGAATTATGGGGCAGTGTGTACGTAATGCATTAGATTCGACAACATGGCTGCAGGTTTTCCAGTCGAACAGGATAAAAATTAATTAATTATTATTTGCTAGTCAGAATGCTTTTATTACCAACGGAAATCATACATATAGAAGCAGTATATCATTCGCATTAAACAAAAAAACATGTACGCCACATTCTTGTGATAATGTTGCAGTCTTGCAGTAAGACATCCTTCGGACATGTCTTCCACATGTCAATTACGCTGCTTGATGATGGTCATTTTTATAACTGGAGCTAGATAAATATGCATGCTGATTACTATAAGCGAAAATATTCCACTTTCATCAAAAGTTTGGCCTTGCGCTTTGTTAAAAGCTACGAAACTTCATTGTCATCGGTTCGGTATGAACCGGCCTATTCTTAGTAGCAAACTTTATTTGCTTTAAAAGCGCTGAACATATTCTATTCCTGCGCATGTTCAACCTATAGCACATAGAACTACTATCAATGGGTTAAAAATATCTTTATAAGAAATATTGTGCAGATTGGGGCCTAAATGTGAATAGGGCTGTAACCCAAATTGTAGTTTTTAAAAAAAGTACTAAACTGAGTAAACATGAGAAGTGGCAGAAAGAGGGAATGTAATTACTTAGAAATGAAATGAAATGAAAATTGATACAGGAGGGAAATGGGAGAAGCAAAAGAAATGTGCACTGGCAAAAGGGAAAGCAGCAATGGCAGCTGTAAGAGGATGTTTGTATAAAACACCTGAAATGGAAATGAAATGGTTAGAAAGGGTATATAATTCGGTGGTTGAGGCACGAATGCCATATGGTATTGAGATGTGGGGGCTGGAAAAGGGATGGGAAGTTTTAGATTATGTACACAGGGGGCTTTGTAAGGAAGTTCTAGGGCTGCCAATATCAACTGCAAATGAAGTAGCTCTAATTGAAATGGGGAGAGTTCCAAGAAACGGGTTAGTTTTAGAAAGGGCACTCAAATATTGGTATAGAGTATTAAATTTAGAGGAGAGGAATATATCGAAACAATGCCTGAAGTATCAAGAACTAAGTTTACCAAATAAAGGAAGGGTAAGTAATTTACGAAATAATTTAGAAGATAATGGTATGTGTGATATTTGGAGAAAGAGAGAAACTAATTATAAAGGTTTTTGGAAAGGGGCTAAAATAAGATTTGAAGACATGGAGATCCAGAAACTGTTTAATCAATTAGCAGAGAAGAGATCACTTGTTTTCTATATTCCATTGAAAGATAGCTGGGGAGGGAGAGGTATATAGATAGCACTTAACAGTATGCCGGCCCTCATAGCCATGGTCGCTAAAGCGTATGTCTCTAGTGTTCCGCCGCGTAGAGGGTCGCGGGTTGGAGTCCCGCCTTGGGCATGGGTGTTTATGTATGTAGTGAATATTTGTGAAACTAGGCAAACAGATAAGAAAATAAACGGAAATAATGAAAACTCGGTTAAATAAGAAAAAAGAAAATATATATAAACATTTAAAAAAACAGTGAAGAAAGAAAGGGGTTAGCATAGTTAAGAGCAGGGATATGGAGATTAAGAGGTCGAAGAAATGGATACCCGCAAGACGAATGCCCATTGTGTGAGGACAAAGAGGATATAGAACATATATTGTTTGATTGTAAGGAAAGGGAAATGTGGAGGAAAGAATGTCAAATGCCAAAGATGAATAGGAGAATCAGCTTAATCAAGGTTTTGAACAAAAATTATAAAAACACTGAACAGTTTTTAAGTAAGGTAAAAAACAAGTGTAAAGGGACTTTAAAAAGAGAGAAGGAAAAATAAGTGACTATTCTGTAATAACACATATTGTAACACGCCTGTAAATATACTTAATGTAGGGGCCCAAATGACCTTGTTGTCGACGGGCCCTTAAGCACCACACTCACTCACTCATATACTTAATGTACTAGCCTGTGTAGCAGTGGCCTGGGCCAAAACAGAGGGCAGTCCAATAATTGTAAAAGCTTAGCAGCTCAATAAATATTATATTATATTATTAGCACATAGAACATCCCTGCCATAAAGTTTTGTTTTGTGTTTTCATCACCAATTCGTCCCTAAGATAGAATCCTTGAAACTTTACGGGAATTCGTAGAGATCTTTTTGTGTATGAATTTCAACCAGTTGTAACCCAAAAGCTGAAGTGTGTCAGTATTCTTAGGGAACATATCACTACATTCTTTAAAGATGATAATTGTTTCTTTTATTTAAAAAATAATGGGATGAATACTTTTACACTCGTAATGATGTATCAGATATTTGATACACGGCCGAGACACTTCCTTCACACAACAAGAAATATATTCTCTCTTCTGGAATCTATTAGGACCACTCTATTTTAACTTCTCTGTAGATTTTCTATTGCTTTCCTGAACTATTATGTGTTTCAAATGGGAAGGTGTTTGCTCCTTGAGCGCTACTAGGTGAGCAACCAATCGAAGTCCTGCGGTGTTGTCGTATTGCATTCCCGCTATGTGGTGTGTGAGGAGCGCCAACCTAATCAATCTGTATGAAATACTATTCGCGCAATGACAAAAATTCAGATTTTGCCGAAACTGATCCATGTAGAAGGTAGAGAGTAATGTATCTGACATAACCATGAAAACCACATATTTTTAGCTCAAATAGTTTTTCTAATACAAATAAATAAACCACTATTACCTGTATTATAACAATAAATCGCGACGTAAACACTGTAGGAATATCATTATTGGTTGGCACGTATGCGTGTACGTATAACTGTAATTACTCAGAACTGACACGTAAATGTTTGACATGACGTGATAAAAGAATTACTTTGAATAAGTCAATTCGAGCGAGAGGAAACAAATTTCCTGCTGCCCTGGCAAGAACGTGTGTGGTCACATATCTTTGTATATGAATGGTTCGTAATCTCTATTTACTCTAGAGAGTTCAAAGTGGTTGGTGTGTATGTATGTACATATACTTTTAATTACTCAGAACTGAAATTTAAACTACTGACATGACATGATAAAAGAACTACTGTGCATAAGTCAAGGTGTTAAATTCGAGAAAGAGCAAACACTTCTTTTCCTGTCAGACTGTGGAATGCTGTATGCTTATGTTTATGAATGAATGCTGGATAAGAAGTGTTTATTTACCCTGGAGGGTTCAGATCAATATCATTCAGTTGTTCTTTACACAACAGTAGAGTAAGAGTTAAATAGTGCAATGGCTTCTTGCGGTGAATTTAGTGGCGAGTCAAAAAGGCAGGTATTGCAAAATCAGGCTCGAAGTACTATTTTTCGGAATATTTTTCAAATATTTTTCGGAAACAGAAACTAAAAATGAGTTATTGCAAAGAGTACTTCCGTTTCAAAACACGGAAAAAGTGTATCAGCGGGATCAACTTGCAATTGAAACGGGACACGAGATAATACGCCTCCCACCTTACCTACCACTGCCAATATAATCCAATTGAGTTGGTTTGGGCTCAAATAAAAAGAGGGGTTGCAAACAAATAATACTTTTATACTGACGGACGCTGAACGACTTGCTCACGAAGAAATTGGCAAGATAACACAGCAGGACTGGGAAAATGCGCGAGGCATGTAGAAAACCTTCAAGAAGACGATTTTAAGAAAGAAATAGCACGTGACGAGATTTTGGAACCTGTAATCATAAATTTGCAAGACTCAGACGATGAAGACAGTGACAGTGACGAATTGTCTCTTAACGTAAGCGATATGGATGAACCACGGCAGTCCCATTGGATTACAAAAACAGGTAATTCATAAACCATAATTATAGTTATAATATTTAAAAATCTACATAATCTGCGAAAATGCTTTTTCCAATTTTGATTTTGGCAACTGCATCATTGTAAAAGTTTGTAAAATATAATTTGCTTACCCTTACGTCTGCGCCAAGCAGACCTGCATGTTGTATGAGTGTGCGAGAGAGAAGGAAATATATAAGGAGTAAATACAGTATTGGGCAACAACTCCCGGATCGACAGTTCATGAAAAATACAAGTTTTAAAGTTTTCAAAATTGAAGAAGATGGCACATATGAGTGTGTACGTGTAAGAACACACGCGTGTATACCTATGTGTCTGCTTAAGGGACAGAATCCTACACATAGTCAGGCGTATATCTGTTTAGCTACGTATATATATAAACTGCAATGTCGAATACCAAATTTTGTATTTAAGCTAGGAATGCTTTAAGAATCCAAAACTATACTTTCCAGTAAATTCCTTTTATCATTATGTAACAGTTTACTACTGATGTTCACGAAAATGGTTCTAAATCTTTTTATTAAACTGGGATTTTTATTTCTGGGGTTTAGTAATAAGAAAAGTAGGTGAAATATAATAATGACGTTTGTGTAAAAATCTAGAGAAAACGTTTCATCCTCACTGACTATTAATAAATAAGAAATCATAAAATATAACCAGTGTTATTATATAAGAAATTCAACTTACTTTATGAATAGTACGTTTTATAAAAGGTACATTTGAACTGATACAGAGTAACTGGTGTGTCAGACTTCTTTTTTCCCTAAATAATTCCCTCCTCGTGTAGAGGACTTAGGTGCTCAAGACTTAAAAGTCAACGCCTGGGACCAGAGCCTGTTGAGGAGTAGAGAGGTTATGATGGCTGATCATCCTGATACCTGGTATGAGATTGAAAAGGGGAATGAATTGAGAAGTAGGGGTGAAATAGATTGAAGAAAAGGTAATTATGGACCACTTGGTGGGATGAATAGCGGGGGAACCCGGAGAACCCGGAGAAAACTCACTGTTTTGTCCATCCAAATCCATAATGGTTTAACCATTCGGTCACGACACTGCCGGTACGTGAGATATCAGATTTGTATTTTTGGTGGAGGAGCATGAAAATGTTTCCCTAATATTTCTGTACAAAACTCCAGTATTACTAAAAATGTTATTGCTACCTATTACGATTCGGTATATTACTGCTCTGTTGCTGAAGCTAAAATTAAGGATAGGTCAAAATTGAGCAAAATATTTCTAAAAGTGCAATGTTATGTCTTTTATTAAAAAGGAATCCTTTAATTTCATACTCTACCTTGTATCTACTACTGATGATTAAATCATTTTACATTAGTTTTTAAGTGTGCCTATGCACAATACTAGAAAATCCTTAAATTCAAAACTTTCTACTGCATATTTATGAGTTCAAAAGTTCCGCACTGTGCATTTTTTCTTTCAAATGTTACAGAAAAGCACACAAATATAATTATAACAATTTTGGCAGTAATTTTCCCTTATCGGATATTACAAAAATTTGAATTAGTATACGTAATTGACCATTAAAATGAATTGAAAATATTGTTTCTCTAAAGTTTACAATTGTTTTCTGAAAAGTAAAACATTTATAAAATATTTTTCAAAACGGTTCTTAAATATTGGCTAGAATCAAAATAGATGGGTACATCGAAGTAATTTTAATTTTTGTGTTGTATGAATAATTTTGTTTAAAATTAAAACAATTAACTTTTATTAATAAATTACTGAGATATTACAATGAAAATGTGAGCACATACAAATGCTTTGGTGTGTTATTTGCGATGCGAATTTAAAAAATATGTTTGTAACTGCAGAATCTAGACATTTAACCAATGTGTACTTTTAACGTTCGTGACAGAAATGCTGAACATTTCCGCTAATACCATCTTCAAGTTCAGTACAGTTCTGTCTATATTCTGTTGTATTATTTGAAACATCACACTGTAGCTAGCAATAGTTCATTCAAGCAAAAGAAGTTGAACATTCTGGCAGATTAGCCAAACAAAAAACGTCTGTAAACAGTACTCGCAGCTCGGGATCGACGGTTTGAACAGATCCCACGCCACAAAACAGAAGGCCTCTTTGATAAAAAAACTACTTCTGGTACTTCGCTATCTGCAACAGATGCTGGTGCAAAAAGCGTGAGTGATACGCAAGGCTTACGCTAGTCTAAAAATAACCTCTTGTCACAACAGTATTTTCTTTGGGGTACGTAGTTTGGAAAAAGAACAATAAAAGGAAATATTTAAACCTCTCTTGATAAACATAAAAAAAAGTAAAAAATCCGTTGGGTATAACTGGATTATCGTTATATTGCCATTTTGAAATAAAATTTAGCATTTTATAGGTTTTAGAGAAAGAACAAACAATCTTGTAATCAATAATGTTCTTTGAGGGTACAGAGATGTGAAATAAAAATCGTGTATGTAAACGTCTAATATTGATATAAATATTCAAAATAAACTATGCATTTTAAAAGTAATGACGTTAAAAGCAGAAGAAGAAATGATAAAACTAAAGCACACTTAATATAGAAACAATATAAATTCTGATGCAAAACTAGAATAAAAAGAAGATACGCAAATTAGCCCCTAATCCTGCAAGTTTATGAGTAACACCACTCAATGATCATACCCTTCATTCATGACTGTTAATAGGACCAAAGAAAATATTAAATAACATTCTTGAATATTCTCTTAAGAAATTAAAGCAAACCTCCTCTTCCATACTCAACAAGGGATAAAAATTAACGGTAGAAGAAAAATTGTAAAAATAATCTTGTTTGAATTAAAAAATAAACGTTTCTTTTGATTGCACTGCTTGAGCGACAGCATTTTCAGAGGGCACAACAAATGCACAATTTCTGCTCGTGGAGTGAAAATAATCATACTGCATTCAGATTCAAACCTTTGCCAATCTCTTTATGAGAGAAAAGATCGCATTTTGTTTCAATCTCTTGTTGAACTTAAGGAAACAACCCATAAATACCCTTTCATTTTGCTTTTCACATTTTAATTTGAAAAAGAGTTCATGAATTACAATCATTTCGCATTTGTATAAAATTATATTTCATTATTTCATTTTAAAAACGCATTAAATAGTGGTTCAGGGATCGTAAAAAATGAAAGCATTTGTGCTAAGCACTTACGAAAATTATCATCATTATTATAAATTCAAAACCAAACATGTTTTACTTTATGTATCTGAACTCGCTTTCCAGGATAATTTGCAAACATAAAGCATTATAATCTAAATCGGATCATCATTCTCTACAAGGATTAGGTAGAAATTAATTGCTAGTTGGAAAATAAAGCATACTAAACAATGGTCTACTATTATGTTCAAGGCTTATCCCGTAAAAAAAAAAAAAAAAAAAAAAAAAAAAAAAAAAAGAACAAAAAAAAGAAAGAAATCCGAAATTTATTCATAGTTAGCAGAACAACAGCTCTATACGCGTTATGAGCTAAATACAATATTAATTTGTTTAATTCCCTCACCATCTCTTTTATTCTCTGTTTCTCCTACGTCCTCCGTTTCTCTCTCCCTCAATTTTCATTGTCTCTTCCTCCATATTTTACTTTCGCCTGTTTATAATTCATTCCGTTCTTCTCTTTCTCCTTCCCTTCTCTATTCCTCCCTCTTCCATTTTCACTCTCCCTCCACCTTGGTCATTCCTTTATTCCCCTCTCTTTTTGAAACTTAGATGTAATGCGAATTGTTGAAAACATTATAAAAACACTTTTTCAGAATGTTAGTACCAATTAAAATACCAATAAAGGTTTATCAAACTCGTATCCAATCCTCATATTTGCTATGTGATCTGAAGTACACTATTTCTCGTGGTAATAGCGAATAATAATGAGAAAATTGATAAATCTTAAAAAGTTTGTAAGTAACAAAGCTTGTCAAAAACAGAGAAACTGCCTCTCCTTTACACAAGATAAGCGAACCTGAAAAGCAATTATTCATATGATTTGCATTGACCTAATTAATTATGAGTCATAGCTATCTATGAGATATCAGCCCGCCTCGGTAGCGTAGTGGTAGCATGTCTGCCTCACGTTCAAGAGGTCCCGAGTTCGAATCTCGGTCAGGGTGAGTTACCTGGATAAGATTTCTTCAAGGGTTTCCCTTATCCTAAAAAGACGAATGTCAGGTAACTAGGCTCAATGGATCCTGGGCTCATTTGAGCATAATTTCACCCATTCCATTCATCGTCCGATATGACTTAAAGTTGGACGTAAATTACAGAATTTATTATGAGATATTAGTAATCCCTATTAAGTATGGGTTAATTATTACTTTTTTGATATTGTACTTTAAAGAGCAAGGAGGTGTACCAATGTAAACATTTGGAGCTATACTTATATGGAAATAGTTTTAGTGGTTTCTGTTTGCTTCGTATATAAAATCGAAGAGAGTTTGAACCTTTGGGCCCCCAGCAAAAGTAAAGTTGTATAAATTAGGTCACAGAAGGACCACTGTAGAATTTGAAATGCAAACAATACGAATTATAATGTAACTAATGTTACATTCTTTTTGAAATGAAAATAGAGAAATTATACAAATGCACACAGGCACACACATGAAGTCAAAGAAATTTGAAATAACATTTTCGCTGTTAGTAGTATTTAAAACACAAAATGCTAACTAGGAGAGTATTTAATAGAAGTGCCTTGCAACTGGCATTTACCACTATACTAGTTTCAAACTAGCTAGTTTATAGAGGTAGAAATTGAAATCTCCATGAATTTACCTTCACCAATCAGTGAAGTAACTCTCTTTCTCTCCTCCCTTATGGTTATAACAGGATAGTTCTACTTTGAGATGGGTTATAGCACTGTGTCTTTTAAAATATAGATCACTTCATCAGCCAAATGTACTTTTCATCGATTTAATTAGCAAACAGGAGCATCTGCTTCCATGAAACGGTTTCTGAGAAAGAACATTTCTTCCTGACTTTTTAATAATAAATTTGTAAGATGAAATAATTATCTGCTCAGATGAAGCATTCTGGTTTGAATAGAAGAAAATCAACACTTTTGCTCACAGATTTCACTTACAATTGATTTGGGAATATATACCCTTTGATTCTAAGGATGCAGAATCTATCTATATATATATATATATATATATATATATATATATATATATATATATATATATATATATGTGTGTGTATATGTATAAACAGTTATAATTTTGTTTTATGTGCCTGCCTTGAATAAACATTGAAATGATAGTGTTTATGTGCAGCTCTAGAATCTCTGATCAAAATAAGCTTTAAAGTAGAGTTTATATTGAGGGGAAAAACTCAAGATAGCATAATATAGCTCAGAGGGAAATACACTAGGTATGCTCTGCACACAAATTCTATTCAACGTATAACTGGAGAATATTTCAATTGTTTAACCCAGATAAAATGGATTTCTGGCCAAATTAAACTACTGAACAAAGCAGCAACAGATGTACAATTTGACCAAACACTTATTCCATCAATAGGACAATATTAATGCAGCAAAGGCGACTTCTTTCAATTTACTAAATCCTCTCTCCAGGAACTGAAAATATTTAAAAAATATGCTTAAACTTTTTATGAGATCTATATCTTATAATATTAAATAGGTTTTAAAAGCTATATTAAGTTTTATATTATTTGGTTTCTCGAATTGCTTGATTAGCAGCATTATAATTTGTAGTTTCATTAATATATTCTCATACTTAAAGTCCTCTTTCTTCTTTTTTGCATATTTTGTTGTCATGACTGTATTTCGGATCATGGTCAGTCGTTGATGTGGGCCAGATGTTCCGTATTTTTTGAAAATAAACAACAAACACTAGGTTATTAAGGGGAAAACACACGCGGGAAAATATATGATAGCTATAAAACATTTGACAACGAAAACAGGAAAACCAGGTATTGTTATTTCAGATGAATGATGGACCCCGATTATTAGCTGAACACAAATTAGACATACTTCTTTCTATGGAGCAAGTTTCCTTTTTCCTTTTCTGTTTTTCGGTTTAGACGGTTCCAAATAAGATAATTAAATGATAACAACGATAGACAAATATGGAAGAAAGTCAAAGAATATGCAAGCATATGAAACATTTAACTTGATGTTCATATTGCTTATATTCTTCTGCATCTAAAACTTATTTCCAATTCACACAAAATTTCCAATGTGACACTTAGAAAGTATGTCTTCTGTAACTTCATAACCAATTTATTTTCCTCTTAATGAACAGCTTTAGCACTGTTCTTCTTCCCCCAATTAATGACGGTGGTCACAAAGAAGTGTCCTGCCAATTGTTGAAGCTGTCTACACCTTACATGAGAACATACTCTCTATTAAAATAACCCATTATTTCAACATAGTAGTTAAGAATATATGTTCAGAGTGTAAACCAAGTTTGCTGCGACACTCACCTTTCTCCACCTTGTGTCGATTTGACAAGCTTCACGGCGAAGAGGAACTGTATGGCGCAGACCAAAAGACAACACAGGTTCAGGGATAGCGTGAGAGCACACAGAGCCAGTGTCACCTCATACACGACGACATATTCGTCCGCTGAAATAATGGTGAGCTGCTCGTTGCGGAGCAGATCCCTGATGTCGGTGGTCGCCATTGGCGAGATCTTGAGCAGAAAGATGAGGGAGAGAAGAGCTAGCAGCAAGGAGACCAGACATAGAAGTCCCAGAGAGGTCAACATCTCCTTGATGCCCGCTTCCTTGGAACGCGTCATGAAACGGGACACGTTAGCAGGCAAAAGGGTTGTACTCCCACTATGGCTACCCACCCTGGAGATTCGGAGCCCACCATTCGCTATCTTAGGCGTCGTCTGTCCAGTGGGCGGCACTACCACCTGAGTTACTGGTCCGTTCATCGTCACCATACCTCCTGCACCACCAGGACTCACACCGCTCGAGTTCCCCAGCGAGTGTTTCGAGGTACTTAGGGTGGACACATTGAGTGCATGCGACTGGTTGAGCCTTTGGGACAGATTAAGATTCAGCTGTTGCTGTTGCTGGGCTATCAAAGGCGAGATCGTTGTACCATTACGTAGTCGCGCCGCTGCGGCTCCATGTGAAGGTGCTATGTCGGTGAGCATGACGATGCCATCAGCAGCTGTTTGAGTCCTGGGCAAGGCTGAGGCCGGATGGCCGTTCATTAGCGTAGTGGCCGGCGCCATCACTACTGAAGGCGGTGGAGGCGGCCCGTTCGATGCCGTCAGCATGTGCTTCAGCATCATGCACACACAAGAACGGAGAGAGGCGCCCTTTCGTCACTTGACTTCATTTGTCACTAGCTTATACTTCAGGAAAAACAAAATAACGATAGACTGGATGGAAGAGACACACGCGCACGGACACACGCTCGCAAATACCACATTAAATCATACATAAAGACAGGATATACAAGAAATGAAAGTAAAGACTTCTTGAAACTTCAACCGTCCACTTCATTTACCACTTGCACGGTTAGGACCCGGAGTAAGGCTATTGCTACAAAATTTTAACACTTCCATTATTCGGTATTCTAACACACTCTGGATATCATAACATCGTCGACATTTGAATCCACACTGTCACTAAATCCTCACTTCTCTTTCGTAGCGTATCCACCAGAGAAATGACGTTCCCTTGGTGTCAGCAGTTTTTTACCAGCAGCAAAGCTCAGAATTCCAAGCATCACATCTGCTCCACGACAGGATGTGTGTCATCTTGTCAACAGCATGACCTGCAAAAAAAGGAAATCGAGCATAAACAATATATTCAGAACTTAGCAGGCATCTATTGGGAGGGAAAGCTGTTGTTATAGAGTTGCCCCTGCATCTGGGGTGCTACAACCGAAGGGCTTCTCGTGCCACGTGCACAGCGTGTGCCGGCCGGATTTGATTCCTGGGTCTTCTGCAGCTATGAATAGACTCCTGCTCACTGCTTTCTTCAGGTATTCCTATTTACACAGTTCCAGAAACGTTAATACAGAATAAAGTTGGACGTCAACCAAATGTATAAAAAACAAATAAAATAACAGCAGTTTGCTATAGAAATGCAGCATCGACTAGAGTTTGCCAGATCAAATTGGAAGTCTGCCGTTATATATTATAAAACTGTAAACGAAATATTTCTAGTAATTTCCAATTCTGGATTAATGATGGATGCTGACATGTTTAATACATCCCCATAAAACCAAAGGCACATTTAAATAGTTTTGTATGTTTATGCTTACATTTCTACACACCTTACCATCTACATAGTACATAAATATTAAGATATTAATCGGAAATACATGTTTTGGGGTCTCCAAATCCAAAATAAGCATTTTTAGAAAATGCCGCGTTTATGTCTGTGTGTGTCAAAAACGAAAAGTCCGATAAATTCTATTACTAAACCAGCTGGAATTAGGGAGTGTCAAAATGTGTATTTTCACTGAAACCTAGGTAACGAACATACTCTCAAGCTACTTTGGAAATAACTATCTCATTTAAATATGCCTATTTTTATTACTGGATTGCCTCAATTTATCTCAACAAAAATAATAGGTAAAACAACACAGGAGCTGCTTCTTTCCAAGAAACGCTAAAAACAAAAACAAACAAGAATATGGCACATTGTTCAGATATCCAGGTAATTCTAATAAAAAAATCATTTTAGGATTTTTTGTTATTTTGTTATGTTAATGTATGTAGCAAGAACGTACAGGCAGTCAAAATTATAATCAAACGTTCATGAATTGCTTAATTTGGGCATTAATGCCAGTCCTGCTTATGTAGGACATACCCCCTTTCTTTTGTGCATATATATTTTCAACAAATCGTCTAAAGAGAAATCACAAGTGAAGTAGTGAAAACCCCTGATAAGGTCTGAAACTCTTCTGAGTAAATGCTAGAAAAACAATAAATTCTTTAAACCTGTTTTTCTGAGTATAATAAAATGTATACGCTTATTAGAATTAATGAAGACACTATGATTTGGAATTTGTACTGCTTATTATGAACCTGATAAGTGAAACTACGAATGAAATTTGCTGAATTCTAAACATTTCCCAGAAAACTTTAATGCTGAGTATATATACTGAGTTGTTTAATAAAGTGTATGAGAATATAGGCAACATAAAGAGGGCTGTTCTATCTTCACTATGACGAGGAACGCGAATGACAAAGCGTCCAAAAAAGTATATGTATTAAATGTGAACGTTCACAATTAACTCTCTACAGTATAGACTTGCTCTCATGCGTTTTATTTTTTATTTTCTAATATAATGGTCTTAAACAACAAAATAACAATACTTTATATCATAAATGCATTAGTTTATTATAGTGCTATTGTAGTACTTATGGAACAAAAAAGAACATCCATGCAATTGCAGTCAAATGTAACCCGTTATTCACGGGTGTCATCACACCGATTATTTTACAAGGGGCCTCCCTTTCCTTTATCATAAGTCCATTGGACAGCATCGCTGAGATTGGAGCTCAGGATGTTCATCTCAATCTTACAAAAGTTTAATAATTTCCTCTTACAACAGCATAATTGGTTCGATGCTATCAAAACGATATAATTTTGTCTTAACAACCATGGCAACTGAATCAATTCGGCTAAACTGCCTCCGATACAGATATACTGGTTTAGGAATTGGAAGAAGAGTGACATAAATAGAAAAATAATGCATGCAGTAGAGGGGAGCTTGTCGGAGCCAAGGTTTGAAAAAGGTAGATTTGGTCAAGTTGAAAATGTGCAAATCGAAACTACTCTGCATAGAGTCTAAGTGGTAGATATTATTCCTTCCGATCCCAAACTAGGAAAGGTAAAATCGAAAGAAAAAGGGGATAGGCAAACTTTTATATATGTCAATTTTTATTGGTATATTACAATAGCGGTTTCAAAAGCGGAACTATTTATTGTATATAGTTTTACATTTGTTAAACTGTATTTTATTAATTAGCTGGGCAGCTGCGAAAGGCGCAAAGTAAACGTCAACAGAAGCTTTCCCATTACCTTTCCCGGTATAGGAGGGGGAACCCAAAAGAAACCGGACTCCGAGGGCGCTGCCACTCGTAGACGTAGTGCAGAGTTCTTACGCTAGATGGTGTTAGTAGTGACCTTCATGAAACAGCTGTGCAGACGGGGTCAGTGTAGAGCTGAACGTGCAAGTGTAGCATTGTGTTTCTCTGACTGTTGGTGGGTTACCTCTGCGAAGTCGTTATGGCAACTTTAAGAGAACTGAGTATGTGTGAAATTTTGTTTCCTGCTTAAGAAAAAAAAAAAACTGCAACGGAGACACACCAAATGCTTCAGGAAGCTTTCCAGGAGGACGCTATGAGCCGCACACAGGTTTCCGAGTGTTTTGGGCGCTTTAAACGTGGTGAGATGTGTGCTGAAGACCAAGCTCATTCTGGACGCCCTTCAACATCGCGAAGTGAGGAGAAAATTGAAAAGGTCCACCAAAAGATCAACGAGAATCGTCGCTAAACGATCGACCAAATTTCAGCAACGACAGGTATCAGTTGGAGCTTGTGCCAGCGAATTTTGAGGGAGGATTTGCACATGAGACGTGTTGCAGCTAAATTTGTTCCGCGCCTTCTCACACAGGAGCACAAAACCATCCGCATGAATGTGTGTCAGGACTTGAAAACAGAGATTGCACGTCGTCCAAACTTCTTGAACAAAGTCATTACAGGGGATGAGAGTTGGTGTTACGGGTATGACCCAGAAACCAAACAAGCGTCAAGCAAGTGGAGGACTCCCAACTCTCCCAGACCAAAAAATGTAAGGCAAGTGAGGTCAAATGTGAAGACGGTGATCATTGTCTCTTTTGATGTTCGTGGAATTGTGCATCGGGAATTCGTACCCCCTGAGCAGACTGTTAACCAGCACTTTTACTTGGATGTTTTAAGGCGTCTGCGAGAGGATGTGAGGGGGAAACGCCCGGAACTTTGGCGATCAGGTGACTGGTTTCTATATCACGACAACGCTCCAGTACACACTGCCTTACGACCCACTATTTGGCATCTCAGAGGTGGTCTATCGTTCCCCACGCTCCGTATTCGCCGGACCTAGCCCCGTGCGACTTTTTCCTATTTCCACGAATGAAAAAACAAAACACTAAAAGGGGAGCGTTATGACGATGTGGAGGCGGTAAAAACAGCTTCGCAAAGGGCACTGGACAATATCAAACTTGAAGAGTTCCAAACATGCTTCCAACAGTGGGAAAAGAGACTTGACAAGTGCATAGCATTTAATGGAGAGTGTTTTGAAGGTGACTGAAGTAATTTTGTAAAAAGGTTCATCAATAAAGTTTTTATGACAACAATCCGGTTTCTTTTGGGTCGGCCCTCGTATTGTCGACCAGCCAATCAATTCTGTTTGCTTTCCAATCTTCCCTGGTCCAAATCCTGTTCGCAGCTTACTACAACAGCTTTTTTTCCCCGTTTCGTTCTGCATTTAGGCTTTTAATTTTAAATTCTATTTAGCCACTGTTTGACATTATCACAGAAATATTTTCTACTGACGTATAAAACATAGGTATTAATTTTGCGATTTGTACCGAACAGTGGCTTTGAAAGTCTAGATAGATTCAAAACCACAAGAGGAACCTAGTTTTAAAGATGGACAAGAGCCACTGACATTTCCCACTGGAGAGGTATCTATGTTTTACTATCACAGCTTCATTTAGTTAACCTGAACATTTTTGTGAGGCGTGTTTGCAGCTCTAATAGCACAATAATCAAAGTCGCCACTTAAAAAATATTGTTTGAATACACTATAAAACCAGTGTAAAATATGCAATGTCTGTATTTGAAACTAAACTTGGCTTATGTCCATTTTTGAAACAAACATAGACGCAAGTGTCCGTTTTTTTTAAAATAATTGCCAGGTTAAGGAAATGATTTCCATTCTTGTTACTGTATTTCTGTGCAGAAAATGACTGGTTCAGTGGGCTTTCAAAGCAGTCACATTCAACCGTATTTTCTGTGTCATTTACACTACAACTTTGAATATTAGAATACCCTAAGATAGGGATTCTGCTTCCACTCACTTCCAAAATGCTTGGCTAGCAACTTTTGCACATTCAAAAGTTTTAGTTGGTTCACTCTGGCACCTACTTTCCAATGTATTTTGCTGCATATTAAGCTTACAAATTTTCCCAAAACTGTTATATTTCAGTCAAGTATGCGACCAAACGTAAAAGACCATAATCACGTCAAAATGTAACTATAAATAGGAGGCCATGATAGTTTTCAATGATTTCCAGCGATTTGATTGGTTCAAACGGCCATGTCCATTTTTGATACTAAATGAGCATGGAGGTGTCTGGTTTTGAAACTAACTACATATTTCAACTGTGAAAAATACGTATAAAGGTGCATTTCAGGAGTAAACGGACTGGAGTTTCAAAAAGAGCAGCCCAAATATGAAATAGATCGATTCTTAACTCAATTTCGATAAAAATGGCGAATGTCCGCCTTTGATACTAGGCGCCTCACATATGACAACAATCAAATCACTAACACTATTTTTGCAGCGACCTTGTTGAACACACCTGACCTCCAGTGCTCATTCATATATGGCCTTTACAAGCATTAGGAATGTGACTTGCATATAAGGTCTGAAATAATTTGTATTGGTATAACAATCCTTGAACGTTTCGAAACTCCAGTGTCTTCCGGAAGGGCGACAAAGGAGAGGCATATCTGGATGGAATGGAGAGGAGCTGTGGGAACGACTGCTTCTCCTTACACGACCCTGGCATCAAAACGATGCTATACGAGATATTTATTTACGCTTAATATTCTATCACCACTGTGCTAGAAATATATACCTCAAGCCTTCAATAATTTCACTCCTTACAAGCAACTCGTCTTTTTATATCCTTAGCCTTATCTCTCTGCATATTTCAGTTATTTCCAGCAACTGGTTCTCGTATTACCTTTCATTTATCTATAAAGCACTTACTGTCGCAGAAAGCTGCCATTACCTCTTATCTTAAGTAACTCTAATGGCGAGTTTCAACTTGTCAATAGCTTCACTGACACGTGCAGTGAAGCGATGCATAAGAGATATTGTATAGAAACATGAAATCACAATGATTCTTGTTAAAAGTGCTAGGCGAACAAGTATCCAATAAACACATAAACATTCTTAAAAAGCGGCAATCCATCCATAAACATTGGCAGTCATCTTAATCAGTAGCGGCTCGTGAGTATAAGTCTGGGTGTTTTATACAACCCTGATAAGTGAAATAACATTTGCCACATAATAGTTATGATAAAGAACAAACTGATACAACACAGCTCTCCCAAATGACGACAATTATGATGATAATATTGTATTATTATTGTTATTAATTATTATTATTATTTGCCTGATGAAAGAAACGTTTTCTCGTGGAAGTTTGTTGTTGGACAAGAATGAAGTAATATGTAAGTTGAATTATCTATAACTGAGATTATGGTTGGTATGGAGAAATTGCGAGACATTTCTGCGCTTGTACATGATCTCCTCTTATACTACATTATTTTAACTGCTGCTATAGTGTTCCATCACCTAGTAGCCCTGATGTATACTTTTAGTGATAGCATGAATGTAGAGTGTGAAAAAAAAAATAAAGAAGAATCCTTCGCAAACAGTACACTTCAAGTGTGCAAGACCCGTATGTATTTGGTTCATAAGGCAATTATGTAAAACAGTTGCACATACACAGAAGTTCCTTAAACCATGCACGAGTCAAAATGTGCTAGGGACTTTATTGTCATATCCGATAGAGTTTAGAGTAACGCGGAAGATTTAAATGGTGTAGATTTTAAAATACTGCATAAAGGTGACATTTAATAGCATTTAAAGAAAGGAAAAAGAAAACAATAAATGTGCAAAGTGTCAAAACTTGTGGTGGTCACTTGCTCTTGTGGAACAGCCGCTATGATCTCCATGAAGTATGGCGTGACGCCTATTTCTTATTTGTCAAAGAAGGACATCTCTTTGCATTATTGAAATAAAACGTGTTTGAATTGTTTAAAGAAGATAACTTTAAAATGGTGAAAATATCATTTTTTGTTCTTTTGCTTATTTTCATAGTTTGAAGTGTGTTTTATATGCATATAAATTTGTTTTGCACCAGAAACTTATTTAAAGGGCCTAAAAGTGGGTTTAAATCACATGCTGCAGAGTAGGTCACGCCCCCTTTTCTCTCTCTGGATCCTCTTAGAACTTCCTTAGAGATATTTTCTTCTGCATTTTACACTTTCAGCTATTGGAAAACCTGCTTGTTCCTGCTCTTTCACCTATTTTTGTCATCCTATGGTTCTGAACGTGTGTTTTGTTATTGAATGAGGAAAACTGCTAAGGTGTTCAGAAAAAGGTCTGGATGGCCTGGTAGGAAGAAAAAGGCGAATATAAATACTGAAAACTGTTAAAATAACTAAGGACTTGAAAACTGTACAACATTTAGTGGTGATCAAAGTGTTAGGTTAGGGCAGTGTTTCTCAAACTCTTCTGCCTCAAGGACCCCCTTATCATCTAACAATCTGTTCGCGGGCCCCCATGTTTGGGCAACTCAATTTATATGAACGAGTCGACTTTTAATTGAATGTTATAACTGGAATTTAAATAATTATTGTAAGTATAATTTAAGACATTTTCTTGTATATTTAGTTTTAAATTTAATTAATAATAAATTAAAAAATTAAAGTTAAACTAAATAAAATAAACTTCTGTATAAAATGTATTTTAAATGAAAATATACTTTTAAATTTTCTTTATTAAAATTAATTTTATTTTCACTTTTAAGTAAAAGGTATACATGTTTGCCCAACTAGATTTTTATTTAACTTTAGCTTTACATCAGTACAAATTTGAAACACCACATCTTTGGATTACTCAAGGACTAATAACATCACGCTCATGTTATAAAAATGAATTTATTTTCCATGTAAAAAAATATTCTATATATATAAAGTTATTCATAATGTTCTGAATCCACCATTTCAACAAAGTTAGTATTGGGTTACTAAAAAATCAGTTTACGTGGCAAAAGCTTGAAACTTTGTTCTTTGGAATGTATTAATATGAACAATACAACTGTTTTTTTTTTATTTATTGAATACGCTCAGTTAAGCGGGGCTTAATGTTGGTTATTTTTACTCTTAAGTCCGTTGGCAAGTATATTTGCAAGTCTGTTTCTCTTAAATGGCTTGATGTTGCACAACATTGAAAATGTGTGCTCGGACATATAGGCGGTTGGAAAGGGCACTACGCTGTACTACACGCTCCCAACTGTTACGTTGATTGCACCTCTCAGCTGTGTGACATCGTTACGTCATAGATGTATAAAAATCTTAAGTAAAACAAATGTAATTTGGCACCGAGTAGATAAGTGACTCAGTAAATACAATTCTACGTTTTCTATAGTTTTAATTCAACATTATAACTTGACTTAAAGGACACCCTCGTGGACCCCCTGGGGTTCCGCGGACCACACTTTGAGAAACACTGGGGTTAGAGGATTCAACTCCACATGATTGTGTTGTTCCAAACAAAAGTACTTCTAGCTCAAAACGTTTTTAAAGAAATGGACCAATATTGTGTTACCATGGCTGATATGGAGGCAGAAGACATCTATAAAAGTGCTAGACAGAAGAGAAGAAACAAGAGGAGTAGAGAGGATCATGACAACACTGAGTATGGGGTAGGAATGTTTTAACAGACTGAGTACTTACTGTAAAACTTTAAACACCTTTTTCCGTAACTTTTGTTTTGGTAAGCCTTGTATGCCTTTTCTTTGAAACTACTTATCCTAGAGCAATGAAATTTTCACAGACGTTTTCCTTGACACATATTTATAAACTGACAATTTTCAACACTTAGATGTTATTATCAAGGAAACTGACAACCTTTTTCATTTCAAATGTACCAAAACAGTATTACTATTAAAAAAAGGTTATTACAGTTACATTTTTAATGCTATATACTCACAAAAATGTCGTTTTATTGCCCAATATTGTAAGTATATTTGATAAAAAATCATTTTATTTATTTATTTATTTTCAGTCCTAGAGTATACACAAAGACCTAGACCACGTCAGTTTATAGTACAAAATAATTACAATATAAAATAACACTATACACATCATAAAATTGTTCTTAAGTCCACATCAGAAATGTGATAAAAATATAAAATACAAGTTTATAAAACCGACCTAATTATTGATAATGTAAATCTGTGTATACTATTATGTCAAAAACTCAACTATGCTTAAAATGTGATTAATTTCCATTACGGATATGAAACTCATCTTCGTTATCAAAACAATGGGTTAACAAATACATTTTGAGCTCTTTTTTAAAAGTATTTCTGTCTGCCTCTGACTTCAGTCTGTTCGGTAATATGTTGAAGTATTTTGATCCAGCATAAATAATATTTTTATTTCCAAACTGGCCCCCATATGATTGCAGAAAAAAAAATCATTTTTCTGCGAGTGTGGTGTTTGTGTATATCTTTATTTAGACAAGGGGATATTGAGTCTTTTTTTACATACAAAATAACATAATTTACGTAGATGCAAAAGAGGGGTAAGATTTTGAATTTCTTAAAGTATGGTGTACATGACTCAGATTGTGGCAACTTAGCTAAAACTCTAATAGCCCTCTTTTGTACTGAAAATAGGTGTGCAAAAAGAGTCTTACCAGCAGAACCCCATAACATATTCCAGATGTGAATGAAATAAAGAAAAATATACGTTATGAATTGCTTGAGGAGGTAAAATGTTAACTAGTTGACGTAACAAAAACAGTCTTGTTAAGTTTAGAGTAAACAATTGAAATGTGATTTTTTCAGGAGAGATTATCATCAACGTTAATGCCTAAGAATTTTGTGGTTTGCACTCTAGATATATGTTCCTCTTTGTGTGTCAAATTCAATCCATTATAGATATAGCTCCTGCCCAGTGTAAATAGTAAGTAATTTGTTTTATTAATATTTGGGGTAAGATTGCTGTATTATTCATGGTTTTTCAGAAAAGGTATATTGAAAATGTCAAATTTAACATGGCAGAGATAGAAGGTAACTTCTCCCCTTAAATTTTAATGGTTTCTTAATAAATGAAACAATACGTTTATTCAAGAGTAGTTTTCGTATCTTCGATAATAACTAACGGAAATATTTTTCTTTTTCTTTCTTGTCAGAAAATTATTACAAGCTTGCTGAAAATTGTATTTTCACTTGCAACTTTCTTTTCAGCTGTTCTAAATTTAACATAGAACAACAGGTTTTCTACATATACATATATATACTGACAGAAAAAAAAAATGAGTGTCTAAGAACTAATGAAAAACGCGCACCAGCCTCGAATATCTTGGACATATTTAAACTACAGTAACTTTCAAACAGGAAGAGTCTTGCGAATCCAACGTGTTATTAACTATGTACTGCCACTTCATTACCCTCGACTCCTTTTATATTTCTCTCTCACTCACGCGCTAAGATCAAGATAATGCATCTCGCAAAACACACTTGCTTTGCCTACACCATATACATTAGCAGGAAATTACTAAGTATGTTTTAAATTGAGTTGATTTCTCTCTAAAAATAATGAGCCAGACTTCGCAATATCTGCCTCTTTGACTAGTCACTAAATTCACTGCTAAGGCCACTACACCTGCTCTGTTGCTACTTAAAGCTCATCATCTGAACATATTATAAATCTAACAGTAAGGGCAGAGCAGAATGAACAAACCTGTTACAGTGCAAGATAAAAACTGTCGAATCTTAAAGCTTACCATCCCTTATTGGTTTCATAATCTCTTGAAGTTATGAGATGATGGTTGGGGCGAGAGGAGCTCGTTCTCAAGACCAATGTTACGTAAAATATTGCAGTTTTGTCCTTAAAGTTTCAATCACGATTTTCCAAAACCATCTATACTCAATTTAATGTTATTTTTAGCCAAAAGAAGATAGGTCATAGTTACAATATACTGACGCAGATCTCCCAAAGATAACCTTTCCCCTTTTTACTAAAGATTGCAGCTATTTTGGTGATAAATAAGTTGTCTTCTTTTGGTTTTTCTTGTTTTGTACACCCATTTGTAAAATGCTAAGCTTTGTCTAATTGACAGCCCTTATTTTATGCCGCGCCGTGGTCGAGCGATTAAATCGCATGACTCTCACCAAGGCGGCCCGAGTCCGATCCCAGGCGACCGCATGTGGAATTTATTTATGAACAACACGGCGCAGGAGCGTGAATTCTCTGGGATCTCCGGTTTCGCCCAGCACCATTCCACCAATTTATCTATTAGGATCTTTCCTATCATCCATCGTCGGCATGTAGTGTTATTAAAAAGAATGGAGCACGTCAGTAAAAATAAAATAAAAAATAAAAAAAAAAAAACTATTTTGGGGATATATGAAAGTTTTCTTTCTGAATAAATAAATGAGAGTCACTAAAATTTTTACAGGGACATGAAACTACTACACTATGCTTACCTTATACCATTACACATCAGAAAACTTTATCAACCTTCCGTATCCTTCAAATTTCTTTAAAAGGGTTTTCTATCAGTGAATTAGAGCATCCAGAGATTCTTCATTTGCCATGTTAAAATTACTAAATTACTAAAATTAAGACACCCCACGTATAACCATTTGAAGAGTTCCTGTTTCGAGTTTTGAGAAATGCCTTAAAGTTATCTAAAACCCAGGTGAGATATGCAACCATGTGTGCAGCAATTGTTTTTTAAAACAAAAGATGCCAAAAAAAATCTTTCGCTGGGACTGGTGCTACTCTTGATTAGTTAGAAGAAAAACAGTAATGATCACTACCCAATAATAGCATAACCACAGTTTTACGATCACTGTAACTGATATTAAAACAAGGTCTCAATGTTTGGCTGTTTGGGCCTTGTGGTTCACAACGTTTATCCCTCCCTTCCATCAAATTCCTGCAGTCTGTGCGCGAGGTCCATTCTTGTTCGACCCACGCAATCATACTGAATCATCCCCACCCAGTTTCCCTTTCTAAGTTTCCATTACGACCTCCAAGGACATCAAGCGATAAAATCATAGAATGCTGCCCACCAAAGATGTCCGTTGGCATACTTGGCTACAACTGCGAAGCGGTTTTTACCTTCCTAAGCTTGATCTAGTTCGAATTTAGATAGATTACTGCCATTCGTGTGTATAGGGTGGAAGTATTTATGCCTTCCTTTAAAGCCCTTGATAAGCCTGCTAAAATAGAAAGAAAAGTGTTGATCATTTTTCTACTTTATTTCATAGATTTAGATAAAAACGTTTTGGGAAAAAGTAACGAGTGACAACCACGCGTTTTCCCTTGCTCGGGGTTGAGAAAATTTGGGTATAGATAAATTTAGTCCATAATTAGTTGGATACTATTCTCTAAGCTGCAAATGGAGTCTGAAAGTTTTTAATTCATGCGGTAAATTGAGTCCGCTACGGTTGATTCTTTCGGCCGTACTCAGAGAGCTGTGACGCCAGGGTGATTACGATAGAATGCAGCATAGACCAGTGTATAATATTCTCAGCCACGGAAGCGCCCGGGTTCAATCTCACCCTTGGAGGTGCTGAGATTTTAAGTTTTAAGTGTATAGGACTTACATAAGGAGGATTTTTTTGTTGTTGAATTTTTATTTCAATTGCTCAGCACAGTTGGTGCTATAGAAATTGTGGAGCTATATACATAATAAAATTAAAGTATACAGGGATAGAGGATACTCATATTAGAGTCCTCAAGCAAACTGGTCTGATTAGTGTGAGTATAAATTAAATAACTTCTTCATTACAGAATAAATAAACATTATAGAAATAAAATGTCCTATGACAAGCGTGCCTTCAGTCTTGGTGCAGTATCAAGGTGACGTCCCAGTTGGAAGAATAAAGCATCTGATACATAAGGAAGGTGATAAAGAATCTGCTTGTCGCTGTAGAGATGTACTCATTAATGCTGACTATGTCCAATTCTCTATGCAGCTGTGCATTCCGGATGTACCATGGGGCATTCACAGACACTCATAATATTCTGTTTTGAAACACCTGGAGTTGGTGAATATGAGTAGGTAAAGCACATCCCCATACAGAACTGGCATATAGAAGAAGCGGTCGTAGAATACTCTTGTATAGTAGCAGCGTACATTCGACTCGTAGAGAGGACGTGCGGTTGAGGATGGGATACAACTTGTGAAGACGACCATAGGCTTGATTTAGGTTGCTTTTGATATGTGTGGTCCATGTCAGCCGACGATCAAGATGGACGCCAAGATATCTGACTGATAATTCAATACCTTTTGAGTACAAATCAGTTATTTTTAACTACAGGTAGCGAATCTTATATACTCTCATCCCAGTTCTTTTAATTCAATACCTTTTGATTACAAATCAGTTATGTTTAACTACAGGTAGCGAATCTTATGTACTCTCATCCCAGTTCTTTTATATGAAACAGATTCAAAAACTGTAGTATTCTCCACTTTGTTCCAATAATATTGTCCTTTATTTTTCATTTTATCATTTTTCACGTGAGTAAAATTGTAAGCGAAGTTCCGGCATTTGTCCATTTGTCATTTAGACAGGTTGAGCAGCCATACTTCCATAAAGTCCCTGGTAATGGTGGCGATTCATGTAGGTGAGCCGTCCAGCGAAGCACGAAAGTCAGTGCGTTGTTGCTTACAGACGAATAAAGTGCTGTACGACACCAAGCTCTGTGTGGTTGCTGGATGCGAGGAAGTCGGTAAAGGAGATAAGCTGGCGACGTGTGGCAATGCTTGCATAAACAGAAATTATCAGGCGAGATTATTGTTCCTTACACGAGTGAAGCAGACGATGATTTTTATGGCATCACAGAGCTTCCCCAATCCCCTTAGAATGGTGCACCAACATCACACATCCTACACTCCCACTGAGCTGTATTGAACTCGCTTATAAGCTACTTTAAATTCAGGGACTTTTTGGAAGTATGGCTACTTTTGTGACTGTTTTCATTTAGCGGGCTTTCCTTTGCTTCTGCTCTAGCCAACAAAGTTCAACCTGCCAGATTTCCTTTCAATTTCAAGTTCAACTTTGAGCTATCATATTAAACTACATAGAGCACTTTCATGCTGCTTACCGAGTTTCTAATATAGGTTAGGTAGCGATGTTCTACCATTCCCCTCCAAATGAGTGAACTGTCTCACGACACTAGCTCTTTAAATGCTGTACATGTATTCAGTATGACAGAACACATATGGGAGCAAGTTACACAATAGCTGTCATCCAGGACTGAATCTAAAGCCCGCTAAGAAGGAACAGCATTAGTACAGCCCACTGTACACGAGTCTCTATTCAAAGGCAATTATCACAGAAAGACCTAATGACAAGCTATTATTAGACATTAAACCGTTTAAAACTCTAAACAATAGTCAATAGTGTTTCATTGTATTAAAAAGAGGGCTGTGCGCACGTGTGGGAGAGAGGGAGACAGATAGTGCAGAGAAACATCTTAACCGAAGTATTCAAGAGTCATGAATACAAGGTGTCAGTAAATAAACATTACAAAAGGTTTCCAACCCTTTAAGTGCGCTGGCACCTGATACTATTGCCTTCCCCGTTTATAGGCATGAAATAATTCAGTAATCGTGGACTAATAGCGTTAAGAAGGTGCCGCTCGAAGCCCTATAGCCTTTAATGACACCCGATGCTTTTAGCTCCTACAGAGAGCAAAATTGTTCTTCAAATATCAAAATGAATTTATAAGCACGTTTCGAATGCTGAATGACAGCTGCCTTAATAACATTGTTCTACGAGCAAAACGATATCAACTTCTGCATTTATCTAAATTGTAATATGCTGTAAGAATTTAAAGGTATATCTTAATTTGGATGAATTCTTTACGAAATTATGATTGTTTATATCGAGTGTTCCTCACCTTTTCACTATTTACCTGTAGTAAAAAGTGGAAGCATTGCATTTAGCCCCAAAATTCGATACTGATATTGCACCTGAAATACACGTTTTAAGGTTCCTAGAATCCCAAAAGATATTTTAAGAAAAGGGTTTTATATATATATATTTGTGAACAACATAACCCAGAAACAAAATCACCATAATCTAAGGACGCTATGTCAAGATTTTCAATAAAAATCGCCCATACACCAGGTCTGTTCAATAAATAATGATCATAATTTTTTTACGGTCATAATTTTTCGCACTAAAATTCAATCTTATTATATTCTGTTATCTTAATGTGAAACAAACACGCCGTAGTAGTTTCATTCTTGGTACTCCTGGTTCCCGCCTGTGAGAACCAGGTAAGTTCAGACATGTTCAGTATCGCCTACCGCTGCATTAGAGGTAACATGCAGTTAAAATTGATGTTAGAGGAAGATCCGAAGTTTCTATCAAACGTAATCACTGCTGATGAAACTTAGCTACATCATTTTGGTCCTGAGAGCAAACAGCAAAGCTCAGTGTGGAAATCTGCTTCATCACCAACGCCCCAAAATGTAAAAGTGATTGCTTCTGCTGGGAAAGTTATGGTCATCTCATTCTTTGATATTCATGGAATGGTTTATCAGCATATTGTACCTGCACACACATCAGTACCTGGACAATACTACAGGGATGAGCCGAAAACATTGCAAGTCCATATCAGGCGCAAAAGACCACATTTCCATGAAGCAGGCTGGATGCTACAGCAAGATAATGCGCGGCTGCCAATGTTGTTGCTGAATATCTTGCAAAAATCAACGTGAAGCACATCCCTCCCCCTCCCTATAGTCCGGATTTAGCCCCATGTGTTTTTTTTTTCTATTCCTTGACTTGAAGAAACTCCTTCGTAGGAGACATTCTCCATCATTAGAAGCACTGGTGAAGGCTGCTGAGACGATTTTGAAGGATCTCTCAAAAAATGGTTTCCAGCATGTCTTTGAAGACTGGCAGAAACGCTGGAACAAGTGCATCGCATTCAGGGGAGACTATTTTGAGAAGTACCATTAAAATTTGTCAAAAAAGATTGTGATTATTATTTATTGAACAGCCCTATTAATATTACATGGAAAAGCCTTTTTTTTTTTTTTTTTTTCAAACTAGCTGTATCGATTCTCACTAAATACCATAATTTAAATTATTCTATTACAAATAAGATGAATGTTCTGCATTTTACGAGAACAGCCTGTGAAGCGGTTTTCATTCAGACATCTTATAGCATCAGCCATTTCCGAAATGTTCGTTATTACCTCATTGAATTTTTCAAAACGTTGGTCCTTTTTTAAAATGCTGTTTCTAACAATATCATAAAAGCGGTATGGAAATGTAAGCTTGCCATTATGACACAAGAAAGGGTCTTTTAACATTTGACTATCAATTGGGCTTGATCTCTTTCCGTAACATCCAGAACAAAATGGTTAATGAAATTATTTCTGCAAATGTTTATCTAGATTAACACGAAGTGGATAGAAAAACAAGCTTTTGTAACATTTGTTGAATGTATACAAAAATAAACAACTGTAGTTAGGTAAAGCCATGTAAATGTAATGCATTAAAATTGTAATTGAAAATATTGCAATTCGTATCAAATTTTAATTATATTGTCACATTTCAAAACTCTGTTTTATGACGTCTTACCTCACGCCCATAAGAGAATGCAAATATTAATGTATCAAAACGTCTACTTTCTTATCATTAAAATTGAGCATATTAATATATTTCATGGTCGTATTTATGCTAACTGACCCTAAGTACGGTTCTTTGAAGGTCTACTTTGCAAGAGATTTTTTTGCCAGAGTTCAATGACAAGTACCTAGCACATGTTTGTTTAACGTTATGACCAAGAGCTCTAATTAACATATTTGCAAATACCAAGGCCATCATCTCGGGGAAACATACTTTAAGATCAGTGTAAGGTCTACCTGTGTAGGTAGAGAAAATGAACTATTATAGGAGCACGTACAGTGTGTCCCAGAATCACCATGCGATTGTTCCATATAAACAATCAAGCCTAGAGATTTTAACTTAGATTCTAGTGAATCTATGCTAAAAACTGGGGGTATGAACTAGCATATGCTTTGAAAAAACAAGTGGAGATTTTGAGACACATTTATAATGAACGTGAACATTCTTGTTCATAAAACAGTTATTTTATTACTTTCCAATATTCGATTGCCTGTAGTGTTCAATTTTCGTTTTCATTTACAGTCGAATACCATAGAGTTTACTTGTTATCTAATTAATATATCTGAAAAATATGACCAAAATTGTGAAGTAAAAGTTAATTTTTTCTTTTATAATAAAAGCACATGATTTATAAAGTTTAACAAAACATTGCTTTTTACACTTAGTGCATTTAAACTACAGTTAACTGGAGCTATTAGAGACGCAGGTTTATTAATTAACTTTAAACCTTGTCTTCTCCCAGCATTTTTCCCTACTTCAATTGTTACACTGTTACCTATATAAGTGGACGAATTATTGCATTCCGCAAAAAAAAAAAAAAAAAAAAAAAAAAAAATCAATAAAATAAAAATCCGATACTAGTTTTTACGCGAAATACGCGTTTAGAGGCCTAGATAAAAAAAATTAAAAATGTTCCTGTATAGTGTGTTTGAACAGCATAAATCGAAAGCGATTAAAAGAGAAACTTGGTATTTAAATTTAATATTTTCCAAAGATGCGATACCGAGATTTTCAGAAAACCCCTAACCTGAGGTCCCGAGTTGGAATCTGGGTCAGGATAAGTTTTTTAAAGGTTTTCTTATCCTGAAAGATGTATCTTGGATTACTCTAAGTTCTATGGATCCTGGGCTCATTTGAACATAATTTCACTCATTTAATTCATCATTCGATATGACTTAACATTGGAGGACATCAGTTAAAAAAGAAAATTTCTAACCTTAACTTGGAACATTTTTCGAAATATCAAAATTTCCTCAAAAATGGCTCTAACAGTGTTGATTATACACATACAGCGTACAGTGCACACGGTGGCTGCCCTGTTAGTATATGATGCGCCAGAGAGCGGAAGATACGGAAGACAAGTATATTCAATATATTTTCACGAAATATAAAAAATATATCTTGAATTTTATAAGAATAGCCTGGGAACTGCTCTTCATTTGGAAGGAATTTGGTATGAGCTTGTATAACTATAAACGTTAAACGATAAGTGAAAATGTGATCATGATGATGATAATGATGATAATAGTTGGCGCTACAGGTCATGTAGGCCCTTGGCTTCCCTAACCATCCTCTTCCATTCTAGTCGGTCCTCTGCTTTTCTTCTCCAGCCTCTAACCCCCAACTTTCTCAAGTCATATTCTTCATTGTCTACCCATCTTTTCCTGGGTCGTCCTCTTCTCCTTCTGCCATACAGCGTTCCTATGAATATCTTCTTAACTACATTAGTTTCCGGAACTCTCTGCACATTGTCAATACACCTTATTTTTCCTAGTTTAATTTTCACTACTATATCTGGTTGTCCAAATAGACACTGTAACTCCTAGTCCGCATTCTCCATCCGTCCAAGTTCCTTATCGCTCCAAATATCTTTCTCAAAATCTTCCTTTCCCACCTTAATAACCACTGTTCTAGACGAAAATGTACTGCACAAAAAATGTACACCTGTTTGAAACAGACTTTATTCCAAATAACTTATTTTGTATTATGAGTATAGTTACCGAACTATTATTAGTGTTTTGAAGTATTCGGTACCTTCATTTTCTAACGTCCTTTCGATACTCAATTGTTTCTGGTGAGTGCATTAAAACTCTAAACTTTTAAAGATCGTACATATAGAGCGTCCAGTTCTAATCACTTTTCCCTTTGTACCTATAAGGGAACGTGTAACGTAGCTGTCTTTACAGAGGTTTATATAAATTAAAATAAAGCAGATAACAAACTAAAGTTTCGTAACAATAGCTTGTATACGCTAATCAACGAGAAAGGCTAGTGAAAACCATGTAAATATAGCACATCAAATTTGTTGATACTTTGTTTCCAAATCCCTTCATTGACTATCAAAAGCACAGTTTTAGATACCCATGTACTAACGTCCCAATTTAGAGATATAAAGTATCAACTTTTGAAAAACTAAGAATTTTAGAGTAAGTACAAAAATGGGTATTCTACGGTAATTAAGGAATTAATATAAAAAGCTGCTGACGTAAGATCCTTTTGTAACTTATTTACCATAAAACGTGAATTTGTTACGTGAATGTTTTTAAAACTTCATTCTTGGATCACTTTATTAGAACAATGAATTTACATAATAACAATTACCGTTTAAATAACCATACAAACTAGAATTTTGTACATAATAAAACACTATTTTATGTAGAAATAACAGGACAATGTTCAGAGATTTGTGGTGCAAATCATAGATTTATACCTATTGTAATTGAAAGAACATCTACTAGTGATTTCTTAAACTGAATTTCAAATATATCTGAATCATCAGATGACTGAAATGCAAGTAATGGTCTCTTAAACCAGAATATAATAATATAGCACTTACTTCAGTATAAATTTCAACAAGATATCTTACATGCTGTGAATTTCATTTCACAAATGTTCACAATTTCACTACCTTAAATATATAGTAATGTATTGCTGGGCATAAGCTCTCTGTTATACTTTTTGTACTATGAAAAAATCTTAATTTTACATTCATAAGACATTCTCTATTTATTTTGATGTCCTCTACAAACTACCCTTACTTAGAAGCTTATTTTATACCCGATTTATATCAATTACATAAGCAGAAATTCTTTCATTATACGTTTAAAGGATTACGAGGAGAATACATGTGGCCGAAGCGACATTCCAAGCTTTATACAAGGTTATATTATGGTTTTGAAATGTCATTCTTTGTATATATACGAGAAACAAATCATTGGCGATTTAGCACTTAAAAGGGTGCAGAATGTATAAACCAACAACAATGAATATCTTGCAAATGTTAAACGCCACAAGAAGAGTATTTAAAACATGATGTACCTATTGTGCTAATATATATCCTTACTGGTTTATCCGCTATATAACTGAGCGACAGAGCTTCCCTATAACGCGCTGGGCTCGCATCTGAGAGGTGCCGGGTTCGATCCCTAGTGGCCACCCACTCTGACTATGGGTTTCTTTGTGATTTTTCCTGGTTGGCAAGGCGAATGCTGGAGTGGTGTCTTTTATCACAGCTCTCCTCTCCTTTCGTTTTCCTGTTTCACGTTACTCCGAGGCTGCAGGAGCTTACAACTTGGAACTTCTCGACTTTGCCAGAGAGTGGCCGTTTTAGTCTCCAATACCGAGTCCAGTTGTCCCAATTTTTGCTGGAGGGGAACTCTGAGCCACTCTCCAGTGGTTTGTGCGGGTTATCTCCTAGCGCCTCCCAGCCGGATTGTCAAGTCATTAACTGTCAGGGAACTCAGCGCGTCTCTGCTGCTTATGTAGGCCGTTTCTGCTACCCGTACCTATCATGCGGTTCCTTTATCTCATCCCTTCCTCCGGGGATATCTTAAAATTTTTAAACTCTAATCAAACTCGTTGGGCTATTTTTTAAAAACATTTTCCACCTAATGAGTAGCTTAGGATGGAGACATTTTCTTGAAAATCTTTATGGCACATCGTTGGAAATAATGAATTTTTCGGTTTTGAGCTATGTTGTTACAACCGAGCGGGTTGGCTTAGGCGGTTTCGTCGTGACCCCGTCGAATCCCGTGCCCAGGTTACCTGACCCATGGTTTTTTTCGGGGATTCTCCAGAGTCGCCAGGTGAATGCTGGGTAGGTTAATTACATCCCCCGAATTTCCTATCCCTCCATTTCACTTCCATAATCATCTCTCATCTTGTGGTCTCTTTCAAGATAGAAGTGTCGGTGGGTGTCTCGGTGTTGAATGGCAGGATGATACCTTCGTCCTCCAGTGAGTCTCCGGCCCTCGAGCCGGCCTAGTGGGCTGTCTCAGGAACACGATCGGCGGGATGCCGGTTGTGCAAGTCTGCTAGGAGTTTTTCGAGCTCTGGCGGTGGCCTCCGTCTTCAAACCGTACTGCTGGACTGTTTCGGGGCCACTGTAGGAGGGATGCCGTTTGTACTGGACTGCCGGGGAGTTTCAAGCCAGTAAATGGCAGGGACCATGTCCTGTCGTGACTCCGTGGGGTTGGCCGCTCTCTGTTTTCTTTTGCCTCATCCTTCCTCCCGGGGATTCCCCTCTTGGGGCACTGATCGACGTGCCGAATCCCTTCCGTAGAATTCTGTCCTGTCCTACACACACGCGCGCGCACACACACCACACACACACACAACACCAACACATCAACACACTAACGTTTTTCTAAACATGCTTTCTTTTAAGATTCAATGAACATTCAAAACATGAATTTGTGGTGAAATTCTGGTATCGAATGTTTAGGGGAATACAATAGCCTCTCTACTAAATAGAGAAAGTAAGGTACCGTTGGCTCACCCGGTATAATGATACCGCACTAAAAAAAGATTTTCTCCCACAGTAAGTTAAATTTACACAGTGCAATTAGCGGAACTAACTCTGTGTTACATAAACTGTGTCATACTGCAGCATTTCTAAACCTGAGACTCAAGTTTAACTTGCATCCATGTTAATTTCTGGTTACTATGCCCGAAGACTCAAAGCTTCATTGGTTTTGCCAAAATGGATGAGGCAAGACAATGTGACCAAATAGAAAAGCTAAAAGGCAAAGGCCACAGCGCCATTAAAAAATGATGAAACCTGTTTTTGTAGAATGTGAAGGTGTGCGGAAGGCATTATGAATGGCATGAGGGGAGTAGGAATGTAGGCAAGGAATGAGGGAGGGAGGGGGTAATCAGTCGCATACCTCACTCCCCTACCACCAGTACCGAGGTCAGTGCAAGAAGCCTTAGTAGACTTGCCTAACAGGGTAGCACGTTTTAACCTATTCGCTTTCAGTTTACCATGCCATTCGCCATGCTAATTGTGTTATGAAATGAAAGCCCGCTGCATGCAACATTTACTGCATATAACAAAATTAGCACGCGAGCTTTTGCATGTTTTCGCTGACATTTCAGGAAGCATCTCTTAAAATAGTTTACACTTTCATTAATGGGATGAAACACAAATGGAAGAGCTGCACTGAAGGAATCGTGGCTAACAGGACGCACAAGCGTGCAGTTTGTTGCATAGATTCAATGCATTACCTCTATTAAAGACTTCCATACACAGGAGTTGTATAGTTCGCGGTGCGGTATAAAATGAGAGCGCGCGGTAACCAATTGCATTACATTACACTGATGCGGTTATCATGCAATTATCCCAGAATAGCTATCGCTACAAAGTTTCTCACTACATAGTGATTAATCCCATCCATCTAACCCCCCCCCCCAAAAAAAATAGAAGGCTATTTCATTTTAATCGAGATAACTCTTCGTAAAAGGAGTTATATTGTATACAAAAACAGAATAACAGGGTTCAAATCTTTAGCTCTGTATGCTGCGCTTAAAATTGCATTACTCTTTCATGCAATGGAGAGAAATTACTGAATATCGGTGGAGTTTAAAAGAATGGAAAAGTATTTAACAATTCAAAGCGCTTACAAAGGATATCTTGAGAGTAACTTATGACACAAAAAAAGATTATTTGAAACAAACTCTGCGTTTTAAACAGAACTACATGTTTTTTTACAATACGTTTTCTTCTATAGCTTAACTTATTCCATACAAGATTATTCAAAATTCTTTTCAAAATGAAGAGGGTTTCACAGGTCAATTTCACAACATTCAAGATATACACTTTATTTGTATATAAAATAAGTAATAAATAAACCATGGCGTGATGCTAAAAGGGCCAAGGCCTACCAATCCGACTACCGGCCTCACGCTCACTTACGCACGGCAGAGGTAGGCGATCCTCCAACCGATACGGGGAGGAGATGTGGTCAGCATCTCGGCATCCTCCAGCCGGAATGTTGGTTTCCGTGACCAGGGCCGCTTATCTAGCGTAAGCTCCTCACTTTCCTCGCGATGCTGAGTGGGCACCGGTCCTATACCCGGATTTAAATCCGCATCCCATGGGTGCTATCGAAACCGAGCCGCTTTCCGTGGCCAGAGATCAAGGCATGCTGCCAAATTAAAAAAAAAAAACCTATAACATAAGGAGTGTTTGCGATGCAGTTTCTTGAAAATCTTCGTGCCGCATTTTTTTTTTTTTTTTTTTTTTTTTTTTTTTTTGTAATTTACGTCCTCCAACGTTGTCATATCGGACGATGAATGGAATTGGTGAAATGATCCTCAAATGAGCCCAGGATCCGTAGAGCTTAGAGTTACCTGACATTCAGGATAAGGGAAAAAACCCGGAAAAAACCTTATCCACCCTGACCGAGATTCGAACTGGCGACCTCTTGAACGTGAGGCAGACATGCTACCACCACACTACCGAGGAGGGCTATAAGAATCGTCGCATCCTTGGAAGATATTGAACTTAAATACCAAATTTGGTATTTGAACCACTTTTCTTTTTTCATTTTATTCTATTCAACACAAGCACACACATACGCATATGAAAGTGTTTATAACCTTTTAATGGAGTTTCAAAACTCCCATTTCCGGTAAAATATCGATATCGAAGTTTTATTTTGAACTGGGATTTCATTACGAAGGGGATTTGGTACGTAGGCAACCATGCTGTGCCCATTATTCCTATGCCCCAAGTGGGGGCACTCCCTGGAGAAAGGATGAGGGAAGGAGACAGAGGGCGGCCGATCCAAGGAGCCACGACAGTACAGAGGGCAGGGTCCGTACAGTTTACTTGGATAGAGACTTCCCCCGACAGGCCAGGACAATGAACTCGCTCCCCTACAGCGGGACGGCAACGAACCCAGCAGCCGAGCCCTAATGGTCCAAAGGCAGGCGAGCCGAGCGCCAACGGTCCCCGCCTGGCGGTCCCGAAACGGTCCCAGCAGAGGAAAGGAGACCGGCAACCGACCTACCGGAGGAGGAAGTAGTTTTCCTCAGAGCATATCATCCTGCCACGCACCGCCGAGACACCCGCCGACACTTCTACCCTGAAAGAGACTACCAGATGAGAGATGATATGAAATGATAATGGACATGAAATGGAGGGACAGGAAATTCGGGGGATGTAATTAACCTACCCAGCGTTCGCCAAGCGACCCGGGAAAACCTCCGAAAAAACCCACGAGTCAGGTAGGTTGGCCACGGGAATTGAACCCGGGCCTCCCGAATGCGGGTCACAGACGAAACCGCCTGAGCCATCCCGCTCGGTTGTAACAACATATCTCAAAACCAGAAAAATCATTATTTCCAACGATGGAAATGTTTTTAAAAAATAGCTCAATGATTTTGATTAATGTCTCAAAATTTTAAGATATCCCCGGAGGAAGGGATATAAAGCCTCATTCTTCATCCCGGTCTTGCTCCCACTTGGGGGCATAGGAACAATGGGCCCAGTATGATGGTCTACGTACCGAATCCCCCCTGCAATGAAATCCCAATCCCAAAAAGAAAAGCACTTTTAGAGAAATATGTGTTTGTACGTCAAAGAGATGAATTAACTTATATTAATACCTCTATCAATTACGATTTATTGCAATGAAACGATAAGAATTAAAAAAAAAAACAGTCACATACATGTGTACATGCACAGTAGAGTATAACACAAAATGTATATACCAGTAAGTAAATCTTAGTAAATAACATATTTGTGCAACTATCAAAGAGAGATATGTTATATATATTTCAATTCTAATACCGTACTTTTCTGGCGGAAAAAGGCAAGATTTACAAAAATGTGTTAATTTCCATAAATGTATAATAGTTCCAACAAAATTATATCTAAAGAAGTCCACGATTGTCATGAAATCATGCAGTACGCTTAGGAAATTTGCAATCATATATTCACTTTAGAAGACTTCCTCTCCCATAAGCAATTATCTGTTGAGTCAGTAATGTTTCAGTATATATTACAACATTTTCCTATCTTCGTCTAATTCAGGGAAACTAAATCTAAGCGATATTTAGAGAACACAAATACAATTCATGATAAATATCTCTGATTAATTGTAATTTATCTTCTACGCGTTAGAATATTACTGGTGGTGCCATCTCTGGACAGCAGGACGAGGCTGGCATAAGGGTGCCATGTCGTTTGTTTATGAAGTGTCTCGCAGTGTGTAATGAATATAACGTCCCGCTCGGTTTTATTTGAAATGCAATACTTTTGCTTACAATAGGTAAGCGTTAGGAAACATAATTACAGTTTATAAAATCTTGATTTAAGTTTCTATATCTACTCAAGTATGTTTATAGGCGTATTTGTGTAACATTTTGTAGGCGCTTTCCAAACGATGGCGATTGTTAAATAAAATATTAAAGATTTACTAACAATTCTCATTGCAATTTGTCATGACAATTGATATTTAGAGTGATGATTAAGTAACTAAACTATTTGCTTCAGTTAAATGAACGCGGGAAAATGTGTTAGTTTACATTATATTTCCTTCTGAGTTAAGTTTACAAAAATCTGCGCACTTGTTTGACTTAACCAAATAGAGAAAATGGCGTGCATCTTAAAATAAGTATTACACAATACTTCGGATAGATAGAGTCAACATGAAAAATGCAATGCCATGGCCAGGATTTGAACCATGGATCTCCTGGTTTCCGTCCAGTCGCTCCAACCCATTTAAAGCCTTAGCCTATGTACGGCTAGTTTGAAGAAATGATTAATTACTATCAATTAATTTAAATAATAAGAGTTTAATTATGAAGTCTGGGACTCAAGTACTTACGATAGTAAGTCGTCACAAACGGTATACCTAGTGGTTTACTAGGAAATATATAAATATGAGTCAACTGGAGAATTTAATGTCAAGACTGCACGCTGGCCATGGTAGCTCAATGGGTTAGAGCGACAGGACGGAAACCACAAGATTCGTTGTTTAAATCCCGGCAATGGCATTGCATTTTTCATATTGACTCTATCCAACGCTTTAGCCTATATACATACTATATAATGAGGAAATCGTTGCAAAGTTTCACTTAATAACCTAACATTTTAATGTAAGAGCGTTTAGGTGTTTTTTTACTAATGTCGAAAAAAAAGCACTTTGAATTTGAAAAGCACAATGGCAAAACACAGGTAAGAAAGACTTGATTTGTAACTGATGCGTCCATACGAGGGCTGTTCAATAAAGAATGGTCATAATTTTTTTACGGTCATAATTTTTCGCAATAAAATTCAATCTTACAATATTCTGTTAGCTTAATGTGAAACAAACACGCCGTAGTAGATTCATTTTTGGTACTCCTGGTTCCCGCCTGTGAGAACCAGGCAAATTCAGACAATTTCAGTATCGCCTAACGCTGCAATGGAGGTAACATGAAGTTAAAGTTGATGTTAGAGGAAGATCTGGAGTTTCTTTCAAACGTAATCACTGCTGATGGAACTTGGCTACATCATTTTGATCCTGCGAGCAAACAGCAAAGCTCAGTCTGGAAATCTCCTTCATCACCAACCTCCAAAAAGCAAAAGTGGTTGCTTCTGCTGGGAAAGTTATGGTCATCTCATTCTTTGATATTCATGGAATGGTTTATCAGCATGTTGTACCTGCACACACATCAGTAACTGGACAAGACTACAGGGATGTCCTGAAAACATTGCAAGTCCATATCAGGTGCAAAAGGCCACATTTCAGTAAAGCAGGCTGGATGCTGCACCACAATAATGCGCGGCCGCATATTGCCAATACTGTTGCAGAATACCTTGCAAAAATCAACGTGAAGTGCATCCCTCACCCTCCCTATAGTCAGGATTTAGCCCCATGTGACTTTTTTCTATTCCCTAACTTGAAGAAACGCCTTCGTGGGAGGCATTATCCATCATCAGAAGCAGTGGTGAAGGCTGCGGAGGCGATTTTGAAGGATCTCTCAAAAATAGTTTCCAGCATGTCTTTGAAGACTGGCAGAAACGCTGGGACAAATGCATCGCATTCAGGGGGGACTATTTTGAGAAGGACAATCAAAATTATGAGGATGAGTAAAGGTACGTTGTCAGAAAAAACTTGTGATCATTCTTTATTGAACTGCCCTCGTATGATAAAAGTAGTTAAATCAACTTATTCGGAAATAATCATAGTGAATAACAAATCGAGACTTAAGCATTGATCTTTCAAAGTATGTTTCAACGCTTTAATAGTCCTATATTTTCATTCTAAAGATAATTTTGAGCCTTCCAGGACATCATTTCTGATCAGTCGTGATTTACTCATTAGAGTTCAAAAAATGAAACACTTTACAATTTATATATAAGAAACCAAAGGCAGATGCTTTCAACTTCGAGCACTCCACAACTCTTAAAGTGTATCTTGTTTGCTTTATTGAATGATTTATTCATAACTTTCTATAACGGGTTCTTCAGCTGTCAAAAAATATTCTTGATTAGACGAGCAACTTAAAGTCTTGATTACTAGCTTTCTTCAGGAACGCCAGTTTTCTGTGCGTCTTGGTTCAACGCATTTCTCACCCCGTACTATTTTAGCCGGCGTGCTCCAGGGTAGCGTCCTTGCGCCTCTTCTTTACAGTTTATATACTGCTGACATGCCTGAACTTACTGCAATAAGTACCGCACTGTTTGCTGACGATACAGTCATCTCTACCTCGCACTTCCCTAATGAGACTGACCGTTGCAACCCTACAACCTTCCCTGGACATTTTCCTGCACCGGTTATCTCGCTGGCGTATCGCACTTAATCCAAGCAAATGTCTTCTTAAGCTTTTCACCTTGCGCAGGCCTGCTGCTCCGGCAAATATACGACTCTATAACACTGAAGTCCCCTGGTTACCTTCTGACTGTGCAGTCAAATATCTTGGCGTCCATCTTGATCGTCGGCTGACATGGAGTACACATTACAAAAGCAAACTAAATCAAGCCTATGCTCGTCTTCACAAGTTGTATCCCATACTCAACCGCAAATCCTCTTTACGAGTTGAATGTACGCTGCTACTATAGAAGAATATTGTACAACCACTTCTTCTATGTGCCAGTCCTGTATGGGGATGTGCTTCACCTACTCATATTCACCAAATCCAGGTGTTTCAGGTGGTACATCCGGAATGCACAGCTGCATATAGAATTGGACATAGCCAGCATTAATGAGTACATCTCTACAACGACAAGCAGATTCTTTGCTCACCTTCCTTATGTATCAGGTGCTTTATTCTTCCAACTGGGACGTCGCCTTGATTCTGCACCAAGACTGAAGGCACGCTTGCCACAGGACATTTTATTTCTATAATGTTTATTTATTCTGTAATGAAGAAGTTATTTAATTTATACTCACACTAATCAGACGAGTTTGCTTGAGGACTCTAATATGAGTATCCTCTATCCCTGTATACTTTAATTTTATTATGTATATTATGTATATAGCTCCACAATTTGTATAGCACCAACTGTACTGAGCAATTGTAATAAAAATTCAACAAAAAAATCGACGAAACAGCAAAAAATTGTTACAGCTCTATGAAAAGGGCAAAATGTTAAAGAAATGACATTAGTAAACATTTTGCTAAGTTAATGATACTTTGGGTATAGCTACAAAACAATTTAGCCATTTCAAACATTGTCAGAAAGTTTTGATTAGAGACAATAATTGAAGACGTAAGGATTAATTATGGTAATATACTTGAAATAATAGCTAGTATCTAGTATAATATGGGTGGATCATCATTGTTAGAGCAATTGTAGAATGTTACAATTGTGGAATAGAAACTGTGATAGAAAGGCTGTCACCCAACTTGTACGAAATCCGAACAAAGACCGATCTGAAAATTTCAAGATGTTGCCTACATGATGATAAAGATACGATAATGTCGCTTAATAAATTGATGTATTCACCATATTTTATCCAAGCGAGATCCAGCCACTGAAGAGAGGAGTGAGGGAAGCATTTTTCGTTACTAGTTTACAAGTGACCCTTCCAAAACAATAGCCTGGTATACTAGTCCACAAGTATTTCCTATTTATGCAAAACCGTAACTGTAAGACACTCTTGGTTCAATGATCGGTTTAGCATCAAGACGTGATTCTTCGTCCCGTTACAAATATTACCAAGCCCATCCAAAATTCAGCTACGCACGCGTGAATTCGTAGCTCAAGGGCTATACTATGCCATGCTATACTAATTACTGCTCACGCTAAAGAAAATCACGTTCTCTACCACTGTCTTGTATTAGTTTCTGTGACAAAACGACATATCTCAGCGTTCAGAAGAGCTCAAATCTGATTGGCTGAAAGATTTCTAAAGGGCGTTGTCCTCTATTGGAACTTGTAAAGACATCTTGCAAGTTGAAGCATATATATACGGAATGCTCGAAGAAATAACAGCAATAATGTCATTCGGATCAACTGTGGCATAATGTCCGGATGTACTGGTATTAGGTTTAAAAAAACAAACAAAAAAAAAACAGAAGTTTGCCCACACCCTTACAATGCGTGTATCTGAATGCCTCATTTTTTTTTAAATACATGAACAAACCGTTTTAATGTTTCCTTATGCATTTTTCAACATGCTCATATGTATGGAATGAAAAAAAATTTCAAACGAAAACATTTTATGCTCAAGTTCTTCTCGGGATTCAAGCAGGTGAAAAGACGATTAGAAATCGACATTTCGGGAGCGTACACCTCTCCCATCATCAGGATATTTATTAAATGTTATAATCACAAATGAATCACTGGATATAACACAAATATAAACAAAGACAAAACACTATCAAAATTCGCATTACTGAACAAAAGACTGTTTTCAGTAAATTAAATGCCAGGTCAGGAGATGGCGTGAGTCTAGAAAATTAATTAGGTCAAAGAAACGTAACTACTTAACTTGATTATCAAACTGTATTGATTTGTGCTTCTTTAATCGACGGATTTCCATTTTGAGGCCGGTTTCCAAGAGGAGCTGAACTGAAATCCAGCATCAAGATTAAGCGTGCTCCTCTCGGATGAAATGGCCAAAGCCTCCTTAATTCTCCACTTAATTCATTTTATTTCTCTGGATGATAGTTGTAATTTTGGTTTTTTCTTTTAACCATCCCCTTCCCAAGTAGTTCAATAACGACTAGGTATACTATCAGATGCGTTATTTTAATACACTAATCACAAATACAATTACAACACGACAGCTTAGATAGTGTTTTGATGATAATTTGAAATATCATATATTTTCACTATGTATAACAGATCTGCAGAAGATCGCAGTGATAGGGCTTTTTAACGGCCCCTTTTTAAATTCAACAGGCTAACAGCTGATTATTCAACAACTGGGTTACTCAAAAGTTTGTTCATGTTGGGTACCAAGAATGTTAACAGCCCAAAACAAAGGAACAAGGAAAACAATAGCCTCTGAGCACTTTGGAGAGAGAGGAGTTTCTGGAAAAAGGTGTTCCTGGAGACGAAACGTGGGTTCTTATTTTTGAACCTGAATCAAAGAGGCAGTCAATGGAATGGCATCACACAACGTCACCGAAGGAAAAAAAAAAAAAAAAAAAATCAAAACTCAGCAGTCGACAGGGAAAGTTATGGCGACATTGTTTTGGGATGCAGAGGATGTGCCTATGATTGATTTTTTGGAGCAGGGATGCACAATAAATTCTGTCCAATACGTCAGAACTCTCAAAAAGCTGAAAGCACGTCTTCGCCGAGTTCGCCCAACAAAAATTATGGCGGATGGTCTTCTTTTGCATGAAATGCAAGACCACACACCAGCCGTTACACCATTGCAGAAATTGAGAAATTGGGATGGCAAGACTTACCTCACCCCCCATACAGGCCTGACCTGGCACCATCAGACTTCCATCTGTTCGGGCCACTAAAGGAAGCTCATCGTGGGATTCATTTTGAAGATGAGGAGGCTGTGAAAACGTCCGTGCGTCAATGGCTTAGGAAGCAAGACCATGTGTTTTACCACACTGGAATACATGCCCTACTTAAAAGGTGGACCAAAACTGTGGAAAAGAACGGAGATTATATTGAATAGTGACAAATTAATCGTCAATGTTGTAGTTTTCAAGCTATGTAAATTGCATTCAATTGTCTCGGCAATTAAAAGAGAAAAAAAAAGACATAGGAGGCATTACTTTTTGACCCACCCTCGTACTATTAAACTGTAAATGACTGACCGCAAAGTAATGTAATATAATCTAAATTATTCTACATCGCGGAAGCTATTATGACCTGGTGACGCTAAGTTCTAGAACGATATGTAAATAGTGACCCTTAGTATGAAGCGTTACTCAAATAAGAAAACCCAGTGGCGATACCAACTCAACATGTTTATGTTCACGTTCTCGTCCTTGATGGCCACTACTAATAACGATCTCAAACACTTGTAACAATTTCGTCAGCAAAGAACAGGTAGTTCTCAAGGTTGTTACCACTTTCTAGTATTTCCGTTCCATAACTCTGAACAGATATTAACTGGTCTACAAGAGATACCATCAGCTTCACTAACTACAGCTATCTTTCCAGAAAAATCAGACGTGATTAAGGTGGTGCTGTTAGAATATTTAACACAACGTTCTTGGCTCGATAGCTTTAGATATATGCTTTTCTACTTACAATGTGATGCAATGTTTGTCTGTAGTTTTTCTAAAATTGAATTAAGGCCTCATTAACATATAGGTCATGATGGACATTAAATGGCTATGAGTGTGTTGCAATACTTTATTAACTTCGGTCTCACAAGCCGCAAAAGGACTTTTATTTACAGTTGCATTGGAATTCTTATTCATACTATATGCGCGCGTTATCTTGAGCGCTAGTTTTACGGTGTGGTGCGGGCAGGGGGGAAGAAATCAGAGCTAATTGGCAATTCGAGCGCACCAAACGAGCCTTTATGAAGGAAGCTTTAACTAATCCTTGTTTCATATAAGCTTGCCCCGTATCTCTTAACGGTCACGTGACCTAGTCCCCTCTCATTGGCTGCTATTATAGTATAGACTGTTGTGCGGTAAAAATTAGTTCGTTATTTAACATGCTGATATATCTTTATATGTTGGAAGAGAATTGTCAAATTTATATTTTCGTAACTGTTTTAATTAAATATATTACGCAACAGAGTTGATTTATCTGAAATGCATGTTAATTTTTAAACGAAGTAAAGAGGAGATTCCTTTGCTCTCAAGCACATGGCACGATAACACGTGATTTAGCGGTAGTGATGACATATTTGTTTATATGCTTTTTATCACTGACCTTGTTTTGAACTGGATTAGTCATGTATCGCCATTCGAAGGTGTGTTGTGCCGAGTGCGAGAGCTAAATTATTTTATTGATCGTTTATTGCGCGTGTACTTATTATATGTATAATGGCAGAGTCTACCGCCAGTTTTTCGCTGAAGCATCGCAAGGGAAAACCTTTACAAAGCGGCGAAAAAAGAATTGTGTTGCATGTGTTTAATGCACTGACAGAGAAGAATCCGTCTTTGTCAGTGAGAGAAGTCGAACAGCTGTGCTCTGAACTTACAGGTGTGTTAGATGCGTAGAAACATCGTGACGTGAAATTGAGACAACAGGAAAACTTACCACTCCAGGGGCGATATCGCTGTGTGGCGAAGACGTTATTTAAGGACAATCAGATTGTACTGGAATACAAATCGCAAAATATACGAGACCTGGGTGAATGAAGGACACACGACAAGTATTACGTGAATGACTTTTAAGACCGAAAGACAAGCATTTTTGCAAGGTATGTGTGCTGGTTCCTCGCGTAAAGTCTGTTTAGTTAACTCGTGTGCACGTCGGCCGACTCCTTTGACGAATCCTTATAATCGTTTTACAACCCCGGCCCTCCTCCCAGACCTTTCTGCAAGGTTGCCACCTTTCTCTATATGTCATGGGTATCGAACGCGGTTTCGGCTAAATAAATTATCTTATGTCCATTACTGCGAAACTTCCTTAGTTTTGATATATATAAATTTATTGTAAATTTGCAACCAATTCGTCTAACGTGGTCGCTCTCCCTTTTGCATGGAATCTATAAATTTCTCGACAAATTAAATCGCATGTGAAATTATCTACTTTAGAGAAACGTTTCCTTTTGTTTTCACACTTGATCAGCATCTTTGGTATTCCTTTCGTCACAACATTTCTTACTGTATTTCTGTGAATACCCAGAATTTATCATCAGGTTCATTGCACGACCCCTTACCAAGATTATTTGTCCGCACATATTTATGTGTGTTCAAAACAAGTGCTTCAATTTGCTTAGAAACAGTACCCGCTATAACTTTGTTTTTTTAGGCTTTTCCAGTAATATAACTCGGCCCAGTTATTCACACTATTGTCATCACTTTGATTATTTGCACTTGAGTGAAAGTTATCCACTACTTCATTTGCATTTACCACTGCATTTTCCTCCCACGGTCTCCACATCGTGACACACAACGAATTTCTGCATGTAATGAAACAGATCAACTGGAAGTTGGGGCTCTGGCACCTGAGACTCCACGTGGAGTAGACATGCGACTGTCACTTCGAGAAAATCAGGGTTGCTATTGGTCCACAACGACAGTGTTCCATTTATGAAGTGTGGAGATAAATTTATGACGGTCATTAGTGGGCGGGAGGGTGAGTTTCCTTTGAGGGGCAAACTGCATTCGCGTTCACTAGACAGACTCTACCGCTGCGCTGTAAAAAGGCGAAGAGTCCCTCCACAGCAATTATGTCATCCCTGTGCATTGCGCTGAGGTTGGGAGCCAAACACAAGGACGAGCGTAACGTTGTGTAAAAACGGCACTCCACTAAAAGATGCTGCATCGTCAAAGGCTCACCACAGTGAGAACAATGAGGTGCTGGGTCCTCGCGTAACAAATGTTGATGGCTAAAACGGCAATGCCCGATGTGAAGTCTAGCTAAAATAACCTCTTCCCTGCGAGAATAACGCGAAGATGTGGCCCAGGGACCAGGAAGAGGTTTAACCTCCCGGAGAAGATTTGGACAGGTACAGTCAGAATGCCGTAGCCGGGATTTGAACAACGGATCTCCAGGTCTCCGTCCGGTTGCTCTTAAACATTGAGCTACCATGGCAACATACCACCATGCTATCAAATCTTCCAAATGACCCTATTTTTTACGATGAACCAATTTTCAGTCTGGCTCTACCTATCCAAATTTGCCATACGCACGGCAAATGTGTGTGTGGAAGAGCTGTCTATTTCCATTAAGGCTGGAATTTACGTACTTAGAGAATAGTAAGTCGCCAAAAAGGTATTATCTCACTGTATATAAGATATCCTAATGGTTCACCCGAAAAAGTACGACTAAGTTGGAGAATTTAATATCATGCTGGTATGTTGCCATGGTAGCTCAATGGTTAAGAGCAACTGCACGGGAACCGGAGATTCGTGGTTCAATCACAGCTATGGCTTTGAATTTTTCCGTCTGACTCTACCTATCCGCATTCAAAATGTATTTTTTTTTCGAATGTCACAGACTATCATTGTTTTCCAACGCGGTTAACTTGGAGCCTGGAAGTGGGTATCTGTTTATTCACCAGGCTCGCCTCTCTTTCACTGTTTATGTTCAGTGTATTGATGAACTATGGGACTAAACAGAATGTAAAAAGGTCCAAAATGTCATCTACTAAGATTAGGTAACTCAAAAAGTTCCATTACTACATTTGATCCAATGCCAAAAGATACGTGGAATCTATACTGAATTTCCAAAAAAAAAAAAAAAAAAAAAAAAGAAGACTGTCAGGAGAAGTTTAAGAAAAACAGACTTAGACCGACATTTCATATCCTTTTTGCTCGAATATCAAGTGCATTTTATCCATTAGGTATTAGAAATAGCAAAGGCTGTTCACAATTAAACTTGTAAATGGTAAAGATTCATCATAAAAATCTTCTAGTACATTCTAGGATAGTATCATTACGAGCGGGAAAGGTAAAATAAATTAATAAAGTCGCTAATGGAGTTTGAAAAGCTAACCTAGAACGTCGAGTAGCCAGATAATAACTTTATAAGACTATTGCCAGATGTCAAGACACGTGAATTAGCTGTCGGCTTTATCTGTGCGTGCGAAAACTTGAGTACGATAGGTGCAAGAAATGTCTTATAGCACTTGCATAACACTAAACAAGTTAATATACCTTCCACTTCAATGCAATTCTCTGCAGATAGGTGAGGCATGACATATCTGCAGTATATATAAAATGATAGAGCATGTAAGAAAAATATTTATGAACAGGCCAGAGAAAATATGATGTACCACACTTGATACAAGCCATGGCGTTTAATTGGGATTTAGGGAGGTACCAAGTGAGATCCCTGGCATACGTCCAAGGGTTTTCCATGGTTTTCCCAACTCGGTAGGCGAATACAGGGGTGGTTTCTTTCCTGTTCCTTATTTCCTGTATCCATTACCTCTATCATCTGTTTCAGGTTTTTAAGGCCAAGCGACAGTGTTGGGCATGTTGTGGCTAACGGACTGTGCGCTGTAAAGGTTTCTGCCTGGCGTTGGCTGGGACTGCCCGGTCAAGGACCGTCTTCATAGAGGCCCCATCAGGAGAAATAATTATTGTGGGTTTGAGGCAAGTAGCTGGGCTCAGGAGAATGGAATGTGTTCATACCGAAACGTTAGGGACCCCGTCATGTTGAGTCTTTCGCCATCCAGATCTTGTTGCCTACGTGTTTCTCCGTCCCAGGGGCACGACAGAACTACAAAGAGGCCTACGTGAGATACTCTGTCCCGGATGTGGGGTTCTTTTTACCTTACAAAACTTAACAAAACTTTTTGTTAGTCTTTTTGCCCCCCCCCCCCCCCTCAGCTACAGAAGACAAATTTTTCTCGATTAGAATGTTATATTTTCGCTGTTTCATTTCTTAACCGAGAGAGGTTTCAGATAAATAATGCTCAATTCTAATTTTTTTTAGATATATAGCCTATCTGCATTTTAAACACCACCATTGTTCCAACCTGTTTCATATTTTTAGCTTGAGACTTTTGTTGAATATCCATGTTTCTAGCCTGCCTCGGTAGCATAGATGGTAGCGTGTCTGCCTCACGTTCAAGCGGTCCCGAGTTCGAATCTCGGTCAGGGTGAGTTACCTGGATAAGGTTTTTTTCCGGAGTTTTCCCTTATCCTTGAAGACAAATGTCGGGTAACTTTAAGCTCCAAGGTCGCTGGACTCATTTGAGCATCATTTCACCCAATTCATTCACCGTCCGATATGACTTAACAAACAAACAAACATCTCTACAATGTTTCCATAAGCATTTGCTTAAGAATTGTTATATCTAAGTGAACTGCGCTTTAGCTGTTAACTACTTCGAAATTATTTGTCACTGTTTACTTTTTTTAGGGAAAAAACTAGCACTGGTCGAGGATTTTTAAGTTTTAAACATGCCTTATAAAATATTCATTTTCATAATGAAGATTTTGTCAAGAAAAAGCTGACAGCTAAGTTCTCATGATCAAATTAATTCTCCAGAACACACTGTATTCAAATTGAATTAATATGCAGCTGTAAAAGCCGCAAATACACTTAACAAGTTTACCACAAACACGCATCATTAGAAGATAACACTGTACACTGTGCAGCATAACGTACCGTTATTGCAGGGATGTTAAGACATGTCTACTCTGACCAGTAAGATATAGACATGTAGGCGTAGGCGCGAGGGTATGTACGAGGCAGCCTTCACGGAGTAAAGACCGACCTCCCTCTACAACCAGGGAGGAAATCGAGCTGTCCCCAAGCGGCGCCCGGAGCCTCCAGGGCTGTTTCCATAGGGCAAGACCTAGAAGCTAACAAGCCCCTTCCCCTTCCCCATCTGGTCCGAAAACACAAGACGGATGGAAGTGGATACGCCACTTAGTAAGATATAGACACCTAAAATGAGAAGTAGGATAAAAACAGCAAGTACAGTAAGATGAGTGTTGTTTTAAGTAGACATATGTTTTCTATTCAAAAGGTGCTAGAAGTAGGAAGGAAAGTGAAGCTAGCGATGCAACCACATATTATTTTGTCGCTTTGCTTCAGTAAAACTTCAAAGTTTAAGCCAGATACTGTCTATAACGTGTCCCCTGACGCCTTGCTACTGCTTATAGGCTGAATAATAATGTTAACCCTAAGTATGCTTTTTAGTGGATACATTGACGCAGTGAAGCGAAAATGGATTTACGAATGGGTTAAATCAGTACAAATAAACAGTTGGAAATTCTTGCATTATAACTTCTGCGCCGATAGCTGGAGAAAATATTGACATTTGTATAGCTACATAATATGCGAGGGCTGTTCAATAAAGAATGATCATAATTTTTTTGCGGACATAATTTTTTGCACTAAAATTCAATCTTATTATATTCTGTTAGCTTAATGTGAAACAAACACGCCTATGAGAACCAGACAACTTCAGACATGCTCAGTATCGCCTACCGCTGCAATGGAGGTAACATGCAGTTAAAGTTGAAGTTAGAGGAGGATCCGGAGTTTCTACCAAACGTAATCACTGCTGATGAAACTTGGCTACATCATTTTGATCCTGAGAGCAAACAGCAAAGCTCAGTGTGGAAATCTCCTTCATCACCGACCCCTAAAAGCGCAAAAGTGGTTGCTTCTGCTGGGAAAGTCATAGTCATCTCATTCTTTGACATTCATGGAATGGTTTATCAGCAAGTTGTACCTGCACACACATCAGTAACTGGACAATACTACAGGGATGTCCTGAAAACATTGCAAGTCCATATCAGGCGCAAAAGACCACATTTCCATGAAGCAGGCTGGATGCTTCACCACGATAATGCGCGGCCGCATATTGCCAATGTTGTTGCTGAATATCTTGCAAAAATCAACGTGAAGTGCATCCCTCACCCTCCCTAGTCCGGATGTAGCCCCATATGACCTTTTCTATTCTCTAACTTGAAGAAATGCATTCGTGGAAGGCACTGTTCATCATAAGAAGCAGTGGTGAAGACTGCGGAGGCGATTTTGAAGGATCTCTCAAAAATGGTTTCCAGCACGTCTTTGAAGACTGGCAGAAACGCTGGAACAAATGTATCGCATTCAGGGGAGACTATTTTGAGAAGGACCATCAAAAGTATGAGGATGAGTGAAGGTACGTTGTCAAAAAAAAAAAAAAAAAAAAAAAATTGTGATCATTCTTTATTGAACAGCCCTCGTATAAAGATAGTTTACGAGGTTTTAGCGACGATAGAAGGTGTAAAAATATTTTATGCAATCGACTTGGTAAGTATATCCCTCTTCCATTAGAAGGCCGCGCCGTGGCTCAGTGGTTAGACAGCTTGGCTCTCACCAAGGCGACCCTGTTTTGATCCCAGGCGACCGCAAAGCGAGATTTGTGGTGGACAACATGGCGCTGGGGCGAGTTTTCTCCGGCATCTCCGGTTTCCCCCGCCATCTCATTCCACCGGTGCTCCATCTTCATCTCATGTATCATCAGTATCATCGCCTGCGGTGCCGTATGTAGTAAAAGCGGGCGTTAAACACTACACATTTCATTTTCTTCCATTAGAAGGCTTAAAGTGAAGGTCATTTGACTCAGCTTATAAGGTTCATAGGTGTAACAGTGGCTAAAACCACATGTGTGGTATGTGATACAATGTTCTCAGTCTTGCTAGCCTTTTCGTATTTATAAGTGATGTTAATACCCTATCTAACTGCATGTGGGGAACAGAGATGTATATGGAATTAAATTATAATTGCTACAGGAACTTTGGGAAGGAAACTTCCAGACCTAAGTTTAAGGTACCTTTACGACATTCGCAATTATAAATCTGAGGAAACCTGGCCAAATTTGAACCACAGATCTTTCGCTTACGCCTTGGCCACCTATGTCGGTAAATACTGCTACGAATACATCGTACTCCCGTCATGAGATGGAAACAAGTTTTCCCCAAACTGCCTTCCATTTAACTGATTCCTATATAAGTAATTACTGACTACTTGATAAACTCCAAACCATATGTTGTTGAAGCTGCAGAGATACTTTGATGGCTATTGGCACTTTGAAGCGTAGTAAATGTCAGTATTGTGAAGGAGCCAATTTTGCATTCAATTAATCGAATGCAGCTGCAAAGAAAATCTATAAGCATTCCTTTACATATGTATGGATTCAAGTACTTAGATTTGTCACGACTGACTTCCATTGACCTAAAACAGATGGTCTTTGAGTCAATTTAAAAACTATCAGCAATAAAAATCCAAGAAATGACTCTCTTTATGTATACTCATGGGGTTCTAGATGGGGAAAAAAATAGTGTCCGCACTGCAGCGATATATGTATGTGGCGATATATTCTTAATCTCAGGCCATCTGGAACATATAAATTAGCATATAATGCCGCTATGCATCACAAATGATCTGACATCGTTCTTCAGGGTTTAATGGGAACATGCTAGCCTCTAGTTCACGAGGTCGCAGATTCAAACCTGGAGGAGGGCGATGTATGTTTTTCGGGGAAGTGACGAACAGAGCAAATAAAAGAGAAGAGGAGGAAATCTCACAAATGGCGGTCGGTGGCGCGAAGAAGAAAATAAGAAAAAATGAAATTTCATTATGACGAGTACGGAGTGAAACAAGTATGGGAATCGAAGTGAAATAAGTGTGGGGAAGCAAGAGATCAGGTAAAAGCACTGTGAAAAAAAGTGTGGGAATTCAGGAGTTTAGAAAAGGGGCGAGAATTAGACAGGGGATATCGAGGGCATATCAACAAGGCAAAAATGTGGCTATTATGGGTAAATTGTAGAAAAGAAGAGACAGAATGGATACGTGAGAGGTATAGGAAAAGATATGAGCAAATATGATACGGCTGTACAGATTGCAGAAAGGGAAGAGAGCTTAAAAGGTAGTTGTGAAAAGCTGAGAAGAGGATTTTAGAATGTGTGAGCGGCTAGTAAAGTTAAATAATTAGTAATTAGGGAAAGGGGACGCAAATGGTGTGATGTGCAAGTGAGAAATATTGAAAAGTGAGGTTAAGTGAATACAGACACAGTGAAATAATAGTAATATGAATTTGAAACAAGTGATAGTCATTTATAGGGATAGACAAAAATTTCGCAAATATGGAAAAAGCTAGAGCAGGTTAGAAAAATAAACGGTCCAGCTCAGGGTTAGCCCAAGATGTATTTGCTTCAGTACTCAATAAATCATATTGTATCATCGTATTCTTATGTAAAATCCTTAGCATGGTTTCCTTCGGAAAGGGGGCCCCTTGCTGTAGATTTACATACATAAAAGAACCTTGTTCCTGATGAAGCAGTGACGGCTTTGGCCGAAATATTTGGGGGGCACAGAAACGGTTTTGCTTGCTAAGTGTTGACAATAAATTATTACACTTGTAAATTTTAAGAACAATTTATTTCAAATTCTACCTCTACAACCCACGGAAATAGTGGTTCTCAAGTTGTGATATATACCTCAGAAATAAGTACAATAAACCCAACACAATCTTTGCCCAAATCTGCTATATTAATATGCATGCAATATATAAAAGGATGTTATTAGAACATCATTCAAGCTCATGCAAATCCATATAAGCTGCCAACACACCAGTGTAATTTTTCTTCACAGATTCACATGCATATCACTGAATGCACACACATTAAATATCGTATTTGGCATTTGTTCAGTTTATCATGAATTGCACTTTTGACCAATTTATATGTTCTTTAATGAAATTTTCCATCACTCTTTCATCAAAATCCTGCATGTTACTGATAGGGGCCTTATTTATTGACAGTATTGCTAAAGTATTGAGTCTGTCATTTGTCATTGTATTTCTTAAAATCGTTTTTATCCTTTTCAGAGTGGAAAAGCAACGTTCAGGTTCCGCAGTCTCTTCGGCGTTGTTATGACAATTCTCAAAAGCTTTGTAACTTCACTGAACACTGACGAAAGTTTGTTTTCGTATATGAAATGAAAAAGTTTAAATGCTCCTTGAATGTTAAAGTCATTTAGTCTTTAAATTAGCTGCAAATCTGTGCGTAGTTTTCCTTGCTGTAGAAAAAGATAGCATTGCATCACTCGTGTGAAAATTTCTTCCGGAAACATTCACAAAAATCTTTAAATAAGTCGTTAAACAGCAAAGATGCAGCTCCTAGATGTCCATTATAAGCCGATCTATCTGTGACAGTGGTTGTGGTGACGTCACACACCTTGGGCATCTCCAACCCTTGCACATTCCATACCTTTTCTTTTCTTTGGTGGCTGTGGAAATTCCTCACTTAAGTTTTTGTGTACCTCATCAATATTCAATATTTCCTTTTCCATTTGTTTAAATTTAAGGATGTCATTCTGTAACGTTACACTATCTTTGATCTTCTTTTGAAGTTGCTGGTACAAAATGTCTACATGAAGTAGGATTTTGTAGAAAACTGTTAACTAAAAAATAAAATTTGGATCTTCAAGAACTCTTCTATAGCTACCGGCTTCATTTATTGTGGTTGTATTAGTGCAACTATCCTCAATAATTTCGAAGCAATATTTCAGGGTTTCTAGGCTTTCGTACATAACACTGACGGTACGAATGTTAATTCCATCTTGTTAAGGCAAATCTGGACAATCTTGCTTGCACTATTTTTTCTAAAATATCAGATTGCAAAGAGGAATTGGAAAAGAATGCTGGAATATCCGACAGATCTAAACTGAACACGCCTACCTGGGAATTAGGATTAGTTGCCTTTAGTATGATTAAATTCAACTGGTGTGCATATCAACGGACAAAGTGCGCATATGGATATGTTTCCCTTATTTTAGCCTGTACTCCACCAGTCCTTCCACTCATAACACTGGCCCCGTCAAAGGTTTGAGCAATGAACTTTTCTTTGGTATTTCCAAGAGGCGGGTGGATTTCATTCCTTATGCACTTTATCATAGATTACGCATCTCTTCCATCATGGTTCACAAAAGCCCAAAGTCTCTCATTTACGAATTCCTGGTATACGTAATGGAATACCAAAACCATCTGACTGATTTGAAACGTCAGTTGTCTCATCACACTGAATGGGAACAAACTCAAAAGTTGTTGCTCTATTTTCTCCCTACAGACGTTCAAAATGCAGTTTAACGGATCATTCTGCACTGTTTTCGAAGTTCCTGTAAATACTGTGACTGTTTCTAAATGCTCCTTCATCACGGTATCTAGTTCAGCTGTATAGTCAATGAGGCCCTTGTACACCCCTGGATTGAAAGAAGTAACAGACTGTTCATGTGCCTGTAAAGTTAGTTCAAGCACAGCACAAAAATTCACACACGAAATAAGCCTTTTTAAAGTTTGTCTATTTTTACTCGCTTGGATGTTACATTTCTTAATATTTTCATTAAACATGGAGTCAAGACATGATGCAATGTTTTGTTTTCCTAGGAGTGACATATGTACCACACTAATCATATGGTGTACTACAGACTTATGTTTGTTTATTTTTTTCTGTTAAATGTTTTATCTTACTCACTCCATTAACTGTCCACAAACTATTGACATTTAGGAACAAACAAAACACACAGAAAAAGGACTTGAGAATTTCGCAGCCACAGATCCAGTCACATTTCTCACACATGACCTTAGAACTACGGTGCTTCTTAAACATCTGGTTTTCATTTTTCTTAGTTTCTACTTTTCCCATTAAGAATTCGGGCGTTGGTTTACCCAAAGGTTTCAATTGTACTTTTTCTTCAAGAGTCAACCTTGAAAATTGCACTTCCATTAGTGATTTTACAAAGTTATCCATTATTCTTCAGTAACTGGATTTTATAATGCCACCTGTAACACTCTGTTAATGTTCTCAACTCCACAAAGAATACTAAAATAAGAAACCCGTGCATTTTAACAATATAAAACTACTCTGCGGACTGATCTAGGCACGAACAGAACCGCGCTGGATGAGTACATGCAAAGTCCTTCCCACACTCCCTCGCCACGTTCAGAGCTGCATGCCTTCTGTTACGTGGAAATGCAGCAGGCGGGCGCTAATCTTACCGCGCCGAACCATATACTGTAGGTATGAAGACATCACTTTTACCACCTTATGAAGCTTTCTCATATTTTAAAAATAAACTGTCCTTACTTGCCGAAAGGCCATGGTTCATTTATTTCCGTAAGATTTCTTTTAGGGGGACGCGCGCCTTCGCGTCCTTATGACGAACCGCCTCTGTGATGAAGAGATCTGAGATCAAAGTTAAGCGCATTTTCGCGCCCTATACAGAATGGGACGCTGAGTACCATAGTTATTAAAGAGCGTCCAATTAACAGCACTCCATTTATTTAATTTTAAATGATCCGCGATCTTTCTCTGCTAAGGCTCGAGAATGCCAGATGTTGAACCAATACGTCAGGGGAAAGAGAAGCGGGGGGAGGGGGGAATTCCTGGTGGATTCCAGACCACTGCCAGATATAAGATACTAAACAGGCAGATATATTGATTAAGAAAACCGCTAACATCGCCAAAGGTAACCATTAAACAAATATATTTCAACACTATGAAGATACATATCTACCAAGTTGCTGAACACATCGATCTTGAGAAATTCCACCAGAGGAATTGAACTTCATTCTCACTATACACGTTGGTGGCGGGCATATTCTGTCAAACATATCAGCAGAATGCACAACAGCACGTCTTGATCGTGTGGAGAATCTGCAGAAGTACATTGTATTTTAAACTCTATAGGTTCAAGGAAGTAACGAAGGGAAATCATTTTAAATTCTGCTCAGCCTTAAACGGACAATAGAAAGTGGCTGGTACTGGTTAGCCAGAATACTGATGAGCCAATAAGTTCATTAGCCTAATATAAAGCAAATTTTATGGACTGGAACTATTATTTGGGTCAATGTCAAGGTACAATGTACTCGCCATTGGAAGAATGAATGTAAATAATTAAACAACACTAAAAGTTGAACTGAGGAAGTGTTCTGGATACGAACTGATGCTGATATTGCCAAATACAAATTATGTAAGATTAATACTAAACTGTAGCTTTAACAACAACGCATATTATCTGCATTAACTCCAAAGAGTTGTATTTAACAGGGAATGTCTGGTTGCAAACACAGTTGCATAATGTGCTGTCCAAGAATTTAACCAAGTTTCACGGATTGAAACAGTATGAGCCAGAGAACTGGGTACAACTGGATTTTCTAAAGCAAAATAAAGCGTTATATGGCAACTGATCGAGCTCAAGTAGCATCAGCCCTTAGAGATAATTACAAACTCCTTGTAAACAAAACTAACTTTTTGAATGTGCAAAGTGTATTAGCCGTCTAAGTTACAGGGATGTGGCGTTCGAATCTCTTTGATTATTAACTTATTTATTTACATTATTTTAACAGTTTGTTGTTCACTTTAACCAGATATGCATGTTTTGTATAAAATGCAAAGTATTCCAGCGCACACTCCGCGTCCTTTCGAAATAGTAGATACATATGTGCATCGAGTGTTTACATTTAATACACTTAATTGTGAAGTGTAAGGTAAATTTCGTTAGCTACTTAGGTGTCTGAAGTGGTATAGTGGGCAATGCAACACACAGTGGAACCTGCGCAAGATGGGGGACTTGGTTCGGAAGACGCCTATACCAATTCAAGGTTTCTAACAGTAAAACATGATAAACACTTCAGAAAAAAAAATTATTTGTTTCAACTAAAGCTGTCAGTCACTTGCTCATACAATTAGAATTTACGTAGATTCCCTTTGCTTTGAAAGAGTTGTTTTTCATAAACTGGTCATATTCCGTTTGATACAGCGGAATTTTGCTTCGGCAAAAAAAAAAAAAAAAAAAAACGGATTGTTAAAATAAGTAGGTATATTTACTTCATTGACTGCTCATCCAGGAGTAACATTTTTCTCATCTGTGAGCTGTAACTTGGTATTCACTGACCACAGTTCTGACGACTAAACTACATCTGCAAGAGAATGTTTTGCTCTGTCCTCTTAACATGGTTAGAAATTACTTACTGCTTACTAAAATAGTAGAGCTAATACATTTAAGTCTTAACACTGATCTTCACGACTTCATGAGTAGGTTTCAAGCGTTTGGAGAGCAAATCACTTAGTACCACTCATATTTGGCTTATCAGGACTGATAATGACATTTCAAAATGATTATGCACTTTGGAGTTTAACAATAGAAATTATAGCTCCTACCAAACTTCTTATTAGGAACCTTCTATTCTCCTTGCTATTTTTTGGTTGAATTCTGTAGTTGTTTTTATAATACTAATGCAGCAAACACTTGAAATAAAGATTTCTGTGGATAATTCTTTAGCAGTATTGTGATATGCCAGAAGCAGTCTTTTTAGTAGCTGTTCATGGATTGTATTTCTTTCCATTATTGTGGTTAGACCGCTTGGCTCTCACCAAGGCGGCCCGGGTTCGATCCCAGGCGACCGCAAAGTGACATTTGTGGTGGACAACAGGGCGCTGGGGCGCCGGTTTACCCTGCCATCTCATTCCACCGGTGCTCCATCTTCATCTCATGTATCATCAGTGTCATCGCCTGCGGTGCCGTATGTAGTAAAAGCGGGCGTTAAACACTACACATTTCATTTCATTTCCCATTATTGTTGTCGCAACACAATCTCACAATCTAAGATCAGAAGATTTGCTTCGTTTGGCCAGTGACAAACATTGCGCCCCACAGTATATGCTGTCTTTAAATCTTAGATCATATCGGCGGCTTTTGCCTTTGGAACAAATTGTTAATCGGTAATGGTATTCATTAATGTTTGGGTTTTTCTTTATAATATTTATCTCCCACATGCACGTACAAACACACACACACACACACACACACACACACACACACACACACACACACACACACACACACACACACACACACACACACACACACACACACACATTTACTGTTTCACTCATACTTCTCCACTCTGGAGAGGATGGAGCTGTGTAAAATAAAATTCTCGTGCTCCAGCCGGAAATGAATCTGGGAACTCTGCATATGCAAACTACCATGATAATCAGCAAACTACTGAGACACTCTGTGGCAAGTTAACGTCATGTACCGCAGTTAGTCACCTTGGAGGTTGCGTTGGCTCTCAGCACTTCAATTTCTAAGACCGGCCGCACCAGTGAAAATGTCCATCGCAGTTGTGATTGAAACGTCTGGAACCTATCTTCAACAGACCACGGCATTACTGCTTTACACATAAATAAATAACTTCCAGTTATATTTACTCTGGCCGTGAATGCCTGCGTTCTCTCATTTTTGAAAATGTTAATAAAATTATGGGTTTTATAATATATAACCCAATGCGCTGTTAAGACTTTGCCGCCCAACTGTCCAATTTTCAGCTCAAGCCTGCCAGCCGTCACAGATGGATAGACAAACGATGATGTTCTGCGGCTGGGACGTGTGCACGAGTATTTGCTCAAGTGTCTGCGCAGACAAGAAACTAGAAATACAAGGCAAGAAGCAAGCAGTGGGGAGGGAAGGCCAAGGTCTCTAGAGCGATCTGGTTTCTGTGGCAGCCATATTCTGTTGCACTACCAACAGATTAAGTAACATATCCGGAAGCAAATCGTGATTTATATCTGCAGCTGGTTTAGGCTTTTCCAGTAAGAAAGTAGTCAATCAGAGCCGGCAACACGCAATGTGGTGTCAAGATATTTGATACGTTCACCTCTAAACAGCTAGAAGACTGACTGCAAAATAATTCTCCTATACCGCAAAGGGATAACTTAAATATGTTAAAAGTTCACTGCATCCCCGTTAACTATAATCAATTCTATATAGTCTTAAAACATAAGAAATGTGTTACAATCACATGACTTACTTTATCTACTACGTCTATTTTATATTTCTTCTGAAAAGTATTTTTACAAAAGCATTTTTTTTTTTTTTTTTTTTTTTTTTTTGCTTGTTCCATTTCTACCCCGCCTTTAACTGCTATGGTCATATCGGCGGCCGTTCTCCTTTGGAATATACTGAAGGTGTTAACTCGTTATCTTTGGTTTTCAATCAGTACATCACGCACACATTCACACTCTCATTCATACTTCCAGACTCTGTGGAAGATGGGGAATTATCTTGGTCGGAGAAAAATCCCCACTCCCACCGCCGGGAATCGAACCCGGGACCCCTAGCACGGTAGAAAATCATATTTTTCTATCTAAATATTAATCGAAATAAAAACTACCTTCCCTTTTTGCATGGAATTCTATGAAAATTACTAAACAGAGATTAAATGCACAAATACTTGGACTGTATTGTCACCCAATTAGCGGTAGGCATGAGGCCCACAGCTGTGAGGAAACCAGCCACGCCTCCCATTAGTCTCTGTCACTAACTGAGGGGTGGTTAGGGAAGTGTCACCTGTCCCTTGACGTTTCTCTCCCCTTCTTCTGTGGTCTGGAACGTTCGGGTGATTTGGGGGAAACCAGAGACTTCTAGAAAAACAGTGACATTCCTATAAAAAAGGGTTTCAGAGAGACAGTGAGTCAGTCAGTTCTTGGTGTAAGGACGCAGTGCTAGTGCAAGTGAAATTGTAACGGACGAACTGGTGAATCGTAATTGTGTGCATTACGTAATTTTATGTAATTGGCAAGGGTTTAACTGTAAGTCGGTGGAAATAAAGAACATTTTTGAGTGGTGAAATTGGACTTTTCATTTCACGAACCCACAAAGTCACACTGGTGTCAGGAAGCGGGAAAACAACATCACCGAACATTACAACCATGGACGCGGCATTGGAAAAGATTTTGGAGAAGATGATGGAAATGAAGGCCGAACTGACCTCGGAAATGAAGACGGCCAACGACGACATCACCGCAGAGTTGAAACAAATAAAGACGGCCAATGACAACATCACCGGGAAGATGGAAGAAATGAAGGCCGAATTAACAACAAAAACAGAAGCGGCAAATAACAACCTGGCCGCAAAGCTGGAAGAAATGAAGACGGCTAACGATAACCTCACGGAGAAGATGGAAGAAATGAAGGTTGCGAACGAGGCCTCGCCGCGAAATTTGAGGAACAGTTGGCCGACGTGAGGGAGGACGTCACGGGACTCGGCAAGCGGATCGGCCAGGTGGACGAACGCGTCGGAGACCTCGCGAGCCACGTTAATGAGCTGGAAGGAAAGGCCGACAACAGCGCCAAGTCCCTGAGCGCCATGGTGGAGGACGTCGTCGGCAGGAGGTTGAAGGATTTGAAGGCCGACGCACCAGGACGCGACATAACATCGCCGCGCGTCAAACCTCCCAAGTATGACGGCGCGTCAACGTTTGAGGTCTTCCGCCGCCAGTTCGACACAGTGGCCAGGCACAACGGATGGTCACTGGAGGAGGAGGCCACGCAGTTAATAGCCAGCCTCCAGGGAAGAGCCGCGGAAGTCCTAAACGCGGTGCAGACGACGGCGGCGCCCAAGGACATCTGGGAAGCCCTGGAGGATCGCTTCGGGAACCACCGCTTAGCCGCAGCATACCGCAGCCAGCTAAAGGCAAGGTCACAGCAACCGGGGGAGACGCTGCAGGAGTTCGCCATTGCGATCGAGCAGCTGGCTAGCAAGGCCTTGGTTGACCTGCCACTGGAGTTCGTATCCCGGGAAGCCGCCTACAATTTTGTCGACGGGGTACGGGACACGGAGATTCGTCAGCGCCTAATGCTCGGGGAATATAAAACCATCCACGAGGCGCTGACAGCAGCATTAAGGATGGAGGCGGCCAAAATAACATCCATCCCGACGTCGAGAACGAGGAGCGTCCGCTACGCCGGAGACAGAAGGCCAGCTGAGGGACGCCGGCGAACACCTAGTGGCCTGTGTTGGGGGTGTGGACAGCCCGGACACCTACAGAGAGACTGCCCACGCCAGGAAGAGCAGCCGGAAAACGAGTAAGGGCCGTCGTGGAGAGGGGCACGTCGGCGCCATCACCACCATCCCCTCGAGTGACACTGCGCGCCGTCAGCCGGCGTATGGATGACAGCCTCATCGCGGACGGTTGGATAGGAGGAAAGCCGTGCCGCGTGCTGGTGGACACCGGGGCAGCCGTGACCATCATCAGACCTGACGTGGTGAAGGGTTTGCCGACAAGGAAGCCAAGCCGGCCATACCAGCTTGTCACGGCATCGGGCGACACCTTGCCTGTGGAGAGGGAGGCCCTGCTGGAGCTGAACTTGGGACGGAGTGCCGTGCGTCTGTGGGTGTTCGTCGCGAAGGTGGCTGAGGAGGTGATCCTGGGACTGGATGCCCTCAGGAGCCATGAGGCGACGGTCGACGTCGGCAAGAAGGTCCTGCGGCTTAACGGAGAACAGGTTATACTCCGTCAACCCAAAGAGAGCCTTGGAATTTGCAGGGTCGTCTTGGACGAAGACGTGGTTGTCCCCGCGAGGAGCGAGGTGGTGGTGACGGCGCGACTGGAGGGCCAGAGAACCAGGAACATGATGCTGGACCAGAAGACACCTGTAAACGGACTGTGTGTAGCCAGGGCATTGCTGCCGTGCCGAGAGGAGGTGCCCGTGAGACTGCTAAATCCTACGGACGCCGATCACGACGTCCAGGCCGGGACGGAGTTGGGAATGTGCGAGCCCGTGGTGAGCGTAACAGCTATCGAGGAGACACTAGAGCCGGCGCCGAAGCAACACCTGGGGCCCCGGCTAGAAGGCTTGGTCGAGAGGGCGGCCGACCACCTGACCACAGAACAGCTGGAGAAGGTTCGACAACTGCTAAGGCGGTATCAGCGCGTCTTCAGCCAAGGTGATAGTGACTACGGCCGCACGGACAAAGTGCTTCACCGCATCGACACCGGGGACGCCCGGCCTATTCGGCAACCACATAGACGCGTTCCGCTGGCGAAGCAAGGGGCGGTGCGAGACATGCTGGAGGACATGAGATCCAGGGGAGTGATTGAAGAGTCTGACAGCCCTTGGTGTTCCCCTGTAGTCTTGGTGACAAAGAAGAACGGCGAGCTGCGCTTCTGCGTAGACTACAGAAAGTTGAACGCCGTCACCCGGAAGGACTGTTTTCCCTTACCCCGGATTGACGACACCCTGGACACGCTAGCTGGTGCACAGTGGTTCTCGACCCTGGACCTGAAGTCGGGCTACTGGCAGGTAGCTCTAGACCCGAGAGACAAGGAGAAGACTGCATTCTCGACGGGCCAAGGGCTCTGGCAGTTCACGGTTATGCCCTTTGGCCTCTGCAACGCAACAGCTACCTTCCAGCGCCTTATGGAGTCAGTGATGAGAGGGCTGACTTACGATGCCTGCCTGCTATACCTGGACGACATCATCATCGTCGGGAAGACTTTTGAAGATCACCTCGAGAATCTGAGTAAGGTGCTACAGAGACTGCAAGCGACCAACTTGAAGCTGAACGCGAAGAAGTGCCAGCTCTTCCGCAAGGAAGTTAACTACTTGGGCCACATAGTCTCGGCAACCGGAGTGGCCACAGACCCGGAGAAGACACAGGCTGTGAGAGATTGGCCTCGCCCAAAGGATAGGAAAGAGTTGCGCAGTTTCCTGGGGCTGTGCAGTTATTACCGCCGCTTCATAAAGGGGTTCTCCAACATCGCAAAACCCCTCACCCGCCTGACGGAGGAACACCGGCCTTATGTGTGGACAGAGGACGTCGTAAACGCTTTCCAGCACCTAAAGGAGACCCTGTGCAGTGCTCCAATTTTGGGTTTCCCACAACCGGGTGGCGCCTTCATTGTGGACACCGACGCCAGCGACCATTGCATTGGAGGTGTCCTGTCGCAGATCCAGGACGGCCATGAGCGGGTGATAGCCTATTACAGCAAGACGCTATCCAAGGCAGAGAAGAACTACTGCGTCACCCGACGGGAGTTACTGGCGGTAGTAAAGACATTGGAGCACTTCCACAAGTACCTGTACGGTCAGCCATTCCACCTGAGGACTGACCATTCCGCCCTAACCTGGCTATTGACCTTTAAGAACCTGGAGGGCCAGACAGCACGTTGGGTCCAGAGGCTGCAGGAGTACGACTTCACCTCGGAACATCGTAGAGGGAAGAGCCACGGTAACGCAGACGCCATGTCCCGAAGACCCTGTCCAGAAGAGTGCGGCCAGTGCACAAGAGTGGAAGAGAAGGAGCGTGCCGCAGCAGTCCGAGTAGTTGTGGCAGTGCCTGCGGACGGTTGGGATAGCGCAGGCCTGAGGAGGGAGCAGCTGGCGGACGCAGACTTGGCGCCGCTCTTAAGGGAAGTGGAGGCAGGGACGAGACCAACCTGGGAGGACATCGCACGGAGGAGCGCCATTCGAACGGATCGCCGTTGACGTTGCTGGACCGTTCCCAGTTTCCGACCGAGGCAACAAGTACCTGATGGTGGTCGTGGACTACTTCACCAAGTGGCCGGAGGTGTATGCCATCCCAAACCAAGAGGCAAAGACAATCACAGACTGCCTCGTGGAGCAAGTGTTCTGTCGATTTGGGGTGCCGTTAGAGCTACACAGTGACCAGGGTACCAACTTTGAGTCCAACCTAATGAAGGAGGCACTACAAAGGCTTGGGGTGAACAAGACTCGCACTACGCCTCTACATCCCCAATCGGATGGCATGGTCGAAAGGTACATCAAGACCTTAGAGGAACACCTGAGGAAAGTCATGGCCAGCCATCAGCGAGACTGGGACGTCAAGGTGCCACTGTTCTTGCTGGCCTATCGCTCGTCTACACACGACACAACTGGGATGACGCCAGCCAGCTTAATGTTCGGCCGAGAGTTACGCCTCCCTTGTGACCTGGCTTTTGGAAGCCCTCCGGAAGCGAAACAGCCAGCGACCGAGTATGTGGAGAACTTGGTGGACCGTCTCCACGACATGCACGAGATGGCTCGCCAGAACATCGAGAAGGCGAGCGACCGCATGAAGACCAGGTATGACAGGCAAGCCAACAGCCAAGGGTTCCAGCAAGGTGACCTGGTCTGGTTGTACCGTCCTACCCGGACCAAGGGACGCTGCCCGAAGCTCCAGCAGCCATGGCAAGGACCGTACCGGGTGGTGAAGAGGATTAACGACGTGGTCTACCGCATCCAGAAGGTTCCCCGAGGAAAGATGTTGGTGGTACACCTGGATCGACTAGCCCGCTACGATGGTGCTGTTCGGGACGACCAGCTTTGAGGAGGGAGCAGTGTCACCCAATTAGCGGTAGGCATGAGGCCCACAGCTGTGAGGAAACCAAAGGCCGCCTAGCCACGCCTCCCATTAGTCTCTGTCACTAACTGAGGGGTGGTTAGGGAAGTGTCACCTGTACCTCGACGTTTCTCTCCCCTTCTTCTGTGGTCTGGAACGTTCGGGTGATTTGCGGGAAACCAGAGACTTCTAGAAAAACAGTGACATTCCTATAAAAAAGGGTTTCAGAGAGACAGTGAGTCAGTCAGTTCTTGGTGTAAGGACGCAGTGCTAGTGCAAGTGAAATTGTAACGGACGAACTGGTGAATCGTAATTGTGTGCATTACGTAATTTTATGTAATTGGCAAGGGTTTAACTGTAAGTCGGTGGAAATAAAGAACATTTTTGAGTGGTGAAATTGGACTTTTCATTTCACGAACCCACAAAGTCACAGTATTTACCAAACTTTCTTTTTATTATAATGATAAGTTGCTGCTATGTTTAAATTATAAGTTAACCTCTTCGGGGTAAAATAACCTCCAAGAGCCCTTAATATGTCCATAAATTATACATATATAGCAGTAAAGCCAAACGAACTCCCATCACGTGATTTATTTCACGTGGAAAAGATATTCTGATGTCTCACGTTGGCTAAAGCTAGATATGAATAGACTGAATATGAACTCTACTCCAACCAATGAAATATGTGGTCGAATCGTTGACGTTATTACTGTGAACACCTTAGTTGAGATGTCACTATAATTGAAAAGTGGAATGTACGTTTTCAAAAAGAGAAGGCTAAAATAAAATATACGTGCATGAGAAAACATAAACGTGAATTTTGTTATGGAACTGAAATGATTGTATTGTATTGCATTATTATTTAAATTAATTGGGTATTATTTAATATAATAAAGCCATAAATGAAATATAAATATAGACAATAAACATAATCCACTATTTAGAGTACTTTACATGCCTGCGAGTATTGGCATTTATATTTCAAATTGAAACTATAAAGATTACTTTCGCTGGTTTAACAATACCCTGAGGTTACCTTCTTTTCTTTTCTTTCTCTTTTTTTTCTAAAAAAAATCTTGACAGTCATATACTAGACGTTTATACGTACTAATCACAGAAAGGCATTCAGGCGTCTCCATGATAGTGCGTAATTTATAGAGCTTGAAGTGCCTCGTGCACAATCAAAAAGTTTCAGCTTTTAAGCCTACTGCTTCACTGTTGAATGATGTCGCCCGAGAGTCTTGCTAACACGTTCGCAGCAATAATGGGCCCCGAAAATACTGATGCCTCACCGAACATGCCTACAGTTCTGTGCTGAGACAGCAAAATACAGATTTCAGATAAGTGAGGTTCAACTGCAGTAAAAAAGTCACAATTTCTTAGAAAAAGTTAAGCACTCTTTTTCTTTGGGTATTTCTGACTGGATTATGTAGACTTCCGCAATTTTCCGTTGAACTTTTATTTAATCTCTTTCCTTTGGTTGTTCAACCAATTATTATAGCATAATTGAGAATTAGCAATAAGAATAAAGATGACTTTATAAAATTAGAGAATCAGCAACGCATTTTTAAAAAGAGAGAAAAAAAACCTTATGAGCAAAAGCTGTTTCTTTAATAGATTATTTTCGGAAAGTTTACACACTCTTACCTACATGTAGCTGATAACGAATTAGCACTCACTCTCATTTGTTTAAATTAAAATGATTGATTTATTATTAAAATGAAAGTTGTATACTTATCTGTGAAATGATTTGGACGTTCTCATAGCTTACATCTGAGGATATCCAAATTTGAAAAACAAATTTGACATCTATCTTGTTTTTCTCACAATTAATTAAAGAAAAACGCGTCCTCTTTAGATTCACAGCGCTTCAAAAATATAATGGATTAAGTAGCTTCTTGTTTAAAAAACTCTGGTCAGTTATGCAGGGCCTAGCTCTAATCCTAGCACTCCTGACAAATTAGTGTACTACAATAAATTTGATCTCCCTGCTTCATTGCTGTACGAGGATGGCCTGAAAAATTTCTGACCTCAACATGAAGATGGCAGCACTCGTAAATAAAAACTAGTGAATTCCATTGTTCATCTGTTGAACGTTACTCCCCAAAGTTTCAGCCATTTTGGACGCTCAGTTGTTATGTAACAGTCGTTTGAGTGAGTTGATGTTTTATGAAAAGGGACAAAATCTAGTACTGAGCTGTTATTAAATATTTGATTTTGAAAGGCAGCACACCTATGCAAATCAAAGATGAGTTGCATTCTGCGTATGGGGACTCTGCACCATCATTCACCACAGAGAAATTTTGGGCAGCTGAATTTAAACGTGGCTATAAGAGTTTGGGAGACGATGAACGTTCGGGACGTCCAGGTTACCCCTTTAACTGCCCCCTCTTCCCGCTGCAGCCGGCCCTATTGTGGTTTGGAAAGGCAGTGATGGAGGGAGAGTTTGCCGTCAACGCTTATTTGTTACAATTCGTGCGTGCATTGTTGAATGTAAGATAAGAATAATCAATGTTGTTGTATGGCTAATGCAACCGACATCACTGTTAATAGTACTCAGATTATATACTCTTTATGAAACAAACAGCACATTATTTCTGTGTTCATTCACTGTCACTTGCAAAGTGCATTGCAGTGACCTTTTCTCTTCCATCACTGGCCAAAACCTCTCAGTGCGCTTGCGTTTTCTACTTCCACATGAACACGCGGGAGAAAGGGAGAATGATGTATAACTGATAATAGATGCGTCCACAACGCTCTGGCATCTTGTTCGTTATTTTGCCAGACTATAACTAGCATGTGAAACACTGGATTACAAAGCACGCTAGAACATATAGTGCCTTAAATATGCGCGATTATCTGTGAATTTTCAAAAAGTGTGTCAAACTAGTTCGAAACATATTATTAACATCAAATATTAAATAATGTTAATATTAAAACAAGAGGAGCGTACAGTTTCCATTTAATAATATGAGGTGTCGTTCATCTCTCAATTACTACTTACGACAATGAAGAGCAATTTGTTCCTCGCAGTTGATAGGAACACGAAGCTAACTCAGATACTACATGGCAAACCGACAAACCGTATCGGGAAAAATTCGCAACACAGATGTTTACCTCAGCTTATCGCACATACACGGCGAGTCCAGTGTATGTATAGTCTGTTCACATATAATCATATATATATATATATATATATATATATATATATATATATATATATATATTGTAATTTACGTCCTCCAACGTTAAGTCATATCGGACGATGAATGGAATGGATTAAATGATGCTCAAATGAGTCCGTGGTCCATGGAGCTGACAGTTGCCCGACATTCGTCTTTCAGGATAAGGGAAAACCCCGGAAATAACCTTATCCAGGTAACTCACCCTGACCGAGATTCGAACTCGGGACCTCTGAACGTGAGGTAGACATGCTACCACCACGCTACCAAGGCGGGCTCATGTCTTCTGGACAGCAATGTGTCATACATCGGCAAGCGCGAGAAAACATATCATATAGACACACACAGCTTCCAATCGCTCTATTTGTGCTCCGTAACTTACTGTACTGCAGTTAAGAAGATATTCATAGGAAAGCTAGATGGTAGAAGGAGAAGAGGAAGACCCAGGAAAAGATGGGTAGATGATGTAGAAGATTACTTGAGAAATTTGGGGGTTAAAGGCTGTAGAAGAAAAGCAGAGAACCGAGTAGAATAGAAGAGGGTGGTTAGGGAGGCCAAGGGCCTACATGGCCTGTAGTGTCAACTACCATCATCATCAACTTACTGTACATCAACTTACTAATATTTCACTCTTCTAATCGACCAGATAAGACCCATAAGAGACGATCACAGCGCTAGTCACTCGAAGGTCGATACGCCTCAACGCTCTGTCGAGTAATACAAAATGTTTTGTTTACATCAAGTCCAATTCTAAATCTGGATCACAGATCTGGATCACTATATTTGCTTCGATTCAAGACATTTGCTTTGCGCACTTTGTGCCAGGAGGACATGGATATTACCTTTCTGTCTTAACCCTTCATTACGCGATTTTTTTAAATATCCTCCTATAAATATCTTTCTGTTTAAAATTGATCACAGAAACCAGGAAAAATAGTAAAAAAAATATTTGTTTAATTTTTTATAGAATTTTAACCTTTTTTTTGTCACTTTGCATATTTGCAAAACCGTGCATTTAGGTCAACATAGTGAGGTACATAGAGCACAACAAAACTTAACATACTGAGACACAAAACTGGATGAAATTACTGGCTTAAAGGTCTGAAATGCACTAAACAGCATTTGTCTTTGCTAAGGCACAGAAATATCAACTTCCTTTTCAATACACGATGCTTACTGAGAGTTTCAGTTTCTGTGAAATGCAGTAAAACAGTTTTTATCCTTATTCAAGCACAAGTTCACTTTGCACTTATCACACATCACATAGGTGTAACCCTTGCAGTCTGGTCGCTTGCATGTCGTTCTTTTCTCATTCCAGACAGGCCAGTGATTCATTGGATCCATTCTTACATCCCTCGGTGGCAGCGAAGATCCCTTGTATTTCAGCCTCTTGCACTCCACGGCATCTGCACTGGCGCTTGGCCTACCACGTTTTCTTGTTTCCAAACCAATCTTGCACAGAGATAGAGCTAGATCAGTCCTGAATTTCTTTTGATTCAATGGTGCCTCTATTTTCCCCGTTTGAATAAGCATTCTTCTGTATAAGATCCAGGAGTTGATAATAACTGTGTCAATCAAGTGAAAAAATAGACGCAGATACCATCGTTTTGACCGCACCTTTATGTGATGTCTTCCTATGTTGCTGTCCAGTAAGTCAACATTTCCCATGTGGGAATTGTACACTGACACCACTGCTGGACACGGCACCATTATGTGCTCCTTCTTCTTTCTGTCAAATCTTTTCACTTCAGTTTTTGGCATCTCTCCAACAAAAGTTGAGAGAAATGACACATTGCTGTTGTCTTTGTACAAAACGGTGGAAATATCTACATTCTCGATATTTGTAACAAATTCCTCTGAAAATCCACGTGGTTTATTTTTAAGTTCTTTCTCATTTAGAAATTTGCAATTTGGTAATCTGTTCCTCTGTATCGTTCCTACACAGAGAATGCCCTGTTTGTAAAGATAGAGAGCTAATGGCACAGAAGTATAATATCTGTCAAAATAGAGCTTGTAATTTTGATCACGTGGTATTTCTCTTGAAAGGCGGATAACTACATTTCCACTAGCTCCCAAATCAGGTTCTCCATCTAGTCGAAACTTTGCATCATTCTCCTGCCCGCTGTAAATTTCAATTTTGTGAGCAAAACCCATGTCTCCACAAAGCACAAAAAGCTTGTAGCCCCATTTATGGGGCTTATCTTTCATGTACATCTTCATGTGGTGTCTAGCCTTTGTTGAACACATCTGCTCGTCAATCGACAGTCTTTCGCTCATGGGTACAGATAGACATTTTTCATTTATATAATCCAGCAGTGGCCTTAGTTTATACAGTTTGTCATATTCAGGGCTTTGGGGACCTGGCATTTTTGCATTGTTATTGAAATGCAGTGTGCTATGCAGCCTCTCAAAGTGGCGCTGAGACAGGGTCTGCTTTACTAAATCAACACCGGTAACTTCATTCCATAGGTCACGGACACTGGAAGGTGGAGCCAAAGAACTAACAATGCATATGCCAATAAATTTGTATATGTCATAAGTTGTGCAGTCCAAAGGCTTGTTGGGATTTTGCTGAACGCTATATAAATTAGTTTCATCAACAATTTTAGACACAATTTCTTCTGTAAAAAAGTATTTGAAAAATTGGTATGGCGTTGAGAGCTCTAGAATTGATTGTGGTAGAGACGCACTTCCTTTGAATGGAAACTGATCGCTAACAAAATCTGCACTTTGCTTCTTCCACAGAATTTGATATTTTTGTGCTTTGATTGGCTTCTGTGGAGCAGTCACCTCAGGAATGGCTGTCTGATTTTCCATTGCATCCTTTACATTTGAATTAACCTCGTTCTGTTCAGTATTATCAGGTCCACTTTCACTATCTGAAGATTCCAGGTCGTTATAGTTTATTGTGGGATCTTCATCAGAAAAATCGAAATCCAGACCATCATCACTATCAGTGGGGCATTCCATTGCAACAAATTCCTCTACTGACATTAGTCTGCGCTTTCCGTTCTCCAAGTAGACAAACGAGTCCATATCCAAAAAGCAATGATCCAGGAAACTAAAAAATAATAGAGAAAAGGAAGCCATTATTGTAATGATAATTGTATACTGAACCTAATATTTTCGCGCACTTTTGCAGATGTGCAAACTAAGAAAAAAGTGCTCTTACTTACGTGATGTCTAGCAGATGGGTATTCCAAATATGAAGTAATATTCACCAGGGATAGCAGAACACCACAGTAATTTTATATTTCGCACACCTCTATTTTCATCTACATATATGCACACTCACAATGTGGCATCTCACGCTGTACTAACCCGCCAAGACGCGGAAGCAGGCAAGAACACGTGGTGTCAAGAGTAACACCATCTAGCGGCAAATTCTTTCTTACCACTCTAAAGGCATATGTATGCAGACGTGCAAAGCAGAAAACTGTGTTAAATTTTCAAGGACAACGGAGAAAATGACGTTGGAACATCCCTTTGCAGATATGCAAAGCTACGTAGTGAAGGGTTAAATATCTTTCCACTGTTTATATGTAGGCGATCACTGTGCAGGCTATAACGTTCAACTAATTTTATTTATGAATGCTCATTAAGAGCTATGGTTCTTAGCACTATTCTGTGTGTATTCGAAGTGAAATATTTTGCTCAGAGGTCTCTTTGTCAGCCTCCAGCTTCTTTTAGTGCTATAAATGTACACAGGAGCACCGGCTTTATTTACCTTCCGACGGAAGCCATTCCAAGTACATCAAAAAAATTCATCGTCCTCGCCCGGGTTTGAACGTTAGATCTTGAGAACCAATACAGGCCTCGTAAATAGTCACAGCAACCCATGGACAATTTACAACCTTAAATATAAAACTGGACATTGACAACTCATCGCATACGAGCGTCCATTTCACTCGTGCGTAAATCCAGAAGTCACATTTAACACCATACCAGTCCCGTAACATGGAGGTAAGCCTCATAAAAACAACCGTATAGTTTAGGACATCTGCCTCGTAAAGTTCTGGGTTGTTAAAAAGCTGCGACTGGTCGATAGGAAATTGAATTCGCAATATATCGATTTGTATTCAGACGGCGCGCGCTAGCCTCCACTTCTTGACAGTAAACATTAAAGGCCGTGAGAAAAAGACATGGCACTCTGATGAGCAGCTTCCTCGAATCTTGCGGTACATGTGTTAGAACGCATGTGTTCCAGAGTGGAAGGGAATCTTTGACAAGCCATCTGGCAAAGTGTTGTTTTGCCACTCTGACCCAGTTTGTTCACGTCACAACGTCAACATTTGCAGTTGTTGGGTTAATACATCATTCTTACCGGAGGAAAGGGCTTAAACAAAGCGGTAAGATACAGAATATAGCGAAAGTTCTATTACAGTGGATTAACATATTACGTTTGACGTTAGGGTACATGACTTTCTTTTTTTTTTTTTTTTAATTTACGTCATCCAACGTTAAGTCATATCGGACGATAAATGATAACATGATGCTCAAACAAGTCGGGGGTCCATGGAGCTTGGAGCTTCCGACATTCGTCTTCCAGGATAAGGGATAACCCCGGAAAAAGCCTTATCCAGGTAGCTGACCCTAACCGAGATTCGAACTCGGGACCTCCTGAACGTGAGGCAGACACGTTACCATCGTGCTATGATAATTTTTTCCGGAGGAGATTTGGCACTACGACCAGCCTTGGTCTTGTACCTTAAGCCGCCAAGTGGGGCATCCCTAGGAGGAAGGATGAGGCGAGAGGAGACAGAGGACAGCCGTCCCAAGGAGCCAATATAGTGCAGACGGCAGGATCCATACGTTTTACTTAGATGGAAAACCTCCCCCGACAGTCCAGGACAACGAACATTCTCCCGAACTGTAGTACGGAGACGTTGGCGCGAGGTCTACCCGAAAGTCCGAAGACTCCGGCCTCTATCAGCCCGGGAGCGATGGAAAACTCCGGGGTTCTTTCCTTGCGGCAATACGGCAACGTCAAGAAGGGTGGAAGTCGATACGACACTTACGCGCAGGGAAGACAACCGAATAACCTCGGTGGGGCCGCCTAGTGACCTTCTACTAGCTCAGCAGCCTATTATCCGGGACGTTTTAGGCAACCCTCTGCCCCCTCCGGGCGGCCGAAGCCTGGCCGGAGGTACCCGATTTCCCGCGGATGTCGGGAACACACTGCCCCCTCGAGTCCAAACCAATTCGAACAACTCACATTCAGGGAGAGGCTCAAATGTTCGGCCCAAGGTTCCTCTAGTAACGTCAGAGGTACCACGAGTGCTAAGGGTCCGCAGCGCCCGCACCACGGCAGCTGAAGGGGTTGGATCCCCTCTCCTACGGGGTGTGGTACGGAGACGGTCCCAACAGTCGGTTCAGAGACCGGCAACCTACCTACCGAATGTGGAAGTGATTCACTCAGAGCATATCATCCGGTCATGCACCGCTGAGACACCCGCCGACACTTCTACCCTGAAAGAGACAGCCAGATGACAAATGATGAGAAATGATATTGGATGAAATGGAGGGACAGGAAGTTCGGGGGGGGTTGTAATTAACGTACCCAGCATTCGCCTAGCGACCCTGGAAAACCACGAAAAACCATGGGTCATGTAGGTCGCCCTCGGGAATCGAACCCGGTCCTCCCGAATGCGGGCCAGGGACGAAACCACCTGAGCCATCCCACTCAGTGGTCCCAGTAATTAATCAATGACTATCCTGCTTAAGTGTTGCCAATACAAATTCATTGCTAATTTCAATGTTAAAATTCATAAAGAAATGTAAACCGCATTTTTTTTTTTTTTTTTTTTTTTTTTTTTTTTGACCAAGGTAAAATCGAACGGATCCGTTCTCGAACCATACTTTAAATTAATGAACACATCATTCTAGAACAATTAACAATTTGCGGAAACCAGAACTTAAAAGAGAATGTTGATCTTTCACTGCCATAGTGACAATACGTGTGTTTTTCAACAGAATGAAATTCCATCAGCTTTTAAATTTTATAATTGTGCTTTTCAATAGTTCTACGATTTAAAGTTCTCCCTTAATTTTTCTCAGTGAATAATCGTAAAACAGAGTCTAAATCTAAACCTAACGCTTATATTGCATAACATTAATTGTTTATTGACATGTAACTATTAAAAATAAGAATTACGGTAACGAGAGATGATATTGATGACATTTTCATTTTGGTACAGCCAAATACATTTAATATTAAAGATATGCTATTTATAATAACCCAGTAAGCTTCAAAATACAACTAAGGTTATTTAATATGGGTATAGTCCGTAAAAGTTATTTTTATCGTCTGCTGATTATTTCGCTAAAACGACCAAAACAAATCCAACGCATGGTTGTGCTAATCCTTAAACAAAATAGCGACTTGCAAGCGTTAGAGATTTTTTTTCGAAGTAACACAACTTGCTGTTAGCCTACTTATGATAATTATGGACGTAAACATTTAGGGTAAATAATCAGTAACAGTTGAGCGCTCTACAATCTTTCTGGTAATACACGCTGTGCATGTCAGTCTAAAATTGGACACCTTCTTTTGATGTGAGCGTTTTCATTATGTCTATTACGATTACTGTGTTATGGCCTTACAAATCTCCAGACTTTACAAATTTAGCAGTTTTCCTGCTACGTCTATCTTTTTTGGGAAACAGTTTCACGGCGAACTGCATTGTGAAAAATGTATGTATTTAAACTGGAAAAGTCACTGTAAAATAAAAACTACGTACTAAGTTAATACACATTTTGAATATGCTACTTAATTCTCAGATAGAAATCCACGCTTTCACTTTTATTTTAATCTTGTTGAATATGGGTAGACATAACATCAAATACTGCATTGTTCATCAAGATATTTAACATAAGTCTCTAAAGTTGAATTGAACTTTTTTGTATGACCATTGAGATTTAAATTTCGGTTTGCTCTGAAAACCGAGTAGGTCAGTTCCGGCAACAAAAGCCATCTAGCAGGACTCCATTAAGTTGACTACGTTGCTACAGAGACCTTTGCGTCACCCTGTGTGACCAAACAGCAATTCTGCACACGAAATAATGACAATCAATTGGAGAAGATTTCAAGAATACGTTCCAAGAAGAAATTAGGCCAAGGTAATTATGAGGGATGATTGCTAAATTAATAAAGAAATAGAATATTTGTATTACTAAATGTCTGTGCGTTACCTTTAACCAAACGTTTAGTAAAAAACTGAGAAGTGATTTTGAAATGAAGATCAGATATGATACTGGATCCTTTTGCATATATGTAAGTGCAATAGATGGGAAGTAATATTGAACCACATTGTCATTCAAATGATTTAAGAAGAAAAAGAAAGTGTCTTAGAACCGCAATTTCTAACAACAATTTAGGTACTTAGGCGTAGAATATGTGGGAGTCCTACAGTCAGTTAAAAAGCTGCAATCCAAAGAAATCCACCATTAAAGCACTGTCACCTTGTAGAGAGAGAAGTATGGATTACCATAACCTACCTCCTACTTCCATTAAATAAATCACATATTTCATGAATCTGGCCGAAATCAACGGAAAGAATGGTAAACGTGTACCAACTAGAGATACATATATGTTCAAAGTGGCGGTTCAATAGTCCAAAATCACATAAGGATGAACTGACTGTGGCACATATATTTGATTCACAATAACTTCATGCGTTGACTAATAAATCAGAACACCACACAAAATTGTTAAAATTTGCTAAAAGATTGTATGTAGCATACGATGAAAGCACCAAGATAATAGATTGATAGTAAGGCTTACGTAATGTAACTAACTTCCCATATCTTTGCCAACATTCTTCCTTAAGACTAATACATAGTAATGTTGACATCTATTCTACTGTGTGTAAGGCACTTATGTTTTCTTCCATACTTTTATTTGGAATTAAATTATTTTTTAATGATTTGAACTCACAACTCACTGAGCTACAATTTTATGATGTCCTAACATATTTACAGCAAAGAAAACTAGTATTTGTGACCTTCTCGATGCAACTGGTAAAGAATTACTTCTTCTTAAGAGTCCTCCAATAATACTAGGTGGTGTCAAGGTATTCTTGTTCTTCTTAACTCTTATGCGAGTTGAGGAAGGGAATATCTGGATCAGTGAGAGAGAGAATCCAGGATGGGTGATCAGCCCGATGCCTGGTATGAGATAAAGGGAAGTGGATGATAGAATTAGGGAGAGATGAAATGATAGGAAAGATGATGATGGAGCAATTGGTGGAATGCTGGCGGGAGAAACCGGAGGACTTGGAGAAAATCCGCTCCAGCGCCGTGTTGTCGACCACAAATCTCACCTTTCGGTCGCCTAGATCGAAACCAAGCTGCTTTGGTGAGAGCCAAGTGGTCTAACGACTCGACCACGACGCGGGCGAGAAAGAATTACATCAAATAAATAACCGTAACTTCACAGCAGTAAAAACTGTAGCATATGTTAACATAATGGCATGATCAGAAATTAGGAGTTAGACTCTTTGGGCCAGGAGCTACATTACAATTGAATTTCTAGAATTCCATGGCACCGAGCTTTAAACACGTGTTTAAAATCTCGAGTTGACAATTGTACTCTCGAAGCACTAGGATGACGTTCGGGGATTTTTATAATCATTTATAGACTGTAATGGCTTCAGATATACCCAAGTCTATTTATTACTATTTAGGTTTTCGGCAGCTTCTTTGTATACTTACAATATTTAATAGCATTGGAACTATGAAGGGTAACGTTACTAGAAATGCAGCTACAGAATGAAACTTTTGACAAAAGGGACTGTCTCCACGTAAGGTAACAATCTGCAGATTATAGAGCGGCGGCTGTTTCAACTAGTACTGATAACATTCCAGTCAAGCAAAAGCATCTCCTATAAACACAATTATAATATTTCTTCCAATCTGAATACATGTGTTTGGTACCAAAATGAAACAAGTTGAAAGGATGAAGGAGTCAGTGGCATTCCGACTTTTTATGATAGTCTAACGTCGCTCTGTTACACGAAAGAGAGAAATGTGGTCTTTTGGAATGCGGCAATCGCCCCGGGAGAACAAAGTTCGCAGAGCAACGGAAGACGTTCGTTTGCTTCCAGAACATCTGACTTGGTTTTTGTCTTCGCCTTTGTGACGGGATCCTTTAATTCCAGTGACCACCAATAATTATGGGAACACCAGCGAATCTCTGCAGGTTACCGTTAGAGACAACCGCATTTGTTGCTTCTACCGGCCAAACGGTTTTTGACTTCAGGTCAACAAGATGTGCGGTTTTGTAAATTTGACGCGGGTACTTTTTATCTAAAATTCTTTACATTGTCTTCCCTTGATGGCAATCCATCCGCACCTTACTCCTTCCTGTGCAATGGTAATTTTATTCTGCTTTATTTGTTGCCTGACCATCTGGCAGATATTGTTTCATGATTTCAGCCCAAGGGCAGGTCCTTCACTCCAGATCCATCCTGTTCCAGTCATCTTTCTTTTCCGCTTTCTTCTTAATCTCTGCATATGAAACAGCTTATTTTAGTGTTCATTTAGCATCCTCTGCCCAGCATCATATAGCATCCTCATTCGCCATTTCTTACAGAGATTTCTTAGCAATTGCTTGTCATCCAAGTAGGCCTGGCAAATTCCTTTCCCCCCTTCAACGCTCAATTCTTCTTTCACACTTTTTTTTTAAGTTTTTGCTGTTATTGTTACCGTCCATTTCACAAGTTCTGAGGGATGTCGAAAAACGAAACAGAATTCTAGCTTAAAATTCTCAGCTCCGAGTGCCTCAAAGCAATTCTGATGTAAAATAAATATATTCACCATAATGGGGAAAAATATTTTCTGGGAAAAACAGAGTGAAATGTGATCATTATTAACATGTGCTTTACCAATAATAACGAGCATGATAGAGAAAAACTGCTACTGAAGAGAATATGACAAAAACTATTAAAATACTGACCTCTGAATAATAAATGCAGGGAGAAATGCTTTAAATCTGTATTTGAAATTAGTTTTAGCGAAACGTTTCAGTAATACTTATTTTAACGAGCGGGATGGCTCAGGCGGTTTCGTCTGTGGCCCGCATTCGAGAGGCCCGGGTTCGATTCCCGTGGCCGACCTACCTGACCCTTGGGTATTTTCGGAGATTTTTCCGGGTCGCTAGATGAATGCTGGGTAGGTTAATTACATCCCCCGAATTTCTTATCCCTCCATTTCATCCCCATTATCATTTCACATCATCTCTCATCTGGTGCTGTTTCAGGGTAGAAGTGTCAGCAGGTGTCTCGGTGGTGAATGGCAGGATTATATGCTCTGAGGAAAACTACATCTTCCTCCGGTAGCTTGGTTGCCGGTTTCCACTCCTCTGCTGGCACCATTTCGGAACCACCAGCCAGGGACCTTTGGGGCTCGGATCGCCTGCCTGGGACCTTTGGGCTCGGCTGCTGGACTCGTTGCCGTCCCGCAGTAGGGGAGCGTGTCCGCTGTCCTGGCCTGTCGGGGGAAGACTATCCAATTAAACTGCAAGGACTCTGCCCTCTGTACTGTCGTGACTCCTTGGGTCTGCCGCCCTCTGTCTCCTTCGCCTCATCCTTCCTCCCGAGGGTGCTCCATTGGGGACATAGGAACAATGGGCCTAGCATGGTGGCCTATGTACCGAATCCCCTCCGTAATGAAATCTTAATACTTCTTTTTCTTTCTTTCTTCCCATTATTATACTATATATTACATGTTCTGGTGTCTGTGAAGCATTATTGGCAATTTATAACTTAATTCATTCTTAGTCACAGAGTAGAAAGCTTTTAGTTTGTTCTTGTTATCGCCAATAACGTTCAACTTTGAACTTCCAATTCGGCGCTAGCTTTGTGTTGGTTGATCGCTGATCTAGCCACCGAATTAACGACACAAATACAAATTTCCAAACGACCTGAAGACCTCCTACTCTATATAAATTTTTTTAACATTTGCAACCGACATCCCCACTTTAACAAGCTACCTCATCTAAGTAGTGCTTCACCAAAACGAGCCTAAAATCTCATATCTTGCGCATTTTCTGATGTGGCCGCTATGGACCCATAAGGCAGCCACAAGTCTTCCTTAACGCTATACAAGGTGTTTCGAAACAACACCAAACGAATATAATTATAGAAGTAGTTGCACAGCTTCTAGGTGATACATATAGATAGTTTTTACCGCCAATATAGCCGCATAAATGTCGTTCCAGAATGAGTGTGGATTAGGCAGTGGTAAAAACAACGCCGCGTGCCTCACGCTATCGAAGGAATCGCAGGTAAGAGATACGGCGTGCCGCCTGTTGTAGTTGTTTGTAAACATACAAACTACATCAGCTTACCTATTAAAATGGCTTTGGTTTATGAAACAGCAATAAAGAAGTTATTCCTTGGTTATTTGTTTATGGATGTTTAACGTGTTCCAACATTCCGTTATAACAGTCCATGACGGCAAATAAGCTGGTGGACATATGCAACTTACAGATTTTATAGGGAAGTTAATGTTAGTGAGGTGAAGGATGGAAGCATAAAATAATACAAAGAAGAGGGAACAATATCAAATAATTGTAGATAAAGTTAACCAAAACTAAATGTCCTATGCAATGAGTCAAGCATTTTATTTCACTGTGTTTAATAGTACTAAATAAAGCACTTGTAACTTAAAAGGAAGCTGTTGATTTTATAGTAACTGACTGAAAGTACTGTACAATTAAGAGCAACCTTGGAACTTCCCGAGTCATTATCGACTATTTCACAAGTAAATATCCTTTGCCCCATTCCCTGAAAGCAAAACTAGGGTCACTGATAAAGTGCAAGGAGCAATGCTTTTGTTTTCTGACCGGTGCGTCCTAATAACAACTTTTGAGGTTCGCACACCAGTGGCTCCTGCGCTGCCTAATCACAAAATCATGTAATATTTAATGCAACATTAAATTATACCCAAGAGAATTTCGAAGCTGCAACACCAAAATTTGGACTAGTTAAGTTATAAACTACATAACGGCAATATTCCTTCGGTGTTGTTTCGAAACAATCTGTATACACATCAAAACGTAATTCCGTATCATTGACAACTAAAATTAATTATTGACTAAGGTTTGTTGTTTGCTTTGTTGTGATTTCCAAATATTATTTTATGCACAAATTTGTTCTGCAGGAAGAAAGATACAAAAAGACGTGCTGGCACGTTTGAATCACTACACAAGACAGGAGAAATTTAGTCTATGTAAATTAAGGACGTTTCACATAAAACGATGATGGTAAATTTGAACAGCGAAGAATCATTAGAAAATGGGAAGAAATAATTGCCGGTTTCTACGCTTACGCGACATCGCCGTATATTAGAGTCGAGTGAAAATATGAATTTTACGGGTAAAACTAATGCATAGGAATATTTGTATGGTGATATCACTAAAAGCAATGCAAGATATTTTTATGCTTTCTTAATATTTGAAGATGCCTCAATGCCACCATATTTTGAAATGTTCACAAAGTTTGGAAATTCATATTATTTAGCGATAGAACATTTCCAGTGATTTATCTGAATATAATAGTAATGTCTGATATTTCTGCTCCTTCTATACTTAATTTTGGAGTGTCACAGAAATCTCTATGACAAAACTGGACGTAATCACAAAACGCTTAAATATGACATCGTCCATGGAAATTCACTCCTCTTATGTTGTGAGCTATTTAATATACCTAGATCAATTGCTCAAACTAAGACAGGAAATCACACATTGTTATGAATTGAGAGTGCCTTGGACTTGAACTTATCATAACTGTACTACAACGGTAGAAAAAGACAAAATGAAGTCTAGTAGTAGAAAAGCCTAAAGCATCATTAAGAAGTCTTTGATTGAAAATCACACTGTACTAATATCCTAATCTGTAAACATTTATCTTGGCAATGTGATATGCAATTTAGCGTCTGCAGAAACCATAAAAACCGGCATAACGAACTAAATTGTGATAGAATAAATCTGTTACAATATCAGTTATTTATTGCGACGGCACAGTTGTAAACATTGCATCAAAAGATGCTGTCTTACACCTTTTGTTTCTAAAAAATGACGAGTTTTGTCAGTATTCAAATTCAAATAATGATCTGCAAAATAATGAATAATGGGTTATCACATGGTTATTTTTAATGTACTTCTTCCACATTTCAGCGACTAGACAGGAATCCTATTCTGATTTCAGAACGTATCTCACCAACGTAACCTTAGTCCTCCAGGATGTCTTCATCCTATAGGCCTGGAGTAAATACTTTCTTAGGAACCTCGCTGGTGACTTGCTGTTTCGATTAATTTCTATAATTTTTAATTCTTTTTCTTCCAGAGAAGTATCTCTCTTTCCTAATTCCTTTTGTTTTAGATTTTTAATAAAAGGGTCTATCTTGCATGGAGCTTGCAACTCTAACAAGAAAGATCTAAAAAAAAAACCTTCAAAAAGTGAGTCGGATGGACAATAATTACAACGATTACAGCTATTAGCATATGCAGATGACGTAAATATAGTAGGGAGAACCAACAAGGCGGTCTCAGAAATATACACAAAACTGGAGGAAAATGCAAAGGAAGTAGGACTTATGATAAATAAAGAGAAAACAAAAGCTATGATACAAAAGAGAAGTAGTAAGAATAAAAGCAGAAATACCAGCACTAGAGAAAATTATCTGGAAGCAGTTAATAGCTTCAAGTATCTAGGAGCAATTATAAATAATAAAAATGAGGAAAACGAGGAAATAAAGGCTCAGATAACAGCAGCAAACAAATCATATGCCTCATTACAGAAAATATTTAGGAATAAAATAATATTCCCTAAAACAAAAATAAGATTATATAAAACATTAATTAAACCAGTGTTAATATGTGGCTGCGAGACTTGGACATTGACTCAAGCCATGGAGGAGAAACTATTAATATTCGAAATGAAGAATCTTCGAAGGGTATATGGACCAACTAAAGTTAATGGAGTATGGCGAAACAGGTATAATAAAAAATTATATGAGATATACAAAGATATTGACATAGCACAAGAAATTAAGATTAGAAGATTATGATGGGCGGGACATGTTCAAAGAATGTTTGAGAAACGGATCTCCAAAAAAATGTTAGAAGGAGAATTTTACAATACAATACCTAAAGGCAGACCAAAAAACCGTTGGGAAGATACAGTAAGAAGAGATGCCTTACAGATTTTGGGAGTCCGAATGTGGAGACGAAAAGCAGAAGATAGAGATGAATGGAGGCCAAAAAGGGGCTGTAAAAGCCATGTAATAGAATAATAATAGAAAAATGGTAAAGCATACAATTTATATTACAATAAACACGTGCTTACTGTTGATTGATATAAACATTGACATCCATATTCAATGACGTACAAGGTGTGATTTCTAATAATGATTATGCTGATCACGTCGAGTAAGCTACTGTAGCCTTGTTATGTGAAAGTCAGTGTGATCTACACCTGTCGATTACTATGCCGTAAGAAAAGGCCGTTAACACCCATCTCGTCTCGATACGTGAAGCGTGACGCATATTCTAAGGACGTGAGGAGGTTTTGACACGCGCTTCGCTGGGCACAGAGCTGAGAGCCGCCCTTAAATGGACCATAGTCATTATGTTGACAAAAAGTAATTTCCTTCCTGGAAGGACGAATCTGTACCTGGAAAAAACAGGCCACTTTTTGTACTACCTTTATTATCTAAGCCTTACCAATTGTCTGACGTACGAGGAAAATTGGCTTTGCAGTTTTTAAGGCGGTGATGGTTGAAATGTCTGATGATGGGCTTAAAATATTAAACAATTTCAAATTATATACATACTTAGTGGCCACATTTGAATTAACAACAAATAAAACATTTTTGGAGCAGTCACATTATCGCAATGCTTAGAAGTAATCTCTTCCAACTCGCCTCCACACAGCAGGAAGCCGACGGATGCCATCCACAGCGTCTTGTTGTTCTAATATTCGAACAGACTGTTCTGCTACTGCCATAATCGCCTGCATGGTTCTAAAGCGAACTCCTCTGAGTAGTAATTTCATTTTCGCAAAAAGGTCGAAATCACATGGGCTCATATCTGTGGAGCATGGAGGATGCTCCAGAATTACGCAGTTTCATCTGCGACGTAAATTATCAACAGGGGAAGCAGATGTGTGAGAGGGAGCACCATCATGTAACACAATGGGAACGTCTTCCCTTCCTCTACGAAATGCACTCGCCCACCTAGCCATGGTACGATATGGTAAAGTCTGTCTACCACATGCTTCCAATAATTCTGTATGGCATTGTCGAGCATTGATACCTCTTGCAACCTGAATTTTAATGAAGCCTCTTTGTTCGTAATTACTAAGCATATTTACAGCACTAAAGATAACAGCCTACAATTAAACTTATTAAAAATATCTTATTAAATAATATTGTCTTCAAATTAACAGCTAACAAACATAATATGCTCTTTTTATTTTAGTTAATTGATGGAAATTAATCATTTCTCCACACTAGCCGTATATAGGCTAAGTTTTTTTAATAGATAGAGTCAACATGAAAATTTCAATGCCATGGCAGGGATTTGAACCACAGATCTCCTGGCTTCCGTCCAGTCGCTCTTAACCTTTGAACCAGGTAAATATATGAGTCAAATGGAGAATTTAACGTCAAGACGGCACGTTGGCCATGGTAGCTCAAAGGATAAGAGCGACTGGATGGAAACCAGGAGATCTGTGGTTCAAATCCCGGCCATGGCATTGAATTTTTCATGTTGACTCTATCTAATAATATGCTCTTATTTTCATTATCAGCTTACATGATGTACTGCTGATAGCGTGAAATGCAGGTAGTGTTGCCACTAATTTTTGAATGATTTACATGTATATTGGCATTTCTTTACGGAGGGGATTCGGTACGTAGGCTACCATGCTGGGCTCATTGTTCCTATGCCCCCAAGTGGGGGCACCCCCGGGAGGAGGCGAAGGAGACAGGAGGCGGCCGATCCAAGGAGCCACGACAGTACAGAGGGCAGGACCCCTACAGTTTACTTGGATAGAGACCTCCCCCGACAGGCCAAGTCAACGAACCCGCTCCCCCCACAGCGTGACGGCAACGAGCCCAGCAGCCGAGCCCTAATGGTCCCAGGCAGGCGATCCGAGCCCCAAAGGTCCCTGCCTGGCGGTCCCGAAATGGTCCCGGCTACCGGCCTACCGGAGGAGGAAGTAATTTTCCTCTGAGCAGATCGTCCTGCCATGCACCGCCGAGACACCCGCTTCGTTCTAACCTGAACGAAATCACCAGATGAGAGATGATATGAAATGATAATGGAGATGAAATGGAGGGTCAAGAAATTCGGGGGATGTAATTAACCTACCCAGTATTCGCCTAGCGACCTGTGAAAACCCCCGAAAAAAACCATGGGTCAGGTAGGTCGGCCACGAGAATCGAACCCGGGCCTCCCGAATGCGGGACACAGACGAAACCCCCTGAACCATCCCGCTCGATGATTTATATATAGGTATATACGAAGTAGTAAAGCACTATGGTACCTGGAAGTTAGCCTACATATACCCTGTTTAAAGCCTGCAATATTTATTATTTTAATGGCATGAAAACTTATAATTCTACTAGAAATCTTGGATCATAATTTTCTAATCCCACCATTTCCTTTCATCGTGTGCTTTAGAGTTGTAAGAACGGGGTGGAACAATGTAGTTTGCATTAGGAAAGATTTTCCCCTACCTGCTGTAAGTTGTTTTTTCATTCCAGGAACCCCAAGTTCAAGATTGCTAAGGCAGATCGTTGGGACGTCAGGATTGGTGTTCTTCTGGAATTGCTAATGCGCATCGTGGTGCACATCTCCCCCTTCGGGACTCTCCTTCAGCCGTTCCTCCTAGGGGAGGAAGGCATGGAGTTCCAGCAGCTGGAGGCTCCAAATTTTATTTGGTACCTTATTGAAATTCTAAAGTTTATATAAGTTAAAAAGGGCCGCGCCGTGGCCGAGCGATTAGACCCCTTGACTCTCGCCAAAGCGGCCCAGATTCGATCCCAGTGGACCGCATGTGAGAATTGTTGTGGACAACACGGCGCTAGGGCGGGTTTTCTTAGAGATCTCCAATTTCTACCGCCACCATTCCATCTTTCCTTTGATCCACTTCACCCTCATTCCATTCAGCTACTTCTCTCACCCTCATTCCAGGCATCGGGCAGATCTCCGATTCTGGATTTCTCTATCTGATTCAGAGTTGCGGTTCTTCAACCCCACGCCTAACACCACGTTAGTGGTATAACTAGGGAAGTTAAGAAAAAGTAAACGAACACTTGTATAAATTTTAATTGCAAACTACCGAATTAATGCTAACCAAATTCGGGTTGTTTGTACCATTATGTGTTTCTGTAAATAAGAATTATAAAAATAAAAAGGTTAACGCTTGCGTAAAGTTCGGCAAAAGTGATAAAGTAACATCCTCGAGCTTAACTCAAAATGTAACTCTACTTCATGTTATACAAAAGATGAAAGAGTAGCCAAATACTGTTACAAAATAAATATACTGGAGGAAGATATGTACTTAAACAATGCACGTTATACAGGAGAAAATGGGAGGGGGCGAGAAACTTAGATGCACAAGATACAGATAACACTGAAAGAAATAAGAATGGGGAAAATATGGGTAAAAAGAAATAATTAAAGTAAGAGTTTCTGGAAAGAAATACAAATTGGAACGAGGTTGGAGGATACTGAAAAGCAAGCAATTGTAAACAGTTTTAATGATAAACGGTCATTAATAGATTATAGATATTTAAGAAAAGAAATGGGGATAGAAAAATAAATTGAAGTATGTAACAAAACGTAAGAATAAGGTATGCATGGGTAGGAGAGATGTAATTCATTTAAATGGCCTAAAGATAGAGAAAAAGGAGGTGGAGATGCATTATATGTAGTAATTTGTTTTATAATTGAAACTACATTCTGGAATGCAATGATACTGATAAACGGAGAGGAAATTTAATACTAGAGAAATAGAAAGATTTTGCAATAGACCTAAATGATAGTAATATTTCAAACTCATGACCAGATGAATATATGGAGAAAGCAGAAAAATATTTAGGAAAATTTGGTTAAAATAGTTAAAAGAAATATGAAGAAGTGCTGATGAAATAAGCAGCTCCAAGAGGGAGTAATAAAAACGGTGTAAATATTTTGTTAATTTCCAAGAAGATAAATCATTCAATCATTCTAACAAAAGGAAAGCCGATTCAGTGCTACAGTTCTCACCAAAAGAAAATTAGTTCTCATTTGCCGCGCTTTTTTTTTACTACACCAGAGAACAAATGTAAATTAGTGAATCTGTTTACATGTGCATCGCGTATGTTTATATCACCCCTATATCACGACTAATTCATGGCCTGCTGTACACGAAATCGCATCTGTTTTACGCACACAGGAAAAAGAAAAAGGAGCCGGCCATGGACGAATGCACCGAAAGAACATGCTGGAACAGCGATTATTTTCATGGCTGAAGTCCTTTGACTGTACTGAATATTAGACCGGTTACATTTTTTTCAAACGTGTGACAAAAATTATGAAAACAAGGAAATTAAACTTGGGCTTGATGAAAGAAATGTCTGGTTTTATTGTACATCTACCGCCTTTTCACAATTCACTATTACTCTCGGGGTTTTCCCTTATAGTGAAAAATGAATGTCATCTGCTAACTCTAAACTCTACACACCCAGGGCTCATTTCAGCATCATTTTACCTATTTCATTCATCCTCCGATATGACCTACGTTAGAGGACGTTAAATACAAAAAGAAAATGTGATGGAATACTCAACAGATGTAATACTTCACTTTTCTCTTCTGCACTAAGAATTCGTTTGGGCCAAAACAATAACAAACTGCCCCTGTGTTATAAGTTCTGATTTAATCATATGCAAAAATCGACAGTGTATTGAAGATTTAAGATACTAAGATCTGAAAGAAGCCCCTGAAGATTAAAATATCTACATCATCACATTGCTTTGCAAGAGGTCAAGGTTTGATCTCCGTGATATCATCGCTGTATTTACTGCAAACAGGTAATTTTCTTAATGTTATTCATTACCAAAACCTTGTTTCCTGATGCACAACAGTGATGTGCATTTTTCTTTCTTGCTTGCCTTCTTTATTTGAATTAGGGAATGAACTTTGCTTAGCAGTTATTTTACTTGATCCCTAATATTGCCATGGTGTTCAGACGTACTTTATTTTGTTTGAAATTTTGTTCTGTATCAGCAGTACCTTTTCAAGAATGAAGTTCAAACATCTCTATGGTCTTTAGTAGCATTTCTTGTGCACATCCTGGGTCATTTAGGTGAATTTTCCACCGAAGGATACTCCAGAGCAGTCGTTCTGAAACTGAGAGGGTGTGAGAAATTCAGTTTTGTTATATTTTCGGTTATATGTGTTACGAATTTGTGTGTGTTTTACTTTATTTTTGTCTTTTTATCATATATCTGCATAGCCTCTGTGCGCTGAGCATCTCAAAGGAGAATAATTGTTATCTGATAAGATGATGATGACGATGATGATAATGATAATAATAATAATAATAATAATAATAATAACAACAACAATAAAAACTATTTTAAAGGACAGTTTTATACACGCTTTTAACAGATCATTTTAAATTAATTTGGAAATGTTACTAATTATAATTATATATGCAAGTGTACGAAATATACCACATCTTCAAATATGTATATGTAATTAATTTAATATTTTCAAGGTTTTTTTTTCATTTATTTCTGAAACTGGCTCCCTATTAAAACATTATATGCGGAAATAAAAGATATATTTATGCCCGATTTCATCAACAGATGTTAAGACTTAACACGAGTTAACCAATAGTTAAAACAAAAATTGCATTTCACCAACAAGTGTTAGCGTAACACTCGTGTTAAATCTCTTGTTAAACTAACAAGCCAAATTTCTAATGCTAAGTCCTTAACAATTGTAAATAGTCAAGATGGCGAACATTAACTCAGCTGTTGATGTTGATTTGCTATATTTAAGTCTGTCTAAATGGCATTCGTAATACAGTACGGCCTATGAGGAGAAATTATTTTGAGGAGCTATCCGAAGAAAAATTTTTTACGGAGGTATAGACTGTCGAAACAAGTTGCTATGAAGGTTACTGCAGAAGTACAAGATAGGTTAGAACATGCATCGAAAGGACTATGTCGATCTCGCCTTTGCTTCAAGTATTAATAACTTTGCGATTTTATAATTCACTGAATTATGTGGATAATACACTGTCCACCTCCCGTCTTGAGACGTTCAAGTCACTTGTCCTTCTTCGCTCCTCCTTTTAAATTTACGTAATAATGAGTTAGAATATGCATCGAAAGGACTATGTCGATCTCGCCTTTGCTTCAAGTATTAATAACTTTGCGATTTTATAATTCACTGAATTATGTGGATAATACACTGTCCACCTCCCGTCTTGAAACGTTTAAGGCACTTGTCCTTCTTCGCTCCTCCTTTTAAATTTACGTAATAATGAGTTAGAATATGCATCGAAAGGACTATGTCGATCTCGCCTTTGCTTCAAGTATTAATAACTTTGCGATTTTATAATTCACTGAATTATGTGGATAATACACTGTCCACCTCCCGTCTTGAAACGTTTAAGGCACTTGTCCTTCGCACCTCGTTTTAAATTTACGTAATACTAACAAGTTGTTTGGTGCTTGTAGTAGTGACACATGCATTTGAATTAAATTCGTTTCCAATATTTTCCCCGTGACATCTTTCTCTTTTACATTCACCGCATCCGTCCTCTTATTTTCCATGATATCCTTACACTTCATCACCAATTCAATTAACCACTCTTTCTCCATCGATGAGAAATTTGTCTCACGGCTTTATTTATGATTTTGTTCATCCGCCATTTTTCAGCTTGTGCAGACGAAAATGAAAACAAAATCGCATCGGAGTACGTTCAGTAAATAATACGACTCATCCATAGCCTTCTATAGCTGTAATATTTACAAGTTTCTTGGCGTTAACACAGGTTGGTTAACATTTTCAGAAAACAGGTTGGTGAATTGCAAGAAATTTAACATTAGTTAACGTCGATTTTAGCATCTGTTGGTGCAATCGGGCATTAGTGTCAGAAGCATGAGTTTAATTTATCGGTTATGTTTACCAAGAGAATGCACCAAACACGAAAAGGTAGTCTGCCAAGGAGGAGTTGTTGTTCCTGTGAATTTTAATTGAATATGCTTTATGATAAATGCGAGTGAATTAATTGATTCAGATTAAACTTCCTTCAAGGCAAAATATTGGTTTCGAAGCAGCAAGAGTTTATTAATAATCTGACTTGTTAATGATTTAAATTTCAAATTACATGATTGTTCAATGGCATTGCAATATTGAATTTCTGCAAGCTGCTTATTTATTCCTCGCCATTTTTCAAGCCTCTTTCAGATGGAATACAGTTTAATAACACATATGCGAATCTGAGGGTCAAGAAGGGGGAGTAATCTAGAAAGCTTGGAAATCATTACTCCAAACTTTCCAAAGTATTAAATTTGCGCTAAGAAAAGTAAACATCACGCTCTAAAGATATTTAAATTTTAAATATTTCATTTAATAACATTTTCTTCAGCGTGCAACCTGCTTCGTTACTTGAACAAACTATCGTAGTGGTTTTGAAAAAATTTCCAATCTTCCTATGCAATATTTTAAAGGCTACTAGGTCAAATTAATTTGCTTTCTGAAAAGTACTTTCAATACAGTTTAGTTGCAAAAGATGAGCTATGTTACTCCATATGATTTTAGCTATCACTATCGTTTATTTCTATAGGGATTCTACAAACTAGTCTTATGAAAGCACATTTTTCTCTCTACTTCAATTTAATCAAAGTAAATGAATATTCCCAAAAATAACAAAATACCTATATTTCATTATAGGTAGTAGGAGAGTAGAGAAAGCCGAATCTATAGATATTGTCGCCGATCGCATTGTTACGACAAGCGCGGCCAACGTGCACAAAGAGACAGATTAGTGCAACACGGAGATAAAACCTTGCCGAAACAGATAAAAAGACAGATAGCTTACTGGAAGGTTCGATTTCTTGTTCGTTACAGGACATTCGATTTGTTTCTAGAAATATGAGTAGAGGTATATACAAAGGAAGCCACAACTCGCCAGGGAGAGTCGTAACCGTAACTGATAATCGTGTGCCTGCAGCTGTTATTTGAAAGTGAACTCTTTCGTTTATTTACGTATGCAGAAGCGACGAAGATTGTATTTGTGTATGTTACGTAATTCTGCTACTGTAAGGGTTGACCAAAGTGTGTTTCTACGGAAATAAAGAGCATTTTGAATTTCTGCAAACTCGACTTTTAATTTCATAAATTCACAAAGTCACAATATTTAAAACCTATAATAGCCCAAGCTGACTTAAATTTTACATTGTTGACCTATGACCTCTATAGAAACAAGTGAACGACCACACTTTAAAGGTGACAAAATATTTAAAAATGTAATCCAATATTCACTGATATCTCGGAAAGACATTTAGCATAAAAACGCTATTTGAAATAATTTGTGTTTAAAGAGACTAGAATGTTTTATGAATTATCTGTTATCTAATAAATATCTTTATTGTTGAATGTTTTAAATATATAGAAATTTAATCAAAATAGCCCATTTTTTGAGAAAACAACGGAAAATTGTTCTGGAAAGAGTAGTTATGGAAACCTACGTGTTGCATCTTTGAAAAATACAGAACTTAAACACATGTTATTCATCCGAATTTCAGTTTTATTTAATTATAAACGCACACATATACATATATTTACATACACACCTACACATACACATAAAATATATACATATATGTTATTTATATATTATTACATATTTTCCGATGAAATTTTGATTGGAATATATTATTTTCTGTGCGATGTAGACAACATAGAGAGAAGTAAATTGGAACGCAAAAATTGAAGACGAAGATTAGAATTCCGCAGGTCTTATGCCAGTGGTATTATCTAGATTTTGCGTGCGTATGCTTTGGTGGTCACATAAGCAAAGAAACAACACAAAACTGAAGTTATGAGAAAGTTATGTCACAGAGTACATTTAATGGTATGTTTATTAGGTAATAAATCATCCTTACAAAGGAGTGGTAGAATTATAATCGAGCTACAGCGGAAAATCAAGGTCAAGGCAGAGACATAATACTCTTTCACTAAGACAGTTGCATTACAGTAATTATGAAATAATATGTAACATAACTTTGTTATGTCCTTCGTAACACTTGTTTAACCATAAAGTAACTTACAACTGAAGACCACATAGAAAGAACATTCTAAGTTACAAAAAGCTGCTTCTGAGATACAGTGCGATACATATAAACTTGAAGCAACTTTTGAACTAATAATAAGATACGCGTGCAACGTTGGGAGAATATAATATACAATTGGGAGATTACATTACGAAACGGTACTATCTTCCTCGAGTTGATTAATTAACTATTGAGGAATATATGGAAGATTAATTGAATGTTAAAGGAATATATACATGTATTGAAACAAATATCTTGTATGTAATGTCAAATTTGTTACGGACACTGAAAAGGTCGGATTTTTTCTCCCCTAGCTACGGACGCAACTATAAATTTTAAGGGTCGCACCCGGTGTTTATTTTCAAGCATAGTTTTGACAGGGGACATCTTAGGTGGTCTGGAGAGGTTGTTCTCGTAAAAGGGACACCATATGCGTTCTACCTACCAACTAATTAAAAATAATGAACTGAAGGGGAAAGCGAAGTGTCATATGACCTATCAGGGAACAAATATATATCCAAAGTCAGTTGGCGGCTGAGGGCCAAGCTAAAACGTCGTGCGATAGCACGCCCACAGAAATCGCGTTCATTAAGTTTATTTGGCTACTGTGGGCCAAACTGAACAGACGTGTAAACTAAAGAAATCGCGTTCAATTGAAGGTAGTACCTGGGTGCCAGTCCTGTTATAGACACGGGAGTACAACCACGCCAGCGCGAAGCCAATCATTCAGAGGTCGTCTAATTAACATGCATTTCGAGAGTAATCGAAATACAACCGACCTTCATAAGAGAATAAAACTGTGTTTCTTTCCAGGTACTCTAATTGATCCACCCAAAATGCCCTGAGTCAAGAGATCCTTGCTAGAGATCCTATATTCGTGAATTTTAGGATAACTCCGAGAGCAGCCGAGGACATCGATATTTTCAAATTATCACTGGCAAGGCTGACGACCCAAGGAGTCAAACCCCTGCCACATAATGGAGCCGAGCTGAGGGGCACCACACCTTGCAACAATTACACTATTTAAATCTCAGAGAAAATGTTGGAAGTGTCCTCCACCAGCATCTATACATGTTTGCACTCGTCTCACCATATTCTCTGAAGTTCTACGCAGAGAGCCTCGCCAATGTTATTTATTTCGGTTCGAATGGATTCCTTGAGAACATCAATTGTCCATGGGCTATTCTTGTACACTCTATTTTTAGATACCCCCACAAGGAAATATCCGGTGAGGTTAGGTCAGGGGATCTGGGGGTCGTAGACCTTTTCAGATTATTCGGTTTTCAATGAAACTGGTTACAAGTTCCATGGTGTCCTTAGATGTGTGGTACGCTGCTCCATCTTGCTGGAAATAACCTTCTCTCAATTCGATATCATCCAGCTGCTCCACAAATGTTTTGAATATACACATATAAACTTCAGTGTGTACAGTTGTATGAAAGAAAATGGCACATTTAAGACTGTCAGCTGTCAACAATTGTCAGTGTTGTCAATTCTAACAGAGCCACTGATATCATTAAAACAAATTGCTACATTCTACGAGCTTTCAAAGGGAAATCATGGCCTATTAAAATGGTTCAGGTTTATATGGATCATACTATATTTGATTTTAAAGTTTATAACCAAATTTCATTTCACATGTCATGCTATAAACGTAAAAACAAAGCATAGATTATTGAGTTTTGAATGGAAATGTGTATAGCAATGAAAGATAACTGTAATATTCCAAAACATGCATTTTGTTCTTCTTATGCACGTCTTTTATTTTCAATATCAAACCTGACGTAATCCTCTTTATAGTTTCTTATATGTGGGGAAGATTTGAAAAGAATATGCGTCAATACTTCTTGAGAATCCACAAATTTTCATAGTTCGCAACAATTGCTGATGAGGGTGATGAACCTTTGCCAGTTCATTAGATGATCTGATTACCTGCAACAGGACTAATCCAATTATCTGGAAATTCCGGTGTAGCCTTTTGTTTATGTGGTTCATATCGGGTTCCATACATGAAAATGAATAGTTTTAGGAAAATGAACAGTTACTGAATGTAATCTTTATTTTAGAGCACAAAGTCCGTGGAACGAATTACAGTGAAGTTATACTTAAATAACAGTACTGCCTGTTTTTAAAATCTGTTTATAGCCATATAGGCCTCCAGGTTTCACTAGCAATTCTTATTTCTTTTTTATTAAGTAATTGACTTATAGTCGCTTTAACCTGTAGGTCTTATTCTTATTTTGTATTATTTAGGATGGCCAAAGAAGTTTTCCAGTGAAACCTCGATATCTTATTTTTAGTGAAATTCCGTGCTATAGCAAAGTAGCAAAAAAGTAAGTATGATAAATATACCTAATAATTATTCAATAAATACAATGATAACTGTAATAATTTTATGTCAATATATCCAACATTTAAATAATAGGGTTGGTTAGTACAAACAGTTGTTTACTTCACAGTGTGTAAAGTCTCTTGACAAAAACTCCATTAAGTACTACAGTGTACAAAATATTTACAGAAATTTTCACGATTCCTGACAAATAAAAATTTCAAACTGGTTTGAAAAACAACACAGTGGATATCAATTTGTGAAAATAGCGCAAAAGCTTCTACTTGATGATCATTAGATTCTATAGTTAACATAGGTCAATGTTGACTCCTAGTTTACGTCACCTTTTGCACCGTCTCCGACATCTCGATCTTCGAAGAACATGCTGCCAGCTACTCCAGTGTTGAACTATACGATATTTTTCTTAGGGCATACGTGGGTGGGTCTGAGAATGAAAAATATCAGTTAAGTTGACTAATAAACTTAAGGGAGGCTAATGATGAACAGGATATTTAACCTGTAATTAGTGAAGTGTCAATTCGTCTAACTTATGTTAAATAGGTACTTTACATATAAAATAACTGTTTCCGCTATAAAAATGAGAAGTACAAATTTCCCTGAGTCGTAGAAATGCTAATCGAAGGTTCCCTCTTGCGGCGATCGCTTAATATGTTATATCCCCGACGCGGTCCACAGGCGTTCCGGGCTGCCGATCATCGATCACAGTAAAAAAATGCGGTAAGAGTTTATATGGCGAAAAAACTGACAAAAATTTTAGATATGCACATTCTTTTATCAACTTGAACACCCATCAAATATTTTACATAACTTTGCAGGTTTGAAGCTTCTTATTCATCTATATTAGCTTGATAAATTCTGAAGACTTAATTTCCTTTTTAATTTTCGGAACATGCCCACGCAAATGCCTTTTGAACATAACTACTTCCAGGTACGCCTTAAGCTAGTGGTTTTCTAGTTGATCGAATTAACTAGTACCCTAATTATCCTAGCTAGGTCCGTCTATGTTTTCCTTGGCACCGAAGTTGGGTAATAACTATTTCTCATGACAAAATGTTACCTCTGTTTCTTCTATTATATACTGATTTTAACACATCAGAATTATTTATTTTAGTTATATATGCGTATCCGTATTATTTGTTCATAAAATTATTAATCTTACCTGTCAATAATTCCGGTAACGACGTTGAACGAAGACAGAATAGTACGAGCCTCTGCCTTTGCTATTTCACTACAGTATCAACTAGTAATTCTCACAGAAGTGCACTCTTGTGACCGCTAAACGTGTTCCGTTTATGCGAATGCCCTTCCTTGTAACGAAAGAAACCACACCATGTTTACCCTACCAAAGCCGCAATTTGCTACGTAACTTCGTTCTTGGAAATATGCCTGGATTCATAACCGGCCAAAGTTTCACAGTTATGTTGTTTCTTTCGTCCCCAAACAGAAGAAACAGCAAGAAATTACCCAACTTCACGCTCCAAGCACATTTAATACCGGTTGATCACAAGCGGTTTCTTTCAACTGCTCAGTCGTGAAGGTCTGTCCACCACAACAATCTTCGCAGCATCAAAAACCTGCTATGCACTTCCTTCTTGATGTCAAAGACACTTATTTTTTGGCGTTTCACTTGGACTGATGTACTTCTTTACAAATGTGCACGTCCAGGTGAGCATATCTGCCCGGAAGTGGATTTGCTTGTCTCATTTCGTTCTTTCTTTGTTAGTTTTGATTATATATGTGTTTCTAGTTTGTCATTTAATCGGGAAGGTCATATTAGATTCTGTATGATTGAAACGGATGAAATGATGCTCAAATGAACTCAAAGTTATCCGACATTCATAAAATGAAAGTTATGCTTTCTATCCCAAAACTGACCTCAAGAAGTAGATGCAGCAACTATTGAAATGTTTGTTCGAGTGAATCCACCAATCAAGAGCGGGTCTTTCAGGTTCACCTTGATGAATTACAAATCGCCAGAGTACTAGCCGTTTAAAGTGACCTTATCTGTACATTATGGAAGGTTTAAAAATGTTTGCAAGCTTTTGATTTGTAAATAGGCGATGTTTGACTTCCTAACTTGCCATTGGACTGGGAGTGGTATATCCCGTGGTGACCATACCTAATGCTGCTTAACTTGGACGGCCGCTGGTATGGCTGTCAAGTTAAGCAGGCACCGACCGACAACAAAGTGCAATAGGAATAGGGTAAAGATATTGAGGTACCATGTCAAACAAGTGGGCGGGGCACTGCTGCTTAATGTGGAGGTGAATAGGCGTAGCAGTCCTTCAGGCCAGAAGCCCCGAAGCCCTATCTCCTTTTTGGGGTCCTGTGGTGCTAGTGTTCACCAGGTTTTCTTAATGTACAGGGTGCAAATTCTCTCCCGAATCAGTGCATGCAGTAAGGGCTTTGGTACATATCCGAAGAAGTGAGACCAGAATATACGCCCGTTTCATAGATCATCCTTAGCATCTTCTGCTCGGTCTGCAGTTTGTGGATAGTGATCGCTGCCACCACCCCCTCCCCAGACCTCATAAGACGTTAATTATGGTTTTGAGGCCGAAAGAGCTTCTAAGAACTGTTTTCACCATCGAACGAAATGGTTCCACTATAACAAGTGAGGATCACATTCTTTGATCCCGGTTCAATTCCTGGCAGCTGCCCGCTTTGGCCATGGATTCTTTCGTGGTAGTCAACTGCTTGCGTGTTTTTTACTACGACTTTACTTCCATAGTTTTCTTAATTTTTGTTTCAGGATTGAAGAATTTGCGTGCGGTGTGTTGCGGTTGAGCGGTGTTGGTGCTCTTTACAAAGGTTTCTTATTGGCGCAGGACAGATTATTCTGTGTTAGCGACTTCCCTTAAAATTGAACAACAGATGCGTTCAATCTCAAATCGCTAGGGGCTCGTATCCACGCCCGCCTCGGTAGCGTAGATAGTAGCATGTCTGCCTCACGTTTAAGAGGTCCCGAGTTCGAGTCTCGGTAAGGGTGAGTTACCTGGATAAGGTTTTTTCGGGGTTTTCCATTATTGTGAAAGACGAACTTTGGGTAACTCTAAGTTCCATGGACCCTGGACTCATTTGAGCATCATTTCACCCATTCCATTCATCGTACGATATGACTTAACGTTGGAGGACGTAAAATTACAACAATGACAAGCTCGCATTCGTGCTTTCGTATGTCTCCCGATCTGGTCGGTCTTAAGGTTTTTCCTTCATCCCTCCTTTCTGGGGGTCAAATTCGAAGCACAGAGGATCATACTGGCCTAGTGTGGCACTTTGTCCCAGTTGCTTGAAACCCTCCGATATATGTACCTTTACCATTTTCCCATGTCTCGTTGAAATAAATTTGTCAATAAGGATCATTTATATGGAGACCTCATAAACAGAACAGTTTGAGGAGCATTCGGTAATGCCAATTTGGAAGGGCTGCTAAAAACATACATATTTTAGGACCATTCATACTAATTTACTTTTGATCTACAAATCTACAGTTGTAGTTATTTCTGACAGAAACCAATGCACCCGAAATATGAAATTAGATGAACATATGCAATTTAGTTAATATGTAATGCGGGAAAGCCTTTTAAAAGTAACTTAAAACCAAATATTTCATGACCTTTACAACCAAATGACATGAGACTATATTCATCGCTCCTTTGATGTCTTTGAATCAGGAAGCCGGTATTTTAAACACCAGGTAGAATACGTTAGCACAGGTGGGTTCCGTGGAACGTTCATGAACTTCCGGTCTTAGATAATGATATACACTTAGGTGTAGTTATGGCACGTTTTAACGGTCAAATAGTTGGATGTTCAGCAGTGCTGCCAACCGTGGCATTATTTTGTTCTCGGAAGCATGTAGCATGTCTTTTCTACACAATTTTAGCATTACTTTGCGATTTAATTTGTTTAAGATTTTCTTTTGCCTACTGCATAAAAATAAATCTATGTACAACAATCTGTGTTGAGTTGACAAAGCTGAAAGTTTACGTACTATATTTACTATATTTACCTGCCATCGACAAACTGTTTGTCTGTCTCTTCCTTTCCCTTTGGAAGAAGGAAAGACCTTCTTGACCTTGCCTTTTCTTTTCTAAACAATGTGTCCTGGTTACAGTTCATTCAAATGCTTACTCGCTTAAAGAATTTTTCCCCTTAGGATACACGAAAATATAAGCTACTAAGATACACCAAAGGCCAACTGAAACATATTTTCCATTATGATGTTCTCTGGTTACTTTTGGTGACATTCTGTTTATTCAGTTTATATAAATAGAAATAACTGCTCCGAAAGTATATACATGGTAAAGATATGACCGTTTTTGGTGCTAATTGCAGCTGATACGTTGGCGGCATAGGTATGACGTCAACTGTTCATTTTAAAGCAAATAGCTTTCTGTAATACATAAATGTTACATACTCTTTATTGTTGCTTTTACAAGACAATTTACCATTGAGTGAATGCAGCACCGAAATTGGCTAAAAATACGGGAAAGGATAATTTTTTTAAACTAATAAAATACTATGAAACTTATAGTATCATAATGCAACTAAATTTATGAGTTTCAGGCATTTAAATACCTTCACATGACAATTTAAATGCCAGTGTGCACGTGCATGTCGGCTTTTGGATTCATTTGAGTTCGATTGAATGTACTAAATTCATACATTTGAAATTAGCGGGCAAAATTTCTGGCGGAATTTTGTGTTGGTATGATGGTTATTTTTTACAATATGTGGCACCAGGGAAACAAAACACTGGCTGCAAACATTAAAAGGAATAGTAATGTTTACATTTTGCTTTTGTGTGAGTTTCTAATGATCGGGATTTTCTTGTATTTCTCGTTAAACTACATACTGTTTATATATATATATATATATATATATATATATATATATATATATATATATATAAACTGATGAGTTTTAGTCTTTCATTTAACATATATAGGTATTTATACATCAAAACGTGTATATAACTGTTATATAGGTTATAGGTGAAACATTATTTGAAACAACTGACCTTCTGTTGACTGTGTACATAGAAACATGAACAGGCTAAACGATACATGGGAAGAAACACCTAAACACAACACAATAATGGGAACATACTTGAGGCCTGATGTGGTAAGAAAACTAATGCCTGTGTACCAAAGGCTGGCACCAGATGAAATCCCAAGGAGATGTACATTGGGTAAGACACAAAATGCAAATGAAAGTTTACATAACATGATATGGCATAATTGCCCAAAAGAAATATTTGTGTCAAAGAAGAGACTTCAGGTTGCTGTGATTTCAACCATCAGTGAATTCAATTTTGGTTGTTCTGCCTCACTCAAGCTGCAGTCAGACATAATGGACACAGATTTCACCAGCATCTCTAAAAATTAGCCAAGGGAAGGACCAATTACGCTTACTTCATTCAGCAATTTCTGCAAAGGTAACATCTAAAACGTCCAGAAGGAAAATGAAATTGAAGAACACTGCTGCAGAAGAGAGAAGGAAGAGGCAGGAGGGTCCAACTTACCTATCTGGAGGATTTTAGTCTACTTCAAGGCATGTAGCTGAGAAGGAAAATGTTTTCGATTTTAAAATTAGATTTACTCAGTTATAGTTTTTTCAGCATCTTTTGTCATTCAAAATGTTCCATACGATGCAGTTTTGATTCAATTCCTATAAAATTTTCAACACATATTCTTAGAAAGAAAACAAAGGTTTCTATCATATGAATTTTTAGTATTAATTATATTTTTAAAGTTATTGATATATAAATTAATAGGTTTAATCATTTTTTTTTTTTTTTTTTTTTACTTTTTTTCACCATGCCTAATTTTTCCCCTCTGAAATTAAAGGCAGTATAAGAAATTCATATGACAGATCTTTTCTTTATAGCCATCTGAATAGTTTTAGAAATAGAAAAATTAAAATTTTGAAAATTTTCATCACTTGGAGCGGTTTGAATTTTGCCCAAATTTTGACATTCACAAATTAATTACTCAAAAACTATTGAAGATATAAAAATCAAATTTTAAATACTGTGTCTACTATGCATCAGAACTGAGTGGCAAAAATTTCAGCAAGATTGGTTGAAAATTCCTGCATTTGGTGTTTTCGGTGCTCCATCCCCTTAGATACCATACAATACAAATCACTGACTGTGATGAAACTATTAATTCCCGTTGTAAGATTGGCATTACCTTAGCTTAGTAAAAAGTCGGTCACTTTGAATTTTGGGAACTTTAATTACATTTTTTCCCTTACCTAATCGAACAGAACATGTAGCATCAACAGTAACAATTCGAGGATACCTGTGAATGTGTGGTCAGTATTGAAAAAGGAACGAGCAATAAACCAGCTTACGGTTTATATCTTTTAAAGTCGTAATGTATCATTTCTAACAATATAGTCATCTAGTTCTAATTATACAAATAACTATTTTACAGCTGTTGAACTCTCTATCCTAGTTTTCAGTTAATTAAAACTCTTAATGCAATTGAATTTTTGTACCAATATTATTTTGAATAAACAGTATGAAAAGGCTTGTAAATAAATGTAGAGCAATCTTCATAAATATTCACATGTCAAGAATGTAAACTTTAAAAATTGTGATCATTTTGAAAAATAACATAATCTTCACTTAAAATATCGTATTTTTTTTAGACCGAATAGTTCTTTGGTAACAGTGACGACGCACAACGCTGTGGTATTTGGTAATACATCAGCTGAATCTGGCCAAACAAGACGAAGTACGCAAACAGAGAATCATTTTTAAAATTTCCACGTCGCTGGCCCCGGTTCTGTCAAACCGGCCCCGTATTTTTAGCAAAACATTAAAGCAACGTTTTAAACGGTATAGCCAACCGGTAAAACTGGTACTGCTTGTTGTAATCATTTTTCTTCCTTTGAGAGATATATTCGTAATAGCGAAAAGTTAAGCGAAAACTGTTATAAATGGTTTCACTTGACCGGAGTATTTAAACTGTATAACTGATCCGGCGTCTATGTTACAATATGGACAGCATTTTAGAATTGCTACGATCAACTGGCGAGAGAAGAGCAAAAGACATTTTGTTAATAAAGGAATTTGGTAAGACTAAACAAGAAGAAATGTTTTAAAAATGTGCTGTAGACTGGAAATAAACAATACTTGTATAACATAAGGGATACCGCCCACTCTGACCTCGAGGTTCTCATAGTTTATTCCTGGTCGGCAGACGAATGCTTGGTGGTTTCTCATCTAGCACGACTTTTTTCATTATTGTGACTTTGTGGGTTCGTAGAATTAAATGTTCTTTATTTGCGTAGAAATACACTCCGTAGCAGCAAAATTACATCACATATCACAACACAATCTTCCAAGGTCGATTACAATAACAAACAGCGTTCAGTTTACAACACTCTCAGCTGTTCTCTGCTTACCTCTCGCGACTCACTCACTCTGTTTACAACTCTTGTTTCACAACTTCCCACTCCACTGCTGGCCAGTCGTCGCCTCTTTAATACCTCACCGATAATTTCTAGATTATTCGAAAATAAACCAGAACCCGAACAGTCTCTATCAGTCAAGAAGTAACTAGAAATTTCCATTTATCTCAGTTTGTTTGTTTCGACAGACCTTTATCTGCATGTTATCTTTGTCTGCCGGCTCTTGGTTTTCACACTGTCCGCTTATCAGTTCCTTTTGTGTAAACAAGCCACGCGATCGTAGATACGGGTTCGCGACATTATTTAGCTTCCACTCACTTATCTTCAGGTGTAGTTCTAGGTTTCGTGGTGTATGTCGTTGCCGGATAGATGGCGTGGGTGCTTGCTCAAAGAAAAGAATACTCTCCGTGTACGACAGAGGGCTGCTTGGTCGAGGATTATTCATTATCAGAGACCGGAAGTTTAGACAATATAAATCATTAAAACAGATAGGCAAAAAGACATAAATAGCTAAAATAGGCAATAAAAAGCAATTAGAAAAACCCATTTACTGATGAAAAGTAAGACGTAGTTGTATTGCATCTCTTCGGATCACAGTAACTTTAACGAACTGGTGAATAATTGCACGATAGTTCAATTGCAAATTTTCTCAAGACACTGTTCTAAGCAGAGATGGTTTTCATTGATTTATCTTTGGTAGGATGCAATGGTCCAATAACAACACTGGCAATGAAACGACCCATTATATCACTTGACTGGTCTACCGAATTCCAGATCTTCTTATTTTTCATTTTATCTTTAATGATTTTCATTGTCATCGTAGCATTCGGTTAAGTAAATTTTTCGCAAACTTGAATGGCTATGTCAGATTGGTTAGTATCCTAAAATTGTGTAGGCTTCTGTAATTTCCGCAAAGGGATTCCGGAGCTAAGGAAAGCTTTACATAAGTCGAATTAAATTGGGATTTCCGACTCGATGTTTCAAGTATTGCTAGTAGCAAAGAGATCTTCTACCCTCCAACCTAGGAAAATACATTTTTGTGTTTGATTGCGGCGATATGTTGTGATATAAAATGCTTCTTTCCGTAATTCACTGACTACTGGCATATTTTGCACGTGAATACTTTACCGTAGGTACAAAATTCATCGGATCCAAAAGTATTAACGTAACTTTGTAATTTACTGCTTAAAGCAAAACTGAATTTCGGTATATTGCTGCTAGCTTACAACGCCATAAGGCCCACCTAGGTAGCGTGTCTGCTTCACGTTCAAGAGATCCCGAGTTCGAATCTCGGTCAGGGTGAGCTACCTGGATAATGCATTTTCCGGTCCATGGAGCTTAAGTTACCCGAAATTCGTCTTTTAGGATAAGGCAAAACCCCGAAAAAAACTTATCCAGGTAACTCGCCCTGACCGAGATTCGAACACGGGGCCTCTTGAACGTGATCTGGAAGTTTTACTTACGAAATCAAAATGGAGATTTGTTAAGGCATAGCTGTAGACAGTTCATTATCGCAATTGCTCATAATACGGGTGCATTTTCAATAAATTGTGCAGTCGTAAGGAGTAGGACTTTAACAAACACCAAAACTTGATTCTTAGATTAAAAAATAAGAGATCTGAGAATAGATAACATCTAAATGCTGGTAACAGACTAATGAGTTGCCCCCTCTTTTTCATCTAAACACGCAAACCACTTACACTACACGCAAGACTACATGATGCACCACAATTTTTTCCCTCGCCATTTTTTCTTTTCTATACTCCAAAAGGTTTGAGAGACAGTTTCCGGGCATCATTCGATTCGCAATTTACGTGCATTTCTTCGAAAATAGTTGTATAAGACAATTAGAAGAATGCGTTGAGTTTATGCAAATAATAGTGTGAAATCAGTGTGTGTGAAATTTTTTGTTACTATTATGAATAAATTATATCGTAGCGAAAGTTAAAAAATGTAATTATATTTTCGTGCATTTGGAAATCAAGGACAAAGAATTAAACACACTTAACGTTTTTGTATTGTTTCTTTTTTCTTTTGTTACAACATGCAGGAAGTTCTGAGGCCAATTCCTCGGTAAAAGTAACTTCTCCCAGAACACTTATCAGAAACGATAGCTTTTTTGTGATATTAAAGTATTAATAATCAAAAATGCATTGGAAATTCTTCAGATTTGTTAGTTTATGCGTTCCGAAATGAGCCTTACAAATACAGGAGAGAAGAATTGAAATATCTTTACTTTCCGTCATGTAAGAGAAAGAACTGCACTTCACTTCTCCTGAATTAAAAAACAAAAAAAGCATTTTTTGACAAAGGTTAATTTATGTGTACATCTGTGTACAGCTAACTGTAAAGCAAAACACTTAATAAATACCAAATTTAGCATTTAAGTTCTATAACTTCCAAGTGTTTGAAAATAATCCCTTCACCACACACTCTCTTTGCACGGAACATTTTCCGAAATTTTCGATTTTCTCAATACTGGCACTAGCAATTTATATTAAAATACCATATATTAAAACTACAAACTCTAATTTTATTTTTTTAAACTTTACGTCCTCCAACGCCAAGTCATATGGGAGGATGAATGAAATTGGTGCAATGATGATCAAATAAGCCCAGGGTCCATGGAACTTAAAAGTTACCCAACTTAAGGGAAAAACTCGAAAAAAACCTTTTTCAGATAACTCACCCTGACTGAGATTCGAACTTTGGGACCTCTTGAACATGAGTCAGACACGCTACTATCTAATCTACTGAGACGGGCATTGTATATTTTTTCTGAGAATAGCCTGTGAAATATTCTTCATTCAAGGGTTTTGTAAAATGTTAAAGTGGTAGACAGAAACGCACTATAAAAAATTTAGACTCTAAAACGTAAATTTAATACAACCTCTTTTATTTTTCCATTTATATCTAGCTCTTTAAAGTCAATGGTCATATTGGAGGCCCTTCCTTTTGAACATATTGCCTAAAGGGCAATGAGTTAACTCATACAGTCGGCTTTCGGGTCTTTGGGTATTTTGTACGTTAAATCACACACACATATTCACATTCACATTCTTATTCATATTTCCAGACTCTGAAAAGGATAGGAAATAATCTAGGCTAGAGAAAAGTTCCCGATTCCAGCCGGGAATCGAATCCGGGACTCGTCGCACAGAGGCAGTTGTCATTTGCTTCTGAGAGAACCTTCAGCTGCCATTTTTATCCGCTTACTGCTCGTGCTACCTTACGTAGGAAGTTGAAATGTGTACTCTTTTTTTTTTTTTTTATCTTGTCTTCGCAGCTTTTACGCTTCCGCAGCTTTACAGTTTCTGTTTTCTATTGTTTTACACATATACACAATACACGTAAACACCAATGGCCGTGTCAGATTTGAACCGCGATCCTCTACGCTTCATGCGCTTTGCAATTGTACCGCAGATAAAATCTATTTAATTTTCAGACTATTGATGTGCATATTTGATGTCATAGATAACAAAACGTGATTTACTGGTTGAATTTTAGCTTCCTTTACTTAACGTTTACTTACCACTTAATTCAAGCAGCTCTTAAATATAATCCTTTTGCCGCAATTAGCCACCTTACCTTCAGCTGTTTCCTGGCTTGGTTAATCACTCACAGGCGTGACTAATCGATCACCAGATCTGAAGCTAAGCGATCGACCTACATAACAGCTATATTTTAACGTAAATATTTTTGTTATTCACTATCGTCGAAGAAATAATGTGCATTAAACGCTTTGCTTCTGAGTAGTGTGCTTTCAGCACTTAAGTACTCAGTCCAAGATGCAGCACTATAATCTATTTAGTGAAAGAATAAAATAAATGACAATGAAGCACGTGGCAGAAATTAACCGCATTGGCTGTCGGTTTTAATACTTCTCTATTCTTCCACAATATATCTAATTCCAGAGTTTATTAAGCTCCTTCCTTCCCCTGCTTTCAATAAGCCATTCAAGTCGTAATAACATAGAATTATAGAATAGAATCTACATGATAGTGTGATATACTGCAATAATACACTTTATATCATATCCGTAATCGCAGAAAATTGATTTTTGTTACTTTTAATATCACGTGATCATTTTTTTATAATTTACGTCCTCCAACATTAAGTCATATCAGACGGTGAATGAATTGGGTAGTCTGTCTAGTGAACGCGAGTGCAGTTGGCCCCTCAAAGGAAACTACCCTCCCGCCCACTAATGACCGTCATAAATCTCCACACTTCAGAAATGGAACACTGTTGTTGAGGACTAATAGCAACCCTAATTTTCTCGAAGTGACAGTCGCATGTCTACTCCACGTGGAGTCTCAGTTGCCAAAGTTCCAACTTCCAGTTGATCTCTTTCATTACGTGCAGAAATTCGTTGTGTGTCACGATGTGGAGATCATGGGAGGCAAATGCAGTGAAAATAATCAAAGTGATGACAATAGTGTGAATAACTGGGCCGAGTTATATTACTGGAAAAGTCTCAAAAAACAAAGTTATAACGGGAACTGTTTCTAAGCAAATTCAAGTGCTAGTTTTGAACACATATAAATATGTGCTGACAAATAATCTTGGTATAGGGTCGTGCAATGAACCTGATGATAAATTCTGGGTACTCACAGAAATACAGTTAGAAATATTGTGACGAAAGGGATACCAAAGACGCTGATCAAGTGTGAAAACAAAAGGAAACGTTTCTCTAAAGTAGATAATTTCACATACGATTTAATTCGTCGAGAAATTTATAGATTCTATGCAAAAGCGAGAGTGCCCACCTTAGACGAATTGGTTGCACATTTGCAAGAATTTTGTGACTTTCCTTATGAGCACTGCACTTTGCGCGGTCTCCTAAAGGAGCTGGGTTTCAAATACCGCACTTTGAATGAGATAATAGTTATTATGGAATCCAGTATAATTGTAGCTTGGCGATATATAGTCAAAACTAAGGAAGTTTTGCAGTAATGGACATAAGATAATTTATTTAGACGTAACCTCGTTCGATACCCATGACATATCGAGAAAGGTGGCAACCTTGCAGAAAGGTCTGGGAGAAGGAGGGCCGGTATTGTAAAACGATTATAAGGGTTCGTCAAAGGCAACGGCCGAAGTGCACATGAGTTAACTAAACAGACTCTAACACGATGCTCAAATGAGTCCAGGGTCCATGGAGCTTACAGTTACCCGACTTTCGTCTAGAAGGATAAGGGAAAACCCCGGTAAAAACCTTATCCAGGTAAATCACCCTGACCGAGATTCGAACTCGGGACCTCTTGAACATTAGGCAGACACGCTACCATCTACGCTACCGAGGCAGGCTCTTGAACAAATGCAGCGTTCGCCAGTTGTCTCAACGCATTATTAGCGCGTGAAATCATCATTTAATTATGTATTTTTTCTTACAAGGTGATACACGTGATTACTGCAAAAACAATGGCTCGCAGATGTTCAACAATGCACTGCTTGATGTAACAACAAAGATAGCAGTTAAAACTCAGATGATGGCACTGCTGCTTACGTGCACACGTGCAGATGTAATGTTAACCAGTGGCGTACTGGTGGGGGAGCTCAGTGCGGAATGCGGAGGAATATTTTACTTTATTCTAACAGCAAATAGATTATAATCAAAAAGGTAAACTCTGTTCCATCATGTGTTAACCACGATGATTCACTGATCCCAAAAGCGAGCAGTGAACTTCAAGAGAGGACTAATCAGCGCTACCAAGTGACATCGTGGTGTCGCATCTTAAGACTACCTCCGTTCTTTATTACTCTGGATGTGGTATAATTTGATATAAAATATTTATTAAAATTTAAGGTAAGTCATATAAGTTAGGCCAATAAAAATTAAAAAATAATATTAGTTTGATATCCAGATGCTTCTGAAAAAGAATTAATAATAAATAATTAATTATTCTAGCGCACCGAATCAGCACTGCGTTGACAATAAAACCAAAGTATTCAGTACATAGTTGGGTTAAACTCTCAAGTTTAGCCGATAATATAATTAAAAGTGAAAGCATTAAGAACAGGTATATGTGTGCAATGAAGCTTGAACAATCGATTTGTTTACCACTGGAGCTGTGGAAAGCTAATCCATTTACTGCAAAGCACCTTCCTGGAGTATTCTACAAAAAATGCGACTTTGTGATCATCGGCAATCTATTACTTTGTAATTATCCTTCAGCTTCTTTTACTTGGTATTACAGTTAATAGCTAATGTTGGATAGACACAGCGAAAAATAAATGTAACAAAAAATTAGCTGCAGAAGAATATATATATTACTTTTGATGCGTTGGGGGTGGGGTAAAAGAGTTTCTGTTAGGGCACAAAAAATAAAAATAAAGATGTCTCGCTTATTATTCAGGTTGTTTTAAAATCGAAATGTACAATTTATCAATGCGATAAAAAGTTTCATAGAATTTTTTTTTTATATTATACAAGAATGTAAATCGCTTACGAGAGACACTGTTAATCTCCGATTACGTTACAACAATTAGAAGCACAGATTTTTGTACTGCTAAACAGTTAAATTATCAGTATTCAAAACATCAAATGACATTTACGTTGCATAGAAATGAAAAGCTGATGGAGAGAGAGAATGGGAAAGAGAGAGAGGGAAGAGATGAAGAAAGCGTGAATAGATAGGTTCAGAAAAGTCGATGGAAGAAGAGAGAAAACGAGTCGACACTTAACGCAAGCAGAACTGCGGGTTTAACAGTTCTGAAATTCTAGCTTAAATGTGCACAGTACTCAAAATTATGTTCCAAAGAGCTAAATTCACTTTGTGTTTTCCGTGCAGAGAATAGGTAATAAATTCTGTTTAGTTAACTGGTGTGCACGTCGGCCGCTGCCTTTGACGAACCCTTCTAATCGTTTTACAACACCGGCCCGCCTTCTCCCAGACCTTTCTGCAAGGTTGCCACCTTTCTCGATACGTCATGGATATTGTACGAGCTTTCGTCTAAATAAATGTTCTTATGTCCATTACTACAAAACTTCCTACTGGATTCCATAATAACCCTTATCTTATTCAAAGTGCGGTATATGAAACCCAGCTGCTTTAGGAGGCTGCGCAAAGTGCAGTGCCGATAAGGAAAATCACAAATTTCTTGCAAATGTGCAACCAATTCGTCTAAGGTGGGCGCTCTCCCTTTTGCATAGAATCTATAAATTTCTCGACGAATTAAAACGCATGTGAAATTATCTATTTTAGAGAAACGTTTCCTTTTGTTTTCACACTTGATCGGCGTCTTTGGTATTCCTTTCGTCACAATATTTCTTATTGTATTTCTGTGAATACCCAGAATTTATCATCAGGTTCATTGCACGACCCCTTACCAAGATTATTTGTCAGCACATATTTATGTGTTCAAAACAATTGCTTGAATTTGCTTAGAAACAGTTCCCGTTATAACTTTGTTTTTGAGGCTTTTCCAGTAATATAACTCAGCCCAGTTATTCACACTATTGTCATCACTTTGATTATTTTCACTTGACTGAAAGTAATCTACTACTTCATTTGCATTTATCATTGCATTTCCCTCCTACGGTCTCCACATGGTGACACAGAACCAATTTCTGCACGTAATGAAACAGATCAACTGAAAGTTGGAACTTTGGCAACTGAGACTCCACGTGGAGTAGACATGCGACTGTCACTTCGAGGAAATCAGGGTTGCTATTGGTCCTCAACGATAGTGTTCCATTTCTGAAGTGTGGAGATAGATTTATGACGGTCATTAGTGGGCGGGAGGGTGGTTTCCTTTGAGCGGCAAACTGCACTCCCGTTCACTAGACAGACTTTACCTTCACAAGCCCCCTCTCCGTTAAATGCCCGAATTTCATCAAAATTAAATTCACAAATAAACAAGTTTTTAAATACTGTTGTTTCTAGACTTTTAAAAATAAAACTTTTCCTTTTTTTGTTTTTTTTTGTTTTGTTAATTTACGTCTTCCAACGTTAAGTCATATCGGACGATGAATGGAATGGGTAAAATGATGCTCAAATGAGCCCAGGGTCAATAGAGCTTAGAGTTACCTGACATTCGTCTTTCAGGATAAGGGAAAACCCCGGAAAAACTTTATCCAGGTAACTCACCCTGACCGAAATTCGAACTCGGGACCTCTTGAACGTGAGGCAGACATGCTACCACCACGCTACCGAGACGGGCTTTTCATGTATAATAAAGATAATGCTGCATCTAAGAGCCTTCATAAATGTTTAAAAAGCACAATTGAAAACCAAAACAAGTCCCCCCCCCCCCCCAATGCCGCCATTTTCAGCAAAGACAACATGAAAAACTCTTCTATAAGCATGAAGCCATCGCTTTTCATAAACTTTTACCTCAGAATCATTTTAAAACTGAACGAAGGTTAAGTATACCTTGCACAGAATCAACCCACATGCTGGCGGGGTAAGGTCCATTGGATGCTTGAGATGCTGCGGTGATGACTGCACCTGCAGTGATGTAATCCATCTAGTCTGGTCATCAGCCGCTCCCCAATAAATTCGCGGTAGGTGAATCACTTTGCAGGTGAACTCCTGCAGTCGGAACACATATTCTGTTTTAGAATTAGATGTTGGAGACGCCGGGGAAGACATTTTGAGATCTCTGATTGGCTAAAATTAATACGAATGGACTCCTACTGGATGGAAGTGGCGTAACAACGAACTCTAATCCAGCTAGTGAAGGATGCTACAGTAAATCTCTGCATCTTGTAAAACGTGGCTACAGTTTTGCGCGGATTATTAATGTAATCTATGCATTTCATAAACATTCATTTAAGTCCCATAATGGTGGTACGGTTTATAATTTGTTTTTCCCTCCTACAATGCTCACGTGGCCTCTACATATGGTAAAATACTTTGTTTTTCGATACTGGAACAGCTACAATAAGTGAACTGTTTCTTCAACTGACGACATTTTAAAATGTTTTCGGATACTTAACCTCAAGAGACACCAGAGCAATTCCTTTGTTTGTGCCCCTAAATTCCTGTCAAGGAAGGCGGTGAGTTATGCGGCTGTCATTGACCACAGAAGGGACAGTCTGTTTGGAGAGCCAAACAACAGGAATGTGAGCGCACAACAAAGATGTTAAACCGTAAACTACGATGCCCACACTCTTGCCAAATTTTCTATTTCCACATCATGAAAACACTGAAAAGAGTTTGTTCACAATATATAAAATTTCCTTTACAATTATTTAATAGGCTTTATGGTATTGATCACAGTCAGATTCTATAAAATACTCCTGTTTTTTTTTTTCCTTCAAAACTCCTCTCACAACAGCCCAAATAAGCTACGCCTACTCGAAAACATTTGAAGTTCGTACTATGGAGACTTTTCTGGAAAATTCATGCATGTAAAATTGCATAACTAATAATAATAATAATAATAATAATAATAATAATAATAATAATAATAATAATAATAATAATAATAATAATAATAATAATAATAATAATAATAATAATAATAATAATAATAATAATAATAATAATAATAATAATAATAATAATAATAATAATAATAATAATAATAATAATAATAATAATAATAATAATAATAATAATAATAATAATAATAATAATAATAATAATAGAAATAAACAGTCGTATTCTTTAGCTTCAAAAGAATTACCTGAAAAACAACCAAAAGTGCTCTTTTTAAAATAATTTAGATTATCATACGTAGCACTTCGTAAAGAAACTGAAAATGCGGAGTAATATTATTTTGCTCGAAGTATGACAGAGAAATTGAGTATAAAAGATTATGCTTTACAAATTTCTTCTAGGCGAAAAAGAAAGGAAAACCGTGAGAAAAACTTTAGAGAGAAACAGTAAGAAAGTAAATTAAGTTCACACCTATAACATCAGTCATTTTAACCTCTTTAAATACATTTCGAGTCAATGGTGCAACATACTGTTGTTAAATACCACTCAGATGTCAAAATATGTAATCGAGTAATTATGTAGGTGCTTAAAACTATACTCTTCGCTTTAGAATCGGAGGAGTCGGCGTGCTGACTGCGCCACCCTATTCTGCACTCCTCCGTAGCCTTGGCTGTGGCTGGAGGGCGCAGCAGTCGGGCGATGAGGATATCATAGGTAAAGGAGAGAAAACTTAATGATTATTAAATTGTTAGTTGTTTCAGCTTAGAATGTCGAGGTAAAGTCATAACCTGACATCCTAGTTCCAGAGGCAGTGAAATGTTGATTAAACACAAAACAAAAGCTCAGTTGGATATGACTTGGTTTCTAGCAAATCGTAAACACTATTCTTCAATCGTTCATAATTACATATACAGAGTGTCCCAAACTGGTGTATACATCATTTGAACTGTTATTTTTCCGCAACGAAATGAGACAGAAATACAGTTTTTGTTATGTGTGATCCACATTTCCCTGTAAAAGCATAGCAACACGTTCATAGATCTTCACGTCTTTACAAGCAACAATGGAGGAACGTAAGTGCATACTGAAGTGTTATTGAAAAGTGGAGAATGCTGCTGACGTTGGATGGTTGAATTTGGGACCCATCACCAACAAACACTGAGACAAGTTTGAAGACGATGGAACGGTGCAAGATGTGTTGAAAGTTCGAGATGTTAAGAGCGGATGTGCGGAAGATCCTCGATGAAGTCAGTGAGGCAATGTTCTCGTGAGGTTGGTATCAACAATAGCACTGTTCATCGAATTTTGCGTGGCTAAAATGGAAGCCTTACATTCCGAGACGTCTCCACGCACTAAATGAGGACAATCCAGATAGGCGACTGTAATTTTGTGAGTGGTTCCTGCAGAAGTGTGACGAAGTTTACAGACTCAAATTGTTTGAGTCAGATGAAGCCGTATTCAAACTTAAAGGCACAATTAGTCGACATAATTGTGTGTACTGGGCTAACCAAAACCCACACATCATTCAAGAAAAGACCGTCAAGCTTCCAGGAGTAACGGTATGGTGCGGTTTGTCTTCCCAAGGATTAATTGGGCCGTATTTCTTCCAAGGGACTGTCACGGGCCAACTTACCTGGAAATGTTGGAAATCATGATTATTCCACGTACTGAAGATCTCTTTGAGAATGTAAATGAGGTTTACTTCCAACAGGACGTGGCTCCACCTCACTTTCATGTCAATGTGAGAAATGTTCTCGATCGTACATTAAATCAGAGATGGATAGGACGATCTCCTGATTTAACCCTTCCAGACTTGTTTCTTTGGGGAACTGTAAAGGATGTACGCCACGAAACCACAAACAATGGAGGCACTGGGAGATCAAACTAAACCTGCTATCGTTGACATTCCAATGACAATAATCCAAAACGTGTGTCGCTCTGTCCAACGTCGTTGTTGGGAGTGTACTGTGGCAGGAGTGGGCATTTTGTACATGTACGGGCTTGAGAAATAAAACACAACAATTGTATCTCTGTCTCATTTCATTGCGGAGAAATTACAGCTCAAAGTGTGTTTACATCAATTTGGGACACTATATATTATGTTTATATCTCAAAGTCTGTTCCGCCTCAAAACTGTTTTCCCAAATCTTTCTGTAATCATTTACCTCGTGGCCTCTAACGCTACCCATATATAGCCCATGACCTTCGGGGGTAACGTCATCCCATCAAACCGTGACTGGACACATTTCTGAGGTGGAGGCACCCAGATGTGGAGGACGTTAGCTACTACCATGGCTTTGAGGATATTTCATACGTGATAAAGGAGAGAGCTTAAACAAGGAACGTCTTAAAACTGCCACATCAGAACCAGGAATCAAATTACGGAGCCCAGTACGAGAACCGCGAAGAAAGCCAGCGAGCAAACCTCACGCCCGTGTAAATAAATACTTAAAACGCATACTTGTTTTGTTAATCTATTTAGACACATTCACTATTGAAATATCAAGAAATCGTTTAACTATTCAAACTGTTCAATAGTGCGTAGTTCGTTTATAGTCCTGTTGAAATTCAGTTATTTTTCGGGATTAATTGAAAGAATACGGAATGTAACGGCCAGGTTATAGCGTCAAGCTCTTAACATTTGACTGTCGCGGCTTCCTTTATCTAAAACTAAAATTGTAAACTAATTACCTATTTTTGCAAAGGACTCTATCACTTAAAATGAGTAAATGAGAAAATTAGCTGTTGTAAGAATAATATAAACCAATAGAAGGCAGGAAAAGTCGTGCAGATTTAAACATCTGTTCCTTAACTTTATTTATTTGTTGATATTTGCGCACTGCTTTCTGTACGCTTTCTTCAGAACCTGAGAGGATAACCTAGTCGTCAGGAAATGATACAGTATCTAAACTAAAACAATCTATTTTTGTTTATATAACTTATTGTTTCGTTGCGGAAACTTGCCAAAATATATTGGTAGAATTTGGACAATATATACTTAAACATTTATGGAAAAATTGTAAAGAAATCCCATTGTGACTACTATTATTATCGTGTAACACGAAGTAATGACATTAAGCTACGAACACAATTCCTCATAGTTATCAAATCAAGGTATTTGTTATAAACACTCGAACATTTTTTATGTTAGGAGGAAATTTATAAAAATTCGAACGTGAATGTGCTCAAACCTCACTTTATAGCATTTTAAAGGGTTTAGTTATTCTCATATCTTTATAAAAATTGAAAAGTGTTTGGCTTATGCTTTTGTTATGATAATAGTTTTGGCTGTGTTTTGAAGATAAAAAACCTAATATTGCGTGTAGCACACATACTTAGTTCCATTGCAAGAAACTGAAAACTGTTTCTGTAGTTTTGCACATTCTGCGCACCTCTTGGCCTGAAGATGGGGCAACATTTAAAAAGAAACAATTTAAAAAGAAATGTGCGTTGCAGCCTTACAACTGCAACAGCTGCAAATATTTAGCGTTCAACTCACGTCATAGTCTGCACAGAGCATCTCGACATCTTGGGTTCGCAGAGCACGATGACAGAGCGACCTTGCATTCCAGAGAAGCACTCGGACATGTTCTAACTGCGAACACTCACCAAAGTTCGAAAATTCTCAATAGTGGCCGTTCGTACTTTATGCTCCGTTTCTTTGCTTTTCTGTTTACAAGTTTCATTCTCCATTTATTAGGATGGACCATGGCTTTCGGGATAATATAACCCAAGCACAAGTATTCGTGACGTCATTTCTGGAGTGTAATTTGTGATTTTTTTTAATGGAATGAGATGTAAACTTCCAGCTAGAATTGTAGCTAGATTATTTGAGAGAATAATAGTGACGAAATTAACATTGTTCTGCATTTGTTTGATACAGAATTTTATTCTTTAAAACTTTTTATAATCATTTCCAAATATATTTTCTACGATGGTTATTGCACCCGCACCATCTGTAAACTTGTCATTAATATAAACTCAATTATTTTAAAATATGAATCATGAGATCATAGTATGAAATAATATAAATCTTTCCCGATAATTCACCAAATGAAATCTGTTAATTTTGGGCAATATCAGTTTTAGATTTACTCATGGCAGAGTTAAAATAGGACCGTCTGGTCTCTTAACAGTCTTTTGCGAACCAAAGCACTAAAATAGCATATATAAAAATAATTAACAATTGATATCACTTTCAGACAAGTATTTAATACATACACATGCATTTTTAAGATACAAAATTAATTCTGTATTTAGCAAGAAACCATTGTTTAGGAGAGGAAAATATTCTGAAGTCCTTGTTTGAGAGATGATTAAAAATAAAAATCGAGCACACAAACATTCGTCCCATTATGTAAATAAAAGCCGATAGATCCAGACTTTAATAAAAATTCATATCTTGAAAGTGCTGTTAGTTTAACGTTACAGTTACACTTTATTACATTTTACTAGCAGTTTAATAATTACACCTAAACGAATAGATACTATAATGGATGGGTATTTGTATAAGTTATTCTCTAAAGTCACTGAAAAATTAATACATTTTTTAAACTTACGAGAAACACATTTAAACTGGATTTGTTTACTAGCACAAACTGTCACCTGGTCATTAAATTTAGCACCAGGCTTGTGACACTATAATACCCAACTGTCACATTTTTCCAACTCTAGGGAGGGCGCAGGAAGTGAAAATAATTTGGGATAATGTGTTTGCACGCGAACGATATAATTTCTCGAAACAAAACACCAAATGGTTAGTGAATTCTTTCAACAATTGCAATACATGGTAAAACCTTTTTAACCGTTTTTCTTTACATGAACACTAAAATAAAATAACAAAGAGGGGGGAAGAAAAAGGAATGACGATTTACAACTGAAAAAGTATTAAGTATCTGAAAATTCAAATCAATAACAAAGAATGAGAAAAAAAAGTTTATTTGACAAATCGCGTGCTTGAATGAGATTGTTATCTCTTACGTTTGTAATTATCCAAAAGTGGTTCAGAATAAAGAGGACTTCAGGGGCTCCTCCCAGAAAACCGAAGAAATACATTGTATTTCAAAGGCTTAAACATGTGTTATTCTAATCAAAACAGATCAGTCTTGAGAAAACAAAAAGTAACGAAACATTTTCCATGTAAAGACTAGTTTCGAGGTGGATTTTTTTTTTCAAAAATTATTTTGCATATCCTTAGGTCTTGAGCTTAAATACCAATTATTTAATCAACCTTTAGGATTTTTGAGTTACTATCATGGACAAACACATACGGACCTTTTTCTAAAACTTTTTGAGGGTTCAATAATCTCAAAACGTGAATTTCAGATAAAATATCTGTATCGAATTTTTGGGTGGAGTACAATACTTTTTCCTTCCATTAAAATAAGGAACGCTGACTACAGAGAACCCTAGCGATATTTTCAGGTTCCATAATTTCGAATTCGTTACTAATTTGTTTCTTCGTGTATTATATATAGGAATAGGTGATAAAACCTAACGGTTTTCCTCATACACTTGGATCTCCATAGATCCTTTGTGGTTACCACGCCCGAGGAGGAAGGGATGAAGTAAAGGAAGTGTAGGTTACATGCCGCAGGCAGATGGCGCTAAAGATCCGCAGAAGTCTCACAATTTCAGACTCAAATCCCGTCTCTCTGCTGTCGACGAAGTAATCCTCTAGTGTTCACGGGGAGTACTCTTTCGTTTGAGCAAGCTTCCGTGCCATGTTTGGCACCACCAGTGACAAGGCGTGAAGGGAAGCTCCAAATAATAATTTTCATTAAAATAAGAGAGGATAATAATATTACTCAAAGAACTAAGGCTGCTTTGCAGTACTCTTTCTATTGTACAGTAACACTTAGGACCTTCCATTGCAAAACTAGTCATACTATCGTATGGGGGGTGGGTCTTCTGCTAAACACAATTTAAATAAATAATCACGTACATTCCGCATAATAATTAAATATGCCATAAACGCTTTAGAACTCGAAAAAGTTTAGATACTTTTAGATATATATTACAAGTATGAACGGAAATCCATGTTAGCATATCCATGTTAGGTTCGATACCCACGGTCTCCACATCTTAATTAAATTACGCAAGTGCTAAACGCAAATAACTATTAAACACAAATAAATTTATAATACTATACTAAGTAAAACACTATGTAACTTCTATAAATATAAGCTTAATTAACACACATAGGAAGCACGTTTGCACAGTCTAAGATAATTTCTGAGGACACAAGAAAAATATTGCAACAGCGCTCTAACTTGGTGAACGTATTAAGAAGGGCCACCCATATGTTTAAGGGTGGAAAACCCTTATAATTGCTTACATGTGAGGAGGCGTGGTCAGAAGGGAAAGCTTTTGACGCCGCCTGGGATTCAATGGACGAGGCTACTATACAAGCAGACATACTGTCACCCCTCTCCGCTCAGATGCTCCAATGTTGCCTACAGCTCCACCGCAAAAACTGTTGGCCTAAAATGGAGAAAGTATGCAATTTACACACTTTTGATAACTTAAAACTTCTCAAGAATTTCCTATTTGTCACCACTAAATACTATCTACGTAAAATACTATTGCTAATGCTATTTAAATATACTTAAGAGTTGTATTTAAAAGTGCCACGTTAAAACAAAAACATAAACTTTTCTTCGCACGCTACAGAGACTTCATGTGACAAAATCTGTCAGTGCTTCCTAATTACACTGGGCAGCAATGAAAATGTTTCGGGCTTAAAATAGTGAATTTACATGTATTTTCATCTGCTGAATTCAAAAATCACCATAAAAATAATAGATTAGCTCTTGTTTTGAAGAAAGTGACATTTCATTTTTAGAGTGAAGATTTTATATTTGGGGGGACTTTTTTGGGAGGTGGCACACCTGTCAAAATACCGTAGATTACAACTACAGGCATATGGTGACAGTGCTGCTGCAAAAATACCGTAAGCTTGGATGCAACATGTCCCTCAAGATCCATTTTCTCCACTCTCACCTAGACCTTTTCCCTCCTAGCTGTGCAGCTGTTAGTGATGAACATGGGGAGAGATTCCATCAGGACATTTCTGTTATAGAAAAAATATATCAGGGCCGTTGGAATGAAGTAATGCTTGCGGATTACTGTTGGTTTTTGTATAGGGATTCTGCGGAACTCCATCACAAGAGGCAAGTTAAAAGATGAAGATGATTCTTTTCAGACACGACTATCTGCGAAGTATTTTTCCAGCAATTTAGAACTCTTGGCATGTAATTACCAGTTAAAAACAATCAAATGCACTTTCATTGTTGTTAGCATGTATGTAATTAAAATGTATCCTTTTCTCTCAATCCGTTAATATGTAATACTTCCACCTTGTGTTAATCATAGAAACTAGAGCTAATAAAATTTTTTCATTGTCATATTTGTTTTTCTCAACCAAAAATTAGTAGGAATTGCGTCATGAAGTGCTCGAAACATTCAAAAAAAAATTTTTGTTGTTGTTGTTGTTGCCCAGTGTTATTGAGGAGTCGCGACTGCTTCCGAAACCGACGAAGCATGGTATTCAAGGTTGCTAATGCGCAAATACAGTATTGAATGAGCTCGCGGAACTGGTCACTCGAATTTAAGCAGCTGTCAAATTTTCTGCAGCACGGTGGATGTTCGCGAATACATTTTGAAAATCTATCCAGAGCAAATAAAATAGTTTGGCATGAATTTTATTGTTTTTCTTGTTTTTCTCCCGAAATACTTGGGGAAGCGGCACTTCAGCACTTTCAGCACTTCATTGCACGTTTCGCCACTGGGCACCACCATACACCTCGAAACCTAGAAGCACAACTGAAAGATAAGGAAACGAAATATTGGAAATAAATCGTGGTAGTTGAGAAACCACCCCAGCATTCGCCCACTGACTAAGAAAACCATGAGATCAGTGAGCAGTCGACGAGCACCCCAATGCGAACCTTGTATGTATCGCGAAGCCTCTCGTTGTTCACGTATACATAATTGTTAGAGCCCAATTCTGCGAGACATTTATGGACGTCACAACTGACAACTCTTGGCAAGTAGACAGGTATGTGTGTGTGCTGTCTTTCTGTTTGGGACCCTTGTGAGGAGAAAGAAAAACGACAAAGGATGTTTTCTCGCCTCATAGACCGTCCTTGAATGTCAGTTGCAACCCCTACAGGTTCATTCTCTTGTGAAGGTATGAATGGACCAAGCACCTGTCGTGGAATGGAGATGAAGGCTAATGCAGGTCTAGGTATACTCTTACATTTTTTGTTGGTGGTCTGGTGAATAGTCAAGTCGGGGAATTCCTCGGTAAAACCAAGCTTCAGAGATATAAAAATTGTTACAGTCACATGACTTTCCTTAACCACTATAAACCAGTGGGTGTGGTAGAGTAGACTTGGCTAACAAAATAACTTGGTTCTATTTTTACTTTTAGTGATTGACAACTTAAATTCTAAAGAGAAAATGGCACATATTTCAGTGAATTTAAATATCAAGTTTGGTTTTGGGTACAACTATACTTCCCCTACTTCAACGTAATAGAGAAAAAAAGGGGGGGGGCGAAGAACTGTTAATACTTCTACATTAATGCTATGCAAAAATCTTGTTTTTATGTAAAATATTTTGTTTGTGCTGATAAAACTAAATATGAAAGATAATTTTCTGCTCCTTTAATTTCCAATATATCGTCGTGCATGAACTTACTTCACAGGTGCCATAAAACTAGTTATGAACTCTATATTGCTTACGACGGTTGTGTCCGTTGTTTTTATTCTAAAAAATCTAAACCCATTTATTTTGACGCGAAAAGAGCTATATTTAAACGCAATTTACTCCAGTTATTTCCTCGTTAGACTATTATTAATTCTGCATTACCGATTCAAAACATGGCATAGCGCAAGTAGTTATTAAATTGCAAAAATTTAAATTCTGAAAAATACAGGTCGAAAATTATTAAGCACAACCGGCTGTTTCTTGCCTGAGTTCAATATCATTATCGATAGGAATTCCTCTTCAACGGGACGCCTTAAGAGTGCTACAGTAAACCGCAAAGAGTACCAGGCATAATATTTAAACACATAATAGCTGTTGATAAGTAATTATTTCTTATGCTAGAGTATGAATATTTTACATGCACTAATGGTCATATTAATATTTCCACCGTCCCCTTCAAGCGAGAGCAAGATCCCATAAAATAGCATCTAGTAATTGATCCAACAGCATTCAAACCGGCTCAACTTGCTTTTAATTTATACATATAAAGATTCTGCTTGAAAACATCATATATATAAACCAGACGAGAGACTAACAGAGCACCTCAGTTAATAAATCATTAGTAAATAAATTAAAGTGCGGTAAACACAATCATTCTGCAGCGTAAATCAAGGATAAAATAATAGCTGCAGTAATAGATGGAGCACAGATGAGATAGATGGGATTTTGTAAAACCAAGACCTGAATGCTGATAATTGGTATTGATGCTGAGATAAAACTTCGATGGAGCATTGATCCATTATTTGCTTATACTTGTTAATGTTACGATTTCACGCAAATAATCTGTCAATCGCTATCTTTTCTACGCAAGGTTGCCATTTTACCTTCATATATGACTCCACCGTGCTTTTATACTTCTCAACCCAACTGATGAAGTTAAACTAGTAAAATAAAATAGCATTTGAAATATGAGCTGAATCTTTCCTGGCGGCGTATATGTTCTTGGCGTTCTCGGGCTTCGAGCCAGGTAAGCAGATGTTGAGACATCGACGTTTCGGAAGCGTACATCTCTCCCATCTTCAACATGTTCAACATCCTGAAGATGGGAGAAATGTACGCTCCCGAAACGTCGATGTCTCAACATCTGCTTACCTGGCTCGAAGCCCGAGAACGTCTAGAACAAAATAGCATTTGTTGTACTGCTAACTGTAGCTTAAGATACCTATATAAAAGTAATTTGTAATTTGTTTCTCATCTTTACTTTTACATCATCAAATGAAAATACAAAATCAAGATCACAATTATAAAATGCATACTGGAAAACACCATATATTCCTAAATCCTGAAAATCCTGCCATGTTGCTTGCCATTGAATAATAATTCGCACTCCTAACCCTAGGTTTTTATGTATTGGAGGCCCTCTACTCCTTTTTACATATTTTGTCATTTTACCTATAATCTACATTTTTCTCTTAATTGTTCTTAGCCATCTCTCTTTAACTTTCCCTAAATAATTTCCTATATTTCTCCTGTTATTTTCCACTTTTACTGACAAAATTTTTCTGATTACTACTTCGCTCCCCAAATTGTCCCATTTACGCAGCTAAACCTGCTCTCTCCATATCCTTGTTTGACTGCAATATAATATACAATGGAAGTCTGCATTCTTCTCCATACAATGGACATTTATCTAGCTCCCTATCTTGACCTATACCTTTCAAACATAAAAGTTAAAAAAAGATACAAAGCTGACATTTTGCTAAGTAATGCATTATGCTCCAAATGTGACCTATGGAAAACAACAAAAATGCAACAAAAATGCAGATATCAGAAATGAAAATGTTATGTTTGATCACAAAATAAAGAAAGTTATTCGTCAATAATTAAACTTTTTGATATTGTTAGTGTATAAATAAAATGTGTTAAAAATCACAAAATCGGCTTTTGGATACTGGATTTTGATTATTCCTGATGGTCAAAGATTATTATTTCTCTTCGGCCTACCTGTAGTCGGAAAACAATTGAGCATTTTTGTTTCCTGAGATAGTGGTGTACACCGCATTTAAAGCGGAGTATCATTACAGCTGCTTCATTGATACTCTACACTTTGGATAATGACACTTAAACTCTTGCGCCACCGCTTTAATTAGTCGAACATTTGCCGGAAAAAAAAATTCTTACTTTGTTTCTAAGAGCAACCTGTTAGAAAGCTTTTATTACTAACCTTTTAGCTCTTCCTTTACCTCACTACTATTCTTAACAGGAATGTTCAATAAAAACACCCCTGTCGGGTTGAAGACACCAATTTTCTAAACAAAAAATGATTTCTTTCTCAACATGGTCCTCTTTTAGAACAATACACTTCTCCAACGTAACTGGCGTTTTTAAATAAATAAATAAAGTTCAAAATAGCAATTGCCATGCTTCGGAAAATACGTCTCCGTCTCAACAATGACTTCACTTTATCTAAATTTTGTTCCGGTGAGTCACTTATCCATGTTTGGGAAAATAAATCGCAGGGAGCCAAATTCGGGTGAATTTGGATTGCGGTGGCAATCATTCAAACAGTTTGCACCGGACTGATGGTGTGTTGTGGTGCATTGTTGGTGGTGAAACAGCACCTTCTTCTTTGCCACGCGTAGCTGTCTTCTTCAACTTCTTGTCGAATTGAGCCAATAACTCACGGTAGTTTTTCCCAGTAATCCAGTTTCCTTTTTCAAAATTTGTCAACGAATGTGACACCCTTCACATCCCCAAAAAATCATTGCCATCACTTTTTCGGGCCATCCTGCGCCGTGGCATAGTGGGCTAGAGCATGTGCTTTGGATCCCTGCGAAAGCAATGCGCCTGGGATCGATACCACCCCTGGAGGGTGCGGATTTTAAGTCCAGGGTTTAGGACCGGTGCCCACTTTGCAACGTGAGGAAATTGTGGAGCTACACTAGGTAGCGAACCCTGGTCTAGAAACCCAACATTCCGGCTGGGGTGCCGAGATGCTTACCACAACTCCTCCCCCTATCGATTGGATGATCGAGTGAGTCGGGTTGGCGCGCTCAGACCCACTTTGGGCTTTGCGCCATGGGATACGTTACTTCTCCGGCGATTGGATTGTATTTGCCTTCTTTAGAACAGATTCATCAGCCATTGTTTTAATTGTACATAATTTATTGAGTACAACGATTAATCCAGATCGCATTGACGGTAATAAATCGGACAAAAAGTCCTTCGATTTCGCTTAAATAGCCCCATACACATCTTCGAAGTTGAAAGTCACATATGCTTGTAGTCCAATGTGGACAACCATCGGGTTGATAAATTTTTAATCTCTAATTCATCGTGCAAAATATGACACATCTGTCAACACTCCTTATAGCCTCTGCCACTTCGCGAACTTTCGTTAAACATTTCGGAGAATCATATTGAGCACTTTTTAAAATGATTTCTTCGATAGTGGTATCTGTCTGGACGCTCATCATCGAGAATGGATATTTGATCACACTTGAAGTCGCTGAACCATACCCTAAGCAGCATCTAATTTTGCTTTTATCTTTTTGTACGTTTTCACGTCCAAAAGTAAAAAGTAAATCACTGGATTATAATGCACTTTTTAATTTTAAGGAAGCACGTTGGACGACTAACTGAAATGTCTGCTAAATTCAAACTGACCTATGAAACAGTACCAAAGTGAGGTCTGAAAACTTGCAGTAGCTGCTAGACATCCCTGGCCAGCTCTGTGGCGGGTATGGGAAGCGGTGCTCCTTACTAATGCCATGTATAGGCCGCTACTCGTCAGAGGTAAACAGTCCCTCCTTTAAAGCGCTGTGTTATGCCTATATGTTCCTACGTATTCTAGACTTATTTTCGGGTACTTCCAGCTATACTACGCACCCGAGTTTTGGACCAAAGGCCCCACATAGAGCAGAGATGATGCCATCAAACTCTCAAACGAATACAGGTATCGGCACTTATTGAACCGCTCTCGTACGGTGCTAACTTCTTCCCATAGGTAATTGCAGCTCCCATTTGCAGCTAACAATACACTGAATACGCGTGGAGTGGTAGTAAACAAATGAAATGAAATGTGTAGTGTTTAACGCCCACTTTTACTACATACGGCACCGCAGGCGGTGACACTGATAATGCATGAGATGAAGATGGAGCACCGGTGGAATGAGATGGCGGGGGAAACCGGAGGTCCCGGAGAAAACCCGCCCCAACGCCGTGTTGTCCACCACAAATCTCACTTTGCGGTCGCCTGGGATCGAACCCGGGCCGCCTTGGTGAGAGCCAAGCGGTCTAACCACTGAGCCACGGCGTGGCCTGGTAGTAAACATTGCAACACTTTTTTGCTCTTACTGGTGCTTCTGAGGGGAAGATTAAAAGTCCCTTCCTGCAAATGTTAAATATGCAGGAACTATTTAACATATTCAAAATGAATTTTTACAAGATGTTGCTAAATGCCTTCTAAGTCCACAAATCCACTTTTACATAGTAACTTTGTTTATTAAAGAAGATACGATTATTTTCTTATTGAAGTATATCAGCACTTTTTATTTAGACAAACATGTGATTAACTTCAAACTATATACAAAATTTAGCATCTGCTGCAGTTTTGGAGCAGGGATTTTCTTGCAGAAGAGAATTAATTCACGAAAGAAACAAAAGCCAAAAGCAAAGAGGGAAAGAAGAACAAGAAAAACTGGCGAAAATGAGCTTGCATACATTTCCAGAAAGAAGCTACATAGTTTAAGTGCGATATAACAGTGGTAGATACAGTTTACCACAGCAAAGAAAGTCTCGGGGCCTGAGACGCAGGGGGTTAGAGATGGTTCCCACACCCTCCCTGGATAGGTTTATGAAACCCCATGTCAGTTCAGTTACAGAATATTCAAAAACATTCTGACCGCTTCTACTTTTGTGAATAAATCTTCTCGGTTTTAGTGTACAGAGTGAATAGGGCGCATTTTTTTAACGTTTCTACTCTTTGTGTAGCATGAGTTCTCTGTCACACACATTCGCTGTCTTTATCCCACTGTGTAAGGGTGGCACTGGGTGGCACATTCCTCTCAGGGATTTACTTTGCGTTGGTGAATAGTACCAATTTTAGAACAAAACTTAGCCTAAAATTGGCTATAAGTTTATCGCTCTACTCTAAAGTGCATAGACGTTATTAATTTGTTTCTCTGAAGTGGTAAAATTTATCTAAATGCAGAGGCAGCACCATTTATAAAAGTATACTGTGTTGTACTCTAATCTTGTAGAGAATATTCCTACAAACTCTTAGATATTCTTCTATCTACTTCATGTTAAGCATTATCTTATCACTAATTTTCTTGTTGGTGCAAGAGGAATAAGAAAATATAGTAGGCTTTAACTGATTGTAAAATCTTTAAAGAGCTGGTCACTATGTGATAGCTTTGAAGTTTCGTTCTTTTTGTATAGCCAAGAGTTAAAAAAGGAAAAGAAAGACGTATTCCTATCTAAGTAAAGTGTTAGAAAAGTCAAATAAATAACAAATACCTCAGAAATTATTCATTAAAATGTATTTTACGCAAACTGTATACTTTAACAAGATCTAGTTTTTTTCCTCTAGAAGATTTTTCCGTCTTTTACGGTTCACCAGTTGTGCAAAAGTCCTTCAGAATGAAGAAGCTTCTGAGAACATTTCCAGAAAGTTAAAGATATGCATTTAATTTGCCCTGAAAATATATTAAACGTAAAAATCCGTTTGAGTCATTTTTGAGAAAATAAAATTTTTCAAAAATATTCCATATATAGGTTAGTCTGAGGAGAATTATATTGAAAATCTTCCTGTCTCGTCCTAGGAAGGTTATGATCTTAAATACCAAGTTTGACATATAACCGGGATTTTCTTTATTGAGTTATGTTGTTCAGAGCCCACAGACACATATACACAGCTTTTCTAAAAATGTCCCTTTTCTGATTCAGGAAATTTCAAAACATATACTTCCGGTATTGAATTTTTTAGTGGAATACAGTCCTTCCCCTACTGACATGCAGTAGTGAAAGTATTGTCGCGAGGTATTGTTGCGGCGGGGCGGCCGGCGCGCGCGAAAGAGACAGTTCAGCGCGGAGATAAAAGCTTGCCGAAAGAGACAGATAGATGTCTGGAAGTTTCTTCTTTTCTGTTGCTGTCTTGATTGTTACAGAGCATTCCACTAATTTCTAGAACAATGAAAGGAGATATAAAAGTGGCATGGCTGTCAACGCATTGGTTCAGTTGTTACAGTCTGATTTTTAAAAGAAAATACGTGAAGGTCATCTGTTTCTCCACGTGAGGTTCCGCAATGTTGCCGAACAGCAGACAGGAAGTAATACAGATATCCCCTTTCTTTATCCTCTCAACACTTGTTCGAGCTATCAGAGTATGGATTCACCAGTGTGACCAATCTGGCAACCTTTGTTTACGTTACCATAGCAACGACCTTCCGCTCTTACCCTTCGCGTCCCTTGCTTGACGACCTTTACGTATCTTGTTTTTAAATATCAGACTGTAATGGAGTTGTGAGTTGAAAGTGGAGAACTGTTAATTGTAGACCTTTGAAGTGTACCGCGAGTGATTTTGTTTGTTTATGTGTGGTGAAGTAACCAGAGACTATTGTGTGTATGACACAGCAGTTTTAGAACCTGTAAGGGGTGTACAAACTGTATTTCTACGGAAATAAAGAGCATTTTGAATTTCTGCAAACTAGACTTTTGATTCTACGAACGCACAGTCACAGTATGTATACAAATCATTATTAATATTGTCACCCGAACGTCGGAACTCCCGATAAAACCGGCCAGCAGTAGGGCCAGAAGGGAAATATTCCGCCACGCCTACCCATTTATCTTGTAGCAGTAACGAGGGGTGGCTGGAAAAACACCACTGTGCCATCTCTTCCCCCTCCCCCTGCCGTCACGAACCTTCGTGATGATTCACTGAACCGCGAGGCTTCCAGAAAACAGCGATATTCCTATAAAAGGGGCTGCAGTGGCGAGTTCAGTCAGTTTTTGGCGAGCAGCGTGAGGAGCGCCGAGTGAGTTAACGGACAAGAAGACTGTGAACGTGCATCGGACCTACGAGTGCAGTGGACCTGTGACAGACGAACTGGTGAATTGTAATTGTGTGAATTCTGTATAATCGGCAAGTGTTCCGACTAATTCAGTGGAAATAAAGAACATTGTTGAGTTCTGCAATTGGACTTCTAATTTCACGAGCCCACAAAGTCACAATATATATATATATATATATATACTTTAATTATTAAACTCCGCTGTGCAACAGCCCAGTGCCCGAGCCAAGACACACCACTCGATCGTTGAGACTCCCACTTCTATTCACAACGGGCGTGACGAGTGGGATGCCATACTAGAGAATGGGACGTGGTCATCGCATGTGTCATATTAAAGAGGAAATTCCAATTAATAAAACAGCACAAAAAAAAAATAAAAACGTCATTTGTGGCAATTTTTGCTGTTTAACTTCCATTACGAACAGAATACACCCTGCTCAGCGACAGACAGGTTTAAGTAAGAACAACTGCGCAGCAGCCCGCCCGCCATTGTGTAATGAGCCCAGCGGTAATATCAAACAAGACGCTCTTTGGAGCAAGCTTTCAAACTGCAGGTGGTAAACAGCAATTCTCGCTGGAATTCCGGATTAAAGGTGTTTTTATTCTCTTGTTTGGTGGAGTAACATTGGAAAGTCAGATGAGTTACCCGATAAAGGCATAGTTCGTTCCGCTTCACTGCTGAAGGTTTTTCTGTTGGTCATTTGTACAGGATGCCCATTAGCACATATTTGCACCAAGGACGGAGGAGGGGGGCGGAGTCGAATATCAATTTCAAAGAAATTTAGTTTTGCGTAGCAATCATACTGGTTCCTCTATTCATTGGGATTTATTTTTAACCATTTCACAAATTATATATATAATATTTTGTAATTTCGGTTAACCATGATCTGTATTCGTTGAAGGCGATAGTTGTATGACACTTGCCCCTTACATGATGTAATGAAAGGTGAAAGATTGACCACTTATCATTTGAAAGCACACTGCCTAATGTGAAAAGATTGAATCAAACATTACCAATGATTATTTCAGAAACAGTTAATATCACAAAAATTATATTTGACATATGTCATATACCTATATTAATCAAGATGAAAGAAAAATTTGGACACGTTTTGTTATACAAAAAAAATGTATTTTTTATAAAAGCTTTAAAATATTTTCTAACTCAGGCTATTGTATCAACCCTTCTCTTTTTAATCCTGTTAGAAACTAATATTCATGAAATATGTTCTCTTAATTATTCTAATATGCCAGAATAGTGGAGTTATATATAATAAAGAAGTTCTGCCATTTTTTTTCTGAAGGTCAGCTTTGAATTCTCGCTTACGAATTTAGCAAGAAATTTGTAAATAAACCAACGAAGATGAAGAGATTTCAAAGACTTCTCAGTTAAAATTCCAGATATACACCTATTCATCATTCCATTACTTCAAACAGGACATGTAAATCAAAATGATCAGTCGTTCAATAAGTTTATAAAAATGTATCTATGTAAAGAATTGCTTGGAGTGAGGAAATATTCATGAAATCTTAGCCAAGTATGTAAATGAGTACGAGGTTTACTATTTATTTGGTGTCTCATTTCTGAGTTGGGCACGAAGAGAATTCCAATTTTCTTGCATTTTCTATATTTCCTTTGAAATTTCGATATTTTTTTAATAAAATGCAATACTTCCTAAGTTTGAAATTACAGTACGGTTTCGATTCCCCTCGGAGTCTAACCTTGGATTGTTTCGTGGTTGTCAAAGGTCGGTAGGCGAATGCTGAGTGCTTATCATCCACAAATTTCTTGTCCATCGTTTCCTTTCAAATGTTTCAGGATTGTAGAACCAGACGACGTTGCAGTGGTATGTGGAGTATCTTGTATAAACGTATCTCTCTGGCACTTGGATGGCGGCTGGTGTCCCTTATTGTGGGGATCTTTCTTGGAATATCTGGATTGATGGCGCCGCCGTCAGCAACGTTTCAATCTGGAATCGTTAGAAATCCCGTCCTTGCAAGGGTGAAGGAAGTCACAAAGCCCCTGCCTTAGTGCTGAACTCCAGTTCCCGTAGAGGAGGGGATCCGTCCCCTTCAGCTGCCGTGGTGCGGGCGCTGCGGACCCTTAGCACTAGTGGTACCTCTGAGGTTACTAGAGGAACCTCGAGCCGAACATTCGAGCCCCTCCCTGAATGGGAGCTGTTCGGATTGGGTTGAACTCGAGCGGGCAGTGTGTTCCCGACACCCGCGGGAGATCGGGTACTTCCGGTTAGGCTTCGGCCGCCCGGAGGGGGCAGAGGGTTGCCTAAAAAGTCCCGGGTTGTAAACACAGGTTCAACCCCCGCCTCGACCTCTCCGCCTCTATAATCTAGCAACCTAAACCGTTCCGTTAAAGTATCTCTGTCTCTTTCTGTCTTCCCTCCCATATGTTTACATCAGTATTATCCTTTTGAGACCGGTTACAATACACGTTGCGACTGACCGCTGTTCCAACACAATTCTACTGTAACTGTTCTATGGTCAATTTGTCATTTCAATGAAGCTCTTCATTAGCCGTAACAAACGGAGAATACGTGAAGAGTTGTTGACAATGGCTGAAGCAATATCGCTAGTTCCATCAGAATGGAAAACAATTCGCAGACTGGCTTCCAGAACGAAACGCGCTAGGGCGTGACACTAAATGAGTGCTTTCACACGAGCCAATGCTTATTGTTCTGCGTGGAGAACAGAGGCGCGGCGGGAGTCAACTCTGGAAAAGCGATATAGTATCTCCTGTTGTCTCTGATACACGTGATAATCAATTATGATGCTAGGATTTCCGGATTAAACATCAATGAAAGAACAATATGCAGCGTTTCTTTGTGTTAGTTGAATAAATTGGATAGAGCATCAAAAAGACGAAAATAAAATCGCAAGCATTCGCTGATGCAGTGTTCACAGAATTACGGGATTTAATACCTTCTATACTTATACTACGGTATAAGACATAGAATAAATAGCAAAATTAATATTATTTTGGCCATTTCTCTAGTGGATTAATGATCAAAGACATACCGGAGATTAAATTATTTTCAAGTAAAATGTATTAATACTAACATTATAAACTCTAATCTGCGCGTGTGCGCGCGTGTTCATGCAGCGTAAAACTGAGGGCGTTATGGGAAGTTGTCATATTAGCGCCATGCAATTTTACTTCCGCTTCCTTGAGTAAAGTCTGTTTAGTTAACTTAACTGGTGTGCACGTCGGCCGCTGCCTTTGACGAACCCTCGTAATCGTTTTACAACCCCCGACCCACCTTCTCCCAGATCTTTCTGCAAGGTTGCCACCTTTCCCGATACGTCATGGGTATCGTACGAGGTTTCGTCTAAATAAATTATCTTATGTCCATTACCGCAAAACTTCCTTAGTTTTGACATATATATATATATATATATATATATATATATATATATATATATATATATATATATATATATATATATCCAAGCTACAATGCTACTGGATTCCATAATAACACTTATCTTATTCAAAGTGTGGTAATTGAAGCCCAGCTGCTTTAGAAGGCCGCGCAAAGTGCAGCGCCGATAAGGAAAATCACAAATTTCTTGCAAATGTGCAACCAATTCGTCTATGGTGGGCGCTCTCCCTTTTGCATAGAATCTATAAATTTCTCGACGAATTAAAACGCATGTGAAATTATCTACTTTAGAGAAACGTTTCCTTTTGTTTTCACACTTGATCGGCGTCTTTGGTATTCCTTTCGTCACAATATTTCATACTGCATTTCTGTGAATACCCAGAATGTATCAGGTTCATTGCATGACCCCTTACCAAGATTATTTATCAACACATATTTATATGTGTTCAAAAAAAGGGCTTCATTTTGCTTAGAAACAGTTCCCGTTATAACTTTGTTTTTTGAGGTTTTTCCAGTAATATAACTCGGTCCAGTTATTCACACTATAGTCATCACTTTGATTATTTTCACTTGACTGAAAGTTATCTACTACTTCATTTGCATTTACCACTGCATTTGCCTCCCACGGTCTCCACATCGTGACACACAACGAATTTCTGCACGTAATGAAACAGATTAACTGGAAGTTGGAAATTTGGCAACTGAGACTACACGTGGAGTAGACATGCGACTGTCACTTCGAGAAAATCAAGGTTGCTATTGGTCCTCAATGACAGTGTTCCATTTCTGAAGTGTGGAGATTTATGACGGTCATTTGTGGGTAGGAGAGTAGTTTCCTTTGAGCGGCAAACTGCACTCCCGTTCACTAGACAGACTTTACTTAAATGTTGATATTTTTTATACTTTAATGAAAACACAGCAGACTTTAACGGCTTCAGCTGAAACGGTAAATGAAATGACATAAAATAATTATTTTAAAATGGAGTAATTGGCTGGAGGTGTTCCACATTGTGTTCAAATCATATTTTCCCCTGAATTTAGCTGAAATTTATTAACAAAATGAACTATTCTAGAACTTCCAAAAACTTCATTATTCTTAATTTTCAATCCCTATTTTAACCTCTAACATACAAATCAATACCTGTAGGCCTTTCTAGACTAAATTTTATATCCCTATTCTGTACGACTCAATTGTTCTCAAAAGTTATCCCTGCCATTTCTTCAACCCCTGCATCAACTGGAAAAAAATGCTCCAGCTATTTTTACAAATGAAGTAGATAGAACAATAAGCTTTCCTAAGAATAGTTTGTATACCTATCATAAACGATAAAAGGTAGAAATAACCATGTGATTTTCACATATCTGATTTGTATAAATTGGACGGTCATAAACAAATAATCAAAACATTAATGTGCACAGCAGCTGTTGTCTCCAAGACACAGTTTAGTCCCCAGTTGGAGCTGAACCTTGTAAGAAGAAACAAGCGAAGGTGACCGGCTATTTAAGCTGCAAAGGGATGGATAAGCATGTCCCATGTGTGGATCAGTGAGTGCAATCTTCAAGTGTACTCAGAAGTGAACCACATTAAGATTATATTTCCTAAATTTGTTCGAATTTGATTAAAAGCATTATGTTTCAAAATGCACTGGACTGGACTACGCTACGGAGGGGATTCGGCACAGAGGTTCAAACTTGGTCTATGGTACCTATTCCCCCAAGTGAGGGCGTCCCCGGGAGGGAGGATGAGGCCAGAGGAGACAGGGGACTGCTGTCCCAAGGAGCGACGAGAGTGAAAAGGGCAGGTGCCCTACACTGTATGGTGACCGCGCTTAAAGCATCCCCAGGTGGCTAGCTTTGTACGGAAAAACTGTTCTTCCCCCTAACCACAATGCCATAAACATCTTAGGATACACTTACCGGGTTGGAGGAGTGAAGAATGTTAGGCACGTATTTACAGTTGAGAATAACCGGGGTTGCATAATGTTTAGAAGGGAAAAAAATCAACTGAATTCACTGTACGCAATAGTCATTGATCTTTTCAAATAAATTTTAAATGATTAATGTATCCTATAATAATACATAATGTTACAACTCTTTATAACATAACTGAAAAGAGATATATTACCTATGCTGTTATGGCATAGTACTTATATCACCTACAAGAACCATCATTACAATTTTGAAAGGGTTAAATTGCATCAGTGTGCATGAATTTTCGAGGGATATTTACTTGCAAATTAAAGAAGTACTTTGGATATTCTGGTAGTTAATAAAAATTTATAAGCAAAGATTGCACGTTAGAGCTTTGTTTATTACAACCGTCAGCTGATTTATCCTAAAAAATTTTCCTATATTCTATGGCAGCTACAGTTGGTGAATAAAAATTCAGTTGATTTACCAAAGCAGTAAATACCTCAAAAGTAAAAAAACGAACTAAGGAATTAAAGAAAAACTAGTAAGGAAACTCTATTACTCTTTTTAAATGCTGGAAGCTCTTTACAAGGATGTCTGCTAATTTTACAAGTTTGAATAAAGTTAAGCAGTGCAATTTTTTGGGGGTGGGGGCTTATTTTATACACAATTTAAATAAATAATCACGTACATTCCGCATAATAATTGAATATGTCATAAACGCTTTAGAACTCGAGCAAGGTTACTTATACTGTTAGTTATATATTAAAAGTATGAATGGAAACCCATGTTAGCATATCCATGTTAGGTTCGATTCCCACGATCTCCACATCTTAATTAAATTACGCAAGTGCTAAACGCTAATAAATGCTAAACACTAACTCCCCAATAGAACGATCGCATCCCACCCTACTGTGGTCCGGAAAACGTCCCACCAGACCGGGTTCGGAGACCAGAGACCGACCTACTAGAGAAGAAAGCTTTCCTAACGTCCTAGCCACCAGCCGACACTTCTGCCCTGAAAGAGATGATGTGAAATGATAATGGAGATGAAATAGAGCGACAAGAAACTCGAGGGATGTAATTAACCTACCCAGCAATCGTCTGGTGACCCAGGAAATGCCCGAAAAAAACCATGTGTCACGTATGTCCCCTACGGGGATCGAACTCGGACCTCCCGAATGCGGGACATAGACGAAACCACCTGAACCATCCCGCTCGGTTGCATAGTGCACTGCTAGTTCATTCAAGCAACATTTCCATATATCAATTCCTTTTTGTTCCGAATCCATCGTCGATTCGTGCTCAACTACCACCATACATGTTTCCCAATGTGAATAACACAGTTATTATAAAAATAATATAAACCATGGCGCGACAGCCCTTGAGGGCCAAGGCCTCCAACCTGACTGCTGGCCTCACGCCCACTTACGCACGGCAGAGGTGGACGATCATCCAACCGATACGGGGAGGAGATGTGGTCAGCATCTCGGCATCCCCCAGCTGGAATGTTGGTTTCCGTGACCAGGACCGCTTTCCTAAAGTAAGCTCCTCACTTTCCTCGCGATGCTGAGTGGGCATCGGTTCTAAACCCGGGACTTAAAATCCGCACCTCATGGGTGGGATCGAACCCGGGCCGCTTTCCGTGGCCAGGGACCAAGGCATGCTGCCTTAGCCCGCTACGCCACGACACAGAACGATCAGTTAGTATACTCTTACCAAATTTGGATGTTAAAAATGAAATGTGTATTGTTTAACGCCCGCTTTTACTACATACGGCACCGCAGGCGGTGACACTGATGATACATGAGATGAAGATGGAGCACCGGTGGAATGAGATGGCGGGGGAAACCGGAGATCCCGGAGAAAACCCGCCCCAACGCCGTGTTGTATCTTAAGCAAACGGTCTAATTAATCATTTTGAACAATTCACTGAATAATCCACTGAACAATTATGACATTCCTAAATGGTTATAAACAGAACTTGGATTCTGAAGATGTGATCTTTTAATTAATCGTTTGTTAAGTGTACCTGTACTTGCCCTTATCATGGGTCCCAGATTGTGCATATGTATATATGTTAATTCATTTTGGTCACTTTATAATTCTGTTTTAGGACTTTTTTATTTTTCATAATTATGTCAGTTTTTGCCATTTGCATCTTCAATGAGTCATTTTCTTGTATTTATACCCAGTATGTAAAGATCAATGCGACTTGAGGGTGGGTTTTTGGCGGGTTTTCCTGTTTCCTCCGTCCTTCTTTGTACAAGCTGCTCCATTTTTTTTTAAATTTACGTCCTCCAACTTTAAGTCATATCGGACGATGAATGAAATGGGTGAAATGCTGCTCAAATGAGTTCGGGGTCCATGGAGCTTAGAGCTACCCGACATTCATCTTTCAGGATAAACCCGGAGAAAACCTTATCCAGGTAACTCACCCTAATCGAGATTCAAACTCGGGACCTCTTGAACGTGAGGCAGACACGCTACCAACTACGCTACCGAGGCGGGCTACAAGCTGCTCCATAAGCGCTTTTCCTTTCCCCCATTGCACCGCCATTTCATCCACTTCTCCACCCTCGCACCAGGTATTCTGGATATTTTTTAGATCCAGAGTTCCTTTGCGTCTGTCACCCACTTGTAAGTCATAACGTAATGTAACCCATGGCGTAACAGCCCAAAGTGAGCCAAATACGGAAGGCAGAGGTGGGCGCTCATTCAACCGATACGAGGAGCAGATGTGTTCAGCATCTCGGCACCCTCAGTCGGAAAGTTGGCTTTCTAGACCAGGGTTCGCTATCCAGCAAATCCACAACACCAAGAGTGGGATCGAACCCAGGCACATTCCATGGTAGGAATGTAAAGACAACCCACTACGCCGCGACGCATGACACTTGTAGGGGTGTAAATCCTACATAAGTGGAAAGTAAAATGGAAATGAGATGTAAAGGGATTTATTACTGGCGTTTTTTATATGATGATAACCTTTCTAACAACAGAAAATGCACTGTTCACCTGAGAAATAAGCGGAATAGGCGTTTCTACAGACTAGTTTGTACAAGAGAGAGAGAAAGTGCAACACATGTTCCTTAGTTTAGACAATTTGACAATTTCTAGCGATTATCAAGTGTGAGACAATGACGGGGCTCCTCGACTTTAGGGGGAGAGAGTCCGTGATTCTGCTTTAGCCAGGCTTGGTTAACAGGCAATTGATTTAGTTTTCATCTCTTTACACGTTATGTTCGTTCAAGCGGAAAAAGAACAGCTTCATTAAGTAATGCTTTACATCATAAAGATTGTCCTGTATCTTAATAGCATCCCGCAAAGAAGTAGATCACTGTTACTGTATGTTTTCTTCTGAATTTACATAACTGTGCCAAGGCATTTTTTAACAATGGTGTTAAATTTTGTGCCTCTACGGAGCTTTCCAAATTATTTTTCATGGTTTGGCAACACTGCGGCCTTGGCCGATTACACAGACCTTCGGGAATGACAACATGGATAAGGAATGAATATTTTACGCTCTTAGAGCTAACGATGTCTTTGGCCGAAGAAAAATGCCCAATAAAAGCTCCAGCGAAGCAGAATTCCACTTCCACACTTATAGACGCCCCAACGACAACAAATGAAGAGCGCGCTGTGCTGTCAAGAGTCTTTAAAACAATCGGTTAACATGTCTGTAGTAACAGAAAAGTCGTTTTCTAGTGTCAGTAAACAAATAAAAAATAGTTAACGACCTTTCATTTTGTAATTTTAAATGTCAAGTTACATAGATACCCTATTTTTAAAAAATCGGAAACCTGCTGTTATCACTTTTGAATCCGAAACACATGAACTGATGACATCATAAAAATATTTGTAACCATTTAGTGGTCTCATTAAATGTTTTGATCCCTTAGCACATGAAATCCTTTCATCTCATTACATGATTTAAATTACCTGACACAATTTGCTATATGCTTAACAAGAACACTAAATCCAAAATAGCAGAAGTCCAAAGAACCATGGTTTGGTATAACATTTCTTCTCAAGCATAAAAGTATCCTTAAACATTGTGACGATATTGTATAAATAAATAGAAACATGCATACACAGATGAATGCAGCGAGGAAGCTGATCCACAGTATATAATGCATCAGCCAAAATTACTTGAGATAGTACAATTGTAATTTTAGAGTTAAATGAAATATTCGATGTCTTATGACCATTTTTACATGTATCTAACGTTACTGAGGTTACAAATCTCAAGGAAAATAATTACATTCAACTACAGGAAAAGCATAATTTATCACGAAAATGGTTCCCTCTCTTTCGATTCTTAAAATTTATTTCCATGACTTTTCACATCGATCTCGTACTTTTTGAAATCCCATCACTGGCAAAAGAAAAAAATTCTAGTTTAAGAAAATAGCATAGAATGCTGTAATGCGGCACAATCGAATGACAGCCTCATTTAAGCTTTTATTTTTTTTTTATTTTTTTTAGAACAAAAGGTTTTCTTCCTTCTGTCGTATGAAAATCGAGCGCTTTTAATAGGCAGCTACTGTTTATTTATTTATTTTTGCATGGGACGATGTACTTTATACATTAATCAGCCTCTCCAGTAAACTTTCTGAATATAAATGAGTTATCTTGAAAGTTTGGAAAGAAAATTATATATGCTTTTGTGGTTAAAATAAAGAATACTTCTGCACGAACAAGGAATCATTTTTAAAATTATCCAAACCAAATAAGTGTATTCCAAGTATGCACTGCTTAAAGTATCTGTTATTTTGTTTTATTTTAAATTTGGCAATATTATTATTGAGAAGCATTTTAAAAATGTATTTTCTTTTCCTTATAAAAGTCGATGAATCGAAATAATATTGGCCAATTTAGATCATTTTGGAGATTTACATATTTACGAGAACCGGTATCTTAATTCCATTTACTTATTGTCGTTTCAGGATTACAGGAACTGTAAATGGTCTGTTATCAAGAAATCAGTGACATTCGCTTACATGATCTAAGAATAAAAACTGTCGACTACCTGAGATGCAGGTGCAAGACAATTTTTGACGGTGAGAGTGATGCAGCATCAAGGAGAGGTCGGTGGACCGGTCGCTACGTGGCTCCCTGCCGCATTCCTAACAGCAGAAAGGTGAAGCAAGAAGAAACTCTGCTTCTCACCTGCTGGAATTCCATCCGAAGAAGGGCCTCGTATGTGCTCTTCTCATATGTTGTCACTTTGCCGTCAGACGGTCCTTGAAGCACTCCGCGGCTATGTTTGTATTCGTCAAAATGATAGCTTCACTGCACCGCAAATCAACAACACACGAACTGGCGCGAGGCGACTGTTTTCGCCCTTCGTTTGTTTTCTGGCAACCGTGAATTGAACGAGCCCTCCGTTGCAGTCCCAGCACAGTGAGACCGCCACGCAAGGCACCAGAACTCTGGCTGGATTCTCTGTCTCACTCCAGACTCCGGTAACGGTCGCTCCCGCCCGCCCTCTTCATAACTAAGGTGTGCCAACCTTTACAACGGCCCTCCATACGTAAATACCGCTCGCGCTTAAAACGACAACGGCTTTTCTCTTTCCACGAATTGATTTTTCGCTTTATTTTTTCACCTTCGTTAATTTGTTATTGATTCAGAAAAAGAAAGAAAAAAACTATAGCCATATTTTTGGTAGCTTTCAGTTATAGATATTAATTAACCGATACTAAAATATAAAATGGGCTACTGGATCAAATATGTTCAACAACATTTGTTTATTTGTGTGTGTTTCTATTACCTATTATTTTTATTATTTATAATCCAAATATTTCTTACAAGGTTTGAAATATACTACAATTCTTTGGCACGATTACAAGAAATGAATTCATTAATTACATTAATTTCTCATTGTTTTTACGTCTGCAAGCCAGTTTGACGTAACTCTGGATTTATTGGGGTTTCGTGCTGCTATGGGAAACAGTTGTGTAGTTCCCAAAGTTTAAAATCTATTACACCCGTAATCTACTTAGTTACAAAATTTATTCGCACTCTGCCAAAAAGCTCATGTCATTGAGTCACGGATACATAAATAAGAGATCCGCGGTTCGAATCTCTCCAGACCAAGTCCTCAAAATGGCAAAATTGGGAAGGTATCCTGTGCTTTCTGCATTTCATTTCTTATCCACTTTGTGCATTTGCCTTCACCTGTAATACCGTACTCCAAGTAGGGGCGTAAAGCACTAGGTACCTACTCCAAACATTCTGATGTGCTGTACTCATCTAGCTTTACTCGCTCTTGTACAATTATTCCAAAAATACTATGTTCTATGTGCTACTGTTAATCAGATAAATATTTGCAGCTTTTGTTTTCTCGCATATACCCTTGTATATACATTGGGAATGTAGGAATACAGGAGGCTTAAGAGACAGTTAAATGATTTAAGATCCGATTACTATGTGATGGCCTTAAAATTCCGTCGTTCTCTTTACACATAGTCAAAGTATGTATACGTGTTTTAAAACGCAAGTAAATAACAAGAAATATATGAGAAAGATTGACCTCTAAGTAACTAAATAACTTTTTATACCTATGTATGAGCTATTAAGGATATTACTAGAAAATTTAAGATATATATTTCATTTCATGTAAAAATGTGTGAACATAAGGTATTTCTGATTCCTTACAGTTATGCTAAAGTCATTCAGAATAAAGATAAATTTATACTACTTCCATAAAATTTAATATATTTCAATATAGAATTTTTCATGAAAATATTTCAATATTTCATAAAATATCTTAAACATGGGGTATTTTAAAATCATAATCGTTGGAACCAGTTTATAAAATAAAAATGAACCACACATTTTCCTTTCAAGTGCTAATTGAAAGGAAAGCTAACTGCGTTCATTAATTTTTGATGGGGGGATTTTCTTCAGTGTGAAGTTTCATTTTTGAGTTACATCCTACACATACACACACACAGACACACATACACACACAAATCGATATGAGCACGCCCGCATATGGACCTTTCACAAAATGTATCTTTTTTTTTAATTCATGAGAGACCTCAAAATATACATTTGTGGCGAAATCTCGAAATGAAAGTTTTGGGTGTAATACAATAATTCATCTATCTAATGTAAGCAATAGAACAAGTAAAAGCAGCACTTCAAAAATTATCGAAATATTCAGATTACCATGGTGTACTACATGTGTAAAAAGAGCGAGATAGTTGGAGCGGTACGGAGAAACAGGAGCGACGGAGAGTGAACATCCACACTTAACGTGACAAGAGCTGCAGATTCCCTTAGAATGCGCATAACCTCATTTTTCATAAGTTTATGACAACATTATAGAGTCAATTTACTTAGCAAAACTTAAAAAAGTTAATTGCTCATTTATATATGAGTCTATGTGTGAGTGTGTGTATGTGTGTGTGTGTGTGTGTGTGTGTGTGTGTGTGTGTGTGTGTGTGTGTGTGTGTGTGTGTGTGTGTGTGTGTGTGTGTGTGTGTGTGTGTGTGTGTGTAAACTGTGTATTTTGTTTGGGTGGATGGATGCATACGCAATATCTTCAGCATGCCTTCCTTTCTTTATACTTTTTTTTTTTATTTTTTGAAGTTATCCCTTTTGTTTTTCTGTATTTACTTCTACCTATACATGCTTACACAACGCAAATACCCATACCCGTGACGGAACTCGAACTCGTAGCTCTCAAAGCGACGGAACACCAAAGACGCTCTAGCGACCATGGTCACGAGGACGAGCAAATATTCGAGATAGGTATCTGATGAAAATGCAAGATTTTCATAAATATTCCTTCTTAAACCAAGGACCTGAAATGGGTGGCCGAGGTGCTTAAGACAAGTACTAGTGAATGGGAGGTACATGGTACAAATTACGCCAGGATGACCTCCCTGTGTGAGATTTTTCCCAAGGTTTTCTTTCAATTGTCATATATGGAACGAAGTCCTTAAATTTAAGCTTGGAACCTTTGCTTCCCAAAGGTTATTATTCACCATTTATCCTGTCGTGCACATTAAATCTATTCAAAAATACATTTTAAAAAGGTGTGTTATGCTCACATACATTTCTTTATCTGCTCCGATGATAGAAAACTTTCTTAGAAGTCAAGGTTTAGAAATGGATGAGGCTTTCAGCACAGTACAAGGCTAACTATTGTGTTTACTAAACCTCTGAAGAGGAAGAGATACGCAGGAGAGTTCGAAGGGCAGTCAGATATAATGGTGGCAAGCGAGGTCCCAGCTCTTACAGACTGAACGCCAGGTTGGCAAATCCAAGAGAAATCGAAGTCAGGACTTGCTTAGTGAGAATCTCAGTAACACTGTCTGCCTGAGCCATCTCCTAAGTCCACTTTCTCATATGTTCGGTGGAAGATGTGTTGTATTTCTCCCAGGATTAATTTTATGTCAATATTTCAACATAAATTCGTACTTTGATGTTTCCTGAATAAATAGTGTCGCGGCGCTGGGCATAAACGTTTCGGCACAAATAGATAATAGACGGCGGATAACGTTTCACGAGCTTTCATGAGCAGTTAACGATAACGCGGCGAGTGATCACAAAGGCGGCAAACAATGTTATCTCAGATAAAGGACTCGCCGCCACAGGTAGGATTTCATGTCTCGAAGTTTCTAGAGATATCTCAATTGACGGAGAATGGTTGTTTTTCTTGTTTGTTCGTGAATGTTCTCGAGTTATGAATGGACATATAAAAAGGATTGTGACACGCCAGCAGGACAGTTGTGAAACAGTTGTTGTAAACAACAGTGAGTAAGCAATAGCTGTGTAAAAAGAGTGTTGTTGTAACGAGAGCTAATGTAACTAGCTGTCACGGTTTGTTGTTGTCATCGACCTTGGTAGACTGATGGTGTATGTAACGTAACGCTGCTGTAATCTATAAGAGTATTTCTACGAAAATAAAGGAGATTTTTAATTTCTGCAACTCGGCCTTTTAATTCTACGAACCCACAAAGTCACAATATATATACTACTTGACATCTACATCACATTAAATACAGGTTTTGCAATACCCTGAATAAAAAACTAACTTTCCCTATCGTGCATAGTATTTCACCCAAAAATTATACCGACATTTAATGGAGAATAGGGTTTTGACTTCCCCTGAATTCGACAAAATCTATTTTAGAAAATGCTAAAGAAAATGAAATGAAAATGAAAAGTCGATTAAATAGGTTGTATCTACAAGAAAATATAAAAAAAGAGTTACAAAGGCACCAGCTTTTAATTACCTAAAACCTACTGTATTCCACTCACTTCCACCCGTAGACACACACGACTCGTCTGCCTAATAATGGCTAGTAACGTAGATTAGGAACCTGCAATAGCCTCGAGCCTGACACTGCTGGGGTGGGTGAAGTTCCAAGTTCCCTATCGCTGTTACTATGCTTTCGGCCACAGCATAAACATTTGGTCTTACTGCCTAGGTCCCACTGCTTTACACCTCCGAAAGAGAGAGAGAGAGAGAGAGAGAGAGAGAGAGAGAGAGAGAGAGAGAGAGAGAGAGAGAGAGAGAGAGAGAGAGAGAGAGAATCGTCGTCGCCGCCGCCTCTGTACAGCCTGACCAGACCCAGAGGGCAAGCCGTGCCGCAAGCGACACAGAATCCTGCGTGCCCGAGAGCAACATAGTCTTTTATCAATCATCTCCGACGACTGAGCACCTGCACGGCGCCGCTCAGGATCTCCAAGTGGAGATGCCGAACATTAATGCTCAGTTAGACGCTGTAGGGGTACGCTTGCCAACATCATTTCCGAGAAGCTTCAGAATCTCTAAGCTACTATCACCGTCTCCAATCATAACTAAGCTTTCGCTGCCGAGCAAGGCTGGGCATGCATCTGCAGGATCTGAAGGAAGACTTCCTGGACCACAGCAGCCAACTTAACATCACGCGACAAAACAACCTGCTCCCTTTGAGATTCCTCCAGAGCAGCGGCGTTTCCTGCGACGAGTCTGGAGATCAGAAACGACGACAGCAACATGCATCCGACTAAGAACATTTTACCGTTTTCCTCCTTCCAGCAATGTTTTCAAGCTGGACGTTCAAGCCTTTAGACTACAGTAAGTGCAGTTTGATATTACTGTAGCCTAGAATCTTATCTCCTCTCGTTCCCATCCATTGGACAGCAGTTTTCCGTCTTTCGCCATAACAACGCGGGTGCATTTGCAGTAATGTACTATCTCACGCTTTTGATTCCCTTCCCTAAAATTTATTTTCAATGTTTCTTCCTTTATCTGAGAGACTGCGGCGGATTGCGGCTGGGCGGTGATTTCGCTTTGTAAAGATATCTCTATCCTGATGTTGCTGAGGTGCTCGTCCTCAATATGGGTCCCCGATGGAGGGGTTCTGGGAGTGGTGGTCGTTGGCAGGATGCAGGTGGCATCGACAGTGTTACATTGAAATCGTCAGGGACTCCGTCTATACTTGCACCAATCGTCAATTGGATCTGTCATCCTTCGGGTTCTCTCCCTTATCCCCAAGTCCTAGGGCTCACAAGGGGATCTAAGGACTGAAGGTTTGAACGATTATAGCCGTTGCGTAGTTTATAACTTAACTAGTCCGAAGTTCGGTGTCGCAGCTTCGAAGGTTTGTTAGGTATAATTTTATGTGGCATTAAATATTACATTATTTTGTGATTAGGCAGCGCAGGAGCCACTAGTGTGTGAAATTCAAAAGTTGTTATTGGGACGCACCGCCACGAAAACAAAAACTTACTCCTTGCTCTTTATCAGTGAACCTAGCCTCGGTTTCAGGTAATGGGGCAAAGGGCAAAAGTCGACTAATAACTCGGACAGTTGCAAGGTTGCTCTTCAGTGTAAAACTACACATTCCGTCCTAACAGGGAGGATTTTGCTCGTACTTACATAGCAAATCCAAGCAATATGGAGCGCTATACGAATGCCGAAATGACGGATATAGTTTTGATGGATGAAAGAGCTGAAGGGAGTTCGACGAATGCCCGATTAATTTAGTTTCATTACAAATATGAATTGTAAAAATAGTTACATCAATGATAATATTTATTTATTTAACTTCAGAGCATTTTGTTATGATCTTAATTGTACAATACTTCCAACCACTTACTGTAAATATCCACAGCTTCCTTTTAAGTTACAAATGCTTTATTTAATATTATCAAACACGTGAAATAATATCCTCGTCTCATTGTATAATCCATTTAGTTTTGGTTACTTTATCTACAATTCTTTGATGTTGTTTTCTGTTCTGTTTATCATTTAATGCTTCCATCCTCAACCTCACTAACATTAACTTCCCTCCAAAAAGTATAAGTTACATATGTCCAGCAGCTTATTTGCTATCATGGACTGCTATAACGGAATTTTGGAACACGTTAAACACTCATAAGCAATAATTAAGCAATAGCTTCTTTATTGCGGTTTCATAAGTCAAAGAATTCTTAATAGTAGCAAGCTACTGCGGAGTATGTCGTTATGTTTACAAACAGTTACAGCACGCGGCACGGCGTGTGACCTATACCTGCGAACTCTGACAGCGTGAGGCACGCATCGTTGTTCCTGTCACTGCCTAATACACACTCATTCAGGAGCATTTTTATGTGGCTCTATTGGCGGTAAAACCTATCTATATGTGTCACATAGAAGCTGAACAATTACTTCTATATGTTCGTTCGGTGTGCTGTGGCCTGGCTCTCTTGGAGGATACTACCATTAGTGAGCCTTCCTGCTTTGCACCTAGACTTAAAACTAAATTTATGAACGATGATTTCAGCAAGAGGTTTTAGTTGCTCAGTTCGTTAGCCAAACACTTCAGGTTCTAAGTGAATTCTTCAGAAATCGCATCATCTCCTTGAGCGTAAGTAATTTGCGCCCTTGGTATTGCTGATGTAAATGACACCACTTGTTGACAAGAAGTTCCTTGACTTACAAAGTCCCGCTATAGAAATGAGGCGAGGGTTGACTTAAAAGGTCAGGAACTATTCTGTCCAGGTATGTTCAAGCGTGTATGAATTACTGAAAGAAACTTTCTTATCCGATTATCTTTTGTTTGTTCGACTTTTAAAAACTGTTCCATGAATGATTTTTCAGGTACATAGTATCAGTTTACGTGTGTATGTACGTACGTATATGTATGTAATTGCATGTATGCCTGTATGTATGTATGTATGTATGTATGCATGTATGTATGTATAATGTATATGCATTTATGTATGTAAATACGTATATCTTATGTGTATGTCTGTATGTGTATATGTTTAGAGCAATCTCACAAACGACTCAACCTAATTTTATAGACCTTTCACAATTGAAAAGCCCTGTTCTTTCTGATCAACATGGTTTATATAACTCTTTCATTTAAATTCATAAATTATTCAAATAATTAAATGGATGTACAAAAACTAGTACTACAACACGAACGTATTGGGGCTATAAAATAATAATCTAGCGAAAAAGACTGTGAGTTTTCGTGGAGATGACAATGAACTTAAAGCAGTTATTGTTACCTTTCAGAAAATCCACGTGAAATGAAATACCGTCAGTATTTAATTTCAAATTTAAAAAAAAAGGTAATATATGATCAAGATTTAGCAACAAAGAAAAGGAAGATGGAGCGAGCGAGAGAGAGAGAGAGAGAGAGAGAGAGAGAGAGAGAGAGAGAGGGAGAGAGAGAGAGAGAGAGAGAGAGAGAGAGAGAGAGAGGAGAGAGAGAGAGAGAGAGAGAGAGAGAGAGAGAGAGAGAGAGAGAGAGAGAGAGAGAGAGAGAGAGAGAGAGAGAGAGAGAGAGAGAGAGAGAGAGAGAGAGAGAGAATGAATCTGCTTATAATGCTACGATGTCCATGTCATGTCAATCATAAAAACCGCCTGTATGGAAGTTTTGCTACAAGTATTTAATTTTATTTATTTTGCAATGAAGTTTAATTGATGATCGCATATGTGGAGGTCTGGGAGTGTAGAATCTTGTATTCGCCCATTTTACCTTTATTTCTTATACTTGTTGAGTTTCCGAGGTGCATGAAAAACTATCTACAAATTTACTGGACATTCCAACCGCTGACTTTTTTTTCCCCACCAGCAAAAGGTATAATCCACTTTATAATTAGACCGATATCTTAACTAAGTTCTGCACAGCAGTAAAGTGAAAGCAGCTGTTACCAGGTGATTTAGTCCACGTGGGAAAAACATTTTGGTATTTTGATTGGCTCAAGTTAGATATTAATCGAGTTCTACTGAATGGAAGCGGGGTAACAACAAATTCTTCTCCAGTCAGCGAAGAATGCGTTCGAATCAAGGGGAATTCTTTAACAAGGGATATTCTATGGTAACACGGAAAAAATTCATAAATAACTGATCCTGTTATTGCTCGTAGACCTGTTATTTTTAACGTTAGTTTTAGTATTTTTATTATGAAATAACTCACATTTATATTTTCAGATTTATGAAAGATTGGAATGATTTCAGTTAAGGAAAAAATCTAGGATTCCAATCCAGAACCGTTAGGATGGTAAGCCAGAGCATTGTGTAGTTAAGCATTAGATTGAAGGCATCCCTATTTGTTAATTTAGCAACGCCTAGCAAAAAGGAGACAATGATCTGCAATTGCTATAATCTCATTAGGTATGCTGGAATTCATAATGGTAGTACTAACGAAAAAGGATATAAAACAGTTAGTCCAATAAATGAGTTCTAGAAACAATGCTACTTCAATATTCTTGCATTAACCTTAGAATATTTGGGAGTAATTCGCCTAGAAAATATTTCTTTTGGAGATTTTCTTGGTTCAAATAATGGGTAGCTATAAACTCTGTTAATTTGTGCTCAATAAAAACTTTTTTTTTTCATTCATAGGCTGATATGACCTGCTTAGTTAAGGAACGTTAAATTTACAAAATAGAGAAACAAAAAGGTAAAAAAAAAAAAAAAAAAAAGGTACACTAACACTTAATAGTTAACCGAAGGGGAAAAGACCTAGAAAGATAGACATCAGAAGGGACTGATTATACCTAATATCTACCTATAATGATAAGAGAAAATATTGCTTTATAATTGCGTACGAGGAGAACGTAATACACTTCACCTGCTATGACGACTTAAATTAATTCTATAATAATAATAATAATAATAATAATAATAATAATAATAATAATAATAATAATAATAATAATAATAATAATAATAATAATAATAATAATAATAATAATAATAATAATAATAATAATAATAATAATAATAATAATAATAATAATAATAATAATAATAATAATAATAATAATAATAATAATAATAATAATAAAATAATAATAATAATTAATAATAATAATAATAATAATAATAATAATAATAATAATAATAATAATAATAATAATAATAATAATAATAATAATAATAATAATAATAATAATAATAATAATAATAATAATAATAATAATAATATAATAATAATAATAATAATAATAATAATAATAATAATAATAATAATAATAATAATAATAATAATAATAATAATAATAATAATAAAATAATAATAATAATAATAATAATAATAATAATAATAATAATAATAATAATAATAATAATAATAATAATAATAATAATAATAATAATAATAATAATAATAATAATAATAATAATAATAATAATAATAATAATAATAATAATAATAATAATAATAATAATAATAATAATAATAATAATAATAATAATAATAATAATAATAATAATAATAATAATAATAATAATAATAATAATAATAATAATAATAATAATAATAATAATAATAATAATAATAATAATAATAATAATATAATAATAATAATAATAATAATAATAATAATAATAATAATAATAATAATAGTAATAATAATAATAGTAATAATAATAGTAATTGTAATAATAATAATAGTAATAGTAATAGTAATAATAATAATAATAATAGTAATAGTAATAATAATAATAATAATAGTAATAGTAATAATAATAATAATAATAATAATAATAATAATAATAATAATAATAATAATAATAATAATAATAATAATAATAATAATAATAATAATAATAATAATAATAATAATAATAATAATAATAATAATAATAATAATAATAATAATAATAATAATAATAATAATAATAATAATAATAATAATAATAATTAATAATAATAATAATAATAATAATAATAATAATAATAATAATAATAATAATAATATAATAATAATAATAATAATATAATAATAATAATAATAATAATAATAATAATAATAATAATAATAATAATAATAATAATAATAATAAATATTTTATAATAATAAAGTAATAAATAATAATAATTTATTATTATTAATTTATATTATAATTATTATTATTATTATTATTATTATTATTATTATTATTATTATTATTATTATTATTATTATTATTATTATTATTATTATTATTATTATTATTATTATTTATTATTATTATTATTTATTATTATTATTATATTATTATTATTATTATTATTATTATTATTATTATTATTATTATTATTATTATTATTATTATTCCAAAATGCTGTATTTAAAACAATTAGCGCAGACTTAATACCGAGTGAGGTGACGCCATGCTAACGTGTGCCACTCGCAAGCGGAAATTGTGGGTTGATCGAACGCACACTCTGACTTAGATTTTTTCGTGATTGTCGTATGTTACTTTCATACTATGAATTTGTTTCCATCATTTCTTTTAATTCCGTTTCCTTATTTAGGTTTGATTTCAGGTTCATGATGTATAGCGGTGTCGTACAGACGGCGCGGATGCTTGCATATTATAAATGATGTTCTCTGCGCTGGTCGGGACAGCGTTTAACCGCACTAGGCCTGGAGTGTTGGGGATGCGCCTAGGAAAAGAACTTTCAGCAGATGATGGAACTTCCGAGCGTCTAAGTGGCCTTTTGCGACCCTATGACTTCCCACAGTTCTCTCACTTCATCGCTTCCTCATGAGGGTGTTGTCGGTGTGGAGTTCGCAGTGCGCTAAGTAGCTCTCTCCGTTGTCTACTTTTTTGAATTTGTTAATAAAGCGGATGTTTTTGTGTGACACCTAAAAATATCATCCAAACATTTAAATTGACATAAATAAATTCACAGCTGTGAATAATCGATATTTATGCTGATTTTGATGTATCTATTTTCTAACTTAGCGAGTTTATTTCTCGCCAGTTTAAATTAGCATAGATAACACTTTCACTGAAATAGATGCATTTAAATTAATTTAAAATAGCGTATATGAAATGCTTGAAAAAATGGACACACTTTTTAATATATTAGAGCGGCTCATAGGTATATAATAAAATACTGAAAATGACCAGGATACGTTAATTATATTGTGGTTACTCTTTTTGTATGTATTGAAATGAGAACTTTATTTGCATTAACATCCGCTCTAACGTTCATATTTTCTCTTTTTAGTGCAGTAAAGATGATGCGAAGTCGTCAGATATTCCTGAAAATGCAAAGTATACATATTCAAGTCTCAACTGTTTTCGAATATATCTCTTGCAACTTTAATGAAAGTTCCAACATGCTCGATTTTCTAGACAGCCTATTATAATACACCAGTATATATTCCTATTAACTATGAAGGTTAATATTCATTCGTGAACAAGTGTGAAATAATTGCATAACGGTGTACACGGTCGTAGGAGGAAGTCCTTGCTGCCTACAGCGCACAGCTACAGCGTAACAAATATTTACAACTGTCACGTGTCTTTATTACGCCTACTTTCAGTCAGGTGCAAATAGTACGTAGGCGACGAGGAAAAACAGTAACACAAAGATAACAATAATACTTCGATATTATTTACACTTGAGATAGAGTATACCTACGTCGCCTTCTCTTTGCATGACAAATTCATATAGCTACTGTTGAACTTCGATATCTCGAACCTCTATCACCAGAAATATCGATCATAATCATTTTTATTTCCCGTGCAAGTTTCTTATAATTTACACGTAGGAACCTTTTTTCTTTAAATCGAATTTTTAAAACTTTAAACTTAAACTACACACCGGCACTTAAATTTCCCTTTATTCTGAACATTTACAGTGCAATATATTAATGCATCTTGTCTCATTCGAAGGTTCTAATTCGAATTGTCCAGCAATTACTGACTGTAGGTGGATTTAAAGCAATTTCAAATATTGCGCTCTGCTCTAACCCGCAGTTTCATTACAGAAACGTCAGTTCAATTACAAATGAAATGAAATGTATAGCGTTTATCACCCGCTTTTACTACATACGGCACCGCAGGTGGTGACAGTGATGATACATGAGATGAAGATGGAGCACCGGTGGAATGAGATGGCGGGGGAAACAGAGTTCCCGAGAAAACCCGCCCCAGCGCTGTGTTGTCCATCACAAATCTCACTTTGCGGTCGCCTGGGATGGAACCCGGGCGGCCTTGGTGACAGCCGAGCGGTCTAACCACTCAGCCACGGCGCGGCCCGTTCAGTTACAGACAGGCACATTGTAATCCTGTGTTATACAGTGTGTATGTATGTGTTTGTTTCATCTACACAGTTCACTGTATGATGAAAAAACTGAAGAAAAAAAACTGAAGTCATTGTTTGAGTGGCAACGTTAAAATTATACGAGAAGTAGAGAAATATTTTAAAAAGGAAAGATTTAGCTACTCTTATTAGCAGTTTATCTTCGATTACAAAATATAAAGAGAAGCTTTGAGCACTTTGAGTGCCAAGAGGCAGACTATGTATATAGATTCTGACGTCATTGTTGCAGATTGAAGACATTATCCAATGCATTTGAAGATTATAATGCTGAGAAGTGTAACAATGCATCCGATATCACTGCAAGCTATAAATTATTTTATTTCTCATTTTCTTTTTACCATCGTGGTACAAAAGACGCACAAATGGATGTCTGGGTCAGACGCCTGTTAGGAGCGAAGGAACTCTGGTTCCGAGAGAACATCCACCATGGATAATCAGTGCAGTGGATGAAAGAGAGTATGATTATGGAGCAATGAAATCATCCATTCAGATACTACTTCGTCCACTACAAATTCCACATTAGGTCCCATAGGATCAAATCCGGGCCACCTGGGTGTGAGGCGAGCCATCCACCCTAAGGGTTTATTCACGGGGACTAATCAGCAGGCGGTGAAACTTGGACACCTATGATACAGGTTAGATGTAGCTATACTACCACAGTTATGGATTTGTTTACGTGCATGAGTTGTCATGAGTGAGCTGCAAGGCAGAGGGAGCGGCTCCATGGACCCTGGACTCATTTGAGCACCATTTCCACCCAATTCATTCACCGTCCGATATGACTTAACGTTAGAGGACATAAAAAAAGAAAGAGGGAGCGGCAAGTCAAAACCAACCGATCTGACTGCAACGCAACTTCCACAGCTTCACGCTTCGAAATGTCTCAAGAAAAGTTCGATAATTTTCATGGCGCATTTTCGTTCATCTAGAGAAATGATTTTTATGTATAATTAATTGATTAATAATAAGCATACACTTCCTACACTTAGCAATTATTATATCTTTGTATAGTTCCAAATAAAAATAGTACAACTCATTTATATCTGTAGTAGTCAGATGTTTACTGAAAATATCTGTTTTATTGTTCCGTTCCTCTTCAGGACATATTTTTATTTTAAGTTAACAATGCAGTGCGCTACAATATACACGAGTCATTCAAAAATTAGTGGCAAAACTTCCTGCATTTGGTGCTATCAGCAGTCAATCACGTAAGCTGATAACAATTATTAATGAGTCTTTAATGTTTGTTAGCTGTGAGTTTGAAGACATTTTATTAATCAGACATTTTTAGTTGGTTTAATTGTAGGCTGTTTTTTTTAGTGCTCTAAATATGTTTAGTAATTACGAACAAGATATTTTTTTGTTTTTGTAATTTTACGTCCTCCAACGTTGTTCATATCGGACGATGAATGGAAAGGGTGAAATGATGCTCAAATGAGCCCAGGGTCCATAGAGCTTAGAGTTACCCGACATTCGTCTTCAGGATAAGGAAAACCCCGGAAAAACCTTATCCAGGTAACTCACCCTGACCGAGATTCGAACTCGGGACCTCTTGAACGTGAGGCAGGCTCGCTACCACCACGCTATCGAGGCGGGCCGAACAAAGATGCTTCATTAAAATTCAGTTGCAAGAGGTATCAATACTCGACAATGCCATGCAGAAGCTTGTGGTAGACAGACTTTACGATACCGTGGCTAGGTGGGCGAATATACTTCGTAGGAAGACGTTCATAAAAAAAAAAAAAAAAAAAAAAAAAAAACGTGGAGCTGGCAGACCGCAATCAGCAAGTGATGATATGTTTGTGAATGCTGTTAGAGCACTGCTGGAAGAACATCGTTGTTGGACTTGTACTGAACTAGCAAGGGAAGTTGAAGCTCCTGCTGGTACGGTTCTCCACATACTTAAAAAGAAGTTGTCTTAGATGATGGTGCTTGTTCACACGTCTGCCCCTGTTGTTATTTCATTTCGCAGTTGGAACTGGAAAATTCTGGAGCATCCTCTATACCCTCTAGATATGAGTCCACGTGCTCAATTTCTTCTCGGGCAGCAAGCCAGGTGAAAAGACGATTAGAACGTTTCGGAAGTGTGTATCTCTTCCATCATCAAGATATTTATTAAATGTTATAACCACAAATGAAATACTGGATATAACACAAATATAAAGATGCAACAGTTACTGGGAGCGGAGAATTAAGGAGGCTTTGGCCATGTCCTCTGAAAGGAGCACGCATATTGCCAAGATGCAACAGTTACTGGGAGCGGAGAATTAAGCAGGCTTTGGCCATTTCCTCTGAAAGGAGCACGCTTAATCGTGATGCTGGATTTCAGTTCAGCTCCTCTTGGAAACCAGCCTTCAAATGGAAATCCGTCGATTTAAGAAGCAAAGATCAATACAGCTTGATAGTCAAGCATTACGTTTATTTGACCCAATTAATTTTCTATACTCACGCTATCTCCTGACCTGGCATTTAATTTACTGAAAACAGTCTTTTGTTCAGTAATGCGAATTTTGATAATGTTTTGTCTTTGTTTATAATTGTGTTATATCCAGTGTTTCGTTTGTGGTTATAACATATAATAAATATCCTGATGATGGGAGAGATGCACACTCTCGAAACGTCGATTTCTAATCGTCTTTTCACCTGGCTTGCTGCCCAAGAAGAAATTGAGCATATTCGTCGCCAGGAAAGCTTCAGGTCTTATTTTATGAGTCCATGTGATATCGACCTTTTTGTGAAAATGAAATTACTACATAGAGGAGTTCGCTTTAGAATCAGACAGGCAATTATAACAGCAATGGGCAGTCTGTTCGAACATTAGGACAACAAGACGCTGTAGATGGCATCCGTCGGCTCCCTGGTGTATGGAGGCGAGTTCTTCATGTTGGAGGAGATTACTTCTAAGCATTGCAATAATGTAACTGCTCCAAAACTGTTCTATTTGTTGTTAATTCAAATATTGCCAATTAATTATTGATTGACCTGTCTATTTTTAGTATCAAAAGTACGAGTAAATCTGCTGTTGTTATTTCTTAAATACCTTCTGTATTGTGAGAGGGTGCCCTAAAGCTCATATGATGTCATGGAGGCAAAGTGTGAATACTTTTGCAATTCATGTAGCTTTTTAAATTTATTTTCAGAAGGCTGCTTCCCTTTAGCAGATCCTTGATTGCACACAATTTGTAAAATGCAGAACTTTTATTTATAACTGCAGCGAGGCAGGGCCCAATAATAATGTATTATAAACACCACTACGGTACTCTAGAACACGCCTAATCTGAAGTTATCTATTTCTCTCATTGGTGTTTATTTATTTTTGTAATTTACGTCCTCCAACGTTAAGTCATATCCGACGATGAATGGAATGGGTGAAATAATGCTCAAATGAGCCCAGGGTCCATGGAGCTTATAATTACCCGACATTCGTCTTTGAGGATAAGGGCAACCCCCGGAAAAAAACTTAACTAGGTAACTCACCCTGACCGAGATTCGAACTCGGAACCTCTTGAACGTGAGGCAGACACACTACCATCTGCGCTACCGAGGCGGGTGTTTAAGATTTGCTATCTGGTTATCAGTGAGTTACTCTGTATTTGCATAACTATTAAATGTGTGTTTGTTTTCCTAGTTTCATTGCCTTCTAGTTGTTTTTCAGTTGCTTCTAATAGATACACACGCGTATACAGAGTTACAAACAACCATGCCCAAGACGTGACTCGAACTGGCAATCGCTGCGTCAAGAAGCACTTCAACGGCCACAGGCAGACTCAGAAGTTTATGGAGGAAGCTCGTGTACAGAGAGTGAAGTAGAAAATAATGGATTTTTTAAAGTCAGAAAGTGATGCTCATTTCCACTTTGTATTGTTAAATTTAACTCACTTAGATAATGTTAAAGCTGTTATCATTAGAACATCCATTTTTATTACATAAATTGAGACAGCTATGTACATGTTCCAAGCCTACATACCAGTATATCACAAATGTAACAATTTCCTAATATGTTGGTTGTTTGTTTGTTTGTTTGTTTTTTCTTCTCTGAAATATATATCTATGTATATAGATATATATTTTTATTTTGCTTATTTAACCGTATTTTTATTGTTTCCGTTCACTTTATTATCTCTTTTCTTTAGTTTCACACATATAACACTATACAAAAAAAAAAAAAAAAAAAAAAAACACCCATGCCCAAGGTGGGACTCGAACCCGCGAACCTCTACGCGGCGGAACGCTAGAGACATAGGTACGCTCTAGCGACCATGGCTTGATTGGTTGGTTGGTTATCAACACTCCCCATATGGCAACCTTGGCCTTCGGAGTAACCTCACCCCACCACTTGATTGTGCTAGACAGAGGTGAAGGTCGACCTAAAATCGCCAACCCCAGAGTCGGGAATCGAACTCAGGACCCTTAGCACGGGAGCAACGAACGAAACCACTGTGCTACCCCGGTGCCCATTTCCTATGCAACCGAAAGGGATGACTCAGGCGGTTTCGTCTGTGGCCCGCATTCGGAAGGTTCGGGTTCGATTTCCGTAACCGGCCTACCTGATCCATGGGTTTTCTTCGGAGGTTTCCTGGTCGCCATGCGAATGCTAGGTAGGTTAATTATACCTTCCGAATTTCCTCTCCCTACATTTCATCTCATCATTTCACATCATCTCTCACCTGGTGGTCTCTTTCAGGGTAGAAGTGTTGGCAGAGTCTCGGCGCTGCATGTCAGGATGATATGCTCCTGGTAAACACTTCCTGCTCCGGTAGAAACGTCTCCGGTCCGGCCTAGTGAGCCATTTCAGGTCCACGATGGCTGGGATACTGGTGTACTGGCCTGCCGGGGAGTTTCCAACGGGTTAATTGTAGGGAAGCTGCACTCTGCATTGTCGCGACTCTTTGGGACGGCCGCCTTCTGTCTCCTTTCGACTCATCCTTCCTCCCAAGTCTGATCCCCGTGCCGAATTCCCTCCGTAGCGTAATCCATTCCAATCCAATCCTAGTATGTATCTGCATTACTCAAATTTTCGATGTCAATTTACTTTACATTCATTAAAGATACGAGCTAAACCACCGTAGGCGGTGGATTAAGGAACAGAATCTATGGATCAGTGTGAGAGAGAGAGAGAGAGAGAGAGATGAGAGAGAGAGAGAGAGAGAGAGAGAGAGAGAGAGAGAGAGAGAGAGAGAGAGAGAGAGAGAGAGAGAGAGAGAGAGAACTCAGGATGGGTGATCAGCCCGATGCCTGGTATGAGATTGAGGGAAGTGGATAATAGTATGAGGGCGATATGAAATGATAGGAAAGATGATGATGGACCATGGCGGGGGAAACTTAGGACCCGAGATAACCTGCCCCAGTGCCGTATTGTCCACCACAAATCTCACTCTGCGGTCGCCTTGGAGATCGAACCCAGGCCACCTTGGTTGAGGTCTAACCGCTCAGCCACGGCGCGGCCAAATTTAAACATTTATTAAACAAAATTAATTTATGTATCAACTACTCCAGCACCTCTCCAATATTTTGAACCTTATACAAAATTGTCATTTATTTTAAAACTTAAATATATTATACACAAATATTTTTAAATGGAAACAAAATTACGTATGACCTGTAGTATCAGGGAGTTTTAATTTCTCTAGTGTATTTTTTTTTTTTTTTTGAATCAAGAAACACATATTTTATGTATTTTTAAACTTGTTTCCCTAAAAGTCACAGCTCAAATTACACCCTTGATCTTTAGTAATTTTCAATATAATGAGTATTTTTTCATGTAATACAAGAAATAACAAACGATATTGGAGACTCAAATTTTGGTTATCCGTAAATGAAACAACAGACTCGTGTGAGAGATTACTGTCAACGTCATCGTGGGAAAAATGACCGAATCTGAACGCATAACGCTTCTCCAGGGTACTGGAGTAACAAATCATTTGGTGATTGCTAGAGTTGTTCGTGATGCATTACTTGTTTTGTGGCCTGCTAAAGAAAATAAGGAAAACCTCTTGGTGATAGTTACAGATGCAGCAGCATGCATACTTAGTCTGTTAAAGCTTTGCAGGTAAAAAGGTGCTCGACGTGGACAAAGATGAAGCTGCAATAAGTGCTTACAATGAGAAGAGTCTCCAGAGTAAATTAGTGTTAAGACCTTCTTTAATAAAATATCAGCCGCTATCAAACATTTGAGGGGGGGGGGGGGGAGATGTCTAACTGTATATATGTCTGCAGTATAAGAAACAGCTATCGTCGGAGATATACCTGGAGAAATAGAAAAGTATCTTCGTAACAAAATTGAGAAAATTGAATCAAGATATCCAGGTTTAATGTTTCTTCGGCATATGGATAAGGTGCTACAAGGAGAATCTAAAAAAGAACTTAACTCTTATTCTGTAAGTGACATAACCTCTTTTCGATACTGTCCTGTGGCTTCGTGTGAAGTAGAGTGATCTTTTCTCTTCATATACGAGAAAACATTTTAAGCGACAGAAGAAAGTCGTTTCTTCCATAAAACTGTGGGCAATATTTAATTGCTTATGCAATAAAAACGACTAATGCTAACATAAACTGAAAGAAAGACTAATACATATTAATTTTGTTAATGCCTCTGTTTAAGATTGAATTTATAATTTGATCACTTCATCAAGATTAATAAATGTGAGAAATTCGAAATAATCTGCTTTATTTTAATTGCATATTTTAAAGTTTTTAGAACATACTTTACAGATTTTTAGCGCATAGATGCATGCATATATTCATACCTTATAGTACATATAAATCCCAGCTCTAGTAATGAAACAATACCAAAACCTTTTTTTAAATACGTTCTCCAACGTTGTCATATCGAACCATGAACGAAATGGATGAAATGGTGCTCAAATGAGCCCAGAATCCATAAGGCTAACCGACATTCATCTTTCAGGATAAAGGAAACCTGTGGAAAAAACTTATCCAGATAACTCACTCTGACCGAGATTCGAACTCGGGACCTCTAGAACGTAAGGCAGACACACTAACACTTTCGCTACAGAGGTGGGGTCAAATCTTCTGAATAACCTTTTCTTCTAATTCTATGTGATTCTACCGAAGTTTGTGGATGCAGACTTCTAATAGTTTGTTTCCTTTGAACCTACGTACTCGTTCGTTGGTAGAGCATGCTAAAAAGAAATATTTAACATTATAAATGAACCGGTGCATTAACTAAGTTTATTGATTCTGATGGCCGCAGGCTACGTACCCTTTTCAAAGTGGTTGTGGCCTGAGAGTGCGAAATGTTAAGGGTTTGTACATTCTGAGAAAATTGTGTCGCTTTTATGTTACTAAACAATTATGGGGGGGGGGGGACGTACCTAAGTTTAGCTGTAATCTACTATAATGATAAATTTCTCGGCCATTCTGATTGAGAATTGTTTCACCAGCGGATACTTACACCTAAGCAGCATTTCTACAGCTTGGACGATTGTCGGTTATAGTTAGGTACCGCCAATGTTTCACATCCTTTAGCGTGAGAATGGGGGGGGGGGGGGTGTACTAGACGAGCCGGGACTGTACAAATTTAAATTATAAGGGGTAACAGGGAGGATTTAATATAAAAACTTATAGATCAATACATAACTTCATAAAATAAATTAATTCCTTACTGGTTTAAAAAGCTAACTGCGCAATATCGGCTGAGCCAGCTAGTAGAATTAATAAAAAATATATATATTCTTCTATATACGAAACGTAATTTACAACAGATATTTGCAGGAATGATTCCAAGTTAAATATTAATTTATTAGTTACCTATTATGCTGAAAGAAAACTAAAATGTGTTAAACTCTTGCGATGGAACGAAAACAATGTATTGTCAGATGGCACATCTGGGAACGAATAAACTTGCAACAAGTTATACTACGAAAACGGCTCAAGCTACCATACAAATAAATTATTATTTACCATAAATTATACCATTTAATAACCTCTATACCTCTCCTGTGGTAAGATTTTATTTGTACCTGATGATTTACTCGGTGTAACACATTACACAAAATCCAGTTAGTATGAATAGAACTATTCACAGAAAGTTTAAAGTAACAATGTTATACATTAATATCTCACTATTGTTAGTATTTTTTTACAAGATTTAGAAGAATAAACATTCTAATATAAACAGTAGTATTCGAATAGGGATAGAATTCCAATGTTCTTGAAAGTGTTCGCCTGTCTTTTTTTTCTTGAGTTTTACGTCCTCCAACGTTAAGTCATATCGGGCAATGAATGGAATGGGTGAAATGATGCTCAAATGAACCCAGGGTCCATATAGAGCTTAGAAATACCCGATATTCGTCTTTCAGGATAGAGGAAAACCCTGTAAAAAACTTATCTAGGTAACTCAATCTGACCGAGGTTCGAACTGAGAATCTCTTGAACGAGAGGCAGACACGCTACAATCTATGCTACCGACGCGGGCCCTAGCGTGCTTAAACCCAACTCCCGTCGAAAATTTGGTATTATTCATCTTTTCGTTTTTGAGTTATGTATTAATAGACACCCACACATAGACGCTTTTTACAAAAATGTTTCTTTTAGGTTTTAGTGTACTTCTAATGAAACTTTTTTTTTAAAAGCGAAATACAGTACCACCTCTACCTAACTGTTACTGAAGGGGAAATTGTGTATGTGTATTCGTTATAATTTTCTATTTTGGACGAATGACTGAAATGTATTGTGCGTTTATTTCTAAATACAGTATTCTTAAAAAAGAGTGTGCATACACATTTATGCATTATTAAATCAGTTAACACAAATTTGATAAATGGGTTGAGATGATAGGTATAAACATTGAGTTGGATTACGGTACGCAGGGGATTTGGCACTGCGACCACTCTTGATCTACCTTTGCCCTAAGTGGGGCATCCAGGGAAGGAAGGATGAGGCGAGAGGAAACAAGAGGGCGGCAGTCCCAAGTACCCACGACAGTGCACAGGGCCGGGTCCCTACTATTTACCAGATGGAAATTCCCCCAGCAGACCATCAAAACCTGCATCCCACTCGCCGTGGTCAGCAAACGCCCACCAGATCGGCCCGGAATCCGGAAATCGTCCTACAGAAGAAGAAAGTGTTTACAAGGAGCATATCATCCTGCCATGCAGCGCCGAGATAGCGACCGACACTTCTACCCTGAAAGAGACCAGCAGAACAGAGATGATGTGAAATGATAATGGAGATGAAATGGACCCACAGGAAATTCTGAGGATGTAATTAACCTACCCAGCATTTGCCTGGCGACCTGGGAACTTGGGCTTCCGAATGCAGGGCACAGACTAAACTGCTGAACCATCCTGCTCGGTTAGAAACAAAATAAAAGGATATATGGTATCCTTAATCACTTTACTAACTTAAGATGCTGGAGCGCAATACATCACAACCACACATACGACTTGTTTATTCAATGTTGATTCCCAGTTGTTCCACAAATTATAAGAAAGCTTGTTTTTTATTTCATGTAAATAATTACAAATGTTGGCCAAATTCATTTCAATCCACATTTTATTGTAAGTTACTAGTCTATATGCACACAAGCAGTATGTCTCATAATAATCAGTCTGTGTGAAGGAAGGTGTGGGTGTGTGCTAAATAATAAGCATTTCAAACCTGCCGAACTTTTACTGAGGGGATACTAGCGCGCTCTCACATGATATATACCATATATACCAAAACCCACATGCAGTGAATGGCGGAGATTAGGCTTACAATCCCGTACAAATAATGCAGCAATAGGAGGTAATAACACTTAATGTTGTTTTCAAATGCTAGCCTTTGACAATGAAGCCATTAGCTCTCTTGCTCACCAATATTTCTGTGTAGTGGGTCCGGCAGGTAGGGCTTCACAGGTTAAAAGATGTTCTTCAGTCATTTCCTCTTCTTTGTTGCACAGAGAACAATTTGGACTTGTATAAATTCCTATTCTGTGTTAAGTGTTTGGCCAAATAATCATGTTCCGTAAGTAATCTAAAATTTGCTACTGCAGCTTTACGTGGGATTTCTGGAATAATTTCTGGATTTTTAATTAAAATGTTCCATTTTTTTATCTTTGGCTTTGTTAGTTTTTATATTTACTTTTGATTAATCTTTTTATGGATGTAAAGGGTAAGTTTTTACTTTTGTTCTGAATTAAATTTGCACCTTTTTTGGCAAGAAAATCAGCTGATTCATTTCCAGCAATTCCACAATGTGCAGGTATCCAGTGTAATATAATTCTTTTCTGTAATTTTTGAAGTTGTTGAATCATTTTGAGACATTCTTTAATTTGGATTGACCTCATTTTATATGAACTTGTTGCACATAATGCTGCTTTAGAATCAGAAAGTATGACAGCATTTTTGAATTTATCTATTCTGTATAGAAGGTGTTGGAGTGAAATATGAATAGCCGTTACTTCTGCATCAAAATTTGTTGTGTGGTATCCTGCTGGTTGATAGAATGAGAACAGTGCACACTTAATTCCTGCTCCTGAAATGTTGTCCAAGTTAGATCCATCTGTGTAGATATGTAACCATTCTCTATTGTTCACAGTTTCTAATGCTAGTGCTTTTAGTACAGGTATGGAAGTTTCAGATTTTGTAACTATTTGTTCTAAATATAATTGAAAATTGGTTCAAAAGTCAGTGGGTTAGTCAGTTAAAATGTTTTCTTTATAATTAGGAAGATTCAGATCTGTTTTTAATTCCATAACTTTGTGTAGGAAACTTGCTTGTGTTTTCATCTTGATTGGTTGTAGTAATCTTTTCTCCCATTTTGTTGTTTAACCGCAACATTTTTTCATGTTGTATTAGTGCCTGCTCCTCTAACGTTAGATGTATTGGATAATTCTGAATTAAGGCTTGCATTGCCGTGATTGGAGTTGATTTTGCTGCACCGGTTATTAGTCACAAGGTTTATGTTGAGACCCAGTGCTATTGGATGCAAAGAGCAAAACAGCCTAGAAATTTCTGAAGCATATTTTGGTTTTCTTTCTGTAATTTCTTTGAACACAAACAGTTATATAGTATGTTACAATTTTGGATAGTTTTACATTCTGATGCATTCAAATCATGTTGTTTATATCATGGCAGTGTTGATTAGTATATATTGATCAGACTTCATAAAATTAGTTATGTTACCATACGCTTCCTGCAGTTACAGGAATTATTTAACAACAAACATGCAGTGACTGATAAGCAGTTACAAAAAAGAAAGTTTTCCATTAATGCCAGAGGTTTCTGCAACTGAGAAAACTAAAAGAATTGTTTATGATTATTGGGAAAAGATGGTTTGAAACAAGAAGCATAGAGGTTGATGATTTTTATATGATAATAACAATGACAATGAGACATATTTAAGAATTAAAATACAGCTCATGAAATGTTTTATATTATGCCTCTGCCAGCTAATTAAATCACCTTTTTAGAACTTTCTGCTGTATGTGCAGTAGGTTACTGAATAGTGTTTAAAATCTACTTTTACTGTTTACACAGACCACCGGCAATGGGTACTCATGCAATGTGTGATGAAATAGTATTAACTTTTATATTTAGTACTGCAGGTATTGAATACATTATTTTACCATTTAAATGTTATGTGGGTCCTTAATTCCTTTTTACTGGTTACAATTTAATTCATGCGGCAGCAAATATGAGTTGTATGTTACTATTTTTTAAGGGCAGCAACCAGGTGAATAATTGATCACATAATATATAATACACACACAGAGGAATATGACAAGGAGGTAGACGGAATGGAATTATTTATTACCTCAAAGTGAATGAAGCAGTGGGTTCTGCTGTCACAGTAAATAAAATCTTAAGCAAATATACATTTTATGTGCATCACTTGAGAACTGTAACCCAAAGTTTTAGAACACTAAAGACTTGGCAACTGTGAGGTTTGCTTTAAACTGCAAGTCTTCTAAATCATCAAACATCCAGAACTGACAACTTGGGCAGTGGTAAGTCTGTAATGTATGTGTTAAGTGAATACTACATAGTCTGTGCATTGTTGCAAACAATGTACATGTGGAAATTATCAAAAGCGAACATTCTCCATTTCTTACTTAAAAGTGCTATATCATGAGAAACTTCCAACACTGTAAGAGATAATAGGAGCATATAAATCACAGTAGGAATATTTCTTATATTATTTTATCTAGAGAGCTCAATATTTTCTTTCTTTTTGCCCACAGCAAGACATCTTGCAGAGCACACACTTAAAAAATTATCTTTTTCTAAGAGTATCTGAAATTTATTGTTCAGCTTTTTTTTTTTTATTAACTTCCCCAGTTCTGATTTTCTTAGTGCTTACACATATCTTTCCCATATGTTTATAGCCTTTGGCATGTATAACTGAGATGTTTCACTGACGTTATGGCACTGAGTAACCCAATAGAATGTGAATTACTGAAAAGATCCAAAGAAATTAGAAATTTTGCAATTTGAAATGCTTAAGCCTCTTTAAAATCTAAAGAGTTTATCAATTTCACAATCATATTGTACTGCACAGCACAATAGAGGGCAGCTTTTAGCCAAATACGTTATCTGCTATTATGGGGTTTGATGGAAGGGAACTATGGGAGCCATGTAATTTAACTTTTGTATTCTGTAAAGAGCTTTTAGAAAAAAACATTTCAAATTAGACAAAGTTATTAAGACTGAATTATTTCCACCTTCCTATGGAGTGTGTTTGTGCTATACCGATTAAGCAAAACCCTGGAATAAATAATTTGTATATCCTTGTTTGCCTTTATCATATGTACCCATGCGTGCAAAAGTTTTCCGATGAACGAGGGGGTTGGAGATGCAAGGGGAACAAAATTTTATGATCGTTTAGTTTATAGCCTAGTGAAAGCAAAAGTCAAGTTTACCTGGTGATCAACACTGACGTTACCCTCCACCGACTACTGGAGACAGGTGACAATGAATTATCCTGCCTAGCAGTCTACCCAACAATAAGAATAATAATAATCACAATCACAACAAATATCATTGTAATAATAATAATAAATAATGGTGATGGTGATAATGATGATAATCATAAAGCCCAGAGGTAATGAAAGAATACACTGTCACTTCCAACTTGCAGCCTGATTTCAGGACTGCTGTTAGAAGAAAAGAACTAGCGAGGAGGAAAAAAATGGACTATAGAGATGAATATGGAAGTTATACAAACATATTTCCTCATTACAAAGTGTAATGATGTGCCACCACCTAGTTGGAGATACGCAATATATATGAGTTACAGACTTGACTTAATCTGACCAGAAACTGGCATTAGATATCAAAAATATCTGGAAATTACAAAGTGTAAAAATTATACAAATAGTTACATCGGTGGCAGAGAACATTCAAGACATCGGAATTCCAATGAAGATAATCAGCAATATACGAGCAACATTACTCCAAATGCCTACCTTGGTAGCGTAGATGGTAGCATGTCTGCCTCACGTTAAAGAGGTCCCAAGTTCGAATCTCGGGTGAGTTATATAGATAGATTTTTTCGGCGTTTTCCCTCATCCCGAAAGACAAATGTCGGGTATCTGTAAGCTCCATGGATTCCGGACTCATTTGAGCATCATTTCACCCATTTCATTTATCGTCCGATATGACTTAACGATGGAAGGCGTAAATTAAAATAAAAAAACATTACTCCAAACATGCCACATTGTTAGAAAGTGTTTGAGCTGCTGAATAAGATGAAATTCTTCTCAGCAGTATCAATGCCAACAAAAGTTGTGAAATAGTAATAACAAAATAATAATAATAATATTTTTTTTTTTTTTGTAATTTATGTCCTTTAACTTTTTAAGTCATATCAGACAATGAATGGAATGGGTGAAATATACTCAAATGGGCCCAGGGTCCATGGAGCTTAGAGTTACCCAACATTCGTCTTTCAGGATAAGGGAAACCCCAGAAAAACCTTATCCGGGTAAATCACCCTGACCAAGATTCGAACTCGGACCTCTTGGACGTAAGGCAGACATGCTACCATCTACGCTACCGAGGCGGGCAATAATAGTAATAATAATAATAATAATAATAATAATAATAATAATAATAATAATAATAATAATAATAATAATAATAGTACTTGTTTTCTATGTTTGTTTGTATTGAACTATTCAAAATGAAATTATCTATTTCTCACATACTTATCTATAGCTACATATATTGCACATTTATTGGTATAACTGATAGTGTTGAATATCTATTTCAAATAAATAATTTACTGAAGAAACCTGATTCATAAACTACATATTTCGTTTTAAAGCTTTTCTGTGAATAATAATAATCAATATCAATAACAATAATACTAATAATAATAACACCAATAATAATGATGATGATGATACTAAAAGCTGACCAGGATGACTTATATACTGGCATTCTGATTCCAAGGTTGCGAGTTCAGACCCGGTCTAATTCGATTATTTCTACGTGAGACTAAAAGTGAAATGCATCATATCAGTTTTACTGACATTTAAAGAACTCCTTCGTGAAACCTCCGGCATGCCATGATGCTAATGTGATTTTGTATATGAACTGTCATTATCAAACAAAATAATAATTTTATTTATTTTGTTGGTCGTTAAGTCTTTTGGTAACTTGGTGGCTATATTAACTTGAGTAGTATGTCCATATAATCTGTTCTTGAGAATTGTAACAAAGGAAATAATGTATTTATTTTCGGAACAAGATACAGTTAATTTTAAGTACCACGCAGTTTAATATTATATTAATTTTTATACAAATTTGACAATTGGTAGCTTAAAACTTCACTTATGTTATAAGAAATAATGATACTTTTCTTATAAATTGTCCGGAATCGTGTTTTCATGTAACATCCTCAGCCGGAAACAACAAAGCTGTCGTCATCGTTATGAACGCTGGATGTTAATATGTTCTTGTTAGTACTACCAAAATCTGAAAATAAAGCAAATTTAAAAACAGAATCGAGTGCCAGTATTTCAAAATTCATTACGCAATATTTGTTTTTTAAAATACATATCTTTTCCCAAACCATTAAATCTATTGAACCATTTAATTATTTTAATAATTTAACTTCTGGATTTATTTCATGGTTAAATGACCAAAAATGATCTGTTACAGCCGATTTATAAGTCTGTTTATACTTAATGTTACGAAAATATTCTTTTGTTCTGGTTTCGAAATTACATTTTGTCTTTCCAATATAAACTTTATCACAATCGAAACAATTAAACTGATAAATACCAGATTTTTTATTATTAGGAATTTTATCTTTTTTAGAGAAATGCAGTAAATTTTTTACTGTATTTATTTTGAGGAACTAAAGTTATACCAAACTCTTTAAAAAAATTTTGAAAATGTTTATTAACCCAAGGATGGTATGTAAATTTTTTAAAATTATAATTGTCTTTTATTTTTTAAGGGTAGAAATATCATTAACCGTTTTTTATATTTGAATTTTTCAATTTTTATTTATTTATAAAGTCTTGTTTTACATGAAATCGCGATCCCGGACAACTTATAACAAATGTATCATCATTTCTTATAAGATAAGTGAAGTTTTAAGTTACAAGCTGTTAACAGCTTCATATTTTACGTAATTATATTATCGCTAACCTATGAAAGGTAGGAGTATTTCGTTCCAGATAAAACTACAAGTTTGAGTATTGGAAATGCATTTAAAAAGAAGAAAGGGAGATTAAAATGGTTGAGGTATATGGGTGCGAGAGAGGGAGAGAAAATGACATAATAAGAAAAGGATCGATAAATACCTAAGTTGATACTGGAGAGTTGTAAAAAACGTATAATGTGGCAAAATTATTTTCCATTGAGGCTTAAATACCTGTGCGCCGAACTCGCTGATCTGTTATAAGGAAACTGAACCGTCCTGGCACAACTAACTGATAAACTCACCTCCCTCCCATAGGTTAGTCCTGCATGCATCGGAATACATTTGCTCACGTCTGTACAGGACACAGCATGTGACTATATGTGGTACATTATTGTACCCAACAATAGGCCACAAAAGAGAGATATCATTGTAATGTAGTGTAATGGCGAGTGTAATGTTGCCTTACCACGACGTTGGCTTTATGTACTAATGTAGAAGTCCCAAAAGTACAGATATTTCATTTTAAAATGGAATATTTGCACCAACTGTTATAGCACACAAATAACTATAAAATGTGACATTTGAATTTGTATCTGATGACAGATTGTTGTGAATATGTTTCCTAATTGTTTGCTTGTAATGCTTTTCTAAATGCTGTTTTTTCTGAGGTCTTAACTTCAATTTAAATATATTACATATAATTATTTCTCCTTCATTGAAGATATTATCTCCAAACTCAGGTTTTACTACTAGAGCCTGGATTTCTAAGCGAAATGCTTATAAATGCTTTTTTGCTGAAATACGGAGTTTGCTAACTCATTTTATGATTTTTAATTAAAATAGCTTATTTTATTCACATCATGAAAATTTAAAAGTAAATTTTCACTCCTAGTCATCATTTTATCATTCAGGCAATTCTACTCATTAGTATAAAAGGGGAAGCCCCAGGATGTTGTGAAATTATACTGTGTAGTTGAAATTACAAGAGAAACTTGAAATGCGCTACCAAATGTTACCTACACATGGTATGTGAATCCCTTGCTTCCCAAGCTGTTAGGGCACAGTTGCTGATTCAGTCAGTATTCTTCCTTAAGTAGAATAATTTGTGGTCATGTGACAAGGTGTATATGATTGATCATGGTAAGTTAAGAAATGTCATACACAAAAATATCTCAATCTGCTTTGTTGCTGAAATAAGTAAACAAGTTTCGAAGTGATATTTTTAGCAAAGATGATAGGGTCTTATTTTATTCGAAAAAAGTGTTATCTACAAAGAAAAAAAACATGACATTGTACAGCATATTAATACAACACGACATAAGGAGGGGGTTATGAATAAATCTAAATAAGTTAAATCAGCAACTAATTACGGGCACTGTAGGTGAACAATCGAGTTCAAGTGATACATTTTTCAAAGACTTGTGTTTACCATTAGTGAGTTCGGACATTCCATTGTGGAAATTAAATGAGCAGCTTCAGGAATTTTTAGCAAAATACACAAACAGAAGTGTGTCTGACAAATCTACACTGTGTAAAACTATAATTGAAAAAACTATTTGTAGTTGGTTTTTTGACATTTCATCACTTATATTTTTGGACTAGTTTCGGAAGCCATCACCTCCACTACTTTAGAAATAAAATTGTACCAAATGCATCAAAAACATACCAAAAATTTAGGGAACATAATTTGGGGAAATTTTGAAAACAATTTGAGTTTCTGAATGTAAAAATGAAAAGCAAAACAGCAAATAAAAATATAAACTTAAAAATGTATGCCGAAAAACAAATACTTTTGAAAAGCCAACCAAAAAAGCCAAACATAACCTAAAAGATGAACCAAACAATGTAGTTAAGTTATCCAACCAAACCTTTACAAAGCCAGAGTTGGCTATACTAAATCAAGGTTTAAAAGCATGTATAGACTATTCTAACCAAGTTGTACAGTATATAGCTGACATCCAAATAGCCTAAGAAACATTAAATAAAGAAAATAGAAACAGTAGAAACAAATGCTCCAAAATAGTAGAGCAAATTAAAAATGAAAAGAAAATTAATGTTAACATCATGAAATCCCTTAAAAAGAAGCCAGTTAATCTCAAAAACTATTTGTAGTTGGTTTATTGATACTCGCCACTTTTTTATATTAATGAGAGACTAGTTTCAAAGGCAATCGCCTCCATTTTCAATCTCTTTCCAACTGGCATCTGTTGTCTGCTCTCTCTGGTGGTGGAACTATGAACTTTTTTGTCAAATTATCTACTGGTGGGATTTCAATGTTCATTACACGATCCTTATTTTTCCATATGAATGTGTTCTCGCATGTTGTCAATTTATTTTAGTTTACCACTCCTTTTAATAATTTTGGATTTGGAACACTGTCATGATTTTCATTCCAAAAATGAAATGCTACTGCTGACTTATCTTCTTCTTTCAATCTGATGTTTCTAAAGTGCTCTTTGACTCTGGTTTTTAGATTTCTTTTAGTTTGACCTATGTAGCATTTTTCACAATTCTTACAACTTATTTGGTATATTCCGGATCTGTTAACTGATGGGATTTCATCTTTTGTTTTTGAATTTAGCAATTTTAAAATTGAGTGTCTATTAGTAGGTGCCAAGGTGATATTTTGTTCCTTGAAGATCTTTTTAAATTTATTAAATGTTTTTGGGTGATAGGTGAATGAATTGAATATGCTGTAGCTTTGTTTTTCTTTTGTAAATGTGGTTGCTTCCTTAATGGTTTTCTTTAGTTTAACTTTTATAATTTTCTTCAACACCAAACTTTTGTTGTATCCATTTTCTTCTGCTATGTGTAGTATCGCTTTTTGTTCTTTGAAATATTCTTCTTTTTCCATGGGTATGTTGACTAGTCTGTGTGTAAGGCTGTCTATTATTGCATGTTTATGTGTAATTGGGTTGTGGCTATTATTTTTTATGTAATTTTCTGAATGTGTTGGTTTCCAGTAAATATCAAATTTTATTTTTGTGTCGTTCCTGATGATATTTAGATCCAAAAATGAGAGTTGTCCACAGATTTCCTTTTCTACTGTGAATTTTATAGTCCTTTCTTGCAGATTGAGTAATTTTAATGCATCATCTAAATGTTTATTCAGTACTATTGCAAAGATGTCAATATATCTATACCAAACTTTGAAGATCAATGGGAAGGACTTTTTAATTTTTGCTTCAAATGCACCCATAAATAAGTTAGCCAAAAAAGGTGAAAGTCCATTGATAACCCTGATTTCTGCTTGTAGTGTTTTCCCTTAAAGCTGCAGAAGTTTTGTTCAATGCGTATTTTTGTTAGAGAAATGTATTCTTCTGCTTCTATTGCTTCCATTTCTATTGTAGTTAGCCATTTTTTAATAGTCCTGTCATTTTTGTCCAAATTTATATCTTTGATTTTTTCTACTAAATCTTAAGAGTTTTTTTAAATTTGCACCTTCAAATTTTGGGAAACTATTGAATTTATTTAGTAACCGTTTGGCCAAATTATATGTGGGGGCATTTACACTACTAGTGTTGATTATTTTGCTCTCTTTTAGAGTTTTATTTGTGGTTTCAATGCAGTACTTTAAGGGTTAGTTTCTACTTTTTGGTAATTATTGTCTTCTAACAAATCTTCCATCCTCTTCGTGTAATCTTCTTTTTCCAAAATTACTAGTTTATTTCCCTTGTCTGCTTTAGTATAAATAACTGGTTTCTTTTTAAAGGGCTTTTATGATTTGGTTACTAAAATTAATGTTCTTTTCATCTTTAATCTGTTCTACTATTTTGGAATATTTGTTTTTTACTGTGTTTCTATTTTCTTCATTGGGTGTTTGTGTAGCAATTTGGATGTCAGCAATATAATCTTCAACTTGGTTGGAATAGTCTACATGTTTTTAAACCTAGATTCAGCATATTCAGTTCTGATTTTGTGAAAATTTGGTTTGATAGGTTAACAACATTGTTTGGATGATCTTTTAGGTTATGTTTGTCTTTTTGGTTTTTCTTTTCAAAAGTGCTTGCTTTCTGGCATAAATTTTTAAGTTTATTTTTTAAATTTGCTGTTTTCGATTTACACTAAAGTAGACATGGGTAATAAAATAGTAATTTTGGAAAAAGTAGAATACACAAAGGGAATGGAAGACCTGCTAGAGGATAGTAATTACCAAAAAGTAGACACCAACCCATTGAAATACTGTACTGAATCCACAAATAACTTTAAACCTTTACTGCATGAATTATTTTGCTACTTATGCTAATCTTGCTGTAATTTCTAAACCGGTTCTCATACCGCTTTCTGCAGTGCTTCAACACAATTTGAATAGCCATGATCATTAGTGATATTAATGGACTGGCCACCCATTCAAGACTAAACGTGAGTTCGAATCTTGGCAACTGCAGTCAAATGTGCCTGTGGTACAGGACGGGGAGGGCCCAAGTAAAATAATTGGTGTGATGGTGTGATGGCATGCTTGGATGTAAATGGGGTATAATTTGACAGCTTGACTGCAGTTGCTTGGACTTTGCCTTTTTATAGTTTAAAAAAAAGCATAACCACACACAACGTAATTGTAAAAATAATATATTTATAGTTTAAAAGTCTGGAAATTTTGTGTGCATAATTAACAAAGGCCAGTACAATATTATAACAAAAGAATCTCACTAAAACATTATTCAAGGTGAATACACCCTCATGTTGCCTCAAAGAACTACCATGCATTAAAGGGTTAAAAGAAAGCAAAATAACAAAAAAGAATTTCACAAAATTTTAAGTAGATAATCCAACATTACAAAGTATACATGGGCTACCAAAAATTCACAAAACCCCATGAAACCTATCACTAGTATTATTAATTTTTAGATGAGTCGTATTTATTACACATCTGCTTCACTTTCACTTACGAAAGTGAAGCAGATGTGTAATAAATACGACTCATCTAAAAATTAATAATTATTTCGCTTCACTGTGGTGTTCCAATACAGTTAAATCTCTATCACTAGTAGCTTAAATGTCCCCCCTCCCCATATATAATTTGGCCAAAATGTTACTAAATAAATTCAATAGCTTCCCAAAGTTTGAAAATGCAAATTTAAAAAGCTCTTTAGACCTGGTAGACAAAATCAAAGACAAATTTGGACAAAAATTACAGACTGGTTTCATTTGATGTAACATCCTTATTCCCATGCATACCAACAGAAAAATTAGACAATACTAAATAAATGGATAACTACAATTGAAATGGAAACAATGGAAGTAGAAGAATACATTTCATTAACAAAATTATGCACTGAACAAATTTTCTTCAGCTTTGATGGGAAATACTACAAGCAGAAATTAGGGCTATCAATGTGCAACCCACTTTAACCCTTTTTGGCAAATTTATTTAGGAGTGCATTTGAAACACAAATTAAAAAGTCCTTCACATGGATCTTCAAGGTTTGCTATAGATATGATTACATCTTTGCAATAGTTCCAAATAAATATTTAGATGCATTAAAATTACTCCATTTGCAAGAAAAGACTATCAAATTCATAATAGAAACGGAAATCAATGAACATTGTTTCTTGGACCTATCATCAGGAATGACAAAAAATTAAAATTTGGAAGTTCCAGAAAGCCTACACAGAAAATGATATACAAAATCATAGCTGTAACCCAATTATACATAAACATGCAATAATAAACAGTCTTACACACAGACTAGGGACCAAAAACTGAAAAAAAATTTATGATTTTCAAGTTAATGTTTCCTTTTACATTTTAATTCTAGATACTCCTGCTAAGTGAAGAGAAAAAATTGTTAAATCTACTGCAGGACCTGCATCATCCAATATGAAGTAGATACAAATAGAAAATTTTGAAGCTGCATTAACCATCATACCCAAGGAAAAAGTAGAATACTACAAGGAACAAAAAGCCATACTTCACACAGCAGAAGAAAATGGATACAACAGAAGTCTGGTGTTTAAGAAAATTAAAAAGGCTAAACTAAAGAAAACTATTAAGAGAGCAACCTCATTTATAAAAGAAACAGAAAACAGCATTTTCAGTGCATTCACATACCAGCCAAAAACATTTAATGAATTAAAAAAGATCTTTAAGAAACAAAACATCAACTTGACACCTATTAGATACTCAGTTTTATAATTGCTAAATTCAAAAACAAAAGATGAAATCCCACAAATTAACAGATTTGGAATATACCAAATAAGTTGTAAGAACTGTGAAAGTTGCTACATAGGTCAAACTAAAAGAAACCTAAGAACCAGAGTCAAACAGCACTATAGAAACATCAAAATGAAACAAGAAGATAAGTCAGCAGTAACATTTCATTTTTAGAATGAAAACCATGACATTGATCCAAATCCAAAATTAGTAAAAGGAGTGATATACCAAAATAAACTGACAACATGGGAGAACATATTCATATGGAAAAATAAGGACTGAATAATGAACTTTGAAATACTGCCAGTAGATAGTTTGACAAAGAAGTTCATAGTTCCACCACCAGAGGAGAGCAGACAGCAACAAACAATTGGAAAGTGGTTAATAATGGAGGCGATGGCTTCCGAAACTAGTCCCTCAAAAATATAAAATGTAAGTGACGAAGTGTTAAAAAACCAGCTAAAAATAGTTTTTTCAATTAATTTTGTCGTTACTGTTACCAAATTCCTCCAATCATGCATAATTACATAAAACTTTCCGCACAATATTTTCCAGAGGTAATTTGTCTTCTTCGGGATATCTACTGATGAAACCACAGATCAGCAGGACAATGTGTATGTAGTGCTATGAAAGCAGGTAGCAGATCATGTCTTCTTAGTGCACAAGTTACTTGACCGTGTAAATCATTCCACAATTACAAAATTTTTCAATGACTTGTTGGCTATCTTATGGTCAGAAGGGGCACAACATGACAATGTATTGTTATTTCTCAGTGATGCTGCTCCATATGTTTTAAAGCAGGAGCTGTATTAAAAGTCCTTTATTTTAAGTTCACTTGAGGTGTCTTGCTCATGGTTTACATCGTGTCACTGAAACAGTTAGGAGCCAATGTAAAGACAATGTGAAGTGTTTGCAAAGTCGTTGATTAGAGTTCAAAAATTTCATGAAGTCCTTCCAAATTTGTCTTTACCTCCTCTGTCAGTTTTAAGTTGATTAAAGGCTTTAAGTTTAACAAGCTTACGTAATATAAGAATTCTAACAATATATTTATCATTAAATTTTAATTTTTTATTTGCTTTTTTTGTGCCTAATTGCTTCCTTATTTCACCATTTGATTGTGCTTATAAATCCGGGCTCTATTTATTACTGTGTACATGTTTATCCTGAGATATTCTGATAGTTAAGTACTGCTAGTAACACCACCACCAGCACTTGCCTGTTACACAACTACTCTCTGCTATTACTTGTACTTTATCTAATGTCTCAAATTCTTCTGCAGTTGTTTTTACTAGGGTTGTAGGAGAAGCATATGCACTCTATTAGCGAAGTGGAACATCATACCTACTACTGTCTGTAACCAGCAGACATGTACAAGACATGTTTTGCATCAGTAATTTAATATCATGGATCAGCTTACTCTTATTTTCTTGGATTGGGCTCATCTAAACTTAAAAAAATCCAAACTCTACTACAAAATGTAATAATTGCTCATTTTCAAAACTTTCAATGCAAACCCTATTTACACTCCATTCAAATTAGTATCATTCTTTCTTAGGGTATTAAAGAGTTCTCAAAGAATTTCTTGCACTGAATTTTTTTTTCTATTATACTGCATAAAATGTTTACACATTTAGTGCCTGAAAGGAAGCAAGAGGGTACTGGTATAATTTAGGCAACATAGCATAAAGCAACAACAATTTCCCAAAAACACAATGACTTGTTTACCAACAGAAAATATCCTATAATACACTGAAGTAACAACACAATATTAAGTTACAAACTTTAAACTGTGTTGCATGACTTTTATTTTATATATCAATTTCTTAACCATTTTGGTTTAGGCCTACAGGGGACATGAGGATACTTCAGTCCACTGCAATAATATATTTATAACTAATGTTTAAATGTACATTTTACATATATATATATATATATATATATATGCTAATGGGAATTGTGGACAAAGGAAAATATTCACTAAACAAAAACATCCATACTGCCTTTAAATCCAGAAACAAGTATTTTATCACGTACAGTGAAGACCATAGTACATAACTTCTTTACTGCAATCATAGTATTGTAAAAACATACCAATAACTTTTATTCAAAAAGTAACATGATTGAAGTTCATGTTATGTACACTAAGTTTTCACTGCATTAAACAGTCTTTTCTCAGATAGCTATGCTCAGTAATTGGTACAGTAAATAATTTAATATTCCAACAATCCCTTGTTCCTCTATAATTCAGAAGATTTCACTTCAAAATTTAATTCCAACAAATTCTATGGACGTTACAAAAGATCCAAATGTCAGTGCTGAATATAACAATGTCCAGTTATATGCATGCATCTGTATCATATCCAGTACTGCATAAGAGCAAGCAAATAAAGGTAAATTATTTACAGATGCGAATAAAGATAAGCTAATTTCAATGCATTGAAATACAGTATTATAAAATTACGTATTTGTCACAAATTGGATACTTAAGAATAAACATCACTTTTAACATTATCTTTCACTCTATATTAACATTTGGTATTTGTAGGTACTACCAATAACGTCACAAAACAAAGGAAATAATGAATTAAAGAAGCTAAAAAGAAAATGGGAATGCTCTTTCATTCATGTTCTTGATATCAGTCCTATATGAGGTGAAATTTTTGTGGGATATGCACTCATTCAACTGCATTGGAAATTGGAATTCTAATAATGCAAATTTTGGGGTGCTATTCAGTATTATGTACACAACATTCAACTGCAAAAGGGGATGAGAACAAAATTGCTATTCAATTTATTAGTAAGCGTTCACCTAATTTAAATCTTGGCATGTAAACATAGAGTATTCATACATGTGAAATAAACACAGAAACATGAGTTTTCTCTGTAAAATAGTTAACTTCACTTCAGATATATGTATTTTATCATAGAAGCACAATGTACTTTAATTTGCAATATCTGTAATGGATAATTCTAAAATTACATTTTTCTATTGCACAACAAGGTGATTCAGATACGTCCAGGTATTCATTAACTACCATTTTATCTGGTATTGCTTTGATGGCTCTTTTTATTCAACATGGCACTGATAATATGTTTTCAAAAGTGTAAAAATTATCTGATCACCTAATAACAAAGAGTATGAAAAATTATGATTCATTTCAGTTTTATTTTTTTTTCAGCACCACATTAAGCAAGAAATAACAGATTTGTTTTAAAAATATAACAAAGATATTAACTAACCTTCACAGTGAATCAAATGTAATTACTACTAAAAATTAAACATGAATAAACATGGATTTTGAATAGCAACCCTGTTTAATTTATATCCAAATGAGTAGTAGCATTTCACATGTTCTTTGCACACTGATTTTGATTACCCTATCTCTGCTTGCAGTCATTTGGCTGCAATATACTTTCATGTTGAAATAGCCCATGTAGTAATTACTTTACAGAAATAACCAATTGAAACACTGCGTGAATACCGAGGAAGTATTGTTAGCTTTGTGACATCTGTCTGCTCTGCAGTAGCCTCTCCACTGCTGCATTAATATCTCCGAATGTTGCAATCAAAGCTGAAAGGAAAACATACAATCACTGTATAAAATTGTTAATAGTAAATGCACATTACGCGTATCAATATAAATTAAGAATACAAAGGCAATTGTTTTCATTGCTTGCATAGATGTATATAGACTCAAAGTACACACAAATAAGTAAAACTAATATATTTTTCAACACCTAAACTGAATCCACATCTGTGTAGTTCTCCTTTTTGCAAAAGAGAATCTGTATGAAAATTTCTCTAAAATTTTTCTGAAAACTAGTTATTTCTCTGACTTTTCAACAAATTTGAAATTATTTTCCTGAAATATGAACTATGATAAATCTAATTTGAAAGGGTGCATTGGAATTAACCCTTTCACTGATATGGACATGTATAGACGTCCTGCGCATGCATGCATTTAATGCTCATTTAATGCCAATTATTTTAATATTCCTATTTTACAATAAAATTAAATTAGTTCTATATGGGATGTAAACATACCCTTAAAGGTTTCTTTTTGAATTGTACACCTCCAAACCAGACATTTTCGAAACAGTTGCGACTTTTTTGGTCGTGGGTGGTATGCTTTTAGGAAAGTGTTTTCTCTGACGTATGAGGGGTGATGTGGTGAATTTCTTACCCCTTACCCCTGAGTATAATACTCAATTAGGTTACGAGCTATTTATATGCGCAAGTACAGGTAGATGAATGTCTTACATGAATTTACAGCTCTGAAAATTACTAAACAATTGTGCATGGTTACATCCAGTGGTATAAAATACTTTTTTTACCATTTAACTGTTTTGTGTAAAGAGGGATAGCTAGTAATAGCTGATCCACATCACCCATATTTGACCCGCCACTTCCCCCAAACAATGGAGTAGCTAACATGACATCTGTAGACCAGTACACGTCACTGCTAACTATATCCTAAACATCTCCTTCATAATCGCACAACAAATATTCCAGATTTTCTACAGTAAAAAACGAAGCCTGTATACATCATACGCAAGGTAATTTATTTGCTACATTACGGGGATAAGCCATGGTTAACATTGAAATTTAACAATTTCAAATGTGTCATTCATTTAGCTCTTGATAGCTATAAGAAATCACTCTGAACACAGAGTATAAATAACTAAAATACTGAGCGAAAACAGCTGCATAAGGCTACCAGAAACCTTGGTTGAGAAACACTGTAATAACAGATGCTGACAGAAAGTTTTCTTTTCAGTATAACGCAACATATACTCGTATAACTATCGCTTGGTATAGCATAAATAAACTAAACTTGAATCGGAGAAGTCACTTGCTTAGCTAAACATACATACATTGGTTCGTATGCACACAAAACAAAATGATTCAAATATTAGGCGCATTCAGCGCAAAGAATGGCTTTTGCTACAGTGGAAAAAAGTAGTGAAATTTCGACGATTTATTAATGTAGTCTCTACTTTATTGTTACTGTAGATGTATACTGCCTTTAATGGGTTTTAAACCAGTCTTTGTTTTGTTTAAATAACTTAATAAATACGTAAGATACGGAATTGTATTTATGATGCATTTTTACAGCATTTAACAATTTAAATGTCTTGTTCTGTTTATTGGGTATCCGTTTCCGGCCCCTGAAGGGTTTAAATGGTCATCGGCGAAGCGGCTAATACTGTGAAGTAATATAATATTAAAATTATACTATGAGTCGATTGAGACACTCTGTACTTCACATAATACAAATTTTTGCTTCAAATCTTTTGGAAATATGTATGGAACATGTGCTCAGGGAAGAAGATAAGATGAAGGATGATAAAATGATAGAAAATTTGTGGTATGTGAAGCACAGAGTATCTCAGTTGATTCTAGTATAATTTTAATTATGATAAATCTGTTAATGTATCTTTTTATTTTAAAATTAAATGCATGGGAAATTAATAAATTCATATAAAGTTACAAAATGTTTGTGCTACCACACAGAACTTGTAAATTCAGGCATAAAATATGAGGTGAATACAGTTTTAATTTTGTATGAATTTTTACTGAGACAGTAGGTGAAAGTTTTAATCTGAAAGCATTCACTGCATTGGAATATGCTTTTGAACTATAGAAACACTATTTATAATGTCACATTCCGAACTGCTTCTAGTGGCATCCATTTTGCTGTTTATGGTTACTTATCTTCCGGTGATACTTTTTGTTTCGTGACATGGTTTTTATGCTTCTTTCACACTATTTACTCCACGCCAGAAACATTGTCCTTCAACTGGCATTTCAACTGATCAAAACAACTGTGTTGCCAGTTCCCACCAGTCTTCTACAACCAGTACTATATATCCTCAGTTGCTTCTAAACTCAACTTATAGCTGGCAAATACTGTTAGCTATGAGCATTCACACTGAATGAACAAGCTTTCTACTTCGGAATTCTTAATGCTAGGATGAGTAAGATGCCCATACATCCTATGAGAGAGAGAGAGAGAGAGAGAGAGAAATGTGGTTCTACAGCAATAACATGGTCCTGCAAAAATAACTTGTTTTCGCTGGTTTGTGATCTGAAAGGCGTTTTTAACTAATTTTGGTGTGTTAAATTTAATGTTGCTGTCCATTTTTCTCTATCATGTAAGGTTTTCTCACAAATCATGAAATAATTTGAAAATAGTGCTTTTGATGTAATAATCATGCGTTACAAAATGAATACAAAAAGCAACATTTCTAGTAATACCTACCTATAGATCCGCAAAAGAAGGCATGAAGTTACTTTTTCTTGGCTGGAAGGTTGGTTGCGCTCATTTACATTTATGTCGTGATAAAGGAGCTTCCCTTTTAATGCACCAACAGTGGTCCGCTAACTTTACAATGGTCCACCGACCCTGATATTTCCTTTCCATCTTCTGGATTTCTTGATGAAATTATTAATGTTCATCTCTGAGGGATCCCAAATTATCAGGAAAATAGTTTAGATGAGAGTACAACTCATATTTTGTCCAGTAACTCATAGCTTTTGTACCACATTTCTCATAATTTTTTTGTATTTCTTTCACATTTCAAGAATGTACTGAATACCTCTTTGAAAGCAGACCACGGTTGTGGTTTTTATCATTCATGGTGTTTAAAAATTTACTATCTTTATTGAGGACATTTGAATATATCCGCTTTTATGTTAGCCTCAGACATCACAGGAAATTTACTGCTCAGGTAAATAACTCAGGTATTTGAAACACAAACCCTTCTTGTCCAGTACTTTCATGAACTGTTTCATAATAGGATAGGTGGAGTCAGACTGCTTTATTATACTTCATTCCAGTGTTCAACTCTGTTTCTACTGTTCCATTTTTATAAAAAGCATGTGGCTTTTTCATATATCATTCTTGCTGCCCTAGTAAGATACTGGATACCTTTAGGTCTCCTCAAAATAGCCATTGATATTCCTCGTAATTAATTCTAAAATGGTTTCAAGATTTTAATATGATTCTTTTAGAAACACAGAAAGTGCAACTACTATTGAGGAAAATTAGCTACTATTGTGCAATGAATGAAATGGGTGAAATGATGCTCATAAGATTACGGGGTACATAGAGCTTAGAGTTACCTAACATTCGTCTATCAGGATAAGTGAAAACCCTGGTAAAAATGATAATAAACACAGATCGTTACAATTGTATGTTTGTCTTCTCAGTTGTTTAATTAAACCTGGTACAACAAACAATAAACAAGTTGGCTTTCCATCTTAAAGAACTTTGTAAATTCTTTGTCTCTATTCCTATACCAAGAAAATATGGTGTATGCAGCCAGCATATTCTTCTCTTTCAACTTTGATCCAAGTAATTTGCTCTTGTCTTTGTTAACAGCTAAGTCTCTTTCTAAGTCATTCAAATCTTGACTAAAATTTTGCAGTGTACTAAGAAATACTAATCTGTATTGGAATTTTCTGTCGACTCAGAGAATTTACTCCTTGTATTCTCTAGTTGAGCCAGTGGAATAGAAATAGAGGCATCCAATCTGTGTGGCATAGGTCTTATAGCTGCAGCAAGGCCACCTGGATATTTCGTTTTTATTTCATTTGCCTTATTGTATCCTGATACTTTACACATGCAGAAGTAGCAATCATCATATTGATTTTTTTCTTCATGCCACATCATACGAACACCCAACTCCATTGATTTCTGTTTTGTACCACTCTCTAAATCCTTTACTACATGTTTTGTAAACAGTATATGGAGCCCATGTTAGAGTTTGATCTCCTAGCTCAACCTTAAAATATGCAAAATGCATTTTCTTCAAAAACTGTGAAGTAACAGAAGTTATTTGAATTTTTAATACATTTTCTCCTCCATTGTGAACAGTATTCACTACACATCTAATAATACAAAATAACAACGTATCGTTTAGAGAAAATGCATTACTGATCACTGCTAGTTACAGAAAGCAGGTTAAGTTTAGAGATTATGACATATAAGCCCCTAAAGGTTGAGTGTACATGGCTGTTTATTGTGCAACAGTTGACGGTTTTATTGTCTTGCATCAATCATCAGCTCATCACTTAGAAAGATAAAGGAAGAGGGCAGGGAGGCATACAAGGGTTAATTAACTTTAAAGAGAGTCGATTAAAGACACTAACACTTAGTTACACTTACTACACTTAAAAGTAAGTGTTGTCTAGTGTCTTTAATCGACTCTCTTTAAAGTTAATTTATCATAACAACACTGTTTTCAACACTTCCAAGAAAGGAAATACAAGGGTTAGTTTGTTTGTTTGTTTGTAGGACATATATATGGGTGTGTGACCTGAAGCTGCAAAATCTGTTGTGTTATTCATCTTTTGCTGCAAAAATAGATGCATATAATCACCATTATATACAGTGTCCAATATATCAAAATATCAAATTTCATAAAAATAGCATGTGTTATGGGAAAACTGATATCTGCAAAATCTGTGTGTTTGCTTTCATATAAATAAGTTTGCTTCCATTAAGAAGCCTACCAGTGAAGTGTAGTGTCGCAGAACAGTATAATTTGTCTAGCATTTGTGCTGAATGCCTTGTTTTTACAAAAAGAGTCCCCCCCCCCCTTTTATTTTAATTATAATGTTGCTTTTACTTTTGGTAAAATAAGGTAAAATGTGCATTACATTTGATTGAAACTGAACATTTCTTCAGTGAAACAACATCCCTTTGATGATGTGGGGGATCTACCCTAAAACTGTTCAAAGTATTCATAATCATCAGTTTGGCTGAAGGTCATGAGGGATCTTTTTATTTATTTATTTATTTATTTACTTTTATTGTGAAAAGACAGCCTTCATTTAACCCTTTTGCTGCCACTAAAGTGTGACAAATGGGAGTATTAATCACCATTGAAGATCACAATGTGTCATGTTCCATTAAACAATCACAATCCAGTGCAGTAGACTAGGTTTTGTTATATTGTGATTATTACTCCTTCCTCTCACTCTCTCATTCTCTCTCTCTTTTACTTTTTTCATATTTAAAACCCTAAATTTCAAAATATTGTGACTTTGTGGGTTTGTAGAATTAAAAAGTCCAATTTGCTGAAATTCTAAATGTTCTTTATTTCCGTAGAGACACACTGTTCAATTCTCACGTAATAACATTACATCACCAATACAACACAATCTTCCAAGGTCGATCACAATAACAAACAGTGACAGCAGATTACATCTCTAGCTCTCATTACAACAACACTCTTGTTACACAACTGTCTTTTCAACATACTCAGCTGTTCTCTGCTTACTCTGTTTACTACTCACTGTTTTACAACAACTAATCCCTGTTTCATATGCCTTGCCCTGCTGACATGTATCATTCCGCATGCATCTACCTTCCCCCTCATCATAATTGGCTAATGCTTTCGTGCCATAGGCCATAGGCCGTGCCTTCCCGTCACATTTAAACCTGCAGTAAACATCATAATTGCCAGGAAGATAGCTAAACTCATGCAAATAAGGATATGAAGGCATGCAAAAATACAAGTTTATAGTGAAACTGAACTCACGCGTTATGGAGAATCTGATAATGTAGTAATCCCCTCCATCTCGGATTCGGATTCTGATTCTGAAGTAACAGTTTCGCTGTCGGAACTCTCCGTAGGGTTTGTAATTATGTTCTCTATTACATTGTCGACGACATTTTCTTTTCTTCTTTGAGCACATGATGAATAGCCTTTTTCCATGTTTCGTCGCTGATCTCCGAAAATGCTGTGGCAAGCAATGGCGTGATATTGTGCAACTTAAATGTTCTATTGTTTCTCGCTATGAATCCTTTAATTTGGCTCCAAATAAGCTCAATTGGATTTAAAATCCAGTGATATGGTGAGAGCCTGAGTGTCTCATGACCTTGCCAATTTATCACAATCGCTGGCATACTTTACTACAAGTTCCAGTAGTTCTGCCTTAATAATAGATTCATTTACAACTTCATTTTTTGCATGCAGCCACTCAATAATATCTTGTTTCTTCCAGGATATATTTGGTTTCTTTTCGACACGAACGCTGTGGTAAGGAGCATTGTCCATCGCAATTATGCTGCTTGGTTCCAGTTTTGCTAACACACTCGCAAACCACTGCTGAAACACATCTCCATTCATATCCTCATGGTAATCACCGGTTTTCTTTGACTCAAACAGCAGTAGACCATCTTCCACAAAACCACTATCACTTCCTATATGAGTGACAATCAGTCTTCGGCCTTTTCCACTGGGATTTTTTAAACCAGAACACATACTTTGCAAAAATGCTTGTCTTTCAGTCTTAATAGTTGTGTCACGCCATACTTTACTTGTCGTAAGCCCTTCATTCACCCAAGTCTTGTCAAGGTAGTATATTTTGCGATTTGTATCCCGGTACTGTCTGACTGTCCTTAAATAACGTCTTCGCCACACAGCAATATCGCCTCTGTCTCTCAGCACATTTTTCTTGCCCCTTTTTTCATTCACAAATCTAGTCTATACAGACTAGATCTGCTGAAATTTGGTAAATCTGCATCCTCATTTACAGCAGACAAAATTTTATTCATGTTAGGGAGTTCGTTTCTAAAGAAAAAAACTATGCACATGACGACGTACAGCAGTTTTAACGAACTCATCGCATTCTCCGAGCACACGCTTTTCTTTATTTCTGCGTTTGCCTGGAGTGGTAAGTTTTCCTGTTTTCTCAACTTCACGTCGCGATATTCCTATGGACCTAACACTCACACCTGTAAGTTCAGAGCACAACTGTTCGACTTCTCTCACTGACAAAGACAGATTCTTCTCTGTCAGTGCATTAAACACATGCAACACAATTCTTTTTTCACCGCTTTGTAATGGTTTACCCTTGCGGTGCTTTAGCGAAAAACTGGCGGTAGACTCTGCCATTATATATATAATAAGTACATGCGCAATAAACGATGGATAAAATAATGTATCTCTCGTACAGCACACCTTCGAATGACAATACATGACTAATCCAGTTCAGAACAAGGTCAGTGATAAAAGTCATATAAACAAATATGTCATCACTACCGCTAAAGCATGTGCTATTGTGTCATCTGAAAGGCAGGCCTAGATGCAAAGGAACCTCCTCTTTACTTCGTTCAAGAATTAACATGCATTTCACATAAATTAACTCTGTTGCATAATATATTTAATTGAAACAGTTATGAAAGTAAATATTTGACAATTCTCTTTCAACATATAAAGATATATCACCATGTTAAATAACGAACTAATTTTTACCGCAAAACAGTCTGTACCACAACAGCAGCCAATGAGAGGAGATGAGGTCTCGTGACCGTTAAGAGATTACGGGGCAAGCTTACGTGAAACAAGGTATAGCTTTGCGAGCCGTCACGTCCTTAAATACCTAATTCGTAGCTCTAGATTGTTCTACAATAAGCCAGAACCTGAACAATCTCTATCAGTCCAGAAATTTCCGGAAGAATAAAGAAACCAAATATTCCATCACATTCTAGAAGCATAACTTAATCTATGCCAGCTAGTCCTTTACCTCAGTTATCTCTGCTTGCCGGCGCTTGTTTACAATAGCCGCGCTATCACTAACTGCTTAGCAAGGCTCATTATTACCATGAAACTTTATCCGCCGACTATTTTCTTATTTGTGCCGAAACTTTTATGCCTGTTGCCGTGACACATGCAACTGATTATGAATACTTTGAACATGTTTAGGGTAGATAAAAGTGATATCTCCCCCATGGTGAAATGAAACTTCTCTATGTGACAAATGGGAGTATTAATCAACCATTGAAGATCACAATGTGTCATGTTCCATTAAACAATCACAATCCAGTGCAGTAGACTAGGTTTAGTTATACTGTGATTATTACTCCTTCCTTCCCTCACTCTCTTTCTCTCTCTTTTTCTTTTTTCATATTTAAAACCCAAAATTTCAAAATATACTCAGTGCTTTATCTCAAGTAGTTCTGAGTTCATGCTCAAATTGCTGGGTTATAAAGGTCAAAATTATATCTAATAAAATAAAGTACCCTTAATTACGTAGAAAATGAAGCTAGTTACAGTGAAGCAATAAGTATTATACTAATATAACTACTTACAACAAAAAACTTCACTTATTTTAAGAAAAATGAAACTAATCAGAAAAATCAACATCATTTTGTTTTTTATTATAAAAAACTTCAATTATCTTAAGAAAAATGAAACTAATAAGAAAAATCAACATCATTTTTCTTAAGATAAGTGAAATTTTTTGTTACAAGTAGTTATAATTGTATAAAGTACCCTTACCTTGGAGGTTGGCATCCCTATTAACAAATCCCATCTGTGTGAGCTGCTCAAGTTGAGCACGGTATCTTTCTTCTGGAGGCTGGTTAGTTGCTCCTTGAGCAGACATGCTTGAAATCTGGAAATGCAAAACAAGTATATTTTACTTCTTTTTCAGATCCTTATTGGAAAGACAGAATGAAGTGGTTTCTTAAAAGAAATTGCAAAAACATATGTTTCAAGGGTGATTCGGTCACATTACTTCTAATCAGTACCACAAAAAATCTCAACTACATGCATTAGTAAATTTATAAGATGCCAGAAATGTGCTGCAAACAAAGACAAGTAATTCCAGCACCTCCTTTAGTGACATGGGTGAGTTATATCACTTTTAAAGTGCATTCAAATTTATTTGGCAGGTACTCTAATTTTTTAAACTACAGGCACTTATTATTGACGGGTGGAAAGTAATAGGCTATTAGCCAAGCAGGATCCCACCTCAGCTACAGAGACATGTTATGGAAGACCTTATACTGTAACCAAGATTTTGCTTAATTTTATTAAGAAATAATTAATTATATGTTATAAATAATATTGAATATACACACCATTCTTGCCATAAACTGAGAAAATACATCTTGCTGGGGACTGCTGCTCTGTGTTCCGGTTCCTGGTGTGGTAGAGGATGTTGTAGTTGTTGTGGTGGTGGTGGTCGCTGCTGTGGTTGAACTTGTTGTTTCAGCAGCTGGGCTTGTTGGTGCCTCTCCTGCAGGACTAGGTGTGCCTGGGGCAGCAGTAGCAGGGGATGCTGCAGGTGTTGTACCTGTACCTGTTCCACCACCAGTACCGCCACCAAAAGGTGGTAAAGGTCCTAATCCCATGCTACAGTAGACAAAGTATGTATTTAAACTACATCAAATGACATTACTTATTAACATGCATAGTACAAGGACTAGGATTTCCTTTTCTCTCTCTCTCTGTTAAATGTGAATATGTTAAACCCTACAACTTCAAAATATGCCTAATGCTCTATCAAACTAGTTCTGAATTCATGCTTAAATGAAGGCACACTGTTCACCTTAACAGTTAACACTCAACAATTAACAAAATATTACACTATATCACTTTTATTAGCTTCTGCCCTTACATATTAACAAAATATCCCATCCAACACGTTAAATATCTTCATTTTAACTGTGAACGTTTAAACATTTCATCTGCACCGATTGCCTTACTGGGTCAAATAAATCTCTCAACAGAAAGCAAAATGGACTACAATAATAAGAATTTGACTACTGGTATTTATGTTCATGTATAAAAGAAAAGAATGTGAATAGGGCTCCATCTGGTTAACTGTCGCTGGAGTAAAAATATTTTAAATGAGTTTAAAATTGACAACAGATTTGGCTTCAATAACTTCTTTAAAATATGTTAAAGTGACTTCAACATTATTCTGGGCAAGGTAGAAAAGGACACACATTTAAGAATAGCTGCTGAACCTGAACGAGTTTTATTTGATATAATCTACAATTCCGCGCGAAAAAGAAAAATAAGAATATGAGCAGAAAACAATATAAGCAACAGAACTGCCTAAGTATGAGCAGCATGCAGGAATCCAAGAACTATCTTGGTTAGTCTGTAAAACTTCCAAAGTTTTCCTGATCACATAGCAAGGGTGAAATAACTGAAAACACCCCATCTCTAAGGATGTTGAATGCAATGCTTTTGATTAACATGTTAAGTCAATTAAAATAACAAAATATAATAATTTCCGTTGCATAAGGACTATGATACAATGAAGCACAAAATTAATACAATTTTGAGTCAAACTAATACTCAATGCTCCATTTATTGCTAGTATTTACCTAGAACGCGTTTCGTTAGGATCTTCCTAACATCATCAGCTGTTGTCGACAGAGAATGGCTGGCCAAACTGTACCTGTATTTCTTCAGATTTTCTTGCAACTGTTTTCCCAGAACTTGTAATATATTCAACAAACAATATGCTATATATGTTTGATGTAATTTAATACTGATTATCAAATACATTCAGAATGAAGACCATAGAATTAGCACTGAAAGACTCTTACCATCATCACACAATAGTAAAACATAGCATTTTTAGTAAAACACTACTACTGTGTCAAGAAAGTACCAGCAATTGATCATATGCTAAGTTGATAACCATCTTTCTTCTATACCCAGAGTTTGATTGCCATCTGTCATCTAGTTTGTTTACAGGACGCCATTTCATTAGTGCATCTCAAAGTGTGTTGCAATTTTACAATGAATTCTCCTTTATGTCTTCTATCAACTGAAAATGGGTGCTTGAAAGTGGCATATGATTGTATTGTATTTATTTCATCCTTTGGAACATAATACATATGTTATAGGACACGTCAGTTCAAGATACAAAGATAAATATAAAAAGTTACACAAGACTAACAACTGTAGATACAGGATCCAACAAAAGTCTAAACTAGAAAAAGCAAATAAATATAAACTATATAAAGACCATAGAGAAATGCTATATAAAAGTAATTGTTCACAAATGTGGAGTTTACTCTACTTCATGATTTAATTCAATTCAATTTATTTTGTCCTTTTGATTGATATCAAACACGTTATAGTATAAAAATTACATGAATGGCCACTGTCATTATTTACTATCACTTAAAACTAATTAACATTTAAAAACTCATTTACAGAATACAATGAATGTTGCAGTAAAAAGAGTTTTACTCCCTTTTTAAAATGTATAAGGCTCTTCATTTGTTTAATATTTTCTGGTAGCCTGTTGCATAATCTTATACCTTTATTGATAGCACTAGACCTGAAGATTTCCGTTCTACAACTCTGAATGTGAAAGTCATCTTTCTGACGTGTATTGTATTTGTGAATATGAGCATTTTTGTAATTTTGTATTTGAGTTTATTTTGTTTTACATGGATCACTAATTCATGCTAGAGGTAATATTTGATGTTTTTTGAATAATGGCCTGCAAGATGTTCTGTTATCCACTCCACTTAGTATCCTTATCACTCTTTTTTGAAGTTTAAAGACTCTATCTGCCTTTTCCCCTCAGAACACTATCCCATATTGTAACTGACTGTGAAAGTAACCATAATATATATTTCTCAATGATGCTAAATTTATTAAGCTTTCATGCTGGTTGTGAGTTTTTGGCCAGAAAGTCCTTCAAATGATAGCCTTGTGAGATGGAGTGTTATCATGGTGTAAAATCCATGATTTGTCTTTCCACAAATCTGGCCCTTTTCGCCATATTTGTTCTCCCAAATGCCGTATTGTACTCAGATAATAGTCTTTTTTATTTACAGTCTGACCTTCTGGTAGGAATTCTGAGTGCATGACACCACAATAATTGAAAAAAAAATTGTCAACATGACTTTCAGTTTTGATTGAGTTTGACTTGCCCTTTTGGGTTTCAGTTCAGTTGGAAGGCGCCACTTGGAAGATTGTTGACTGGTTTGCATGTCAAACTCGCACACACATCTCATCACAGTTATAATGCATTTCATGAATGTGGGGTCAGAGTTGGCTTGTTCTAGCATGTCTTCAGTGATCCTTATATAATTGAGTTTTTACAGAAAGTTCAAGTCTTTTGGAACTAATCAACAACATGTGTTATGTTCAACAATCGATTAAAATGGTATGAAATTATTCATGAGTCACAGAAAGTTAGCGGTAATCTCTCTCAGACCTAAATGGTGATTTTCAGACACCATTTCCTTCACTTCAGTTCAGTTGAAACTGTTGATGGCCAACCAGAGTGAGGCAAATTTTCCATCACATCTTGACCACTTCTGAATTCACTGTACCACTTATATGCACATGTTTTCGATATATTTGATTCACCATAAGCCCTCTGTAACATTTTCAGCGATTCAGGACACGAAATCTCATTTGCAATGCAAAATTTGAGACAGATTCCTTGTTCAATATTTTTATTCACTGCAAAGTCGCAACACACCTTTGAGATGTACTAACAAAATGGCATCCTGTAAACAAACTATATAAATTATAGACGATAAAACTCTGCATGGGAATAGAGGAAAGGTGTATCAACTTAGCGACAATAATTTCAACCGTCTTATACAAGATTTGTATTTGATCAATTCCCGGTACTTTCTTGATAGAATGTATACTTGCATGGCTGTAGCACCTTTAGAGTGAATGAAATCAATTTTGAAAGAAATGCGCTCAGAACATTCTCATAGATCTTCAATTGTTAAGCATTTGTACCTTGATATCCCCTACAATGAAATAATAATGTTCAATTAGCCAAATGAGCTATGAATCCAGTATCAGATGCTCATAGCTTTGAAAAATACAATTTCATCCATTAAATGTCATCCAATTTTAAAAGTAGTTTCATTAAAAAGTGAAATTAAAATTAAATGGTGGGAAAGAAATCAGAAGTTATTTCAGCAATAATGTAATATATGGTTGCTGATAAAGAATGCGAGAGAGACTGGATATATGTTTGATAATAAGGAATGGTACTTTACCTGTTAACTAAACCTGGTGCTACATTACGCAATTGTTCAACACCTTGCTGAATCTGCATTAGAGCTCCAAGAGCCTGAGGATTGCTCATCAAGGTATGCACTTCTGGATTTTGTAGCTGTTGCAAGAAATTTGGTAACATCAACCTTATTTGTTCCTGGAAACAAAGGAAAAATAGCATGTTTTAATATAACACATGCACAGACATTAGAAACCATTATGTTTGAATTAGATATCGTTTCTAAGATGGAATATGTTACCTAAAAAACATTACTAAAATATAAAATGTTTCAAGGCTTGTTCAGCTTGTCAGCATTTCTCAATATGCAGAATTTTTTTGGTGACCCTGAAAGGGGTTGGCTTAGTTCTGAGTGGTACTACTATTATGTATTTCCAGAAGTTACTGTATGGTACCATATCAAAATTCAGTATGTTATTTTGGTTGTTTAATATGTTGATTTTGTCCCAAATGTCTAATTTTATAGCACATTCTGAAAGTTCTGCTGACATATTTTGTTCTACTTCATGACTGACCAAAAATGGTGAGCAATAGTGGATTTGCTGTCTATTTGTGTTTAATTGCTCTTAGATGTTCAGTCTTAGTGACTTCTCTTGGTTTCTCCCAGAGATTGTTGCAGTCTGTAGTTTATTTTCTAGATGTTGAATTTCTTATTTTCTGGAATATCTTGGTGCATGTTTTAAATGTTAGAAATTACAACTTAGAAACAATATAGTATATGATCTTGACAGCTTAAAGCAATAATAATAGGTCAATAACTTTGGTTCAAAGCCACTACCATTATAAGGTCTTCGGATGAAGAAAAAGTAAATGTTACTAAAACTATATCGAGATCTAACTGTACTGGAACACCACAGTGAAGTGAAATAATTATTAATTATTAGATGAGTCATTAAAAACCTACTTAACAGTAATAATACTGATAAGATAAAACCAGAGGAAAAGTCAGGCATTTACAAGATTAAGTGTAAAGACTGTGAAAGAATTTACATAGGGAGGACTAAAAGAAACATAGGCACTAGAAAGAAAGAACACTTCAAGCACTTAAGATACAAAAATATTGATAAGTCCGCAATAACAGCTCATTTCTGGTCTGAAAATCATGAAATTGAAGATAGCACCGAATTACTATAATAAGTACAAAAACATAGTGAACTCGTCATATGGGAGAGAATATACATAGAAAAACATAAAAACCAACTAATGAACTTTGAAATTCTGCCAGAAGAGAATCCCACATTTAAGTTCATCACTAAATCAACAGATGGCAGCAGCAACTCCAGAATTACCCACACCACTGGATTAAGCTTTAGTCGCATAAGAGCCGAAGGTGCAAACGATGATCTGCGAAACATGTCCTCAAAATAGGTACATAAGTGAAGCCGATGTGTAATAAATATGACTCATCTAATAATTAATAATTACTAAAACTAGTTTTTGATTACTAAATAAGAAAAAACTGTGAGCGTATAGCTCAACCCATGACCCATGACTCTTCTTAACTTTTACGTTTAGTGTCTTTTTTATTTAAAACTGGAGGTTTTAAAAGAATTTTGAGAATTAATACCTCTATCTGCTTCTTTACAGTGTGTTACCAATCAGAAAGAAGTGAAAAGCAACAATCTGTACACCTATTGCAAATAAACAGAAAATTAGAACAGAAAATTATTTTTGATCAACAACTGAAGTCAATTGATTACGTAGAAAATGATGCTAGCTACAGTGAAGCAATTATTTGTGTAGTAATTGAAGTCAAATTCCAAAAATGGACATTCTTGAAATAGATTATTTTTATACCTCCTGTTAACATCAACATACTATTTCTGCAGTACCTATACTACAAAACTTGGCCTGCAGGGGGTTGCAAGCGCTGCCCTTGTGTGTTTATCCAGGTTTTGATGTATACCATTCAAAAAGAAACCTTTAAGGGTAAGAATTATAGAATTAATTTAAATTTATGGTAAAATAGGAAGATTAAAGTAACTGGTGTTAAATAAGCATTAAATACATGTATGTGTAGGACGTCTATACACGTCCATATCGGTTTGGGGCACTTTAACTTGGACGTCATATGACGTCCATATTGGTGAAAGGGTTAAGAAACCCATCCTGTTCTTGCTCATCATTATGAAATCTAAATCATTAATTATTTGGTGAAAATAATGCAAAAATGCTTACCTGAAGAGCAGGATTATCTGCAAAGAGAGGATTGCTATTTACAATCTGTGCTGCCATATTAGGATCAGCTGCAAAAGCTTGCAGCATTGACTGTGTATATGGAGCAGCTAACATGTTTTGCATCAGCTGTGGATTTTCAATCATTTGCTGCATCAGGCTCTGCATTCCAGGGGAATTTAGAAGGCCAGTTGCTGTTGTACTTGGAGATCGTCTATTTCCTCCACCTCCACCACCACCACCACCGCCTTCTGATGCTGCTGACCATGGATTTGGTAGAGGATCACGGTTCTCCTGACCTTGCTGAGGATTTGTCCCATCTGTAAATATAATACAGTCAAATAAACCATACAAATAGAAATAGCAATATAGGATCTTGTATTTATTTAATTTCTTGAAAAATCTCTTGGTATTCTCACTTTATGCTAAATTAACTGCTACATAGATCACAACTATTTGTACTTAGTATAAGGCATAATAAAAAGTAACAGGCATTTTATTTTTAATTTTGAGGTCTTAAAAAGCCAATTTTAAAAAATTTTCATCTTGGTACACATATTTCCGACATTTATTAACATTTGCAGTTGTTGACATGTTTAGTTCATTGTTGATGGCTGACAAGATTATATATATTTCAATATCGTTGATGACTTTTTTTACAAAAATGATGGATGGATTTAAAAAGCTGTATTAAATCTTATTTGAAAAATATAATAAAGTGCAGTTCCACATTCAAAAACTTGAATGTGGGTGTTAGATGTGTTACACAGAGTAAGACAAGTGTTTGTGAGTGGTACAAACATTTCGAAGAGGTTCAGGAAGACGAAGACGAATGGCTGCCCTAGCACACCAGTAACTAACATCACTGAAAAAGTAATGAAAATGAATTTCAAAAAATGCCGAATCACTATCACAGAGATGCTGATGATGCAGAAAAATCATTTGTCTCATGCCAAGCAATTTTTTGAAATGTTTTGGGCAAAAAATGTGTGGTAGCAAACTATGTTCCAAAATTAACAGATTTCAACAAAATGTCATGCAGACATCGCTCAGAAATTGCAGAATAAAATCAATGATGATCCATAACTTCTTTAACAGCTGTTAAAACATGGATATATGGGTATAACATCAAAACCAAGGACCAATCATCCCAAAAAAGCTGCCTGAGGAGCCAGAACCACAAAATTTTTGACAAGTTCATTGAAATGTGAAAATTCTTCTCTTATAATGGATCATGAGCTCCTGACATATGATTGTTAAGTTAATAGGGAATACTAATTGGAAGTTATGCACCATTTGGGTGAAGTAATTCGATGAAAATGAGTAGAGTTGTGGCAAAACCACATGGAATTACAGCACATACCTTCCACTTACTCCTTACTGCTTGTTCATGGTTTTTGTTTTTTTTGCCTCAGTCAACTACCCTTGTGAATTCCTTGTAACATCATTATGCTTTGAAGACTAGAAAAAGTCCTGGTGTAACTGTATTTTATCTGGGGGGGGGGGCATTACCATGAAGGAGCCAAAGTTGATGAATTAATTATACACCAGATTACACCAAATTACACCATTACACCAGAAGATGCTTTACATTTTACAGAGTGAATTAAGCCTTTGTATTCCAATCTATGATTGATAAAAAATATAAGATATGGTATATATGTCGAACTGCATTATCTTTAGATTTACAACGGAGAAAAATTAAATGTAACTTAACTTAAAATGCACTTTAGAAATATTAAATATAAACTCAATGGTAATTCAATTGCAGCAGACCATTATTTTAATTTAATTATGAAATAAAAAGTACCCAAGATAAACTGTCATTAATTGAATGCTCAGAAATGATAACTTAAGAAAAAATCTTAATTATAAAGAACAGATATTTCATTATAAATTTTGAAATACAGCATTTCTCAGAACATAAAACCATATTTTTCTTTTCAAAATATTCATGTTGAAAACCACAGGTTATCTTGCATCTGCTACATACACTTTGTGAATAGGGAAAGAATTAAGCTGCAAACTTCACTGTGTTGAAAGAAATGAGTTATATGTAAGAAATGTTAGTTACAGAGTATAAAGTTAGGTTCTGTATGCTTATATTTGAGTTGAATTTTATAAATCACAGTTGTTCTAACCATGTAAACTAGCATGGTAGTATGCCAGCAAAATATTACTCTCCAAATGAGTCACATTTTCTGCAGTACACCTCGAAGAATTCAAAATTAATTTTGAGATGATATACTCCAATGGCGACTTACAATGTTGTACGTATTTGGGCTGCATACTGCAGCAATAATTTACAACATGCAAATCATATTGTTAATCATTTAAAAAAAAAGTAGTTTAGTAAACAGCACTTAAAATGCACTGAGGTTTTCGAGATTTAGGCATGAGTTAAAATTGTAAGGACATTGGGTCGCCATTGTGGGAACAAACCCCAGATTTCTTTGTGCGTAAAGTCAAAGCCAATGAACATTTGGTGACAGTTGAATTTTAAAGGTTTGGAGGAAACCAATACAAAGAAAGGTATGACTAACTGAAGAGAAGTCAGCCAATCTGGGAGACAAATGAAACTGACTCGGATAAAGTAAAGAAGCCGCCAAGAAATGTCCGTGAGGGTAAAAAGACACTTGCAGTGAGGCAGCTGTGATGACTACACCTTGTTCTACCAAAGTGAAAAGTAAAGCCAACATACTAAGATTTGCAATGAACAACTTTAACACAGTGAGGTGAAAGGTTCTGGGTTCAGCATTGAACGAGTGTGAAGTGCGGCAAAAAGAATATAAAATCTATAATCTTACAGGAAACTAGGTGAAATAAACAGTGTGACAAAACGTAAGTGCTAAACATTATTTCAGTGTATCTACAACATTCCTTCCTGCCTCATACAACTTTGAATCCTGCCAAACCAACCATTTTAGCTAGCAATTAACAATTTTCTGGATCGACCCTGAGATGTGCAATCAGGTCCATGGCAAACTAAGGTCAAGGTCATGTTCAACAATGGGCAGAGTAGTCCACCGACCTTGATCACAACACCAGATGTGTAGAGGTAAGAAAACGGCTTCAATAGTTTAAACATTAGGTCAAAATTAATTGCTCATTTATAAACTTTTTTTATTTATGTCTCCTTTGCTCACCAATGCTGGTGTTAGGAGTCGCTTGGGTTCCCTCAGAGCGAGGGAGCTGAAGCATATTGACCTGCTAGATGAGACCAAGGTTGGGGTTATAAACTATTTTGTTTACTTTTATCTTTCTAACACTTCTAAATTGCAATCAGGAGAAAGTGGGGTTGTACACATTTGATTGTCTTGTATTTAAAGAATTACAATACTGGACTGTGTGAAAGAGTTAAGTTTGCTTCCAACTCATGGCTCTAGTCCAAATGGTACCTCAATGTCACAGCTCATCATATGGACGTTGTATCTGTTAGCACAATCCCTTCACTTATTAAATGCTCTCATTCTAACAAACAATGGCATAGTGTAATGAAGTTATGTCACAATCTAAACCCTCTACATCTTACAATTATATGCACGTTCAAGTTTTGGGGGAGGGGGCTATTTTTGATTCAAAAGCTTGAAAAATGATTTTCTTCTTTTTGTCAACTACTTGGCAATGGAACCAAAAGCAGGACCTTTGCAACTTAGATGGAGTTATTAACATGGCAAAATGACACAGTTGATAAAAGTATGTACAAAGAGCATTTCGGAATGAGTTATACAAATTTGTTCCTAGACATAAATATCCTCATCTTAGGGAATTTAGTACTGTATATTAGCAATGTTTGCTTCAACATACATCTGTGGGCAAACCTTTTCTTGAATGAAACAAATAAAATGTAAAAATATAATTAGAATATCATGATTTCCATCTGTGGACACAAATAATATTTATAAGATATATTGTGCCTGATTTGGAAGCTAATGTGGTTTCCAATGACAGTACATATAGAGGAAATAACTATACAAATATAATTACTATTTGCAAGATATTGCTACATCAGTCACATTATTTGCAGTGTTCTCTCAACTACTGCTAGAATCTAATACCTAATTTACTGCTTATTGAAGAAAGTAGTTTATTATACAAAATGTCAAATTTCTTTGGTTTTGAGAATGCAAAGTAGCCTTTCCTGATGTGAAATGTTTAAGTGTTACTTAATACCAATGGACAGTGTGAAGATTGAGTTATCGCTCTCTGCTTCCAAATACAACTGGTAATGCAGAAAGTACCAAAGACTGACTTAGTATTTTGACATTCCTGCTATAAACACTTCGTCACCTAGCAGGAATAGCCATAACAAGAAAAGAAACAAGGAATTTTACATAGCATGTTCTCTGATTAGCTATTTAAAAAAATTGTAAGTGATGTTTTTGATGATTAATAACAATTTATATTTGTGTGAAAAAATATAATGCTGTATTTACGCAGGATGAATTTGTTTCTATTATATTCTGAATTAAATTTAGAATAACGAGTAATAACATTTATGGTAACAAATGGTAATCATCAGTTCTGTACTGAAATCCATGAAATGTTTAAAAAAGTTGAAAGAGTTAAAGAATTCTCAAAGCCTGCTGTGAACTGTATGTTTAATATTGTAAATCAGGATAACAATACTTGCATTTATATTATTTCAAAGTAATATGACTTGAACTAGCAGTAACATCTAAATCTAGATACTGTATTTATTTGAATATAAAACATTTTCTTCCAAAATGTGAAAAACACGAGTTTTACATGCGCAATAAAATTTTTCTCATTAGTATGCAGGAGAAAGTTTGCATATATACTGTCTCTGAGGCATTGTTGTATCGCTAGCACATGCCACAACCGGCACATGGGCGAGCACTGAAAGCTTGCAGAGAGAGAGAGAGAGAGAGAGAGAGAGAGAGAGAGAGAGAGAGAGAGAGAGAGAGAGAAAGAGAGATAGTCTGGAATTTAATGCTGCATCGTGATTGTTATCGAACTGTCTACTGCATTCTAGAAAAATTGCTGGAGGTATAAAGCTGGCAAAGTGTTAGTTGCTAGTTTTACTAGTGAGTTGTTAATTGTGTGTGTGAAGCTGTGCAGTAATCTTGAGTGTACCACAGTAATTTCTTTCGTTTGTTACGAGAGACCTTGAAGACTGCATTTGTGTATGTTACATCATTCTGCTTGCTGTCAGGGTTGTACAAAGCGTGTTTTTGCTTGTAATAAAGAACATTTTAAATTTCTGCAAACAAGATTTTTAATTCTACGAACCCACAAAGTCATAATATGGAATGGGTGTCAGTAGTGGGAAAGCATGTTGGAAGTCTCAAAAGGTTGTTTGGTGGCATATCAGCAAGCCTTTATGCATTGTAAGTTATGATTTACCAACATGCATATAGGGATTATGTTTTCCTAGCGACAAAACTTTATTTTAAAGGCTAAAATAAAAATTAAGAGAATTTCCTTCCTGCATTCATAGCTGTAACATTGCATTAGCAGATATGGCTGTGCAGTAAAGGCAGAATTACATTTCTGTGCTCTAATTTCTGACAGGTTATTCCATCCATTACTCTTCTGCACTGATTTCAATCATAGCTGTTCACAAAAAAGTCCTGTACAGTTTCTAGATAGAAAACTGCATTTACCATCTGTTGCCACACACTCTTGGTCATTGCAGTTTATGGTACTGATAAACAAAAAAAAATTTAGTAAAACAATCACAAATGCTAAATTAAAAAATTAGGTTTTGGAAAAGACTTATATTTGCGGTAATCTTGTATTTAGATAAATACAGTATTTTAAATTGAGCCAATACCAAAAATAAAATAACTTTTCATGGAATCCTAGCCATGAAATAAAGCAAACTGACTAAACTAGATATAAAGGGAATGCAAGAATTTAAGGAAGTATAGTTTGAGAAAGAAATAGGAAAACAGAAGATATTGAAAAGATCAAAAGCTAATATAAAAGAGAAAAGCATAATATAAAAGCTTAGAATTACAGAAAATATGATAACATTTCTTCATATCTGTTCCACTTTACTCAGGAGTATGAAAGATAGAATTAAAAGTAAAACCACCATATTATGTTAACTCTCAAACTACTGGTCAGATGCAAATGCTACTTTTTCTGTTCCACACATTACATTAAAATGGTAGCAATTATATACAAAGTATCTACCATGCATACGCACATACTATAACACAAAGACTTTGTTACATAAAACAGTTTACCAAAGAAATTCAGAAAAATGCTTTGCAGCTTGTGATTATTGCAAATTTTGATTCATATTGCTATAACCTAATACTTCAGACACTTGTTTTCATACCACTATTGCTACTGTTTTCCACCAATCCAGCAAATGGGTTTCTTCCAAACTGCTCACTAGCTGCACTTAACATTGGCTCCTGAATGTCTCGGTACATGCGCTGCAGTGCATTGTAACCACCTGCAAATAGCCAAGGTCTAATCAACAAAAAGAATAATAGAAGAAATACCATCACCATTACATTTAAACGGTGAACAAACCTATGCCATGCCCGAGAAACCTTATGTTGAAAAGGATTACATCAGCAGTTCCCAATCCATTTGCTCCAACATGCACTTACACTTGCATTTATGAAGTGATGAGGCTGTGCAGAGAGGAAGGCTGCAATCGTCGTAAGATCTTGCAACATTTTGTTAAGAGAACAATTTAAAGTCTCTGTGGTACAACCTTTGTCCTTCAGTCATGCCAGTTATTGATTAAATAGTAAAATCATCTAGGCAGAAGGCTGTGGTCTGTGTGTCAAACTGTTTACATCCAACTTTGAGATGGCAGCTACAGGCTTTACTCAAACAACTGTTGCACATAAACCATAGCCTTCCAACTCAAGATTTTTATCAAATTAAGGTGGTCAGATTTACAACAAATTTTAAGCATACTAGCTACAAATCTTCTGCTAAATAACTGAATTAGGATCATTTATAGTTTGTAGGCAAGCATTATTAGACTTGCATATGAAAAAATGTTAAAAGTATTTTATATGGCATACGGTTTTAGAAGGCATGTGAGCTGAACCAATACGTGAACACGGTGGCTGCCCTGTTGCCAACTGATGTGCCGCAGCAAATGATAATTATAACATTATGAACTGTAACATTCAATATAAGAGCCGACGATGCGAACAATGGTTTGTGAAACATGTCTTCAAATTAGGTACGTAAGTGAAGCTGATGTGTAATAAATACGACTCATCTATAATTTAATAATTATTTCGCTTCACTGTGGTGTTCCAATACAGTTAAATTTTGATATATTAACATGTTTATTTACTGAAAATGACGTACCTGGATTTCTGAAAACAACTTATTGTCGCTAACTTAAATAAAATAAAGGTTCACCAATTACTGTGCTAAAATTTTTGTCCTGTTTAACAATATGCAGCACAGTATGCACACTGACATTGCACCCTCTGGTCTTAAGTACCTGGCTTTGTGAAAAATTGATCCGGTCACACACTTCCTCAGATGACAATACCTTAAAGAAACCGTACATTTTAAAAATAATATTTCTGGCCTGGGATCCAAGTGGCCAATACACCACTGGTAACTGGCTTTTAAAGTGACATTGTTAACAGTTCACAAAACACAATATAAACATGTGAATTTTCTGCTTATTGTCATGTTACACAGAGCACCTACACTCAATTTGCATTACTCACTGGTCTTGAACCAAACTTCAAAGAATACAAGCGCTACTGTATCGCAAGTCTCCATACTCAGCTAAATTATGAACTAAATATATACAATTCCTAACAACAGTTCATGAGTCTTACTCAGTAATGCATAATGAAAAGAAATAACACACAGACAAGAATGGAAGTTGAAGCACACCATAAGCATAAACAGGAGAATCAGGTGTTTATTCTCAAAGTGATCATTTGAGAACCATACATTGTAGAAAATTGGTTATACGAGGGCAGATCAAAGATAAATGGGAATTTTAATGTAACGCTGCTGTTGGTAATAATTTTGAGGACAAACTTTGTCAGTATATTGGTGGGTGTATCTGGAGAGGGGGCATTGCATGTGCACGCGCCATGAGTGAGGAAGAGGTGCATATCATCATCATCATCATCATCATCATCATCGTCGATTTCTTGGAGGGGGGGGGGGGGAGTGCATCCAACCTTCAGAAATTTTGAGACCACTCAAAATTGAGATTTAAGTGTATGAGTGGGCTAAAAAATTTGTGGCAGAAAGAGAAGCTGTGAGACAGCAGACAAACATTACTGCAGTATACGAGGGCTATCCAGAAAGTAGATTACGTTTTCGTCTGTTTCCGCTAGGGGCGGGGCTAGCGCGGCCATCTTGGGGTCAGAGCGTTGCGCAGCTCAGTCGGCATCTAGCCGTGCTAGTGAGAGGTTCGTGCTGTGCTCCGTTCAGATACTGTGACGGTTTGAAATGTCTGCGTTAATTGAAAATCCCGCGAGCTGCGAGGTGCGTGCAGTAATAAGGTTTCTGACTGCAAAAAACTGTAAACCAATAGAAATCTATCGGCAGCTTTGTGAAGTGTATGGGGACAACATTATCACTGAAGGTGGAGTGCGTCAGTGGGTCATCAGATTTAAAAATGGCCGAACCAATGTTCACGACGAAGATCGAAGTGGGAGACCCAGCATAGTGACTGCCGAACTTGTCGAAAAAGTCGATGCTAAAGTCCGTGAAAATCGAAGGTTCACAATAACGGAACTTTCTTTGAGTTTTCCACAAATTTCGCGAAGTTTGTTGCACGAAATCATCAGCGAAAAGCTTGGTTACCACAAGTTTTGTGCAAGATGGATTCCAAAAATCTTGACAGAGGACCACAAAAATCAGCGAATGGCTGCAGCGTTGAACTTTTTGGACGTTTACCATAAGGATGGTGACTCTTTACTCGATCGCATCGTTACTGGTGACGAAACATGGGTGAAACACGTGAACTGTGAAACGAAATTGCAATCAATGCAGTGGGGGCACACAAGTTCTCCCCAAAAACCCAAGAAATGCATGCAAACAATGTCGGCAAGGAAGATGATGGCGACTGTTTTTTGGGACAGAAAAGGTGTGATTTTGGTGGACTTCCTGGAAAGAGGCACTACAATAAACTCTCAAAGGTATTGCCAAACTCTCCAAAAACTCAGAAGAGCCATTCAAAACAAGCGCAGAGGAATGTTGAGCTCTAAGATCTTGTTGATTCACGACAACGCCCGGCCCCACACGGCAAATGTCACTCGTGAAGTTCTTGAATCTTTTAAGTGGGAGTTGTTTCCTCATCCGCCGTACAGTCCCGACCTGGCACCGAGCGACTTCCACCTATTCCCAGCAATGAAGAAGTGGCTGGCTATGCAGCGTTTTGATGACGACGCACAGCTGCAAGAAGAGGTAACGAAGTGGTTGAAGGCGCAGGCGGCCGAATTTTTCGACGAAGGAATTTCCAAGCTCGTACATCGCTACGATAAATGCCTTAATTTGAATGGCGACTATGTCGAAAAGTAGTATTTGAGTGTGGCTTTCATCTGTATATAATAAAATTTGTTTCCTATACTTTGTTTACTTTTCATTCCAAAACGTAATCTACTTTCTGGATAGCCCTCGTACATTGTTGCCATTCATGACATTATTGAAGATTGGCGCATAAAAAATATCTGAACTTGTTTTCCTCTAGGAATTAGTTACAGAAGTGTTCAAACAATCATCTGAGATGAACTCCATTATAGAAAATTTTTTGCTCTTCATCTCCTCAACCAGGAACAAAATACGTTATACCAGTAAGTTTGTCAGAGACACCTGCATTGCTACAAGGAGGGAGAAGATTTCTTGAATCATATTGTGACTTGTGATGAAACATGGGCGCATCATTACACCCCAGAGTCACAGCAAGCAAGCATGGAGTGGCAGAAAGGTGATGAAACAGGTGCAGTCAAGGTCAGAACATGCCCATCTGCTGGACAGGTGCTTGCAACCATTTTCTGGAACTCTGCGGGCGTTTTGCTGGTAGATTTTCTTCATGAACAAAGAACAAGTAATGCAGCCTATTACTGTCACATTTTGGATAAAGCAAAAGCTGCATATAACAAGCGATGCCGGCAACGAATCCGAAATGCCATTCTTTTACATGACAATGCGATTGCCACTTTAACTCGGGGAGAACTGCAGAAAATATATTGGATACCTCTGGAACACCCTCCTTACAGTCCAGATTTATCACTCTGCAACTACCATTTGTTTGGACCACTCAAACAAGACCTAGGAGGACAGCAGTTCGATGATGACGCAAGTGTAGAAGAGTGTGTGAAACTGGCCCTGCACGCATCCTTTCTATAAGGATGGCATCAAAAACTTGCCAATCTGATGGAGAAAATATGTATAGAAGACAGGACACTATGTAGGAAAGTAATCTGTATATGAGCATTTTTGTTGGTTGATACAATAAATTTAAAAAAATAATTCCTGTTATATTTGATCTGCCCTTGTGCCAAGGCATATTACAATGTTGAATTTCCAGTAATAATTTTGGGCGCATGGAAAATAGAAATCTCTGTTGCTCATACTCGTGCTGTGCATTCCAAACTATGCAATGCTGCACACCTATTATAGGTGGGCCCTTCCTAGCACTGCCTCACGTGCCTTCTAATACCGTATGCCTTATAAAATTCAATAAAATTAGTGATTTTCACTATTACAATAACTAATTTGGACTAAAACTTCATTTATTTTAATTACTCAAATTAAATTTAATATTAAAAATCTGGCATTTATTTAGTTGTTTGGATTATATTAGGGCTTACATTGAAAAAAACCAAATGTCATTTAGAAATTAGTAAAAAAGAATAGTAATAAAAACAGATTGACAAATAAGTTGTGGCAGGTAACTTTTTAGTATTTTAACCATTAAATAAATTCACAGGTTAAATTATTGAAGTAATTGAAATGTTCCCATAGATTTGATGTTTTGGAAAAAATTATTTTGTATGAGAAAAGGGAAGGCATAATGAATTTTGGTATATCCTCAACTTATTCAGTGAATAAATCTGTTTTACTTTCAGTGATTGGCAATACAATAGAAAACAATCCATCACCTAGTGGCAGTAACTATAAAAATGTAACAAAAATTAGTGACAATGCAAATGAGTGATTTCTGAAACCAGCCCTGTTATAATTACGAAATAAGTGAAGGTTTAGTCATATATTATAAATTGTAAATCATAGTTGCTTTCTTCTTAATATCTTTTTTTAAATTCAATTTTTAAAAGCAATTTTGTTTAATAATATTGTGATTTACTAGCCTTCTAGAAACACAGAATAAGACAAGTTATGGCATTGCATTTCAGGCAACTATTGTTCTTTTTATTAGCACATGAATTAAGTTATATACAAAAAAATATACATACTTAGGTTAGACCAGTATTTCATCAATTAGTCCAACTTTAATCTGTATTATGTTTAAATGCAGTGTGCATGTAATGTTAATTTAAAAGTAATGTTAATTTAAAAAATATATATATATATAATGTTTTCTTTATATTTAAAATAGTAAAACAGGGGAGAAGGATAATGTCTAAATCTAACCTGAAATACTCATATTATTTAGCAGTTAAACTTAGTTCTATATGTTAAATATGTATGTTTAAAAATACACTAACCCCATCAGGACTTACATACTGCAAGGGAAAAAAGAAAAAGAAAAAACAAAGTCACCATCAAGGATAGCTTAACTTTAACTAAGAGTTAAGTTAAAGGTAATACATAATGAAAGCATCGTATAATAACAAAATCAGCACGAATGAAGCAGATATGTCACAAGAATGTGTCCAAACAGTTGCATCAATATTTAGTGTACCCTCCTTGGATAGTAATACAGGCATGTATCTGTGCAAACAGATGATCATATAGGTGACGAATGGCATCCTGCAAAACACTGTTCCAAACATCCTGCACCAGTTGTTGCAAATCGGTAATGGTTGTAGCCAGCCATGTAGCACCACTGCTTCTTTTCTATCATGTCCCATACATGTTCAATGGGACAGATGAGTGCTGGCCAGGGCAGTTGTACACCACGAAGAGGCCGTTGCATTACAGCTGTTGTATGGGGATGCAAGTTATCCTGTTGAAAAACCACATTGCCTTCCTGTTGAAGAAACGATATTAACAGGATTAATTCCTGCTGGATGTAGCTTGCACTGGTTTTTGTGTCTGTACACAAACACCAAAGGCCAGTGTGAGTTGTTGGTGATGGGATCCCACACCATGGTGCCAGGAGTTGCTCTTTTGTGTCATGGGTGAATGCACTCTGGACAAGTTTGCTCACCAGCTCTATGTTGCCTGTATACACTATCATCACTTGTGTACAGACAGAAGCCACTTTCAACAGAAATATAACTATTTACAACAAAAACATCACTTATCTTAAGAAAATGATGTCAATTTTTCTTCAGATAAGTAAAGTTTTTGTTGCAAATAATTATATTTGTGTAATATTTATTGCTTCACTGTAGCTAACTTCATTTTTTACATAACTGATACACTGAGCTTGACATGTGCAACAATTTGTCGATAGGCCCATCCAGCTTCACGCAGGCCACATCTGACCCTGTTTAAATGGCTTTAGCTGTGTGACCGGAGCATGTTTGCTTCACAATGGCATGGCTTCCCTTAGACTGTCTTTTGACACTGCTATCTGTGATGATCCACAGCGCCTGCCTGCAGTGGACACAGGTGAGATACACGTCTGAACAGTGTCATCTATTGTTTGTTGACTGCGACACTTCAATCACCAATACTATAACCCCTCAATATCCATATACTATGCCCATGTTTCAATAAATACAGTCCTGAAGGATGCTGCATTTTTTTTCTGGCTGTGTATATTTTGCCCACTTCCAAAGCTGCTTAAAATATGAATTACAATTCTGGGGAGTAAAAATGTAAGAGTATTCAAGATGCAAAAGAGGGTAAAAGGATAGGTCAACTGTATTTCATAGGCCATGCTTTAGGAAGCACAACACACTACAATTAGCCTGTCTCTTCATAGGAGAAGTACTAGACTATATCAAAAGAAAAAATAGATACAAAGTTTAATATTCACAATCATAACACACAAAGAAAAAAATGACTTTCATGTTCAGATGTGCAAGACAAACATTCTAAAAAGAAGTCTCACAAATATAGGTATTAAAATCCAGCTAAACTAAAAGAAATACCACACATAAATTTAACAGAGAGATTAAAGCCATTCTATAATAAGATAGACTTTATTCAGTAAATGAATTTATGGATGGGGTAGATAGTAAATACTCAATTTGGAATGCATTTATAAATTGTGAATAGAACCTTAACAAAGCTATATCAAGTACAATGATTAAACTGTGAATAAATGATGTTTAAGTTTAGTATAATTTCAGGAGAAACTGCCATTATGGTACACATTCACTAATAAAGTGTTTTTAGTTTTATGTGTGATTGGAGGAATTTAGTGATGTCAAAATTAAAAAAACTATTTGTAGTCGGCTTATAACACCTCTTCACTTACATTTTTATATTATTGAGGGACTAGTTTTGGAAGCTGTTGCGTCCATTTTAGTTTATGGATTATGCCTCTTGCATTTGTAGTTTTTCACATGACTTGCAATGACCTCCCATACTGCACAATTTACTATATTGCACATATTCTCTAAAAGTTAATTATAAATATTAAACATTTTACGTACGAACAAATACATTCCTTATGTGAATCAATGGTCATAGATTCATAACTGTCTTCTGTATTAATTTTTTTGTTGTTTGGTAATTTACGTCCTCATTCATCGTCATGATGCTCAAATGAATCCGGGGTCCACAGAGCTTCGAGTTACCTGTCATTCTTCTTTCAGGATAAGGGAAAACCCCGGAAAAAATCTTATCCAGGTAACTCACCCTGACCGAGATTCGAACTCGGGACCTCTTGAACGTAAGGCAGACATGCTACCATCTATGCTATCAAGGCGGGCATTCTGTATTAAATGTACATTATTTCAGATTTACATGCTAACTAGCTTTTCTCACAAAAAGGGCTAAGTTAGAGTTTGCTTCTTATTTCCTCTTCATCAGCTTGCAACTATTTCCAACTGAAAAGTTTTTCACTAAATGCTTAAAGATTGCAGCTTTTCTCTTCTACTAGCTTATTAAAAAGTAGGAAGGGTGAGATCTAAAATCCAATGATATGTTGTACAGCAAGCACCAAAACTAAATAGGGTATAAGTAGTATGTCCACTGCATACTGTGTGCAGCAGATGAAATATTGTGGTAAGACATTCTGAGTACTCAACTTTCTCCACAAGTATTAGTTTGTATTGGACATTTATCACTAATTTTGCTGGATGAATTTTAATATCAAAGCACACTTAATACGTAAAAGGCTTGAAAAACTAACTGGACCAATTTTTCCATTGCAATTTTATGCATTCTGCAGAGCTTGTGAATGAACTTTCCAAACACTTGAATATTCACTGTGTGCCATGTTTGGTAATGCTGGTAACTTGACATGTGGTCTTGTAGAGTCAGCTCATCTCTAAACAGATAAGTGTTAACAACAGAAATTGCAATGGACTTGTGACAGAGCACAGTAAAGAAGTGAAATATGAGCACTTTCATAAATGAGGGGTATTTGCAAAGGCATTTTATTGTATGAAGAAGTTAGATGCATCACAACAGAAATTGAATTGGTCGGTGAGAAATGTGCATCTTGTGGGGAGGGGCTTGGCAGATTGCTGACCATCAGGTAATAAGATTACATTACCCTAAGAAACATTACGTCATTGTAATTGCTATGGGTCCAGTAGAAATTAAGTGCATTTTCACATGCATGTAGCAGTCTGATTCTTTGTTTACAAGCATTTCATTTAACAAAGTGTTTGGTAGTGATACACACTGATTCCATAAGGATTTAATCAAGTGTTATATTCAGAATTTTACTCTTTTATGACTTGCAAATTTTAATCTTATTCTCATTCTAGACTTATAGGTGGCACTATTGATTTTCAAATGTCTTACTGGTTAGTGAATGCAAAACACACATGTTAGAGAAAGGGATAATGTGGCCTTTTAATTTCTATTCAGAAGCTTCTTGAGGCATCTGCTACAGCATTAAATCTGCATAAAAATACTGGTAATATGTGTATAGAAAAACTTAAAATGCAAGAGAAATTTGGCCCTACAACGTTACTTACTACTTCTTTTGAAAGGAAGCTATACGTCATACCTTTATGATTGCTACAACAGAAAAGAATTCGAAACCATTTAAAAGACTATTAATACACTTAAAGCCTCTGATCTCTCCAGTGGTTCACCCCTTTCACTTAAGAAAATTTTTAATGGCAAGAGCGCTCAAATGTAGACTTTTAAGCAGCACAAGAGAGTTAGATTTAAGGCATTTATTTGGTTTTATGAAACATGGGTTAACCAGGCGACACTTGCATAAAGGGATAAATGGATGACATTGGTGCAGGGTCTATGCTGAAAAAGCTGGGGAAGAAGGCAGATTTATCACTCAGAGCACTACCATGAGGAAATGGATGGAAGTTGATTTAGAAAGTAGTTTGAGGATCAGTTGTAAAGCAATTTCACCAGTACTTCTGTAATTATTATGGACAACATCCACATCATTTGAAAGTAATTGATAATGCTCCTAGAATGTAAACACTGAATGTGGATATGATTGGCTGTGAAGAAGAAATGTACAAGTGCCTGCAAAAACTGTCGGAAAGGAATTAGAATAATTGAAGAAAATGGAACTAATGGAATTAGTTCATCTTCATAAACCTCAATTTCCAAAATATTCCTTAGATGAGGTTGACAAGAAGGGCTGCTAATAATTTTGCCTGTCTTCACAACATTTCAACCCTATCAAACTAATATGGGCATAGATAAAGGGTTATTAGTCAAAATAATAAGACTTTTACACTTAGTGAAATACAGAACCTAATTTCAAAAGGAATAGAGGGGTGACAAATGAGAAATGTGTAAAAGTAGATGAAGATACGAGACAGAAAATGCATTGATAGAAGAAAAAGGTATGCTGAAGCACTGGAGCATGTTGTTATAAACTTATGTATCACCAGTGATTTCAGTGAAAACAAAGTGCAAGTGAACGTGAAGAAATATATAATCATGAAGAGCCAACATGACATTAAAAAATAACACGTTTGCTATGCACATATAACGGGATCATCAAGAAGTCGCTCTGTAACTCTTACGCAACCAAGATTCTCTTAGAGATGGAAATTCCTGCTGCGAGCATTAAGTTATAAGGTTTTGCAAGTTAGAAAAAATCTATTAGGTTAATGTATGTAATTCATGAACGATAATGTAGATAAATAAAATGAAACTCACCTGTATAAACATAATGCTGAAAGTGTTTATCATTTTGTTGAAGGCACAGATTCCTTACTAATTTCTTTTGAAACCTGTAGTCTCTTTTATTACAGTTGCTATGTAATATCATCATATAAACACATTGCAACAACAACTCATCTACTGGCAGCCAGGATTAGGGTGATAAATGTGCGGTAAACAGTAATAATTGATTGGTCAGTCGAAGTGGAATGGGAAAAATCCAGGAGTACCAATGTTAGTTCAACATGGTGTGGAAGAAACTGTTGATAATCGTTTATATTATACATTAGCAATGTGCTTACTATTTCAGCGATAGTAGTCTGAACTGCATTTACTGTCCATTGCAAACCAGAGTTCTCACTTATGTAAACAAAAGCACGTGCTTGTAAAATAGTTCCTTAATAAATGCATTGTATCATGAAATACTAAGGTAGAATAGGCATAGAAGTGCACATTTTATTGCAGTTTTCATAAGGGTTCCTTGTTAAAGGCAGTGAACATATTTAAACTAAGATATTACAACATATTATTTTCTTATTGCTGTCTGCTACTGTGCTAACAGGAGTATTTTGTTTGTTAATTATCAACTAGTCTTCAAATAGGACAAATTCAGCAATGAATTCATAGAGGTGCAATTTGATAACCGAATTAACACTTTGTGTAACACAGAAATATGATAGTCATTCACAATATACAAACGAATGCTCACCTCAGATCAAATCTTGTGCCTTAATGAGTTAGTGTTTGAGTTCCTGTGGCAAGAGAAGGTGCATGTGTTGCAAATAAACTTTCTAAACACAAAGTGGGAAACCATTAAAAAGTAGCAAAAAACAAATAATACTTAATGTTAATGTAACTTTGTGCTTCATTGTATCATAGTCCGTACACATTGGAAAATACTTAATGTGTTATACTCATTCATAGAAAGGTACAACCAAGGCTTGCTGTGGATATTACCAAACTAGCATACAAGTTTACAGGTGTTTTGGTAAAACATGTAAATAAAGCACACCGGAAGTATAGAGTGGTGTCATAAACCCCAAAGAAGAGGGGCACAAAACCATTGTGTTATAGAACAGATGTGTGCCATTAGAATTAAAGTTCATCAATTTTTCTTTAAAATTGAGTCACCAGCATTGGATAAAGTAATGTCTGTTGTTAGACATAATTGTGATCTTACAAATTTTAAAAGAGGTTGTACAGCGTGACAGTATATTAAGGTCTTCAAGAGGCTTGCAAGGAATCTGGATTGCCTTAAAAAACAGTGGCACAATGGGTAAAAGTCTTTAACGAAGGACATCAAACTTGGCAGATATGCACTGGCCAGGCCGTCCAAGCATCAGTCAAGGAGTGCATACTCTTGCTGCATTGCTAGACACTGATCAACTCCATATTATTCGCGCATTTGCCCCAGAAATTGGAGTAGTGTATACAAGTGTGCTTCAATTTCTGAAGGAATGCTTGGCCATGAGAAAAATTGCATTATGATGGGTGCCACAAGATATTGACATCAACACTTTCTGCAGAATCTCCCCTCATTTTACATGGCAGTGCTTGGGTACATACAGTGCAAGCTGTGGCTGATTTGCTCAGTCGATGGGGCTAGGAAGTGCTGCACCATTCACCATATTCCCAGGATTTAAGTCCTTGTGACTTTGATTTGATTCTACAATGAAGGAATCACTTCACTTCATAACTGTTCCAGATGTGTATCAGACAATAGACTGATCCATTCAAACTATCATGAAATCAGGCTCTGCTAAAGATATACTGCGACTTCTACACCTCTGACAATGGGTAGTACAATGCTGGTGACTACACTGAAGGACTGTAGAGCTTGGTAACATATATCTCTTTTATGTAATAGTTGCCACTATTAAGGTTCCAAGCTTTCCTAAGGGGGCACGTGCCAAATGGAAATTAAGTTATGCTTCTGTAATAAAGTACTGTTTAAGCCAACACTTAAGAGACTTTCGTACACACAAACTCTTTCTAATTTTAGTCCTTTCCTAAAGCGTAAATTTTAAAGAGTCATCTTCTGGAATATTCTACTATGTAAGTAAATAAAGCAAAGGTTAAAGGTTAGAAGTTTCTCTCACAGCATATATGCAGAAAGCCAGGTTGGATTTCTTCATTAAACTAGAATATTATATTGCATATATCGAGATTTAACTGTATTGGAACACCACAGTGAAGCGAAATAATTATTAATTAATTATTAGATGAGTCGTATTTATTACTCATCGACTTCACTTACGTACCTATTTTGAGGACATGTTTCGCAAATCATCGTTTGCATCTTCGGCTCTTATGCGACTAAAGCTTGATCCAGTGGTGTGGATAATTCTGGAGTTACTGCTGTCATCTGTTGATTTAGTGATGAACTTAAATGTGGGATTCTCTTCTGGCAGGATTTCAAAGTTCATTAGTTGGTTTTTATGTTTTTCTATGTATATTTTCTCCCATATGACGAGTTCACTATGTTTTTGTACGTATTTTAGTAATTCGGTGCTATCTTGAATTTCATGATTTTCAGACCAGATAGTCTGAAGATAGCACCGAATTACTAAAATACGTACAAAAACATAGTGAACTCGTCATATGGGAGAGAATATACATAGAAAAACATAAAAACCAACTAATGAACTTTGAAATCCCACCAGAAGAGAACCCCACATTTAAGTTCATCACTAAATCAACAGATGGCAGCAGTAGCTCCAGAATTACCACACCACTGGATCAAGCTTTAGTCGCATAAGAGCCGAAGATGCAAAAGATGATTTGCGAAACATGTCCTCAAAATAGGTACGTAAGTGAAGCTGATGTGTAATAAATACGACTCATCTAATAATTAATAATTATATTACATATCACAGCAAAATGTTTTAACATGTCATGAAGTAGCTAAGATTACATTGATGTCAACAACAATAATAAATTACTTTCAAGGAAAATCCCTTTTGAACTATTTGGAAATTTGAAACAAAACTCAAACATGAATTCAGTTATATCTTACAAAATGTCAACTGTTATGCATCCTGTAAGTGTTTGGTAATCTATGATTTCTGCTGTTATCATTCAATGTTAATAACAAACTTTAAATGTTGTGAGCTGCAGCTTTCATTGCTTAGTTAAAACACAATTGCATTGCAAGAAAAGTATATAAATATCCCTGAAAACAAAGCTGCATGTTTGGAGAAAAAAAAAGGACCATCTTTTGCATTTACAGGTTACCACACTCTTGTAAAAGCATTTGATTGAATGAGATGAATTTACTGTGGCACAAACTATTAACGAAAGGGGCGAGTAACAAAATGGTAACCAATCTAAAAGGATTATAAAAAGACACATTTTGCATAAAATATGAAGTAGCAATAACAGGGACATACCCCAGGTAAAAGGGCTAAGGCAAGGTTGCAAATTAAGTCCAGTTTTGTTTAATTTGCTCATAGATGTAGTATTGAAAAATATAATCAACAATAATAATTTCTTGTCAGTAATTAATAATTCAAAAATCTCTGGATTACTGTTTGCAGATGACTTGGTGATTGGTGCCATCACTATAAATGGGTTAAAAATAACTTTACATGAAATAAATATTGTGCAGATTGGGGCTTAAATGTGAAGAGGTAAAACCCAAATTATAGTATTTAAAAAAGGTACCAAACTAAGTAAATATGAGAAGTGGCAGAAAGAGGGAATAGAATATAAAGGGGAAATGGGAGAAGCAAAAGAAATGTGTACTGGCAAAAGCAGTTGGGAAAGCAGCAATGCCAGCTCTGAGAGGATGCTTGTATAAAATGCCTGAAATGGAAATGAAATGGTTGGAGGGGTGTATAACTCAGTGGTTGAGGCACAAATGATATATGATATTGAGATATGGGGGCTAGAAAAGGGATGGGAAGTTGTAGATTGTGTACACAGCGGGTTTTGTAAAGAAGTTCTGGAGCTGCCAATATCAACTGCAAATGCAGTAGCCCTAACTGAAATGGGGAGAGTTCCAAGAAAAGGGTTAGTTATAGAAAGGGCAATAAAATATTGGTATATGGTATTGAATTTAGAGGGGAATATATTGCAACATTGCTTGAAGTATCAAGATCAAAGTTTACCAAATAAAGGATGGGTAAGTAATTTACGAAATAACTTGGAAGATAATGGTATGGGTGATATTTGAAGAGAAACTAATTATAAAGGTTTTTGGAAAGGGGCCAGAAAAAGATTTGAAGACATGGAGTTTCAGAAACGGTTTAGTCAATTAGGAGAAAGGAAATCACTTGTCTTCTATATTTCATTGAAAGGTAGCTGGGAGAGGTATATAGACAGCATGAGTAATGAAGAAAGAAACGGCATAGCATGCTTAAGAGCAGGGATATGGAGATTAAGATGTCAAAGAAATGGATACCTGCAGGACTAGTGCCTTGTGTGGGGACAAAGAGGATATAGAACAAATAGTTTGATTGTAAGGAAACGGAGTTGAGGAGGAAAGAATGTCAAATACCAGAAATGAACAGGAGAATTGGCTGGCCCCGTAGCTCAGTCAGTAGAGCATGTGCCTGCCGTGCTAGGGTTTCGCGATTCGATTCCCGGCAGTGGTGGTGGAGATTTTTCTCCGACCAAGATAATTCATCTTCCCCAAAGTCTGGAAATATGAATGAGAGTGTGAATGTGTGCGTGATCTAATGTTTAAAACCCAATGAATACTAGTTAACACCTTTGAAATGTTTCAAAGGAGAACGGCCACCGACATAACCATTGCAGTTAAAGGCAATGGAGGAAAGAGGAAAAAAAAAAGTGGGTGGGGAATTAGCTTAAACAAGGTTTTAAACAAAAATGACAGTTTTTAAGTAAAGTAAAAATCACATAGATATGGATTGTAAACAGAGGGAAGGAATAATAGGTGACTATTCTGTAATAACACGTCTGTAAGTAAACTTCAATGGAGTGCTCTGTGTAACAGTGGGGCCGATCACAGGGCAGCCCATTGTAAAAGCTTAGTACCCCCTCTTTATTTATTTTTTTGGTAATTTGTACTCCAATGTTAAGTCATATCGGACGATGAATGAAACAGGTGAGATGATGCTCATTTTTTGGTAATTTATGTCCTCCAATGTTAAGTAATATTGGACAATGAATGAAATAGGTGGGATGATGCTCAAATGAGTCCGGGGTGCATGTAGCTTAGTGCTACCCAATATTCGTACCAGAATAACGGAAAACTCTGGAAAAATCCTTACCCAGGCAAGTCAACCTAACCAAGATTCGAATTCAGAATCTCTTGAACATGAGGCAGACACGCTACCATCTAGACTACCGAGGCAGGCAGTACCTAATAATGTGTATATTTCTATTTCATAACCTCCCAGTGATAACGGTGAACTTTAAGAAATTAAAATAGAGTTTTTTCCTATACAAAATTTTTAGCTGCTCTGAAGTGCATTTACAGTTGCTAAAAATGTGTGAGAGTGAGTGAGTGTGAGAGCGAGTGTGTGTGAGAGTGAGTGTGTGTGAGTGTGTGTATGAGCGTGTGTGTGTGTGAGCGAGTGCGTGTGTGTGTGAGCGAGTGCGTGTGTGCGTGAGCGAGTGCATGTGTGCGTGAGCAAGTGCGTGTGTGTGAGCGAGTGCGCGTGTATGAGCGAGTGTGTGTGTGTGTAGTTAATGCTCAGGTATTTAGCAACAAAGCTATTCTTCTTGCCTCCCAAAATTTTGAGGTCTAGATACTTTTTAAGTTGTTCACAGATAGATGTTCCAAATTCATTTCCTCTTCCTTGTTGCGTAACAGACAATTTGGAGATGATAATCCAACTTTATGTAGGTGTATGCTGAGACAGTCATGTCTAGTGGTAAGTCTGAACAGGGGCCTTGGCTCTTTCTCAAGGTAGTTCAGGAATTAGTTTCAAGCTTTTTTGAAGAATTTTGCAAAAAAAAAATATTGAATATGTGATTTTCCTGAATGTTCCTACACATTTTTTATCCAGGTTTTTGATTGTCCACTAAGGAACATTTATCCTTTTTACTAACTTTCCTCCTATCATATGCAGGCTTATTTATCAATATTACTTAACCAAGCCATGAAAATACTACATTGCATGGGTAAATAATGTTGCTTGTATAATAATGATTAAAAGAGGAAATTACAGTTAAGCTCCAGAATGTTATTCTGGAATAAATAGCTCCAGCAACAAACTATTTTTCACCGCCTGGCTTCTTTTATAAACATCACTTCAAAAGTAATTTACTCCAGATGATATATGCCACTCTTAACAGCATATTCAAAGTGTGAAAACATTCTGACCTAATCCCACATTTCAGTTCATCACTAAATCAACAGATGGCAGCAACAACCCCAGAATTACCCACACCGCTGGATCTAGCGTCAGTCGCACAAGAGCCGTAGATGCAAGCGAAGATTTGCGAAACATGTCCTCAAAATAGGTACGAAAGTGAAGCAGATGTGTAAAAAACGCGACTCATCTAAAATTTAATAATTCTGACCTAAGCTTAAACTTAAACTGGTGTGGTAATTTTATTACTGAAATATTACTTATTTTACAGTTACTGCAAGTAGATTATAGGTAGAATAAATGGACAAAACTCATTAAAGATGGTTTACATTTTGATATTACATTGCAAGTTATACTGTTAGCATTTTTTTCCTTTTATTAACAAATAAAAGATTTAAGATTTCGTCAAACTTTACAATATTCTTGCTGGCATCTCTAAAGGAGAATGTTTCCAATAAGCATGCACTATGGAAGATGACAGTATAAGAAGAGAGAAGTTTGCATTTAAAAGGTTAGTAAGATAGTTGGAAATTGTTACTTACCAGGAATAGATTCCAAGTTAGATATAGCACGGTCATGATTTCTCATTAGCTCCTGAAGCATGGAAGGATTACGAGCCAATTCCATTGTCTGCCTCAGAAGATCTGGATTGTTCAGCATGTGGCTTATTTCAGGATTTCTCTAATTAACAAACATTAGGAATTCATTATTATATGATAGGAGCATTTTATGTTGGAAAAACAGGTATGGTAATATTGTAACCAAACAGTAACTAAAACACAATAAAATTAATAAAAATTTTATTTTTATAATGGATGATATCACTATTTCTCACAGACACTTCACACATTTTATTAAAGGAAAATTACTTTCTTAAGAGTAGTTTTGTATATGAATGCATATCTCAATTTTGTTTTGGCTCAACATTTTTAGATTTGCGGGCATTATGTTCTATCATACAATGTTATTCTACATTCCTTTTTCAATGGAAGTTCTGTAAATTTTACTCACTGTGAATGTAACATACTTCTTTAAACTTGTTATATTGTGTGACTTAGAACGAAAAAATGTTTTTCTGCATATTTTACACACTGCTCTGTAATTATTAGTACTGTCTACTCAAAATAGTTCCTTACTTCACTCATGTTTTATTATCATGTTGTTTAGTTCTATATTAGTTGAACAATTTTAATGGAAATTAGTCATACAGTGATCTGTCAGTAACGTTCATGCCCGAGTTTGACTTGTGAAACATTAACAATCAGAAGAAAAGGACAAATATTTCCATGTGATGTTATCTTATGTCTTAAGTTCTGGTTTATTTCAGCTGGATTCACAGATCTGGGCATCAGAGTAGGTGAAAGTATGGCTAGGAGGAGTTAGCTACATGATCTTCATTCACAACTTAGGTTAACTCTGAATGTTACATGAGTACTTCTACCCCAATGTCTTGCATATGTTCATTTAGATACAAATGTGTGGAATTATTCATTCATTCACTAATAGAAAACAGGACAAGATTTATCACAACTATTATCTAGCAACTCTTTGAGGATATGTGTGAGGCAATAAAGTCTCAACTCCTTTAATTCCTTTTCTAGCCTAAGTTAAATACAACTTTCAATAATTCAAAACAAACACTTAAAAGTATTGAAAATTTATTTTAAAGCACTAGACATACTGTGATATGCTGGGTATCAAGAATATTATAGATACTGAAGTCCCATACTTCAACAGTATTGAATTTAAAATAAGTAAAACTAATAAATACATTTTAATGTAAAAGCAAAATCCAATATGCTATAATGTGTTACTGCTGATGACAAAAAACACATTAAATATATTACACTATATGTATTTACCTCCATTAATTCTTGCATTTGTGGATTTGATGTAATCAGATTGCGCATGTTTTCAGGGTCATTCATTAACCTCTGTACTAAAGGGTTGTCCAAAATTTGTCGCATCATATCCGGGTTTCCTAAAAGTTCTCTTTGCATACGCTGTTGGAGTTCCATAAAATTTCCAGATCCCATACCAAGACTTTCAAGTCCTGCCAGTCCACCCAGAGAACCTAAGCCAAATGGTGTTGCACTAATATCCGCTGGAAATAAAACAGTTTCATTTGTAGACATTTTTCTTAACAGTATTTCTATGATACCTACAGATAAGATTGTCAATGCTGTAAATAAAGATGAATATATATTAAAAACTATATTAATTTTGTATATCTAAACTTTGAACACCATACTGTGACAACAATGTGCACTACTCTACAATGAACTCATACCATGTTTATTATTGATTCCACAGTTATGTGGTCGAGGAGTAAAATGCTAGCCTCTGGTTCCCAAGATTGCAGGTTCAAACCTGAATTTATTGGACATAAAAATCCTTTGCTTGCTTCCTTTTGAAGGAAAGTGAAGCCTGTGGTCCCATGCATGTAGAAGAACCTCAAGCCTGATAAAGAGGTCTTTGAACAGAAGTAAAGAGGTCTTTCGTGATCAGAATGAGAGGCTGCAAAGTGTGTCATAAATAAAAAATGAATTCCAATTTCTGTTGATTATTACAAGGAACACTATGCAGATAGATTCAGTTATAGTTTATGTTTGTTGTGTTTGTTACATCCTCAACTCCATTGCTAATGATGTCAGATCCGTATGTTTGAAAGTTGGGCTTCTTACTTCCATCCACTGGACTTTCAGTGAACTTAATATAGAATAACTGAAAAAGTAACTGCACATTTTGTTTCCTGATGTAAGATTTTTACCAGTATGCAATTATCTAGGTCTATGTACTGAGTTGAAAAGTCTTTGTTTCTTCTAATTCATACTTTTGGTTTAAAAATTAGCTGCAACCACTGTTTTATTAATATTTTTATAATGAAAATATCTAGAACACTCTATTTTTATCTGATACAAAATTAATTTCTATACCAATGGGATGGATGGGATTCAATACTTTTATATACCACAGGGCTGTGGAGAAAATAAAAAAGAAAGGGGGCAACCACCATCCACACACAAAGAATTGCAATAAATGAAAACAAATTATTTAAATGTTTAGAAGAAAACACTAAGAACTAAAATCCATCTTACTTTAACTTAGAATAAAAAAAGATGAAGACAGACAGTCAAATTATGTTTGAAAATGTTTATTGTTTCTATTGCAAAGATAATGAGTATACATTTTTTTATTCTTTTTATGCACTTTCATATTAAAATATGTCTGAAATTATAGGTAAAAATGTTGAACAATAATAATTCAAACTTACATGTCCAGCTCTTAATGACTTAATGAGAAAAAGTTCCTTCACTTATAAAAATAACCATAAAGAAATCATAGTAAAGAATATTTATTTTCCCATCACCATGAAGATAGTAAATGTGTATATATTAACATATTCTGAGAAGCCATTAGGTACTAAATCACTGTGCAAGTACTTACCTTTAGGGCATTGCTAACATTCATAATATTCCATATATATTAATAGACACAAACTTTGCAGTACGTTCAAATTATGTAATAAGCTAACATTTTTCTTGTTAAAATAATTGAAATTTAATAGAACATAAATCTAACATAAATTAATTTATTCAGAACTATCCCTATTGGTTATTGTACCAATAAATGTAAAATTCATTGCTCAAATTTAGGAGCCCGTAATATATGATATGCAGTGAACAGGACTTGAGCCTGAGATGCACACAGAAAAACTGATACATTAGCACCCATACATACTGCTTCCTTTTAAAAACTACTGGATTTGACTCCTGTCTTGCAGCACAAATAGGAAAGGTGCAATTGTAAAGAAAAGACAGGAATGTGAGGGGGGGGGGGGGGGACAACACTTACATCAACTTCAAGATGGAAGCAGACGACTGCACAACTGCAGAAGAGCAAACAATGAAGATGACCCAACACTGTGGAATAACAGTGATCACTGAGAAAGAGACAGTGCCCTTCAATAATATTGAGAACTTCAAACAATGCAACTTCATAGAAACACACAAGAAGAGTGCAAATAGTACAGACGATACTTTAATTTAAGTGAAAAGAGAAGAATTATAAAAAAATGAATAGGAAAAATGTAAACAAATACTACAGCAGGGGGGAAAAAAAAGGAAAAAAATGGGAGTAAGAATAGTAGTGGGGAGAGTACAAATTATTGGTGTAATGAGGGAAGCCATAATTAAACAGATGTTAGAAAAAATGATGCATTTGTTTGAGAATTAGAAGAAAAAAAAAAAAATAGAAAAAATTAGAAATGATTTGGGACAGAAAATAGATCAAGAAAGGAAAATGCAGATAGCTGGTAAATTGATTTGATGAAAAGCTTGGGTAGCTTAGAAAGTAAAATAGAATAAACATTATTTAAAAGTAAAAAGAGTAAGAATTTAAGTTAGAAAGAGAAAAGGGTAGAGAAGAGTGTAAGGTAAAAAGGTAAATATGTAAATAATAAACAATAATTATGAAATGTACATTAAGAAATAAAATACAGGTAGAAAACATAGAAGAAAGAATGGATGTCCTAGAAACTGAAATGATACAGACAGGCAAATGATCACAAAATAATTAAGAAAATTCAGAAACAAGATTGTAGTTTGAAAAATTAACATAGAAAATATTTTTAGAATAGAGTTCACAAAGAATACAGGCATGGTGTAATGCTATAATGAAACAGAAATAAAGCAAGAGGTAATGAAATAGAAATAATTAAAGAAATTGTAAATGATATAAGTCTGCACACATACAGGCATATACTGCATGACTCTTACCGTACAAACATCATATACATGAACTCAACAGAGAGAAAGGGAGCAGCCATCTTGTGACAGTCAGTAAACAGCACTAGAAACACAAAATCAACATTGGAGAGGAACTCATAAAATACAGAAGAAAAAACACATATCAGAACAATAAAATCAAAGTGAGAATACACTAAAGAAACATAAAAATGAAGATGGAGATACTCAAACCTCACACCATATTAAAATAAAAAAGGACAGAACAAAGAAGATGAAATCCTCAAAACAAAAACCAAATGTAAAATTATTGTTCAAAATTTAAAAAGTCTGATGGGTGCACTCACATGAGTTTCTCTACTCACTTGTACAAACTAATCTTAAAAACCTTATGCTTTTATCTACTTAATGTTAATCGCAACAAATATATGTAGAAATGGTTTCATTATATATTTCCTTATGGGTACAATGGGGATAGTGGAATACAGTTGGCTTAATTCATTGTGAAATCTTTCAAGACTTGGCTGATATGATAGCTTCAACATTTTTCTTTCGCATGACCAGGATATATATATATATATATATATATATATATATATATATATATATACACACACACACACACACACACACACACACATTGTCACCGATGGCATTATTGTGTTGCCGCTACAAAAGAGAGCTAGGCACGTGGGCAGGAGAGCTGGACACTTGCCAAGAGAAAGAGACACAGAAAGGCTCCGGAATTTTCTTTCCTTTGCTGTCGCAAATGTTCTCAGAAGGTCTTCGGCATTCTAGAAACAATGACTGGAGGTATAAATACCGGCAAGTGTTAGAAGCAGCAGTTATGTGTTGTGCAGAGCAGTTGCTAGTTGTGTTATGGTTATTGCAACAGTGGACTTTTGAAGTATATAATGACTTCATATTTGAGAAAAATTTATTTCAATATTAAAACCAACAATAAGGAAAATCTCGGAAAGGGTTAACTATGCCAAAACATAACATACATTGTGTGCTTTACTGAATTCTAAATGTATTTGTGTAACAAGTCTCTCTCTCTGTTTTCAATAGTTATACAAATGTCAATCAGAATGAAGAGGACTTTGAAGGATATTTCCCAGGAAATTCAATAAAATACATTTTATTTGGCATTTTACTCTCTCTCTCTCTCTCTGTCGTATATAAACACTCATGTATGCATGCACACTGACCTTTTCCTAAAAAGTTTTCCATCATTATTATTATTATTAAACACTCATGTATGCATGCACACTGATCTTTTCCTAAAAAGTTTTCCATCATTATTATTATTATTATTATTATTACTACCTTTTAAGGACGTCTAAAAGTGCATTTCCAGTGTAATCTTAGAATAAAATTATTGGGTGGAATACAATACCTTCTCGACCTACTATGTGCATGGCAGAAGAATTAACATGTATTAACCAATAATAATAATAATAATAATAATAATAATAATAATAATAATAATAATAATAATAATAATAATAATAAAATATGTATTTCACAATTATGAAGCAAATTAAAGTATTAGAAAGATAAATTAAAGCATTAAAGAAGAGAAGATTTAAATCATGCATTTTGGCTAATGAGGAAGGTTAGATTTACTTATGTGTAAGCTAATGGACGAATTCTTGATGAACTGATGCAATAAAAGCTAGGCAAGGGCAACCACTACTAAATTATTGTTTTATCACACATGTGTAGGCAAACTTTGAAAGGTAGAATCAAAATAGAAAAATTCAATGGAATAGTTGGGATCTGAACCATGGATCTTCTGCTATACATGGGGTTGATTTACCATTAAGCTAGCAAAGCTGATCAGCTACTAAGCTGATATAACAAATTCTTCAAATGACTTGCATTTTCCCAGTAGCACACAGGCGAACTCCAATGGCAACTTGTAATTCGTGAATACTTTAGTCCAGAGTGTTAAGGTGTTATAGTTTAAATTTATAAGGGCAATCAATGGTAATGGTTGTTGTAACAAACACAAATTCTGAACCAACCTGAAAAGCTCAATACCATAGCAGCAATTTGAATGAGAAAATTTAATTCTGCAGTTAAATATGTTTTCAATGGATTACATGGTCAAGAATAATGACTAAGGATGTTAGGTGCAATAAGAGAGATGAATATGAGAAATCCTCTTTATAATGGCAATATATAATCATGGATTGTTATAACATATACAAATCTGTGTAGGAAAACATTAAATTATAAGTTATGTAACCCAATGGCACTTGCAATTCATAAGTATTTATGTCCCTGGATTTAAGGTTTTATTATAATTTCAATTTATATACAGTCAATGATAATTGATTATTTCAAAACACATATCAAGTATAGCAAACTGTGAAACCTATTATCAGCAAGGAAGATCTATGGTTCAAATCCTGGATATGGCATTGAATTTCGTGGGAATTATTTATGATGAAATATACAATAACTAAAATGCTACAATGATATAAAATTATATAATTTTCTCAAGAAATTGCCACAGTAAAAGGATAGACTCATATGGTTATGAATAGGAAAGATGAGTGATATGTAAGAAACATGATAAGGATGAAGGGAAATGCCCAATGTGTGGGGAAGATGATAGACTGGCATAGTATACTGTATTTTTAAACAAACAAAAGGTATGGGAAGAACAAATTTGGCAACAAAAATGGAATAGTTTTAAGGAGGAGGAAAGAGGTATTACTAATCAGGAAAATATCTGGAAAAGGAGAAAATAATGGGGAAATTCAGAGAGAAATGGTTAAGCAAGGTTAAGAATAATCAACAAGTAAAGTTGGAGAAATGCAAACAAGGGAACAGAGGACCATCAATATACAGAAAACCAGGGGTTGTGTGTATTGAGATAGAAATTTAAAACAAGCTGGTATATAAATATTAAAAGCAGAAGCATTATTAACAGTGAAGTATTCTTCATTTTTCAGTTTGATTTATGAGTCACTATGTTTACACTCAACTTCACTTACTATGTTGTATAATTGAAACGTTTTCAAGATCATTCAATCTCATCCTCAGCTGTTTGGTGACTCCCTCTGCCAAATTAGGGGCACTAAGTTTTAATACCTCATTTAATGCCAGGATTTCAAAATGTATAACTTTATCACGGTTTTTTGTTATGAATATTTTTTCCCAAAGAACACCAGAGGAACATAAAGTTGCAACAAACAGAAAAATCGGCAGTGTCACACAATTTTTGGACAGAAAACCACAATATTGGCCATAACATAAAACTGTTAAAATCTTTAAGTACACCCATAGAATTGGATATTTGGGACAAAATATTCATAACAAAAAACCGTGATAAAGTTATAAATTTTGAAATCCCAGCATTAATTGAAGTATTAAAACTTAGTGCCCCTAACACCAGATGGCAGAGGGATCGGAGCACTGTAGAAGCGGAGGAAGAAGAATGTTCATTTGGTCACCAAACAGCTGAGGATGAGATCGAATGATCTTGAAAACGTTTCAATTATACAACATAGTAAGTGAAGTTGAGTGTAAACATAGTGACTCAGAAATCAAACTCAAAAGCTGGTATACACTGGGTGAGAACATGAAAGAAAGTTTGTTATGTGCTTGGAATGTTGTTAATGTACGTATGAAGAAAGATGAGAAATATTCATTCATGTAAACAGAATTAGAATGATGCATGGAATAAAAATGAAATAGTCATAAATGTATGCTGGATAAAATATTTATATAAAATTCTTGTAGTAGTAATAAACGAATTGAATGGGATTAATGATTGTATATACATACAAAAAAAAAAAAAAAAAGTATTTATAACTGCTAACATGGCCTATTGAAAATGGATCTTGGATTTTACGATGTTTCTACTTTATTTTAATCAAGATTTGCAGAAATACCTACAATACATCTTTTATCAATAAAAATATAGCCACTGTCAAACGTTAAAGAATGGTTGCTATATGCTGGCTTTAAAATTCCATATAATTGCAAGAAACAACTGAATATCAACATGACTAATAGAATGGCTTAAATATTGAACAATTTAGGGCATTAATAATGGATATCTTGGAAATGGTCTATGTCACCAAAAATAGTTAATTTAATATAAATTGTGTGTTTTAAAGATAGCTACATATTTTGTGTAATACATTCTCTCTGAAATTCATTAGAGATAGAGAATGTATTACACAAAATATGTAGCTATCTTTAAAACACACATAGGCCCAAATGACCTTGTTGTCGACGGCCCCTAAAACACCACACACTCACTCATTAGAGATAAGAACATATTGTTTTGTTAATATATTTTATATGTGCTATTTTAATCAAATCTGTGAGCCATTTTAGAGAAAACCATTAACTTTGAAAAATATTACATGTATGTCAGACTACTTCAATCGTAATGTAAATGTTTGAGAGGGAAGAGAAAAAGAGAGAGCAATAAGACATAGATGAACATTAGGTTGATTGGCTCAGGGAAGCTAATGGGTATTACCTTTTATTTGCATACCTTCTCTGACCCAATCAACAGCCTAACGGTCATGTGCCTCACAACTATTGTCTCTTATACACACAGATGATTTTCTAGAAATACTTTTTTTGGACTCAGGAGGCTCAAAACAAGTATTGCCTGTGAAATATATTACATTACATTTTTGGATGGAATACAAAAACTTCTCTACCTATTGAGAGTAATTAAAAAAAAAAAAACAGTAATGTATTTGCTAGCTCTCTCTACTGCACGAGAGAACCGCGAGTTGCCAGGGAAATGGTCCAGTAGAGGTACACTAAAATCCTTACCTCTCTAACAGACAGCATATTGCTTTATTTTTCTAGCACTTATTGCATACCACACTCCAAGTAAAAGTGAGACATGTCACACAATAGCATAAGTTTTCCTGAGTTGTTTAGGAGTAAATTTTAGTTGTTTACTCCTAAACCATGATTTAGGAGTAACATGCTAGCCTGTGGTTCCTTAAGTCATGGGCTCAAACCCAGGGGAAGGTGGTGGATTTTTGTCAGGAGTAAAAATCCTTAGTACGGCTTTTGATGGAAGGGAAGTGGAGCCGATGCTCCTGAGCCACAGATTTACAGAATGTAAAGGAACCTCAAAGCTGATAAATGGCCTCTAAGCAAAATAAGCAGTCTTTTACGCTAATTTAGAATGGAGATCGAGAACACAGTAAAGAGCACCCATAAATAAAAACTCACTTAAAAAAAAAAAAAAACAACAACAACTTCTGAAGCCTAATATCGACAACCTTCACATTAATTTGAGCTACTTTGTTCAGCAATTTTTGAGGTGATCACTCAACTGGCACCAATTTCACAGTTTTTGTGTTAAGAGTGACTTAGAATGCTTCTTGTGAAACACCTCACTATGATCCTGAAGTGTGGTGCGCAATAAGTGCTAAAAAAAAAAAAAAATGACACTGTCCAATGCAACAATAAGAGTTGAGAGCTAAGGATTTTAGTACATTTCTGCCTGCAACAGTTTTCAAGTAACTTTTGATTCTCTTGCAAAGTGGAGAGAGCATGTAATTGCATTGCGACAGAGGTAGAGAAAGTAAAATACATCATAAAAGGTGCAAAAATGAGTCCACTGAGACAAGAGAGGAACCAGAAGCTGAATGCACAAAATATATAATTTCACTCTTTTAAAATACATCTATACTTCTTATATGCACATTCCCTCTAGACTAGTAATATACAAAGTATGTGTACGGGTGGGAAGATGTATTATGTGAGGTGAGATGCAGATTCAATAAAGCCATAACAAGTGATTGTCATTATAATCAATGATAAACAAGGAGCATTAACACCAAACTTGTAACCGAATTTTATTTTCTACCACTACATCTAAAAATATGCAGATTCTTTATCAAAACTTAAAAATTACTTCCTATTTTATCTACATGAATCATTCTGAAGAAAGGAGTATATTTCACACTTCTAGTAAAAATGTAAACACATGTGCTACACATGCTATTCTTTAAAACAAACAATACCTGGTGCTCTTGGTTGAGGTCCACTACCAGACTGATCTGTGGATGAACGAGTGCTTGCCTTGATTACAAGATGTACTGTTAATCCATCCTTGATATTATGTGTTTGAAGGGTTTCATGATCTTTCATAATTTTTCCAGCGAAAATAAGACATAACTGATCTGGCTCAGCATTAAACTTCTTTGCCACCAGCTCCTTAAACTGCAATTATAAATGAAATCAGTCATTATTTTTCAACCAGTTTAAAAAAGTCATAACTCAAAAATAACCTGCCTCCACAAACGCTCTGCACAGCAAAATTATTTTTTTCTTTATAAAACATGGTTTTTCTTTAAGCCCAGAGTCTTGTGTGCATGAACAAATGGGCTCTTCTTGTGTTAAAATAAAAGTGAATCGAAAAGATACTGTCACTTTTATTCACAGATATTCCCTTTTATTTTAACTTGTGCTTCACTGTCTCTGCTTCTTTGAATTTTAATTCTTTTGTGCTATTGATTACATAATAAAAATGATTGCCTCTAAAAAGATTTCACAACCCTGAGCATATGTGTCAAGTCAATTATCTGAATGATTAATCTGTAACTCACTGAACTATATGGACAAAAGTTAAGATTAAAAAAGCAAGGAATAAAAACAAGTTATACAATATATAAAATATAATACAGTAAACTCAAAATGCATCAAAAGCATGACTTGATTAGCATAGTAAAATCTGTATGTTCTGCAGTTTGGTGGTTCAAGGCAAAAGGACAAAAAATTTATAATTATGAAAGGGCTTATTGAGAGTCATCGTAATATTGACATAATGAATAGTACATGAAATAGGACAAAAGAAGCAAAAATAATTTAAAATAAAGTTTTGTGGTAACAAACATTTTAAGGTAACACCGTGCAAAAATAATCTTGACAAATAGGCACTATCATAGTTTGCATCATTATCTGTTTTACAATAATTAGGTATATTCCCATTGAACTTAATAGCAACTTTATAGCTTGCTTTCTTATCAATTTAAAACCCCTGAATGGTTTCATTAATTTCATTTATCTCCTGTATTCTTTATAAAACTATTGTACAATTATATAGACATTGTTTTATCAATTTGGAAGAGTAATTCTGTAAAATTCTTGACATTATTTCCTTTACCTCTTAATCAACATTTTCAATCCTGGAAGTGTTACTTGGCTGGTAGAGAACACATTATTGGAATAGTCATGAAATGTTTAGATAATCACAACAGAGTAAACTTTTCTTTACTCATGCACTTATTTAATAATATAATAAAGAAATTCTGACAACAGCATTCAATGTAATGGGACTAATCAGGTGGGTATGAAGATTCTCTATTCTTGGTCCACCAATTTAATTATTTTGAAAACATTGCACAGTGTCTAAAGAACCAGAAAATCTTCATGGATGACAATTATAAATATTGGATAATAGATTAAGTTTAATATTTTCTATTTCAAATATTACACCAAATTTTTTTTTCCACATAAGGCATTTAAATTTACATTTAAGCTTCTAATTTTTAATTTTGCTGTCAGCGTGTTTAGTACTATTGAAGCACATACTAGCATAAATCATAAGTATACACATGGAATATTTTCAAAAGTATGCAAGAACATACAGGTGGCTGAGATAAACTTTAGCTGTTTAAAAGGATTGCTATTCATAAGCTCATGAAAAGCTTGAGATTTCAAAGCACATCTAAAAAAATATTTGAAAATTCAAATATTAGAGTATGCTTAAAAAATGGACAGTGCTGCAAAAAATTTGTCTTAACTGTCAATTTAAATGTTCAGTCTTCACACTGCTTAAACAGTAGAGCCACTACAATTTAAGATAAAATAGCAAAGAGCACTGTTAAACTTCAATTTATAGAATAAAATAAAGTTTATGACCACAAAGAATTTATTTACATATAAATGTACATGACACAGTGTTAGCATATTTTCTTTTCAAAGGATAATTCATAATGAAGCCAGAGAAAAGTCTCATGTGAAAGTCAATGAACAAGACTAATTAAAATGCAATTATTCCAAAACTTCCAGTCAGAATGTAAACATGAAGCAATATTACTGCTCTGCCTGTTAGTCCAGAATATCAGTCATAGTTCTTTCTACTAATACTTTCTCCTTACTGGTGATTTTCCTTAAGATTTAATGGTTACACATGCTTTACTTTTCAAACATTATAACTGTTATAAAATAATATTAATACTTTAAAACTATGACATATAAGACATTGATAAGAGGAAGCATAATTCTAACAATGGTTACGAACTATGGAAACAAGATTTTTAAAATGTGTAATGTGTAAAACTCAATTCTTTTTTGAAAGTGTCAGACTTTGATATTTTCAAACTTGAAGAAAATCTTTATATCATATAACATCACTTATATGTTTTCAAAGGAGTACACCTAAAATAATATATACATGAGAAAAAATTAAAGTGAATTTTTTATTACATTATCGCTCAAAACTAATTATGTATTTTTAATATAATAAAGCAACGAATAAAGCAAACACAATAATAAACAATATACTAGAGTACTTACACATTGCAGTACTGTTATTCATAATTAAAACTTAAACAAGACAATATTCCAAGCACTAGTGCTTTGCTATGGTTTAATAAAAATGGTAAACTTTTCTTTGCTTATCTTTCCTGTACACAGTAGTTATATGAACTAATCACAAAATGTGGTCATTTAAGCTTTATGATACTGTAATATTTAGCCATTGAATTGTCTAATGCCTGGAAATGTTTTTATTAGTACAGGATGCAACTCCACAGTTTTTTTATTTAAGCTTCATAAGTATAGCACAAAAAATAAGCATAAATTATGAGGGTCATACTGAAAGTTGTGTGCAACCCACTGTTAAAATTCAAAATCCAACAATGCAACAAAAGGAACTGCAGAATCATAGTCTACAGACTTTACATCACACACTGCAATTATGTAATGCCATTATCTTGTGACCACAGATATTATTTGCAAAATGGACAAAGATATTTCATTATGAAGGCTTGCTGTAATTGAATTCCTTGTTAAAGAGGGAAAAATCTGCTGCTGAAATTCTTCTTAGACTTCAACTTGCTTATGATTACATCTGAGTGGCTGCAAGCAGTGTTATGAGATGGGTGAATTATTTAAAAGATGGGAAAATGAGTATCCAAGGTGAGCCCTGAGACCTGCTCCCATGGATTGCAACAAGAAAACAATTGATATCATTAGAACAGATAGGCATATCATCGTAGTTGAACTCACTGCACATCTTGCAGTAAGACATAGTGCAGTGCAAAAAATGGTACAAAGCTTAAGTTATCAAAAAGTCTGTGTTTTATTGACTGAAGACAACAAACTTCACACAAGAATGTAAGTCAAAACCTTTTACAGAGATTTCAAAATGGTGATGGGTATTGTGACAGGTGATGAAAATAGGTTCTATCATTATGAGTCTGAAACAAAATGCCAGAGTATGGAATGACACCATTTGCCATCAAGAAGAAAGCAAAAGGCAGTGCCATCTGCTGGGAAGGTTATGGTTTGCATCTTCATGATTGCAATCTGATTTATTTGCTTGAATCTGGACAAACCATAAATGCTGCCCGCTATATCCAGATACTTTGCAATATCCATTATATTGCACGATAAGCACCCTGGAAAGAACATCCTTTAACAGGATAATGCATGTCCTCACATTGTCTGCATTGTAATGGAGATCAGAACATTTGGATGTGGGAAATTCTTCCACATCCTCCCTGCAGTCTCAACTTGGCATCCTCCGACTACCATCTTTTATGTTCTCTTAAGAAACAGATGCAAGGCCCACACTATGAGATTGTGGAGGATATTGAGAAAGTGGTGCTCAAGTGTCTTCATGTAGCTACAATGGAATTCTACTGTAAGGGTATTTTCAAACTTGCAGAACAATGGGGAGGGACGAGGGATTGTACAAAGAAATGAAGACTGTTGAAAAGTGAGAGAAAAGCCTGTATATCACGATGATGTGGTTGATCTAAAACATAAAGATACAATGTTTTAAAATATTTCTTTTTTATACAATGCTTTTTAATAATTTCTTTTTGAGTTTTGCTTATTTTTCACCAGAAAAATTGTTTTGCCTTTGATAAATACAAATTAATATAATTGCAAAGTAGACAGCACAAGTAGTGAAGAGATTGCATTAGTTGCACAATTCAAGCTAACGCACCATTACAATTAACAGTGTGACAGGACAAAAGGTTTGTATGGTATTAAGTCTTATTAGTTTTCATGACAAGTCATGATAAAATTTCTGGACTGTTCCAGACTGTTCTTATTTTTGCAGTGATTCAGATTGCTTTATTGCATAACAAAGTTTATATTTATTGAATACTTTATAGATTATCCAGGTTTTCCTTAATTACCTTTGGTCATATGTGGTGTAGATAAACAAAGTTTTCCATGATATACAGAGGCCGACAGAAGTATTTGAATAATATAACATGTAACATTGCACTAGTATAAAAACTGTAATATTTATTTTGGCACGTTGAATTGTTAAACTTGTAAACATTAACCTTTTGTGTCTCGGAAGCAATATTAAAATATCACTACACAAATAAAAATATTTAGTAAATATTCTCCACTTAACTTAAGAAGCCGATGACAATACTTCTATTATGTTTTTGCGAAAAAACTGTATTTATTGTATTTATTTACTGTATTTATTCTATTGTCCCTTTTATTGGAGGACATAAGTATTCGAACAGACCCAATCGAACAGTGAGGAAGGTGGTTGGATGTACCCTACATGCCCCTATCACATAGCAGTTGTGTTCATGCTATGCCTCGAGACAGTGTGCTCAAAGTTATTCAGCCGATTGTGAACTCACAGGTAATATGGGATGTAAAGGTAAGGAGACAACGGTGGCAGAGAGGAATATGGTGTTAAATATGTAAAAATAAAACAAATCTCCCTCTGAAATTGCCAAAACCATTAACAGAGGCAAAACCACAGTTTTTTTACATAATTCAACATTTCAAACAGACAAATACTGTTGTAAATAGACCTAGAAATGGAGCTCCTTCTGAACTCTCTACCAGAGATAGGAGACAAATAATAAAAATGGTGAAGGAGAATCTGCGAGTCACTGCATCTGAAATTAGAGGATGCCTTGAGCAATATTCTGGCACTGTGGTTCACACCAGAACAGTTGAATGAGTTTTAAATAGTAATGGGTACAATGCCCACGTTCCTAGAAAGAAACCATATGTTAATAAGGTGAATAAGAAAAATCGAATAGAATTTGCTACACAGTATGAGGTGAAACCAACAGAATTCTGTGATAAGGTTCTCTGGTCATACGAGAGCAAATTCTGCTTATACAAGAGTGATGGATGTCTTAAAGTATGAAGACTGCCAAATATCTAATGGGAACCAAAGAACATGGTAGCTACAGTGAAACATGGTGGCAGTAGTGTGATGGTATGGGTCTGTATAGCTTCATCTGGCTTTGGGGAACTGGTGTTCATAGATGGGATCATGGAGAAATTAATATACAAGAGGATTCTTGAAAACAATCTTAAAGAGTGCAGAGAAGCTGAGATTAGGGCACGATTATTACTTCCAGCACAACAATGATCCAAAGCATACTGCTGAAATTGTAAGGCTTTGGATCGTGAACATTCCTCACACTTTGAAGATACTGCACCAATCTCCAGATTTAAATCCAATAGAGAACATCTGGAAGAACTCAAGGAGCATCTGAGAAAGCATCACATCAGAAGCAAGGACCATCTGAAAGAACTTCTTCAAATACAGTGGAGAAATATGGACTCTGCAGTCACTAAACAGGACATACAGACAATGCCCAAACAATTATCAGCAGTAATTCAAAGAAAGGGGATGATAAACAAATATCAGCTGTTCTCTGTTCAAATACTTATGTGTAAAAAATGAAACTCATCTAAAATTTAATACTTATGTAACTGTTTTATATCTCCTTGTAATGCAAATTAGTTTCAGTTGCTATTTATGTTTTTATGTTTAATGGAAGACTTAAGTTTATTTTGTACCAGCTGCCTTTACATATGCTTACTCTGCATAGCTTTAAAATAATATAATAAATATGTTTACCTTCAAATACTTATGTCGGCCTCTGTATTGTAGATCTAACAAGATATTTAACATACAGTATATATTCATAACTTCCCATTTAGCACACCATTTAAATTCAAATGGTTCCATGAAGCATTCCTTCGAACTTTCAAAAGTACTGAAACTAGTTAAATTCTTCTCATGTCATTTATTGTAAATTGCTGCTTTGTCATATTTGTAGGCATCATTTAGTCTCTTATTAAACTTTCTCCCTGGTAGGAAACAAGGAATTAGACATGGATCTTTGGCCTTCCATGCTGTTGCTCTAACAAAATGAGCTACCATGGCAACATGACATCAAATTTCCCAATTACCTAATTTGCATTTTTCACAGTAAGCTATTATGCTTTCTCAAATTCATTTTGAGTAAAATACTCCCAATGGCACTTAATACCTGAAGTCAAGATTTCACAGTTAATCTTTATTAATTACACTTAATTTTCTTATTGGTAATTTTTATTTTCGACAGCTGATTATCATTTAACATTTAAAAATGTTAATGGCAAGGGATTGAAGGCATGAAGTTTCTCAGATCAATGAATAGTGCTGATCACTAACACCACCATCAGTCAGTCAATGATATAACTTATGTATAATTATTTATCTTTTAGTGTAGACTTTCAGTCTTAATGTCCATTATAATGGATATAAGCTTTTTTCCCTATTTGTAATAATTTTAATTGTTTTTTTTGTTACATTTTTGTTTTAATGTCCTTAACCAATTAAACATATTGTTTAAGATGTTCTGAATTGTAAACATTTTTTTCACAATTTACATTGTACCAGTTTTTCCGTTCATTTTAAAATAAAAATAAGAAAAGGAAAATCCATGCAGCTGCAGTCAAAGATACCCCTTTGCATCCAAGTGTGCCATCACACCTATTATTTTAATTGGGCCCTCCCATATCCTTTACTGCAGGTACATTTGTTGTTGCGAGACTCGAACTCACAACCTCTGGCTTTGAGTGGATGGCAGCCCACTGTGTGTCAACATAGCAATCATAGCCATTCAAGTCACTTAAAAGTGTCCCAGAAACCCTCATGAAAACCAGTTTCAAATTACAGGAAAACCAACATAAGCAGTAAAATAATTCAGGACTGAAAGAGTTAAACCTCAGTGCCTCATCAGCATTCAATTTAAAAGATCTTTTGTATTTACAGCAGAAATGTGCTTTCTTTAAACTCTAGTGAACATAAAATTCAATACTACTGGATCACTTACAAAAGATAGCAAATGTTTAGAATTCTATAGCATGAACAGTGACCAATATTAAGACAAATATTAATTACATTCCCTCACGAAAATTACTTATATTAACACAGTTTAATCTAAACTGACTATAATCATAAGTTAAGCTGATCTATCATTATTTATTGTAACCACATTGCTGATGACATGAGCATCTAAACTGAAAGGCAAAACTGTCATGTTAAGCATTCTACACTTCAGGGTAACATGTTTGGTAATGAATTTTTTTCTGTCATCTACAAGTCGGTTCAAATACAAAAGATACAGGACTATTTTCTAAGGTCACACGCATGCACACACACATACATACACACACGCGCGCGCGCGCGCGCGAAATGTGACAACCACATGCAAAACATCTGACCAAATTCAACCCAAAACAAATGAGCTAAGCCTCTACATTTTTTACGAAATATTTCATATATGCTTGAATGGTCACACATATGCAATAAAATATTTACAGAGATTTTAAAGCATACATATCTCAAACTTATTCTGCAACTGGTCTAGAACACCTTCATTGAGTTTGACTAAAAAAAACTAACTAGCAAAGTTTAAACTTTTACAACTCAAACCGGATCATCAATGGTTCATATGCAATTAACACTCAAATTGATGCCGGTGTCGAGAGAAGCATAACTGAAATTCTATAATAACCCACTTTTCACAAATATCTCTTTCAACAGTATCATTTATTTTCATTTATTTGGTACTCTAGGTATCCGGTTTAGACAGTTTAACTGAAACACCAGTGTAGCTGAACCTGACAATACTCAATTATGTCTCATTTTATCAGTATTAAAATCACCTATCGTGACAAAGTTAACATTACTCCTCAAGCTTTAGTAACCAGGATGCATAAGGACCTGAAACCTCCAGTGTATATATGTGTTCTCATGTCACGTTTTTAGTACATTTTGCCTATTTGTTTATGTAAGCATTTAAAATGTTAAGGGCTCAAAATTTTTTCTACACAATTTATTCAACATCAGCTTAGATGGCATTTTAGATGTTGCATCATAAAAGGCCTTTGCGCTTACTTATTCAAAAGAAATTAATGTAATACCGCCAGAACTAGCAAGTCACCTTTTGCAATTATGTTATTTACAATTGTTTAGGCCATTTATTAAAATAATAAATAAGCACTTTCATTATAAAAAAACCTTGTGTGAATTTCACTGAATGCCGTGCACACATTCTTTTAGCACTAAGATAATAATTAGTCGCACTAACTCGAAAGTTTCTGCGACAGTGTTTCATTAACCCGGTAGCGTGATCTTAAGGTTATGTTAACCATTCTGATCTTCTAGACCATATTCACCATTTCTGGTTTATATTCAATTAATAATTACCAAAATTTTCCTAAGAATATAAACAACATATTAGAAAAGTTCTAAAAAACACTAGTTCTATTAACATAAACGTCATTCGTCTTAAAGTGGCTTCGTCATCAATCTATCCTACTATACTGTTTTTCTAGAACAAATCTAACTACTAAATTTTGAATTATATGGCCATACATACATCTTTTATTGATGCATTTTCTTCTACTTCGACTGTTTGTTTTTCTTTCGGTGTTTTCACTGTTAAATTAATTTTCTTCGGTGTCTCCTGACCTTCCGCCATTTTGGAAATGCGGGCTAATTCCAGGGTGACTCGTTTAAGGAGCACGTTCAAGGCTAACGTTCACTATTTAAGCACAGAGTGTGGTAAACGGAATTGTCAAGAGTACAAAATACATGTGGAATAGTTATCAAAAAAGACAGTTCCACAAATAAAGAAACCTGAAACTTTAAATTTGCTTCAAACACGATTGCAGCTATTAATAGTATGGTTCAAAACACAATAAGAAAAAAAAAGAAAGAATAAAACAAAGAAAGTAATTAGTTACATGTCCAACTTCAGTGTATTGTGTCAAAAGGTATTTGCATTCTGTTTCTAAATTATTTTAGTTAGTCAATAGCATAGCATGAAGTTTTCGAAGTAATAAGTTATCCAAATATCAAATGTAAAATAGTGTCCAGCTTCATTGCTCACAGGCGTGAAACACAATTATATCTTATTTTTGGGAAAGCTATTATGCTTGTATCAAATGCCGTCTCCACTACTTTTCACGTCACTCCCTTGGTCTAGAAACACTCAAGGGGAAATTGAAATTAGTACTTCTGTATTAGCAATTAAAAATGGCTCAGTACATCGCTAGAAACGTTAAAGGAAGAAGAAGGCATCGAATGGAAAAACTAGAGTCAATCTAAAAAGACAGAAATAACAGTGAAATGATAAGAAAAAGTGAAATTAGAAAGAAAGAAAAGAAGAAATAAATTAAAATAAGTTTAGGAAGAGGCAAGAGTTAAAAGCCAAAACAGAAGTAAGTAAGCAAACGTGACAAAAGCAGGTAGGTTTGGAATATAGACGCACGGCAGAGAAGGAAAAGGGCGAATTCTCGTAAAATGCTATGGGAGGTAAAATTGAACACAGCAGAGAAATAATAAGAACGAACAATTAATAGTGATCGTCCAGCAACTATGTAAAGTTTAACTGGCTGGCCAATGACGATAACGGCTGGGATGCAAGTCCGTGGGTATCAACAAAATAAAATGCATACATAGAACACAAGAAACTAGTTTAAATTTTAACAAACATTGGCAAGAGGCAACAAACACTCCTGCCATGAATAACCAGATATTTCAAACACCGCATTTTAACTTTTTCATTTTTAAAATTATTATTATTAATTATTTATTATTATTATTATTATTATTATTATTATTATTATTATTATTATTATTATTATTATTATTATTATTATTATTATTATTATTATTATTATTATTATTATTATTATTATTATTATTATTATTATTATTATTATTATTATTATTATTATTATTATTATTATTATTATTATTATTATTATTATTATTATTATTATTATTATTATTATTATTATTATTATTATTATTATTATTATTATTATTATTATTATTATTATTATTATTATTATTATTATTATTATTATTATTATTATTATTATTATTATTATTATTATTATTATTATTATTATTATTATTATTATTATTATTATTATTATTATTATTATTATTATTATTATTATTATTATTATTATTATTATTATTATTATTATTATTATTATTATTATTATTATTATTATTATTATTATTATTATTATTATTATTATTATTATTATTATTATTATTATTATTATTATTATTATTATTATTATTATTATTATTATTATTATTATTATTATTATTATTATTATTATTATTATTATTATTATTATTATTATTATTATTATTATTATTATTATTATTATTATTATTATTATTATTATTATTATTATTATTATTATTATTATTATTATTATTATTATTATTATTATTATTATTATTATTATTATTATTATTATTATTATTATTATTATTATTATTATTATTATTATTATTATTATTATTATTATTATTATTATTATTATTATTATTATTATTATTATTATTATTATTATTATTATTATTATTATTATTATTATTATTATTATTATTATTATTATTATTATTATTATTATTATTATTATTATTATTATTATTATTATTATTATTATGATTATGATTATGATTATGATTATGATTATGATTATGATTATGATTATGATTATGATTATGATTATGATTATGATTATGATTATGATTATGATTATGATTATGATTATGATTATGATTATGATTATTATTATTATTATTATTATTATTATTATTATTATTATTATTATTATTATTATTATTATTATTATTATTATTATTATTATTATTATTATTATTATTATTATTATTATTATTATTATTATTATTATTATTATTATTATTATTATTATTATTATTATTATTACTATTACTATTACTATTATTACTATTACTATTATTATTATTATTATTATTATTATTATTATTATTATTATTATTATTATTATTATTATTATTATTATTATTATTATTATTATTATTATTATTATTATTATTATTATTATTATTATTATTATTATTATTATTATTATTATTATTATTATTATTATTATTATTATTATTATTATTATTATTATTATTATTATTATTATTATTATTATTATTATTATTATTATTATTATTATTATTATTATTATTATTATTATTATTATTATTATTATTATTATTATTATTATTATTATTATTGTAAAAACAAGAACAAAACAGAAAAGCAGATCATCCTATTGTCACCCAATTAGCGGAAAGCACAACCAACGACAGCTGAGAAGGGGCCAGAGGCAGCCAAGCCACACCCCCCCCCCCCCCATTAGTCTCTGTCACTAACTGAGAGGTTGATTAGGGAAATGTCACTTGTCACTTGCCGCGTCTTTCCCCTTCCCCTGTCCTCTGGAATTTTCGCGGTGATTCACTGAAACCAGAAACTTCTAGATTGGCCAGTTGACCCTATATAAGCAACACGTCGGGCTGGAAGTCAGTCAGTGTTTGGCGAACAGCTGTGAGGAGCGCCCAGTGAGGGGACGGACTGCGTACGTGCGTCGGAGGAGTTTACGTAATCGCGAGTGCAAGTGGAATTGTAACGGACGAACTGATGAATCGTAATTGTGTGCATTACGTAATTCTGTGTAATTGGCAAGTGTTTAACTGTAAGTCGGTGGAAATAAAGAACATTTTTGAGTGGTGCAATTGGACTATTCATTTCACGAACCCACAAAGTTACACTATTATGTGTTTCAAATGGGAAGAGTTCTGGACCGTGGCAAATCAGATGCGTTAGGGCTCTCGGTATTGCCATCTCGTTACCTGTACTGTTTTCATATTTCTTCTGTCTTGCAGAGTATCTTAGACCACGTGTGTCTCCTTGGCGCTAAACAAATGAACCCGAACTGAATTATCCAAACTTTTAAATATTGCAGTTGTACTTTTCTAATCCAATGGAACTGTCAGTGGCGCATTCATGCAACTGTGAATATCACTTATATCAAAAAACTATTTGCCATTGTCTTCATCGTCCGAGTATTGCAAATTTATGATGATAGGCTCCAAAATCTTATCATGTGATATTTCTTTCCAAAAGTCGTCTTCTTGCAGTTTATCTGCATGTATCAAGCAGTTTTCCAGTATTGCGTTACATTGTTAATTCATCAGGAAACAAATCGTTCATCGTCAATCAGCTTAAAAGTATTACTTATGTTTCCAACATAATTTGAGCCCACATTAACTCAATTGAATTGTACTGGCAGTGGTAAGGGCGAAGGCGAATTACCTCATATTTCACTTCAATAGGAAGTTGATCCAGCTGATACGCTTTTCTCTGGGTTTTAAATGGAAGAACAACTGAATAACACTGCTTTAAACTCTCTAGAGTAAATAGAGATTACGAAAGATTGATAAACAAATATATAAAGTGTCGACTCGTGTTCTGCTAGTGCAGCGTTGTAAAGGCAATCAGGGAGAGTACTGTTTGCCCTTTCTCGAATTTAACAAACACCTTAGCTTATTCAAAGCAATTCTTTTATCACCACAGGTCAAACGTTTACATTTCAGTTCTGAGGATTTGCAAATATAGGTACATGCATACATGCCAACCAATAATAATTTTCATTGCAGTTCTTACCTGACAATGCATTATTATAATATATTAGTACTTATTTATTTGTATCAGGAAAACTATTTGAGCTAATAATATGGAGTTTTTACGGTTATGTTAGACACATTACTCTTGACCTTCCTCATGGATCACCTTTTACAAAATTTGAACTTTTGTCTTAGCTCATATAGTATTTATTAGAGGTGGATTCAAATGGCGCTTATCACATCACTTACGGGGATGCCCGTCTCGGTAGCGTAGATGGTAGCATGTCTGCCTCACGTTCAAGAGGTCCCTAGTTCGAATCTCGGTCAGGGTGAGTTATCTGGATAAGATTCTTTCCGGGGTTTTCCCTTATCCTGAAAGACGAATGTCGGGTAACTCTAAGCTTCATGGACCCTGGAATCATTTGAGCATCATTTCATCCAATTCATTCACCGTCCGATATGACTTAATGTTGGAGGACGTAAATTAAATAAAAATAACTTACGGGGAAGGACATGACAACACCGCAGGACTCCGATTGGTTCCTCACCTAGTAGCGTTCAACGACAAGTATCATCCCATTTGAAATACATGATAAATGTTGATTACTTGGATTTCTTCAATCAGGTTTGACAACCTTACTGTACTTAGGAAGTCAATACATTTAGTAAATACCTATAGAATTCACAATAATTAAATTTTCAATAGTAAAATAATGCACTTAGAACTCCTGGTAATGCATCTATTTCCTTCGTTGTTTACTGAGGAGACATATCTAATAGTCAAAATTCCATGTTGGCATGTTAACATGTTGGGCTGGCAAAACCTGGGGCTGTGTCCCTGTCCTGATGACAACTTCCTGGAGTTGCGGTCTTCTCTGTTTTGGCTGTTTTTATTAGCAGCAATCAATGCATTCCTGGCGGATCCGTCATATGGTCCAAATGTTCACCCTTGCAGTTCTCACAAGTTGGCACATTCATGGGAGAACGCAGACAAGCCTGTTTGGCATGAGAACCACGCCACCTTACGCAGCACAGGTTATGGTAGCAGAAGTGCTTTGAGTGGTTGAAACTCCGGCACCTATAACTTTGAAGTATGCCGCCAGAATTTCTTAGAGCTTCAGTGTTTACCCACAGTCACTATCATTGTCCAGTAGTTTTTAATGTTAATGTGCCATTCTTATTTTCATCAGGTAAAAAGGGTAACAGATGGTTGCGACGCCATTTATCTTCACCTCCTAATCATTGGTTCCCTCCATCGCTACATGAAAGAGGAGGATGGTGATTTTGCCCGGTTGGCCTTGTGGAGCGGGTTTGGTGAGCTGCTTCACCAATCGTGAATTGACGCCCTGGTGGCAGAGGTATTCTCAATGCCACCCACTGGTGTGCCCACGGCGAAACCCCGTATGACGAGAATCACGGGCCTTCTCAGGGCAGAAAGTGAAGTGTGGGTTGTTTCACCTGGGGCTGAAAGGAGGAATTTTTAGTCCTCCGCTGATTTTACCTGAAAGACAAAGCAAATTTTCCGCTTTGTCACGGTGCACGAAACAGACTGGTCAGCATGACTTCTTTTAAGGAGCTCATAGATCCCCTAAAGTCGTCCACTGTGACTAGGGGAATGTGCTGCCTTGCCGGCTTCTGCCGTCGGTTGGGTGTACACTTCCTCGTGTGATTTGAAACACAATTTCCCTTCCGGTAATTGATTACTTCCTTGAATTCAGCATCGTCAACCTCTGTAGAGACGTCTGACGAGCTGGTCTCGTCGGTTTCAATTCTGGTGGATGGCCGTGAAACAACCATGTTCCCTTCAGAGTCGAAAAGTGTTCTGAGAGAGTTGCTCTCAGAATTTTTAACTAGACGCGAATCTGCACGCCAAGAGCCTTCGTTGTTTCTAGTATTGACCAGAGCCGAAAATTCAACCTTACCATGTCCGGAGTGTGGGCGTTTTCAGCGGGTAGGCGTTGTCTTCTCTGCTGAAAAAAGAGGGATGGATGACACCTGAAGCTGGTGCCGAGTACTGTTTCCTGCTTAGGCCTTCGCCTATTCGCAGGGCCGTATTGCAAGAGGATGTCTTGGAAGTAGGTATCATGCTCTGCACCCAAGCGTGCTGTATCTCAAACTTATTCACTTACAACAGCGATTGCTTAAAAGAGTAACCTTGTTGATTAAACGCTGTTTTATTAATTAGACGGTTTTTGGATAATAGTGGTGATTCTTACGTTCGAGAATGTACAAGAAGATGCGCTCGTTGCTCTAACTCAAACAGCCAATAACAGCTCTCGATATTCCAACCAATCAACTATAATCAGATATCACCATTTGTTTTCTGACTGGCTGCCTGAAGATTGCTCCGCTCTTCCACATGTGATGCTTCAGCTACTTCCAGGCGAATCGGTCGCAAATATAATTACTTCATTAATTATACCGCACAACAAAACTTAACTTTTTATCTGTTACGGAAACAAAAATACTGGAATTCAATGTATTTTCTCAAGCTGAATAACAACATGGCAATAAAATCGTCAGATATGCTATAGTTTTCTTGCAATTAAGGAACTAAAACTTGAGAAAGAAATCAATAGAAAAAATATTTTCGTAAACACGATGATATTTGGCTAGGTTTACCTATTACAAACGTCTCCTGTTAGCTGGTCTGCTATAAGGGACATGAGTATACCTCACCCCCGACCAGGAATAATCCGTTTACATGGATGTACTCCATTTACTCTGATAGCATTTTTCGAATGCTGAAATTGTCTGGTGAAAGCTCTCTCCATGATCATCAGAAACAGCACCACAAATTTTTAGGGAAAGAGTGCAAATGAGAGTGGAGATAGTGCATCTTCAGTGGCATAGTGTACATAATTTCATGATTTCGTCTTTGAAAGTTCCAAGCCTCGGACAATATCATTTTACTCATTTTGAGTAATTCTGTGTAAGTGGGATGGAGTTTGAATGCTGAAATCGGGATCATGATATTGTAGTTTCAGGTACATATTCAGAAGTGATGGATTTAGGTTCGTCGTCAAAATCAATGGTGTGGAGCACTGGACGAATAGCTTAAGGTATATTTGGATAATTGACAATCTATCTTTTATTCCTTGAAATTAACTTCACAGGTCGTACGTACCATGCAGAAATAACAATCATTCTATAATCGGTTTGTTCCCTGCAAATCATGGGTATAGCAAAGAACATTCATCTATTTCCTTATAGCCATTCACGAGAATTGCAGAACAGGCATTATGACAAATATTGGGGGGGGGGGGGTCCAGCTTTTAACTTGGTCCCCTATTTGGCAGATGGTATGCTTCCTTTATTAGTGGAGTTATATCTCGCTTTAGGGTTGCAAAAGCCATTTTCCCCACATCTATAACAAAAATTATCAGAACCAGTTATACACTTACATGGCATATTAATTTCTCTCACATCACAGATTTATACTATGGAGAATAAAAGATAAGTCTTCTGATAAAACAGATTATATATATGGTTATGCACAGCATTACAAAACCTTTAAGATTTAGTTCACAACATAGACCCAAACAGGTCTTCACCGGCAACGTATTGCAACGTCTTGACTCTGAATAAAGCAAAATTTTTTACAAGCAAACACAAACCCTCGAAATCATGAATTTATCGCCACATCCCCTGTGTAATGAGTTTTCTGTAACCTTGACAGAGAAACTTCTGACGCTTTCTTCTGGAACGTGTAATCCCAGATATATGCCGTATAATGAAACCAGACCACTGCGGCCTTTTGTACTGTCATATTCGTAATTAACAGTACGAAATCAGTCTGAAATGGCTTATTTTGTCTCCATAAATTTTTGGCTGTTGTCTAGTTTTATTGAACTATCATTTATAACAACGCTCTATGTTCAACAGAATAGCACATTTCTCAATACTGACCAATCTAGTTTCTCTTTCAGCAGCATTTAAGAAAATGTGGAAAACTGAGATACCAGTTAAGATACCATGAATTTAAATATATGACTGCTGCTATATAAAACGCAGTTATAGAATCTGCAATCTCGTTTGCCGATTTTCACTATTTTAGATTTTATTAACAATAAGGAAAATTAACTGTTCCTTATGACTTTTTAAGACCTGTAATAATCCCCCATGGCACGCCAACCCATAGAGGGCCAATGCCTGCCAACCCGACTGCCAGCCTCTCACCCACATACGAAAGGTAGAGGTGGGCGATCATCCAACTCACACGGAGGGAAGTGGTCAGCCTCTCAGCACCTCCAGCCGGAAAGTTGGCTTTCTTAACCAGGGTCGCTTACCTATCGTAAGCTCTTCAGTTTCCTCACGATACTGAATGGGCACCGGTCCTATATCCGGGACTTAAAATCCACTACGCCAAGATGCAGGACTTTTAGGACCTGTAACACTGCTAATACTTCACGTGCGGAATTTTTCTCCTTTTGGATACTAAGAATAGGTTTATGTAGCACATTCACTGAAAGGTACAAAATTATTGCATTCTCTTATAAAAGAGATTTAAGGACAGCATTTAACATTGAATGGGACATCGTTTACATATCCCGAGAACCCTTTCAATAACTGAAAGTAATGAGAGCAAGCTTAATTTGGAAAACGAGAACAAGTTCCTTTATGCTAGCTCAATTAATTCTATTAAATCAGTAGCATGGATATTGAATGCAGGTACGAAAATGATTAAATATTATATGCTGTAATTGCAGGAAATCTATCATTGGCAGTTTTTTTTTTTTTTTTTGTAATTTACGTCCTCCAACGTTAAGTCATATCGAACGATGAATGGAATGGGTGAAATGGTGCTCAAATGAGCCCAGGGTCCATAGAGCTTAGAGTTACACGACATTCGTCTTTTAGGATATGGGAAAACCCCGGGAAAAACCTTATCCAGGTAACTCACCCTGACCGAGTTTCGAACTTGGGACCTCTTGAACGTGAGGCAGACACGCTACCGACACGCGCTGGGCATGCGATACCAACTAGAGGAGCGTCTTAAGATGATTTCTTGTGTGTGTATATTGCCGTTCTCTGATTAATTTACCTCAAAGTAAAATCGTTATTTTCAGCCTCATATGTAAAGAACAACTGTCTGTGCTTTTATAACATTAAATAATTAATAATTTGAAATCGTATGCCCTTTTCACTTTGCAGCTCACTAACTTCTAGTAGTTTGACTTCGTAAACTCTCTTCAGCTAACTACTAAAAGTCAACGAACTGTCAGAATAAAATATGTGATGGCCATGGTTGCTGGCATCCACAGTAGCAACAGAGAAATATTTAACTTATTTACGAAGGTTACAGCTTTCTTTTCGGGAATGTGAGGCAATTATTTGCTAACTGTTGACTCACTTGTTTACTTCAATATGATACCTCGTGCAGTTTCCCAATATGAACATACGTTTTTTCTTATGAAGTTGTACACCATAGTCATTTAAACTAAAAATCGATTATATTTCATAACTGAAACGAGATTCACTCGGAACTGTCGTCATTTTTTGGGTTTCATATGTATTCTATTATAAAAAGATGACATTCAGGGATGAATACAATGAACTTAGATTTTCCTCAAGTTTACATTCCAGTGATGTTTTAAATTTGCACCATTCCCATGGGATAAACCCAATACAACTGCACACTTTAAACACATCCAGTATCAATAAATTCTTGATAATAACAGCTATTTACTTAAAGGAATCGAGGCGAAAGCCGAAGAATTTGTGAACACACCATCATATCTGGCAGTAATAGTGCTAGTATATTCAAGAGAACTGTTGACCGAAAACCCTATTTGAATACACTATAAGAGAGAAAATGCTTGTTCTCTGCATGGTGCGACATGTTAAAGTAAGTTCTGTGACGAAAATGTATTGCTTGCTCGTTTCAGTTCTAAGTATATGTTATTCGTGTAAATGTGGATCGTTTCATATTTCATTCAGGTTGGGCACTGAAATAACACACACTATTTCGTTGGTTATGTCTTTACACGAGTGCATATCACATAGGTAAAGTCTGTTTACCCAACGCGTGTGCAGTTCCCAGTCAAAGAGACCTCAAAGGACGGGACCCTCCCCTCCACTAATGACCGTCATAAATCTATCTCCACACTTCAGAAATGGAACACTGACGTTGGGAACCAATAGCTGCCCCCATTTGTTGAAAATGACAGTTGCATGTCTACTCCGCGTGGAGTCTCAGTTGCCAAATTTCCAACTTCCAGTTGTTCTGTTTCATTAGGTGCAAGACGGTGATGTTAAAATGTTGCAACATTGTAGAAAGGACCGTCAGGAGGAGGGTCCATGTTGTAAAACGATTATGAGGGGTTGTCAAAGAAAGCGGCCGCCGTGCACTTGCGATGGCTAGACAGACTTTACCTTAGAAGACAGGCAAGATGTAACAGAGAAAGTGTAATACTCGGCCATCTCACGCTGAAGTTACTTAAAAGAAAATGAAGAGCGATCAATGAAGACAGTGAATTCGGTAATCAAGTAAGTACATTTTTATGATTTCTCTACTTATACTTATCTCCAACTAAAAATAATAGTGTTCTATTTTTAAATTACCTTCGAATGTCTACTGTTTTTTTGACGAGCTTCAGTGTGATATACTAGACATATTTCATAAAAATACCACACGATAAGTGGAACTTAAGCAGAACAGATGCTTGCTAGCTGTTATGTTAAGACAAGACTGATATATTATTATGTTATGGATAGAGTCAACATGAAAAATTCAATGCCATGGCCGGGATTTGAACCACGGATCTACTGGTTTCCGTCCAGTCGCTCTTAACCTTTGAGCTACCATGGCCAACGTGCCTTCCTGACATTAAATTCTCCAGTTGACTCGTATATTTCCCCGGCTAGTGTGGAGAAATGATTAATTTCCGTCAATTAACTAAAATAATATTATTATGTGTTTCAAATGGGAAGGTGTTTGTCCTTGAGCGCTACTAGGTGGGCAACCAGTCGGAGTCCTGCGGTGTTGTCGTATTACATTCCCGCTAAGTGGTGTGTGAGGAGCGCCAACCGAATCAATCTGTATGAAACACTATTCGCGCTAAGACAATAATTCAGATTTTGCCGAAACTGATCCTTGTAGAAGGTAGAGAGTAATTTACCTAACATAACCATGAAAACCCCATATTTTTAGCTCAAATAGTTTAAATAATACAAATAAATAAACCACTATTACCTGTATTATAACAATAAATCGCGACGTAAACACTGTATGAATATCATTATTGGTTGGCCTGTATGCGTGTACGTATATTTGTAATTACTCAGAACTGAAACGTAAATGTTTGACATAACGTAATAAAAGAATTACTTTGAATAATCCAATTCGAACGAGAGGAAACAATAAATCTCCTGCTGCCCTGACAGAACGTGTCTGGTCACATTATATCTTTGTTTATGAGTGGTTCGTAATCTCTATTTGCTCCAGAGAGTTCAAAGTGGTTGGTGTGTATGTACATATACTTTTAATTACTCAGAACTGAAATTCAAACTACTGACGACGTGTTAAAAGAATTACTGTGAATATAAGTCAAGGTGTTAAATTCGAGAAAGAGCAAACACTTCATTTCCTGTTAGCCTGTGGAATGCTGTATGCATATGTTTATGAATGAATGCTGGATAAGAAGTGTTTATTTACTCTGGAGAGTTCAGATCAATATCATTCAGTTGTTCTTTACACAACAGTAGAGTAAGAGTTAAATAGTGCAATGGCTTCTTGCACTGAATTTAGTGGCGAGTCATAAAGGCAGATATTGCGATGTCAGGTTCGAAATATTGTTTTTAAGGTGTACACGTTCTTCAAAAATTTTTCGGAAACGGAAACTAAAAATGATTTATTGCAAAGAGTACTTCCGTTTGAAAACACGGAAATGTGTATCAGCTGGATCAACTTGCAATTGAAATGGGACACGAGGTAATACGCCTCCCACATTGCATACCACTGCCAATATAATCCAATTGAGTTGGTGTGGGCTCAAATAAAAAGGAGGATTGCAAACAGAAATAATACTTTTAAACTGACGGACGTTAAACGACTTGTTCACGAAGAAATTGACAAGGTAACAAACAGGACTGGGAAAACTGCGTGAGGCACGCAGAAAACCTTCAAGAAGACGACTTTAAGAAAGAAATAGCATGTGACGAGATTTTGGAACCTATAATCATAAATTTGCAAGACTCAGGCGATGAAGACAGTGACAATGACGAATTGTCTCTTGACGGAAGCGACATTGACACCGATATGGATGAGTCACTGACAGTTCCATTGGAATAGAAAAACAGGTGATTCATATACTATAATTATAGTTATAGTATTTTAAAATATACATAATTTGCGAAAATGCTTTTTCCAATTTTCTTTTTGGCAACTGCATCATTGTAAAAGTTTGTAAAATATAATTTGCTTACCCTTACGTCTACGCCAAGCAGACCTGCAAGTTCTGTAGGTGTGCAAGAGAGAGGGAAATATAAAAGGAGTGTGGTAACAAGCTGGCAACGATGAGTGTGATACGGCATCTGATTTGCTGGACTCCAGAGCTCTTCCCATTTGAAACGCATAATAGTTATTTTATTTAATACAAGACTATTTTATTAACACATCTTTAAAATGTGTACCTACTATTCAACTTAGAGTATAACAAGTTATTAATTGTTAGTATAATACAAAGAAATATTATACAAATAACACAGTGAAATATTAATAATATTAATAAATAAATTTACTTCTCTTATATCTTCAAGAACCTCAATATTCTATCACCTCGAGAGATGTGAGTGATACTGTATACTTGATGAGATGACATTGTCGGTCTGGGTGGCTCTTTTGATAAGATGCTGGCCTATTCATTCCTAGCTCAAGAATTCAAATGCAACTCAGACAAGTGTGATTTAAAGCAATATTCTCGTGTCATTACGTTTATTGGCATGTAAAATATTTATACAGGATGAAATTCCGGCACACGGGCAGCATTGACATAAGCTTGGCAATTGTCAGCTCGTTTACATATAAAATATTTACTTATTTTGTAAATTACATTATATGTGCAGCACTGGCTGTCGTTTCCTCGAAAAAAAAAAAGAAGGCATATTCGCGAATTATACATGTGTTGCAAGATGTGGTTTTGAAATTGAATTCTTTCATAGAGATGTCTGGAGTGCCGGTTTGTCAATTCTTCGCTGCTGAGCAGGAATACTTTGAAATGTGATTTGTTTTTATGCTCATTAATAGCTGTATTACTTACATTTTGAAATCCAGTTTTGTTTTTTAGCTGCAGGACAACAAATTCAGATTAAATAATTAACATCCTCCAAAGTTAAGTAAAATCGGATGATTGTAATGGGAAAAATTATGTTCAAATGAGTCCAGGCTCAATGGAGCATAGAGTTATCCGATACTTATCTTTCAAGATAAGGGAAAATCCCGTTAAAAACCTTATCCTAATAATTCAACCTGACCTCTTGAATGTAATGCAGTCAGGCTATCACCTACGCTAAAAATGCTTGCGCAAAATGAGAGAATATTCTTATCTTAAGGAATTACTCGTTTTGATGCGTTTCAATGAGATCGATTAGTTTTTATTTGACATTCACCTCATCGGATGTTTCTATGCAATAGGGCGAAGCAACGTTGAGTCTTTGCAATTTCCTGTGGTTACGAATCTTTGAATACGTTTACATTCATCTGACGGCCGTTGTCCTCTTGTTGCCACTGCTGCTTCTTATGCTACAAGCAGGTTTTATTTCTGCAGACTTTTGTTTTCAACAAAGGTAAACTGATATTCTTAAATTAATTTTGTACTTTCTATGCTGCTAAACCATTCCTGCAACCAGGCCCTTTCTGCTGTTATGAACAAAGCTACAAATTTTACAAATGCCCTGCATGGTAGAAATTCGCAACCGCCATGACAATACTTTTCAAATACTTCCTAAGTGGATGCAACCTAAGAACTTACCCTCTACTACTCGTTGGTAAAGGCCGAATTTATAAGAGAATTGTTTACTTTTACCATACTTTTACAGAAAGGTCATAATGCGTTAGACACATCTAGTTAAGCAGTTTTAGCTAGTTTGTTCTTATTTATGCTTATTTCACAGGAAAACGTTTCTGCTTACTTATTTTGCGATGTTTTAAAATAGCGTATTTTACCCGAAACTGTAAACATAAAACTGCATATTTCACAGGTATGCACGATACATCAGTGATACTCCATAAATACAGCGTTTATCACAATTACTTTTATTAACTTTGGGTATGGGTTCCTTACACCACAAGAAGGAAAAAGGGTTATATGAACGTATATCCCATAATCCTTTGTTTTCATTTAGGAGCTGTTCAACATAGTGGTACACTCATAAGATACAAAATTCACAATGAATGCTCGAAATATTCTTCTTTTGTCTTGCTTCTAGGTATGCCTGCATTCGTCGAATCATGGACTGTGGCGGCCTTCAAAAAGCTCCGGGATTGTGGCGAATGGTTTCGCAGGCTTCCATGATACATCGATGAAGAGTTTCTTCATCCGAGATGGCTGCTCCATAAACCAATAGTTTAAAAGAGATAAAATTCCAAAGGACTGAGGTCGGGAGAACACGCAGGCCATGAAACTCGTCCTTCTCTCCCTATCCATTGGTAATGGTAGATACCAGTCAGTGCATCTCGAACAATGTGATTAAAATGTGCCAGAACAGCATCATGCATAACTACATTTTTGTCTTATATGCAGGGGTAAATCTTTGTGAAGTCTGGAAGTGTTCTGGACAAAGTTCCTGAAGACAGCATTTATAAGAAGTGCTGGTAGAACATACTGTCTACGCACCACAAAAAGGCCAAGCGGGGCCTGAAGAGAGAGAGATAGAGGAGCTAGAACTTGGTAGTTGATCTGTTTAATACTAAATGAGTGCATGAGGGTGCATATGAGTCGCCCATGCTGTCAGATGAACCATCCGTATCATATCCGTACCGCGAGAACTAATTATGTATAGCAAAAGTAATTACGTTACACATTCTACCTTGCCTTCTTGTTTTGGGTGGACAGTATGGACCTACCCGACAGTCACTTACAATTCCAGCCCACACAATCCTAAACTGTTGCTGATGTTATACTGAAGTACAGCATGAGGATTACGGTCTGCTCAGATGTGTACGTTGCGGAAATTACAAATTCCATCTCTTCCTAAAGTTGCCTCAAGAAAACTGACAAAACAATGGATTGGCTGTTTGTGCTACAAACCATCGGCAAAAGTTCTCCCATGGTGGACAATCTGCAGGCGAAAGACCCTGCACGCGTTGAATATATGGATACAGGAACTGCTTGTGAAGTACCCTGCATACTATACTATGAGATCTACTAGATACCAAAGCCAATTGTATTGTACTGATACCTGGATCGTTTTCAACACACTGTAAAATTTATTCTTCGCGTTCCGGCATTCGAACAGCTCTCGATCTTCCTTGATCAGCAGTCTGTGGTGCAATGTTTCCTGTCTAAGTAAGGCGACGACGAACAGCAAAAAGGTTGTATGACTCGGATTTTTCAGTCTGGAAACTCCATCTGATACAACCGCGCAGCCTTGCATCAATTACCATTCGCCCGACCATATATAAAAATTACGCCTGCCTGTTTACAAAATGAATATGCAGCCATGGTTGAACGAAACGCAGGCAGTTAGCTCATTATATGTACACAATTAAAACTTTGAAGTCAGAAGACATGTAAAAAAAAAAAAAAAAAAAAGTTTCCATGGCAACACTTCGACATCTACTGCATGTAGTACAATGGGTCAAAGCCGTTTATGAGTGCACACAGATATGAAGTTGTGAGTTTGAACCTCAAAACAGTTGAGTGCACACTTTCAGCAAGAACAAATAACGAGAAAACAATATGAATCATGTTCCTTCTTGTGGTCTTAGGCACCATACTCAAAATTTACAAAAGTATTTATAATACACCTCTGAATAATTATGAAATGCAGCATTGTGTCGCATGTTTTACTGCTTTGTGAGGGCAGACAAATCACTTGAATACAAATGTTAAAATATATTTCACTGATCATTAGGTGAAGATCCTTTTGTCAGCAAGTTTTTCTCGCAGGTATGCCGCTAACCCAGCAGAATCTACCAGTTATCTTGGGTTTACCCTGGACAAGTTCATTGGAACGTTCATACTAGCTTCTAAGTATAGCGACACTATCATCATATCCTTAGGTAAAACACCTAGTATCTGCCCATTCTCCACTATCTCTGCAGTACAAGTGCTTCATTTGCACGTCCTTCATTGGAGCCATATGGCAATAAGTTCTGTCTGGGATTTGCCCCATCTTTCTAGATCAACTGAATTCAGAGAATCCAAAACAAATATTTAACATTGGTTATGGGAACACTAGTATGTTCTGTAGCCAATCTTCTGCATCAGTCATAAGAAGTTGCACAGATCATTAATCCATTATTACACTGCACTATTTTGATATATTTGGATTCCTCCTCTTGTCACTGAAGTTTCAAAAGTTGGAGCAGGAGTCTCCTCTTAAATGAACTAAAATATCTATAACTAAGCTTGAAACTAATGCTGGGTAGAAATACATACATCTTCATTTTTTTTTCTTTTTATATAATCAGTAAGCAAAACTTTAAGTACTATTGAGTACAATAAAACTTATAAATGTAAAGAATGTGGGTGGGAGAAAAATCGTAAGTGAAGAGGAAAAGATGACCTACCGAAACTTTAGATAAGCAAAGTCTGCATTTTAGATCCACATGAATTCATTAATAATGTATTGGTGGCTCCAAATTTAACAAAACTGGACAGAGAACTTGCAAAAACCAAGTAAGTAATAACTGCCGCTATGCATTCTAGCTTCTCAGTTTCAAGATCGCAGATTCAATTTGTGATTGAGGTGGGGTAATTTGTCTAAATTTTTCCATATCCTTAAAAGCGCCTGGAAGTGCACATCTGGTATAAAATATAAGCATATTTCAGGTTAAAAATGATGAAAACCCAGTATTAAACAACAAACTGCTGTCAATTTGTTTCAGAATTCAAAGGTCTCAATGTGACTAAAGATCAAAGCAGGCTACAGAAATTATAAAAGTGGGATCTCATAAAGTTGACACTTTCAGTTTCAACACACGCAAAGTGGATTCATTATATGCATTGACTATGTTTTAGTTTGCAGTATAGATTAGTCTCCATAATTAGATACCTCAGGATATCTGTAGGCAAGATAGAAAATTAAAGATTTGCTCACAAAGGAATGCCATTTTATTTATCTCAAATATAATTTATACAAACTTAAAAAAGGGGCACAATTTTCTTTACCAATAACAGCAAATAAACATTTTAAAAGGAATGCACAATTAAAATTACTTATATAATATTCTCATTTCTTGTAATAGCAAACAGTGTTTCCATGTTGCACTATCAAATGGACCTAGTCCATCAGATCAGCCAATATCTTCACATTTTTGAACGAATTTCAGAATGCAGAGAAATTATATAGTCCATTAGAACTTCTTAATTAATGATACAAAAAAGTGTTAAGTTCTCTATGGCACACACAAATATTTAATAATGTAAAAGTAAAATGTTTTCAGCAAATTATTTTTACAAATGCATTCAAATGTAAACATATACAAATGTATACACTGTATTACTTGAGTGTTAGCATATGGGTGACACAGAAACGAAAAAATACATCAATAGAACATGACAATAAAATTTATTCTTTTGTAATAAATATGGTTTTCCTTTCTATATGATTTTAGCTTCTGCAGAGATGCAGGAATCCAAAATGTCTCTTCAGTTTCAAAAACAAGTTTCTCCAACTCATTTGTGAATAAATACTTCAGAAACAGTGAATAAATACATTTTTATTTTGTGAAATGCATGTACAGCTAGCAACACATTTACACTGGGTTACTAAACCATGAGCAAGTGCTTCTGGTATATCTAGAATCTCTAAACATCTTAAATACAATAAAATATAAATTTTCAATCACAGAAATGATATAGGTTTTACTGATATCAACATTTGCATTTTTACCATTCACTCCTCGTATGTTAGCATTCACATCTCATTTCTGTAATAACACTGCATTACTAGCTTTCTCATACTTCAATCCACAAAGAATTTACTTAGTGCCAACTAGACATCAATATTTTGGTTCTTGCTTGGGGTTAGAAAACAGATTAAGATAACTCAAGCTCTTTGTGTGCGTGTATGTGTGTATGGAAGGAGGGCTAATATCAACCCTTCCCTTAAAGGACAATAGATCAACATTCAAGAACTATTAAATATATTACTGAGCAAGAAAGAGAGCTAGCTACATCTCAGGCAACTGATAGGACTACCTTCTTTTAGTAGCGCTGTCTGCAGACAAATTAACCATTTTTGAGGAAGAAAGGTTTGGAACAATTTAGATAGCATCATAGGCACCACAAGGAACTACTATGGGAATAAAGTTTTCTGTTTCTTTAACATCATAAGATGGCAAAAAATGCTCTTGAACGTACCACCTAATATCAAATGGAGGTGTATTATTCATGGCTATGCTTAAAATGCATATTTATGAAATAATAAATGGAAGTAATTAATGAGAATGTAATAATTTTCAAAATAAATCTTAATTCTAAACCCCTGCTATTTACATAGTCCACAGAGGCATGTTTTCCACTTCTGGGCTAATTTAAGGAAATTTACAAATGTGTTATAATTATATCACTTAGAAGGGGGGGATGTTGCATTTGTATTTTGTCAAAAGTAACTTCAGTGTTGTATAAAGAGAAATATAATGCAACAGGAATTTTATTTACCTGTAAAAATTTCCTTCTCTTCCTTTCTGGCAAACTTAAGAAAATGATTTGAAAATCATGGCACAAGTTATGTCATGGTCAGACTACTGGGGGATTTATCTCTCGTTTCACCTACCAATGTAGGTGCAATGTGCAAATGTAATAAAACAGTTTTATCTCAGCTTGGATCACAAAATTCATACTATATATTTGTTTATTAATTTCAGAAATATTTTATTACAGATAATTTACTTTATTGCTGTTGTATTTTAATTTAATAGCTCCTTTAATGCACATAAAACTTTCTCCATACTATCAAATTTTTATGACTATGAAGAGAGTAATATAATATCGCTCTGTTAGTAATGCAGACTAAGATCCCAAGGTCGTGGGTTTAAACCTGCTTCAGACCAATGATATTTAAGGTGCTTAACAGCAAAGCTTAATGTCCGTAGATTCACTGGCATATAAAGGTGATGCTGATATAGTATCCTAGCACTTGACAGCATAATTAACAAATAAAATATTTATATATTTATACCACAAAATTACAAACAAATGCCTGTTAAGTGAACAAACATAGGTTTTAACTATGCTTTACTTTTCGGTAAATGAAAATGTATTAGATCATTAACAAATCAAAAAGCATAACAAGTATGAGTCTAAGCCAGGTTTGAACCCATGATTTTGGGATCAATAGGCCTACACTTAATCAATTGAGCCATCTACAATGACTATGACAATTGGATGACAAGAGGCAAAGAGAATTACTGGGACTTAGTCAACATATGATGTGTGGTATTAGTTTCAATAAAAGTGATAAGGAAGGAGCAACATTGTTCTAGCCACTAGTTTGCCCTCCCCCCCAAAAAAAAACTCAAAATAAAAATAAATATTTAGTTTGTTAATGATGTTGCCAATTACCAGGATTATATCAGAGCAGCTGGTGTGCTCAAAATTCCATTTTGTAGGAGTTTTTATATGTCACTAAACATACTGACATGTGAGTGTTAACTTTTAAGCAGATTTAACAATTGGTGTGATCTGGGTGTGAACCATCAACCTTGGAATCAGAAGGCTGATGCCAACCAACTTAGCCACCCAGATCGACAGGAAGTTATTCATAAAAAAAATTACTAGCAGGATTTTTGTTTTTATTGCATTGACATTAGATGGTGAATTGTGAAATATATTTTTATGCTTAGCTACCAATAGCTCTTGCACAAAATACAGTTTGATGGAGCTGTACAGGATAAAACTGCACATTCCACATTAAAAACAAAGGTAAAAACCATTTTTAGTTTATATATTTATGGTTTACAGTTTGCATAAATGTTACAAATATTTTATGCTACTCTGTTAGATAAAACATCTATTTCAATGTAACACTTTAACCACTAACATAGTTAAGCAATGCTCAATTTGGTCTATTTTTGTACATCTAGTCTCCTTAGAAAGTGACATCATTGACTGAACAAGGAAACGCATTTTAAAAAGTATACACTTAAATGAAGTTTTGGTTCACTAAGGCCACATACCGGAAAGGAATTACATTAAAACGAAAGAGGCAATGGGAAAAAGTAAAATAATAAATAAATAAATAAAATTTTGTTTTCACCAACCTAAGCAAGTTTGCTTTAACTGAGTTTTGCGGATGAAATCTCCTGGTTTTAAAATTCGTATTACTGATATATTGAGTGAATATATCAAAGAAACTGCATATCAGTGGGCAGTGATGATTTGCATTTTGTTTTTTAACCATTTTCAACTATTAGATCTATAGCCAATATTGTGAAAACAGCCAGAATTACTTATTTGACAACAGTTTTGAAAATATGCACAATTAATTTAGGATGACCATAAAGATATTATGTTCAAGCAGGAGCTATGACATGCAATCTCTTCACTTCATTACACAGTAATAGCCATTGTTAAAAGCAGTCCATACTTTTTAAGAATAGTTACATGGAATTCAATAATAACCAAAAAGAGGACTTTCCCTTCTCACATGTCATATTTAAAGTGACAAAACAGGGCAAATATTCTTCTGTTATTTTGAGAGTGACTGTCATCTAATACACAGATAAATATTACATGTTTTGTTATGTCTATTAAGGTGTTGGTATGATTTAAATCATACAGTATAGCGCAGATTGGACCAAAAAAAAAAAAAAGCCCAGTAACTAGCAAGAATTTTAATTTGTAGTGAATTATTGGCATATAATTAGCAAAAACATAATCAAATAAGGACATATCTTTAACACCAATTTTATACATATATAATAACTATACTAATATACACTGTGTCTGTAGAACATTCAGTGCACCTATAAACAGTTCAATGTACAATTTAATTTAAATATTTTTTGTAGCTTATAATCAATCATAAGCACCAACTGTGAATACACTCTAAAAGATCTATTATTTATTTTTCTCTTATTACAGACACATTCTGATTTGCAAGTACCACACAGAATAAGAATGGAACAGCTTATTACATTATGAGTAGATGTAATGATTTTTGGTACGTTGCAGCGTTGTCAAGTAATATTCTTGCCAAAACTTTGAGTTGCACAGTACATATTCAGTAATAACAATGAAAAATTAATGTATTTATGTATTATTGCACCTGTGTTTTTTGTTTTGTATGTCATGTATAAACTTAGATTATCATCATGCATATAGCATAAAAGCAAATTATAATAATCTTGGTCAGGGTGAGTTACCTGAATAAGGTTTTGCCGGGGTTTTCCCTTATCCTCACAGACAAATGTCAGGTAGCGCAAAGCTCCATGGACCCTGGACACATCTGGGCATCATTTCACCCATCTCATTCACCGTCCGATATGACTTAACGTTGGAGGACGTAAAATTACAAAAAAAAAAAAAAAAAAAAAAAAAAAAAAAAAAAAAAAAAAAAAAAAAAATAAAAAACAAAAAATAAAAAAAAATAAAATAATAATAATAATAATAATAATAATAATAATAATAATAATAATAATAATAATAATAATAATAATAAAAATTAATGAGTGGTCTGATATGGAAGTTGAGGCTTGCAAATTATATACTGCTTCGTGATGTGAGTTAGCCTAAGCCTTGTTTATGCATGTGATTTCATGTTACACAACAAGGAATGGTATCATTTGGCATGCAACAAATCACCTTTGTATTGTTGGGAAAACAGTTCTATCAGTCTGTTCCCATATTTGTTTTGATAATTAGTATGGATCTCCTTGTGTTGCACTGTTAATATAAATTTTTAATGGGAAATAAGAGACAAAAACAGCACTAGAGTGTACATCAGGTGCTGTCTACCTAGGACAAGAAGGCAAGCTAGAGAAATGTGTAACATACTCACTTTTAACTTTAAAGAGAGTCGATTAAAGACACTAGACAACACTTACTTTTAAATTTTTCCGGAACATGTTTCAGAGGCTTTGCCTCTATCATCGGCCGGCTCTCGACTGGTTCTCGTTGGTGTAGCTGACGATACCTTGTCACAGGTCTCCTCTGGTGGCGGCTCAAGGAACTTGCTGAACAAATCCTTCTGGGGGATGTCGAAATTGAATACTTTGTTCCTATTTTTTGAAATGAAGATTTGTTCCCATGTGGATAGTTCTTGTTTTCCTGATGTATGTTTTAGTAGTTTTGGTTCTGGATTTATGTTGTGTTTTTTTTCCCCAAAAATGTGTGGCAACTGCTGATTTTTCTAATTGTTTATATTTTATGTTTCTAAAGTGTTCCTTTGCTCTTGTTTCTAAATTTCTTTTTGTTTTTCCAATATAAATTTGACTACAGTCATTGCATTCAATTTGATATATACCAGATTTTTTTGTTAGATGGAATGGCATCTTTGATGTTTGAGCAAATTAGGTTTTTTAAGGAGAAATGGTTGACTGGTGCTAGTTGAATATTTTGTTTTTTGAAGACTTTTTTGAATTTATCATAGGCCCATGGATGGTAAGTGAATTTTTTGAAAATCATATTAGTTTCTGTAGATGAGAGAGTTGTGGTTTCCTTTAGTAGCTTCTTCTTTTTTGCTAAGCTCACTTTTTTGTCCACTAATGATTTGGGAAAGTTATTTTTTTGTGCTATTTCAATTATTTTGTTGTATTCTGTTTTGTATTCTTCTGCTGTGAGAGGGATGTTTACCAGTCTGTGTGCTAAACTATTGAAGATTGCCTGTTTGTGGGATCTTGGGTAGTAGCCATTAGCTTTTATGTAGTTGTCTGTGTTGGTTTTCTGTAAATGCCAAAGTTTAGTCTGTTTTTATTCCTCATTATTTTTAGATCCAAAAATTTCGACATCCCCCAGAAGGATTTGTTCAGCAAGTTCCTTGAGCCGCCACCAGAGGAGACCTGTGACAAGGTATCGTCAGCTAAACCAACGAGAACCAGTCGAGAGCCGGCCGATGATAGAGGCAAAGCCTCTGAAACATGTTCCGGAAAAATTTAAAAGTAAGTGTTGTCTAGTGTCTTTAATCGACTCTCTTTAAAGTTAATTTATCATAACAACACTGTTTTCAACACTTCCAAGAAAGAAATACTCACTTTTACTTTCCCCATGGTGTTTATACTTGCCTTGCCAGTATGACAAGTATGCTAGATTTGTTCAAAATATGCAAGTGTTTTCACATAACTCACCTATGCATAATACCTATCACTACAGTTACTGCAACAAAAATAGATCTGGCAGCATGGGTGACTCATATGCACTCTCACACACTCATTTCTTAGTAAACAGATCCACTAACAAAGCAGATAAACAATTCAAACCCCTCTCCCTTTCATTCGTCTCTTGCCTTCTTGTGGTGGGTAGATAGTAAACAGTACAAGGTTCATGAATAGAGTTTTAGGTACCTCTTTGGGAAATTGTTTCTTCTTATAACAATCTTTTAATTTTTGAGGCAACACCCCAAGTTGAACTCATAATACCAATTTCTTCTATAAAATGTTGCACATAACATTGAATGAAACATATCAAATCACTCTTGCAACACATGAATGAACCATACTGAAAAAATCAAAACTGCTACCAAACTAGTAGCACTGACTCAACCTAGCTCACAATGGAACAACATTAGTATAAGCAGGACAATAATTACCAATCTATATTAAGGTCACTGACTATTGTGTTGCATGGTATAAATGCTTTCATTTAATCTAGCATACTTTCAGACTACACTGCCCTTGTCATACAATTACAAATCACATGCATAATTGGGGCCTAAGACAGCTCATTTAGGAATAATATATTTCTGTACTTAAATGTACTCCAGTGGTAAGGCCATAGAAGCTGGCTCCTCTTTTATAATAAGTCAAATTAAATGACTTAAGTGAACTTATGTATGAGGCTATTCAAACATTTCCTTCTGATTGTCAGAAAATGTCCGTTTCACAATTAATGGTTAAAGTAATTCTGTGGCACGTAAATTTAATTTATATATTGCTAAATGCCAAGAGTTATTTACTTTAAAAAAAAAAAGAAAAAAAAAAAAGAAGAAGAACTGCGCACTACAAAAAATGAAAAGAAATGCACTTTCTTCTAGTTAATACCTACTACTCACTGAAATTAATACATATAAAAATTTTGGAAACTACAGGATCCCAAAAAATCTTGTTAATATTGCCATCCAACAACTTATATCACACATCTATTACTGTAATAACTTTACCATGAGCAAACATAATGCACAGATACTTATATAATCAGCAGTTATGGTAAACTGGTGAGGTAAAATATACTATAATTAAGTTAGTAAAATTTGCTGACACTCTTGTTAAAACTTTTGCTAGTCTAACACAAACTTCTATAGAACACATCATGTACATGACATGCATGTATTTGGACAGCAAATGCACCTTCTCTATCCTAAAAGTTTCAAGTCCTTTTGGACTGTGTTATAAATAGGAAATACAAAATTATATATCACATAAAATTTAAAGCAAAATATACCACCTTCAGTCATAGCTTTGCTGAAAAATCAACATCAGTTTTATAGTTAGACAAAGAAAAGAAAAAATGACAGAAATAAATATAAATTATCAATGCGAGGCACACATAGTTACACATTTGCAAATGTTTACACATTAAAAGATCAGAAGAAGTAGCTAGTTCAGTGCTGGCTGTGATATTTAACTTTATGCCAATCAGAAAAAGAATTTTTCATCCACTTTCCAAATTTCTTTGACCACTTGGAAAAATAATGTGATTTATCTTCTGTGTAATGCTTTCTATTTTTGGTATCTGCTTTACTGTTATCCCATTGAAAGTTGTGTAGTTTGCCAGTCTGACACTCTGCACTTTTTGGATGGAACCGACAATATTCTCTTCCTTGAGCTCGCTGGAAATACCACTGTGTTTTCTTATCCATATCTCTCTGTATTCGACGTGCATGTGCACGATCAAAAACCCAGTCACTCCTATGAATCAGTCTGCGCTGCTCAGCTCGTCCTTTTGCTAATTTCATCATCCACTCACCTGATGCATTATTTTGCATGTTATTATTTATATCAGGGAATACCCATCCTCTTTGTTCCACAGTTTTGCTTTTGACAAATTCACTTTTCTGTTCTTCGTGTTTTGCTTTATTTTTGTCTTCAACTCTGTGAGTAGATTTAGGAGATTTTATTTTCTTCTGAGATGCTTTTTCATCTGTTTTAGACATTTTTCTGGACTCACTTCCCAAATTAACAGCTTTGTTGTCAAGCGTTTCACAATACACTTTCCCATTCTCTGCCTGCCAGCATGGTGCTTCTGAATTAAATTTTTTTGTTGCTGTATAGGTTCTTTGTGATCCATATGTGTCATGTTTATCAAATCCATTTGACATGGTTTGCTCAGGTTCCAAGAATGTCTTAGAAATAATTAAAGGAGAATCAAGAATAAGAGGTGGTCCATTATCTAGTTCTAATTTAGGTTTTAATAAATTATTTTCTGCATCCACTTCTCCAAACTGATTGTACATCATTTTATGAGTATATGAGAGCTTGGTATTTTTTATGAATTCAGGCATTTCTTTCTCATTTTTATAATTTAAGGGAAGTGTGGGAAACTCATTATCATTATTTCCTTCTTTTGGCACATGCACTTTTTCCTCAAATCTGTTATGTTTTGGTTTCTTACAATCAACTAAGATTGTACTCTGAAGCCAATCTAATATTGGATGGCTTTTATTATTATATTTTTCTGAGAGATGGCACCACTTTTCTTGCAGCTTTCCTTTTAACTTTTTAAGCTTACGTGTCAATTTGTAAAGAACTTTATGCATTTGCTCATCTACATCATCTGCTACTTCTTCCATGGTATTCAAAACTCTATTTACAGATTCTTTCATTTTCTTAAGCATTTGGGCAAAGAAACCGCTGTGATCCATTTCGCCATTTGTAATGGCTTTCTGGAAATGAACCAAACTTTGTTCCAAATCTGAAGTAAGGGACTGAAGAGATGATAATGTATCTTTTGCATCTGGTGATGTTCTGTCATCAACAGTAAAATGAGATTCCAAAAGAGCGACTGCCATTCTTACAGCTTCTAAACTCTGGTCTTTTCTATCATCAGAGATTTGTTCCCTTATATTTTCTTCTTTCAAATTCTGTTTGATAAAATCTGTTACAAATATATTTTCACTATGCATAGTATCTACTGGAGATTCTTTTTCATTTTGAAAATGCTGTGAATTACCTTTTTTATTAAGATTTACATTATCTATACTTGCAGATGGATTCACATCTTCATCTGCATCTATAGCTTTTGGCCAAGGATAAGTTCGCACCCATTCAGGTTCTATGCTTTTCAGATAGTCTTGTGTAGTGACCTGCATTTTTTCTGCAGAACCACAATTAAGATCTATTGCAATTCCCTTGTTTACTACAGACTCCTCTTCCAATTCTGGTTTATCCAAAGAATGTAAATTCAAACCACTTCCTTTAAGATATCTTTGATTTTCAGCATGATCCTCTGAGATTTGTTTTTTCACCAAGTATTTGTCATTACTACAGGTTGAATCCAAAGCTGTTTTGACAACTGTGGAAAATGTTCTTTCATTATGCAATAGCCTTTCAAGCTGATTCCGCAATAGCTGATTTTCCTGCTGCAATTTCTCTATCTGCGCTGTAGCTGATTCATTCAATAGGGGACATTCTTCCTGAAGTCCTGCAAAACAGAATACAAAATTAATTTTTACAATTTTTAAATAACCTTAGAATCATATTCAAAAGAATGGCACTTTCACTAAATAGCTTCCTTAGCCTCTTTATATATGGTAATCAGCATAAGAAGAAAAAGCTATTACTTAGGAAATATATATAAATGTTACAAATTTCACAGTATAAAGATACAGCAGCCTAAGTGAAAGACTATCTGCACTGTGGATGAGCTTGTACAGAATGATGCATTAGTTTTCCGATGGACAAGGGGGTTGGAGAGGCAAGGGAAACAAAATCCGATTATCGCTTAGTTGAGTCTGGTGAGAGAAAAGGTCAGGTTTACCTGCTATCAAGAAGACATTCCCCTCAACCGACTTCCCCAAGCAGGTAGGGGAAGATGAACGTAATAACGATTAATGCTACCTTTAAGCACTCTACCCAGCCATAACAATAACAATAACTACAACGATAATGGTAATGATACTGATAATAATGATGATGATAACGACGATAATGATAATGATAATTAATAATAGTTTTTGTTGTAAAATCTACTATTCAAAATAAATTATCTGTTTCACACATATATATTAATACATATATTTCACATTTATTGGTTTAACTGATAGTGTTCAATATCTATATCAAATAGTTCACTGAATAAATGTGATTCACAAAATATATATCTCGTTTGACGCTTTACTGCTAATAATCATAATAATCATAATCATCATAATAATCAGCATCATCATGATGATCATGATGATGACGATAACGATGATAATGACATTATAATAATAATGATAATAATAAAAATAAATTGTTTTTCTTGTAATATTCTACTATTCAAAATGAAAATATCTGTCTCACACACACACACACACACACACACACACACACACACACACACACACACACACACACACACACACACACACACACACACACACACACACACACACACACACACACACACACACACACACACACACACACACACACACACACACACACACACACACACACACACACACACACACACACACACACACACACACACACACACACACACACACACACACACACACACACACACACACACACACACACACACACACACACACACACACACACACACACACACACACACACACACACACACACACACACACACACACACACACACACACACACACACACACACACACACACACACACACACACACACACACACACACACACACACACACACACACACACACACACACACACACACACACACACACACACACACACACACACACACACACACACACACACACACACACACACACACACACACACACACACACACACACACACACACACACACACACACACACACACACACACACACACACACACACACACACACACACACACACACACACACACACACACACACACACACACACACACACACACACACACACACACACACACACACACACACACACACACACACACACACACACACACACACACACACACACACACACACACACACACACACACACACACACACACACACACACACACACACACACACACACACACACACACACACACACACACACACACACACACACACACACACACACACACACACACACACACACACACACACACACACACACACACACACACACACACACACACACACACACACACACACACACACACACACACACACACACACACACACACACACACACACACACACACACACACACACACACACACACACACACACACACACACACACACACACACACACACACACACACACACACACACACACACACACACACACACACACACACACACACACACACACACACACACACACACACACACACACACACACACACACACACACACACACACACACACACACACACACACACACACACACACACACACACACACACACACACACACACACACACACACACACACACACACACACACACACACACACACACACACACACACACACACACACACACACACACACACACACACACACACACACACACACACACACACACACACACACACACACACACACACACACACACACACACACACACACACACACACACACACACACACACACACACACACACACACACACACACACACACACACACACACACACACACACACACACACACACACACACACACACACACACACACACACACACACACACACACACACACACACACACACACACACACACACACACACACACACACACACACACACACACACACACACACACACACACACACACACACACACACACACACACACACACACACACACACACACACACACACACACACACACACACACACACACACACACACACACACACACACACACACACACACACACACACACACACACACACACACACACACACACACACACACACACACACACACACACACACACACACACACACACACACACACACACACACACACACACACACACACACACACACACACACACACACACACACACACACACACACACACACACACACACACACACACACACACACACACACACACACACACACACACACACACACACACACACACACACACACACACACACACACACACACACACACACACACACACACACACACACACACACACACACACACACACACACACACACACACACACACACACACACACACACACACACACACACACACACACACACACACACACACACACACACACACACACACACACACACACACACACACACACACACACACACACACACACACACACACACACACACACACACACACACACACACACACACACACACACACACACACACACACACACACACACACACACACACACACACACACACACACACACACACACACACACACACACACACACACACACACACACACACACACACACACACACACACACACACACACACACACACACACACACACACACACACACACACACACACACACACACACACACACACACACACACACACACACACACACACACACACACACACACACACACACACACACACACACACACACACACACACACACACACACACACACACACACACACACACACACACACACACACACACACACACACACACACACACACACACACACACACACACACACACACACACACACACACACACACACACACACACACACACACACACACACACACACACACACACACACACACACACACACACACACACACACACACACACACACACACACACACACACACACACACACACACACACACACACACACACACACACACACACACACACACACACACACACACACACACACACACACACACACACACACACACACACACATCACATTTATTGGTATAACAGATAGTGTTCAGTAAGTATATTTAAATAAATAATTTACTGAAGAAATGTGATTCACAAAATATATATCTCGTTCGAAGCTTTACTGATAATAATAATAATAATAATAATAATAATAATAATAATAATAATAATAATAATAATAATATAATAATAATAATAATAATAATAATAATAATAATAATAATAATAATAATAATAATAATAATAATAATAGGTTATTTTATTTGTGGAAATCATCTTCAAGATGTCCCTCACATTTTATTTGATTGCCCGTTTTTCTGTTTTGAAAGATACGAACTTGAATTATTGCTTCAATCCTTGAGTTATACTTTCTCAAAACCACTTACACATATTCTGATGAATTAGAAAACTTATCAATATTTCATGACTTTCTTACACAAAACATTTCTGAAGCTAGATGATTCATCTTGATGTTTACTGTTTGTCAGCTTGATATTGACAAATATTCCTAATATACCTTTGGGTAAAATAGGAATCAAAAAATTGGATAATAAATAAGCAATAATAACGATAATGATAATGATAATTATAATGATGATGATAATAATTAATAATAATGATAATGATAATAATTAATAATAATGATAATGATAATAATTAATAATAATAATGATAATAATAATTAATAATTAATAATAATAATGATAATAATAATTAATAATTAATAATAATAATAATAATAATAATAATAATAATAATAATAATAGTAATAATAATAATAATAATAATAATAATATATTTAAATATATAAAGCTTTCAACTTGGTGGCTATATTATTTGTCATAGTATATCTTAGCCTATATACGGCTAGTGTGGAGAAATGATTAATTTCCATCAATTAACTAAAGTAGTAAGAGTTAAATGATGAAGCCTGGGACTTAAGTACTTAAAATAGTAAGTCGCCACAAATGGTGTATCTCGGATGCGAGAACCCCTAGTGGTCTACCGGGGAAATATATGAGTCAACTGGAGAATTTAATGTCAGGACGGTGCGCTGGCCATGGTAGCTCAAAGGTTAAGAGCGACTGGATGGAAACCATGAGATCCGTGGTTCAAATCCCGGCCATGGCATTGAATTTTTCATGTTGACTCTGTCCATCAAATATCTTAGCCTATATACGGCTAGTGTGGAGAAATGATTAATAAATGATTAATTTCCATCACTAAAATAATAAGAGTTAAATGATGAAGCCTGGGACTTAAGTACTTACGATAGTAAGTCGCCACAAACGGTGTATCTCGGATGCGAGAGCCCCTATAATAGTGTTCTACTGGGGAAATATATGAGTCAACTGGAGAAAATGTCAGGACGGTGCGTTGGCCATGGTAGCTCAAAGGTTAAGAGCGACTGGACAGAAACCAGGAGATCCGTGGTTCAAATCCCGGCCATGGCATTGAATTTTTCATGTTGACTCTATCCATCAAATATCTTAGCTTATATACGGCTAGTGTGGAGAAATGATTAATTTCCATCAATTAACTAAAATATTCATATAAGCTGTTCTTGAGAACTGTGACAAAGAAATAATTAATATATTTATTTTCGGAACAAGATATAAATTTTAAACAATAATTTTATACATTAATTTTAAATACCACGCAGTTTAACATTATAGTATCGCTAACCTATGAAAGGTAGAAGTATTTCCTTCCAGATAAAACTACTACTTTGAGTATAGGAAATGTATTTAAAAAGAAGAAAGGCAGATTAAAATGGTTGAGGTGTGGTGTGCGAGAGACAGGAGAAAACGTTATTAAAGTGATCGATAAATGCAAGGTTGATAGTAGAGAGTTATATAAAGCCACCTACGTCTCATGTGGCAAAATTGTTTTTATTTCCCATTGAGGCTTAAATACCTGTGCGTCGAACTCGCTGGTCAGGTATATGGAAACTGAACTGTCCTGGCGCGACTAATTGATAAGAAACCCGCCTCCCTCACATAGACCAGTCTTGCTCGCATGGGAAAACATATGCTCGCTTCTGTACATATAACAGTTTTCCTTCCTGTTTCATCACTCAAGTCACTGCATAAGAGAGGGGAAAAAGGGAGATAAAGAAAGAGAAAATAGATAAGAAAAAAGAAATAAGTATTTCAAAGCATTTCATTTAGTTGCAAATATGTGTGGTGTAGAAATAAAGAGCGATTCCTTAGTAAATTCTTTTCTAAAGCCACAGAAGGTTGCACATTGCAAGATGCACACCACTGATCTACAGAGAGGAAATTGAGTGGTATTTGCAAAGACTACTTTGGGAACATCATTTCAGAATGGTACTAACAAATACTCTGTATTAATTTAATGCATATTACATATCTAATTTCACAGAGTAGAATATCCTTTTCTTTTTATTCAAGTATGTTTACTAGTTATGAACAGCTAATATGTGATAAGAGACAATTTGCTTGTTTGATAATTTGCTATAATATTTATCTATGAAAATACACATGAGTATCATTTAGTGAAAAATTTGCAGGTGAGCCTCACTACTTTTAATATCACTCCTTAAATATCTTGAAGGGATTTCCAAGTCTGGATGTTGATGAGGTCAGTTATGAAGGTGCTACAATAGAGTGAGTGAGTGTGTGGGGCTTTAGGGCCCGTCGACATCAAGGTCATTTGGGCCCTAAGTCAACACTAAAACCTAAAAGCTATAAAAAATATTTGTTAAAAGGTAAAATATTATAAAAACACTCAACTGTTAAAAAGGACATAAAAACCATCTAAAGCCCAATAATTTAAAATCTCTAAAATAAATATAAAATGCAAGTTAGACTTGTTTATAAAAACCAATTTTAAAAACAAACCGCAGTGCCTTATCCACGGCCACTGGGTCGTCACATAAAATACCGTGCAACTTGGTCCCCAAGCCCAAAGATTGGCGAACTCGGGCGTACTGCGGGCATTCCAGCAATACATGCCGCACAGTGAGGCGTACTGCACATGGAGCACACACAGGGGCCGGTTCCCCTTTTAACAAATGGCCATGAGTAGCTCGTGTGTGCCCAATTCTCAGCCGGGTGAGTATAACCTCGGCTCGCCGGTTATCCCTGCAGGAAGTTAGCCAGGGTTGTACGCTATCCTTTATTGCCCGGAGTTGTGTGCCTTTCAAAGCTGTCCAGGAGTGCTGCCAAGCAGATAGTAGTTGGCGACGGAAAAAACGTTGCACGTCCTGGAATGGCACAGTAGTTGTTAAACTCCGGGGCAAACGGCAAGCAGACTTAGCAGCCGCGTCCGCCTCCTCGTTCCCGGAAATCCCAACATGGCCTGGGGTCCAAGTAAAAACAAAATTGTATCCGCGACTGAGCATTTGCGAGATCTGGGTCTGTATTTTTAAAACCAGTGTGTGAGTGGCTATGTGCTGTTGTAAAGCCTGAAGCGCACTTAGGCAGTCAGTGCAGACGATAAAAGAGCCAGGAGCTAACTTGCAAATAAAAAGGAGCAGATAGTAGATTGCATACAGCTCTGCTGAGAAGACCGAAGTTGAGTCCAGAAGTCGAAATTTGTGAGCCTCACCGTTAACGAAGAACGCGCAACCCGTAGTGTTACCTAACTGAGAACCGTCTGTAAAGACCGGAACATAGTTAGGGTAACGGCCCAGTAGTTCGACAAAAAGTTGTTGGAACACCGAATGTGGAGTAGCGAGTCTAGAGTTGCTTGACAGAGCGAGATCGAAGCGCGCACGATTGAGCTGCCATGCAGGATAAGGGCAGATGGACGACCTCTCCACGCGAGGCATTCGGAGGCCATGGGAATGTAGGAGATCACGAAATCTTATTCCCATGGGGCGTGTCCGACAACCAGGGCGCATATAACGGTGGACTAAATCTGGACAGAGAACTGGTTTAAAACAAGGATGATTGGGATAACTAGCCAACTTCGAGGCATATGAGCAGAGTAACAGTGAGCGACGAATATGGAGTGGAGGTTCGCCTGAGTTTGCATACAGGCAGTCGACTCGACTGGTGCGGAAAGCTCCTGTGGCAAGGCGGATACCAGTATGATGCACGGTGTCTAAAAGGCGAAGTTTAGAGGCGGTCGCTGCGCCATAAATAAAACTGCCATAGTCCAGCTTGGACCGAACCAGAGAGCGGTACAGCCTCAACATTACCGTGCGATCGCCCCCCCCCCCAAGATGCTCCAGATAATACCTTCAGCACCCGAAGAGAACGATCGCAAGAGGCTCGGAGGTGACGAATATGGTGCTCCCAGTTGAGTTGTCGGTCCAAGTAGAGGCCCAAGAACTTCAGGTGCCAGACAAATGGCAGGGGTGTACCGTTCAAATGAATATCAGGAGGCGGGTGAATACCTCGTAGGCGGTGAAAGTGGATACACTGCGTCTTCGCAGCTGAAAAACGGAAGCCGGTTTGAAGCGCCCAAGCTGCTAGCTGGGTAATGGTCAGCTGCAGTTGGCGCTCAATGTGATCTATGTTGGCAGACCTATAATAAACTGCGAAGTCGTCAACATAGAGGGATGATGGTATTCCACTTCGAACGGCACTAGTGATGCCGTTAATCGCTACGGCAAAAAGGTTGACGCTCAGAATCGACCCTTGAGGTACGCCGTTCTCCTGTATCCGCTCCCGTGATATCGTGTTTCCTATGCGCACCCGAAAACGGCGAAGTTTCATAAAGTTCCATAGGAATTCGGGTAGATGACCACGCATACCGTAACCATGTAGGTTACGGAGTATGCCGTACCGCCAGGTGGTGTCATAGGCCTTCTCCAGGTCGAGGAACACGCCCACGACATGCTGTTTCAGTAAAAAGGCATCGGAGATATACCCCTCAAGGCGTGTTAGATTATCGACACTTGAGCGATGGCGACGAAAACCGCATTGCAAGTTGGACAGATGGTTATGTTTTTCTAGCCACCAATTTAACCGAACGTTTATCATTCTTTCGAAGGTCTTACAGATGACACTCGTCAGGCAAATGGGGCGGTAGCAAGATGGGAGCGTGCGGTCCTTTCCAGGTCGAGGGATGGGGATGACAATACCCTCTCGCCAGGAGGAAGGGAAAACCCGCTCATGCCAAATGCGGTTATAGATGTTTAAAAGGAAAGATAGCGCCTCAGATGGAAGATGTAGCAGCATCTGTCGGTGTACGTCATCGGGACCTGGAGAAGAATCCTTTGCTAACGCCAGAGAATGGGCGAGCTCGGCTGCGGTAAAAGGTTGATTGTACGGCTCGGTGCAGTCACTATTAAAATTAAGTGGTACCCGCTCCGCCTTTTCCTTAATAGGCAGGAAGAGAGCGTCATAGCGGGCAGTTTGGCTAGTAGCAGCAAATGTGGTAGCTAGGGCTTCAGCTATGTCCTGCTCGGTGGTGCACATGGAACCGTTGATGGCAAGGCCGGGAATGACCGTCCGGCGATACTTGCCATACATCCGCCGAACAGCTGACCATACTTGTTGGGTAGAGCTGCGCCGGGAAAGCGAAGACACATAGGCTTCCCAAGATTTACGCTTTGCGTTGCGCAGTATAAAGCGTGCCCTAGCGCGAGAACGTTTGAAGGCGATGAAGTTCCCTTCCGTCGGGTGTCGCTGAAAAACGCGCAAACGTACATTCCTCGGACCACCACGGTACAGGGATACGACGTGGTGTAGGTGAACCTCGAGGAATGCTGGATTCTGCTGCGAGCAGGATCGAGCAAGTAAAATATTCGACCATTTCGTCGATGGTGTCGAAACCATCGTCGATGAGCTGTATCAGGGATTGGAATTTTCCCCAGTTAGCTTTGGAAATAATCCAGCGAGGATGTCGAGAAGGTACACATTGGCGGCCAGAAAAATGTATGTTAATGGGGTAATGATCACTGCCAAAGAAGTCGGAAAGTACTGACCACTCAAGTAGTGGTACTAATGACGGACTGCAGAAAGAAAGGTCTAGTACGGAATGTGTACCGTAAGCGGATGATAGGAATGTCGGGTCACCAGTATTTAGCAGAAGCATGTCAGACTTATCGAAGACGTCTACGAGGAGGCATCCACGGGCGTCATCAGTGTCTGATCCCCAGAGCGTGTGCTTGGCATTCAAATCTCCCACAAGGAGTAGTGGTGAGGGGAGCTGAGCCAATAGAGCTACAAGATCACGCTCTGGAACTATACTGAGCGGCGGCAGGTACATATTACAGATGGTAAAACTGATGCTCTCCAGCTGTATACGGACGGCCACAGCTTGTAATGGTGTGGTGAGAGGAACGTGAGCGGCGGAAATGTTAGGCGCCACTAAGGTAGCAACGCCACCGCTTGCACGCATACCTGCAAGAGAGTCGCTTCTGAATGCAGAAAAAGAGTGAAGGTGTAACGAGTGATTGGGATGTAAGTGGGTTTCCTGAAGACAAATAATTGACGGTGACCGTTGAGAAACTAAATGTTGTAGGTCTTGAGCACGAGCTCGAAAACCATTGACATTCCACTGGATTATTTCCATTTAGAGTGATTTAATGGGCTGTCTTAACTTTTTTCTTGACCTTGGATGACTTGGGGCCCACGATGCGAAAGGCGCTAGCGTCCTGCGACTCTCCAGATGTACGAGAGTCAGAAGAACTCCTTCGGCTCGCTGAGCGAGACCGGGATTTCTTCGAAGGTGTGCGACTGCGTCATCTGTGTGATGGCCGCGATCGGTTTCTGACAAGCACTACTTGGTTAGCAGTACTTGTGGACGGCTTGGGTACTGGTGTCTGTGAGGTAGAATTGGTGGCGGTGGTGGTAGTAGTAGTGCTGTTGGTAGCTGTAGGTGTGTTTCGAGACGTGGGAGGAGCCACTAGAAAGTCGGTCTGTGTGGAGGCGTCAGCAACAGGAACGTGTTGGACGGCAACAGTGTTTCTAGGAGTGCGGCGGACGGCTGTAGCATAGTTGCTGGAGGTAGCGGGCTTCAGTTGTTCGAAGCGCCGTCGTGCCTCAGGAAATGTGAGGCGTTCCTTAACGCGCAGCTCCTGTATACTCTTTTCGTCCAGGCACCGTGGACACTGTCGCGAGCTCGACGGATGATCTCCGCCACAGTTAACGCAGCAAGGTTTCCGGCTGCAGTTCGGGTCCTCGTGAGCCGGAAGGCCACATCGTTCGCACAGAGCGGGATTATTACACGAGCCCTTAGTATGTCCGAAGCGCTGGCACTGAAAACAGCGCATGGGGTTCGGCACGTATTGACGGACGCTAGCACGTTCATAACCACAGTAGATGTAATCTGGTAATTTCGTGCCTGAAAAAGTTAGAAAGACCGTGCGGAGTGGATATTCCTTGCCATCTTGTTTGCGGGTTAATCGGTAGGCCTGACAGACCAGCTGAACTGAAAGGCAGCTAACAATTTCCTCATTGGCGAGACCATCCAAGCTGGAGGTGGTGACTACTCCTCTGCATGTGTTCAGTGACTTGTGTGGGGCTACCCGGATTGGGTAGGAGCCCAACAAATTCGCTTTCTGCAGCTTCTTGGATTGGTCGGCACTGGTACTCTCTAATAAGAACGTCCCGTCTCGGAGGCGCGTCGCATTTTTCAGTGGGCCACTTATCTTGTCCAGTTCACGATTTATGTAAAAAGGACTAATATCTTTGAACGTTTTTCCATCACTTGCCAAGGTCATAACCAAAAAGGGGTCAATGAAAGAGGGTTTGCGCAGATACATTTTGATTGGGACCCCCATCCGGAACCGTCGGCGTCAGCCTGCCATCCGGGGGTTAAAAAAGAAAGACACCGAATCTTCACGGTCTGTGCCGTCATGGGGACCCCACCCATGACCGATCTCCTACCCTTCAATATCCACTGCTTGTCCGTATGGGTAAACCGTTCACCACGCACACCCCGGCTTTATGCCCCTACCACAGGAATAACCACCTGTGGCTCCCCACTTTAGGCCGCGCTGCGCATAAAGGGCACACTCGGATTCAGGGGACTTGAGGTTGATTACACCGGGGTTCCGTCAGCGGTAACACGTCCGGTCCGTGTAACTAACCCAACGGCAAACACGGCCGTCGGGAGATTAACACAGACCGGGCCCTCAAGGAGCTACGTGGGTGTACTTGACGGTGTGGACGGGCTCCGCACCTAAGGCTACACATAGGGGCAGTGCGAAGGGTCCGCTCAACCTTCACTTTTGAGACCTCCGGAGAGCACACATGTCGGAAGCCGCGCTGAAAACCGTGGGACAGAACCACGGAGATAGGAGAGATCCCTGCTGGTGAGACAGGAGTTATAAACCTAAGATCTTAAGTGCTAATAATTATAATAAAAACCTAGAAGGGGAAGAAGGTGATGCATACTGATCAGCAGTAGCACAGCGTGGCACAGTTGGAGGTGAAGGGGATGAAATGAGGGTGAGTGGCTAGGGACCCCGGGTTCACCAATCCCGTACCTACCGTAGTAGGTCCCTGGGGAAAAATACCAGAGCCTCTTCTGCCAGTTTTCGGGGTTACTGATGGGCCTTCTCGGCAGCCGTAGCGGTCGTGGGGTACACCAAGTCCCCACCGTACATCACCCCATCAGTCAGTCCCCTACTTCCTGTTGCCCACCCCTCGGGACGAGGACCGCAGAGGTTGGATTTTGAGGGGCTGCTACAATAGAAAACAGTAATATTTTTTGAATGATGCTTCCTTTCAAAATTGTAGATGTGTGTAGTTTAGCTTCCACTTAGCACTAAGAGCTCTATATAACCTTCACATCAAAATTATATTGTGAAGTTTCTGGATGCTAAAACCGTTTAATAATATTTTGTAAGCAAGCTCTTTTTATATCCACAATGTATTATATTGTGACTTTGTGGGTTCGAGGAATTAAAAGTCCAATTGCACAAACTCAAAATGTTCTTTATTTCCACCGAATTACAGTTGGAACACTTGCCGATTACAAAGAATTACGTAGCGCACACACTTATAATCCTCCAGTTCGTCTGTCACAGGTCCACTCCACACTCACTATTATGCACCACTTGCTACTTGACAACTTGCCATACAACAAATCTCTAGAGCTGACTAAGAACTGACTCTTGGTTGCATCGTGCTTCTATTTATAAGTGGCTAAATGGTTCTAGAGAATTTTTTACCATGGAGAGGAAAGATATTCCGGAGGCTTCGACTTCTTTCAGGCGGCAGGAGGAGGGGGAAACGAAGATTCAGCTACCCCTGTGGTTTCCCCTATCTCCACCTTGTCACGCCTGCACACGTGCCAGCTGACCGGCGAGGGTGCGGCTCCGATGGCTCACGCCCCCCCCCTCCACCGGCCATCCCATCCCGCAGCCGACCGCAAGTTCGTAAATTGGGTAACAGTGCTCCCTCCTCAAGGCTGGTCGTCCCAAACAGCACCATCGTAGCGGGCCAAACGATCCAGATGTACCACCATCATCTTTCCTCCGTGCACCTCCTGGATGCGTTAGACCACGTAATTAATCCCCTTCACCACCCGGTACGGTCCTTGCCATGGCTGCTGAAGCTCCGGGCAGCGTCCCTTGGTTCGAGTAGGGCGGTACAACCAGACCAAGTCACTTTGCTGGAACCCTTGGCTGTTGGCCTGCCTGTCGTATCGGGTCTTCATGCGGTTGCTCGCCTTCTGGATGTTCTGGCGAGCCATCTTGTACATGTCGTGGAGGTGGTCCTCCAGGTTCTCCACATACTCGGTTGCTGGCTGTTTCGCTTCTGGAGGACTTCCAAAAGCCAGATCACAGGGGAAGCGTAACTCTTGGCCGAACATTAAACTGGCTGGCGTCATCCCAGTTGTCGTGTGTAGACGAGCGGTAGGCCAGCAGGAACAGTGGCACTTTGACGTCCCAGTCTCACTGATGGCTGGCCACGACCTTCCTCAGATGTTCTTCTAAGGTCTTGATGTACCTTTCGACCATGCCATCCGACTGGGGATGTAGAGGTGTTGTGCGGGTCTTACTAACCTCAAGTCGTTCTAGTTCCCTCATCAGGTTGGACTCAAAATTGGTGCCCTGGTCACTGTGCAGCTCCAAGGGCACCCCAAATCGGCAGAACACTTGCTCCACGAGGCAGTCTGTGATTGTCTTTGCCTCTTGGTTCGGGATGGCATACACTTGGTGAAGTAGTCCACGTCTACCATCAGGTACTTGTTGCCTCGATCGAACACTGGGAACGGTTCAGCTATGTCAACGGCGATCCATTCGAATGGCACTCCGACGCTGTACTGCTGCATGCAACCCCGGCTCCTAGTCTGGAGGCCGCGACTCACCGCGCACACGTGAAACTGACGACACCATCTCTCAGCGTCTGCTCGGAGCCTCGTCAGTAGTAGCGCTGCCGTAGTTGGTCAATAGTTCGGTTCGCTCCCAGGTGTCCTGAAGTAGCGGCGTGCACTTCCTCCAAGACTTCCGGGATCTTACTCCGGGGAAGTAGCAACTATTATTTCTGCGTCTTCCCATCGGGTGATTCTCATACCCGGAACAGCACGCCCTCTCTGATCTTCAACGAGCCCTATTGGGCCCAGTACGACTTGTATGTGGCGCTCCTCGGTGCGATGTCCTCCCAGGTCGGTCTTGTCCCTGCCTCCACTTCCCTCAAGAGGGGACCCAAGTCTGCGTCCGCCAGCTGCTCCCTTATCAGGCCTGCGCTATCCCAGCCATCCGCAGGCACTGCCTTGACTACTCGGACTGCTGCAGCACGCTCCTTCTCTTCCACTCTTGTGCACTGGCCGCACTTTTCTGGACAGGGTCTTCGGGACATAGCATCTGCGTTACCGTGGCTCTTCCCTCTACGATGTTCCGAGGTGAAGTCGTACTCCTGCAGCCTCTGGACCCAACGGGCTGTCTGGCCTTCCAGGTTCTTAAAGCTCAATAGCCAGGTTAGGGCGGAATGGTCAGTCCTCGGGTGGAATGGCTGACTGTACAGGTACTTGTGGAAGTGCTCTAAGGTCTTTACTACCACCAGTAATTCTCGCCGGGTGACGAAGTAGTTCTTCTCTGCCTTGGATAGCGTCTTGCTGTAGTAGGCTATCACCCGGTCGTGGCCGTCCTGGACTTGGGATAGGACGCCTCCAATACAGCGGTCGCTGGAGTCGGTGTTTACAATGAAGGCGCCACCTGTTTGTGGAAATCCCAAAATTGGAGCACTGCACAGGGTCTTCTTCAAGTGCTGGAAAGCGTCATCGGCGTCCGCCGTCCACACATAAGGCCGGTGTTCCTCTGTCAGGCGGGTGAGGGGTTTGGCGATGTTGGAGAACCCCTTTATAAAACGGCGGTAATAACTGCACAGACCTAGGAAACTGCGCAATTCTCTCTAATCCTTTGGCCGGAGCCAATGTCTTACAGTCTGTGTCTTCTCCGGGTCTGTGGCCACTCCAGTTGCTATGTGTCCCAAGTAGTTGACTTCCTTGCGGAAGAGCTGGCACTTCTTCGCGTTCAGATTTAAGTTGGTCCCCTGCAGTCGCTGTAGCACCTTGCTCAGGTTCTTCAGATGGTCTTCGAAAGTCTTATCGACAATGATGTCGTCCAGGTAAAGCAGGCAGGCGGCATAAGTCAGTCCTCTCATCACTGACTCCATAAGGCGTTGGAAGGTAACTGCTGCGTTGCAGAGGCCAAAGGGCATAACTGAACTGCCAGAGGCCTTGGCCTGTCGAGAACGCGGTCTTCTCCTTGTCTATCGGGTCTAGAGCTACATGCCAGTACCCGACTTCAGGTCCAGGGTCGAGAACCACAGTGCACCAGCTAGCGTGTCCAGCGTGTCTCAATCCGGGGTAAAGGGAAACAGTCCTTCTGGGTCACAGCGTTCAGCTTCCTGTAGTCCATGCAGAAGCGTAGCTCGCCGTTCTTCTTCGTCACCAAGACTACAGGGGAACACCAAGGGCTGTCAGACTCTTCAATCACTCCCCTGGATCTCATGTCCTCCAGCATGTCTCGTACCCCCCCTTTCTTCACCAGCGGAACGCGTCTAGGTGGTTGCCGAATAGGCCGGGCGTCCCCGGTGTCTATGCGGTGAAGCACTTTGCTCGCGCGGCCGTAGTAACTGTTCCCTTGGCTCCCCGTAGGGGAGGAGATCCGTCCCCTTCAGCTGCCGTGGTGCGGGCGCTGCGGACCCCTAACACTCGTGGTACCTCTGACGTTACTAGAGGAACCTCGGGCCGAACATCTGAGCCCCTCCTTCGGGAGTTGTTCGGATTGGGATGGTCTCGAGGGGGCAGTGGTTCCCGATACCCGTGGGAATCGGGTACGTCTAAGAACGGGGTTGAGGGAAGCCATTAATTCTCCCGGGTACTAGCCTGCAAAGCTAGTAGGTGTGCTAGATCGCCACGCGGCCCCACCGAGGTCATATCGGTAGCCTTCACCTTTGGTGTTGGCGCGCGTAAGTGGCGTATCCACTTCCATCCCGTCTTGAGTCCTTGGACCAGATGGGGGGCTTGTTAGTAACCCAGGTCTTGCCCTATGGAAAGCCCCACGGAGGACGCCGAGCACCCTTTGGGACAGCTCGGATAACTCCCTGGTTGAAAGAGGCCCGGGTCTTCCTACGGGTTCAAGACTAATGGGAGTAGAACCTCTGGACTCAATTGTCAATTGTTCCCTTGCCTGAAGACGCGCTGATGTCGTCTCAGCAGTTGTCGATCTTTCTCCAGCGGCTCTGCGGTCAGGTGGTCGACCGCCCTCTCCAGTAGGCCTTCTAACCGAGGCCCCAGGTGTTGCGTCGGCACCAGCTCCTGTGTCTTGTCGATTGCTGTTACGCTTACCACGGGATCGCACGTTCCCAACTCCGTCCCGGCCTGGATGTCGTGATCGGTGTCCGTTGGATTTAGGAGACGCACTGGTACCTCCTCTCGGCACGGCAACAATGCCCTGTCTACACATAGTCCGTGTACAGGCGTCTTCTGGTCCAGCATCATGTTTCTCGTTCTCTGGCCTTCGAGTCGCGCCGTCACCACCACCTCGCTCCTCGCGGGTACAACCACGTCTTCGTTCAAGACGACCCTGCACATTCCAAGGCGCTCTTCGGATTGACGGAGTATAACCTCTTTTGCGTTGAGCCACAGGACCTTCCTGCCGACGTCGACCGTCACCTCGTGGCTCCTGAGGGCACCAGTCCCAGAATCTCCTCAGCCACCTTCGCGACGAACACCCACAGACGCACGGCATTCCGTCCTAAGGTCAGCTTCAGCAGGACCTCCTGCTCCACAGGCAAGGTGTCGCCCGATGCCGTCATCAGCTGGAATGGTCGGCTCGGCTTCCTGGATGGCAAACCCTTGGCTATGTCGTAAATGAAATATGTAGTGTTTAACGCCCGCTTTTACTACATATGGCACCGCAGGCGATGACACAATGATAAATGAGATGAAGATGGAGCACCGGTGGAATGAGATGGTGGGGGAAACCGGAGGTCCCGGAGAAAACCCGCCGCAGTGCCGTGTTGTCCACCACAAATCTCACTTTGCGGTCGCCTGGGATCGAACCCGGGCCACATTGGTGAGAGCCAAGCGGTCTAACAACTGAGCCACGGCACGGCCTATTGGCTATGTCGGATCTGATGGTCACGGCTGTCCCGGTGTCCACCAGAACGCGGCACGGCTTCCCTCTCACCCAACCATCCGCGATGAGGCTGTCATTCATCCGCCGGCTGATGGCGCGCAGTGTCACTCGAGGGGATGGTGGTGATGGCGCCGACGTGCCCCTCGCCACGACGGCCCTTGTTTCCCGGCTGCTCTCCCTGGTGTGGGCAGTCTCCAGGTGTGCCGGCTGTCCACATCTCTAACGTAGGCCACTAGGTCTTCGCCGGCGTCCCTCGGCTGGTCTTCTGTCTCCGGTGTAGCGGACACTCCTCGTTCTCGACGTCGGGATAGATGTTACTTTGGCCGCCTCCATCCTTAATGCCGCTGTCAGCGCCTCGTGGATGGTTTTATATTCGCCGAGCATTAGGCGCTGACGAATCTCCGTGTCCCGTACCCCGTCGACAAAGGCGTAGGAGGGATACGAACTCCGGCGGAAGGTCAACCAAGGCCTTGCTAGCCAGCTGCTCGATCGCCAAGGCGAACTCCTGCAGCGTTTCTCCTGGCTGTTGCGACCTTGTCTTCAGCTGACTGCGGTAGGCTGCGGCTAGGCGGTGGTTCCCAAAACGGTTTTCCAGGGCCTCCCAGACATCCTTGGGAGCCGCCGCTGTCTGGACCGCGTTTAGGACTTCCGCGGCCCGTCCCTGGAGGCTAGCTATTAGCTGTGCGGCCTCTTCCTCCTGTGACCACTTGTTATGCCTCGCCACCGTGTCGAACTGGCGGCGGAAGACCTCGAACGTTGACCCACCGTCGTACTTGGGAGGCTTGAGGCGCGCTGATGTGTCGCGTCCCGGCACGTCGGCCTTCAAGTCCTTCAACCTCATGCCGACGTCTTCTACGATGGCGTTCAGGGATTTAACGCTGCTGACGGCCTTTCCTTCCAACTCATTAACGCGACTCGCCAGGTCTTCGATTCACTCGTCCACTTGACCCATCCGCTTGCCCAGCTCCGTGACGTCATCCCTCACGCCGGTCAACTGCTCTTCAAACTTTGCGGCGAGAGCCTCCTTTGCCGCTTTCATCTCAGTGGTCAATTCGGTCATCTTCTCGGCCAGGCTATCGTTCGCTGTTCTTATTTCCTTCAGTTCCGCTGCCAAGTTGTTTGCCATTTCCGTCTTCGTAGTTAATTCGTTCATCTTCTCCAAAATCTTTTCCAATGCCGATTCCATGGCGGTTGTCCCACTTCCTGATACCAGTTGTGACTTTGTGGGTTCGCAGAGTTAAAAGTCCAATTGCACAAACTCAATATGTTCTTTATTTCCACCGAATTACAGTTGGAAGACTTGCCGATTACATAGAATTACGTAGCGCACACAATTACAATCCACCAGGTCCAATCCACACTCACTATTACGCAACACTCGCTACTCGGCAACTTACCGTATAACTCTCTCTAGAGCTGACTAAGAACTGACTCTTGGTCGCATCGTGCTTCTATTTATAGGTGGCTAAATGGTTCTAGAGAATTCTTTACCATGGAGAGGAAAGATATTCCGGAGACTTCGCGTTCTTTCAGACGGCAGGAGGGGGCGGAAACGAAGATTCAGCCACCTCCGTGGTTTCCCCTCTCACCACCCTGTCACGCCTCCGCAGGCGCCAGCTGACCCGCGAGGGTGCGGCCCCGATGCCACACGCCCCCCTCCACCGGCCATCCCCTCCCGCAGCCGACCGCAAAATCGCCGACTGGGTAACAATATACTCTAGAACAGTATATACAAAAGGAACATATTTAAGTTTAACTCCGTAACTATTCAGCTGATATTTACAACTGACAATTAGGAGTTATTTACTTTTGTAGTGACATGCCATGTTTAAAACTTTTCATGCAACATAGAGGGGGAATGATTCTTCATGTCACATATTTCATTTCCACTTTATTCAATATTTATGCAACAGGTGTTTTTTTTCCTCTCCCCATTAAAGATAACTTTTTGAGGCTTTTAAGTTATATTCAATCATTTCTGCAAGAATACTATTAATATATATGTTTGACAAAATGACATTTCCAAAATTTGGATGATTGTTGGATGAAAAGCTTTCTGAAGATTATTATCATGTGTTTCTTTTTACTGATACAAGGGTCAACCAATAAATAAGTTTCCCTATTTAAATTAATTGGTGGAAATTAACGGTTCCTTGACACTAGCCGTGTATAGGCTAAGGCTTTGGATAGAGTCAAACAGAAAAATTCAATGCCATAACCGGGATTTGAACCACAGACCTCCTGGTTTCCATCCAGTTGCTCTTACCTATTGAGCTACCATGGCCACGTGAAATCGTAACATTACATTCTCCAATTGACTCATATATTTTCCTGGGGCTCTTGTATTTGAGATACACTGTTTGTGGCAGCTTACTATTGTAAGTACTTGAGTTCCAGGCTTCATCATTAAATTTTTATTATTCAAGTTAATTGATGCAAATTAATCGTTCCTTCACACTAGCCATGTATAGGCTAAGGTTTTGGACAGATAGAGTCAAACTGAAAAATTCAATGCCATGGCCTGGATTTGAACCACAGTCCAGTTGCTCTTACCCATTGAGCTGCCTTGGCCAACGTGCCATTAAATTATCCAATTGACTCATTATCTTGGTAAACCATGACAGCATTATGGCCATGGTAGCTTGATGGGTAAGAGTGACTGGACGGAAACCAGGAGATCCATGGTTCAAATCCCGGCTGTGGTATTGAATTTTTCAGTTTAACTATCTATCCAAAAAGTTTCCCTATTTTACAAAAAATACTGGGAGTTATTTACACTTGTAAAATATTTTATTTTCATTCTATAACTCATACACTACTTCTTCACATAGTCACCACTTCTGTCCAAACATTTTTGGTATCTTGGCAGCAGTATTTTTGATACCTTCATCATACCAGGTTAGGTCCTGTCTCCATAGTCAGCAGTTCACCTCTCTTCCATCTCATCAGTCACGAACTGTTTGCCTCCAAGGTGCAACTCGAGATGTGGAAAGAGATCGAAATCACTCAAAGCAAGATCTGAAGAATAAGGTGGATGGGTTAAAAGGTCCCATTTGAAGTTCTGCCTCGATCTGTTGTTGCTTGTGAGCATCGCAGGAAAACACATACTGAACAGACTTTTCAATATTGCAAGACATCTGAGACAATTGTCGCAACAGAGAAGCATCCAATTCGCATACCTGAAGGCAGTTGATTCATTCTCTCATCAGTGCTGATACATTGACCTTCATCCACCACATTGAAGTGGCAACAGTGGCTACGTTACCTGTAGCGGTAATGGGCCTGTTGCTGTGTTCTTCATCATGCACATTCTGCCATCTTTTCATGATCCATGAATGCCAGAGGTGAACCATTTGGATGCTCATGCATCCTTCACCATAAACACACACTAAATGGCAATGACTATTGATAGCCGTTTCATTTGTTGCTGTGAAAAAGCAAATAACAGAATGGAAATCAAATGTGGACACATTTTCAAGTGGTATTGCTATAGTAGCTGGCAACATACTGGCAAACGAGGAACAAGTTTGTGTTGCTGAAGGTCAAGCGCAGCCACCATACCCCATGAAAGTTTCTGCAATACCAACTTAATGTGGTTTGCGAGAGAAAAAGATAGGAAAACTTATTGGATAACTCTTGTACTTTACTGGGGAATATACTTCATTATGGGGAATATGCAACTGGGATTTTAAGTAGTAAAGGCAGAGAGTTATACACAAAAAAGAACCTTCTTTACAATTTACATAAATGTTGTTCCTATACAGTATAGAGCATTACATAAAATTATCACTGGAAACTTAACAATCTATTTGTACAATAGTTAGGTAAGTTTGCTACGTGGATCACTCCAAAATCTTTATCAGTGATTAAACTATTAAAGTGAAAGTGATACAATTGATTTCATTTTAAAAGAGATATTTTAAGGCCATAATCATGTTTCATTACACAACAATATGGCAAGTGTTTTTGCGCGAATATGGCTGAAAATACAATCATTGTCTCAAACACATGGAATTATTATGACTTCAAAAAACGACTAATGGTGGAACAGTGTCATCAAACTTTGCTGGACACTTTTCAGAATTCTGCACACAGAGCCATTTTTGGAAACTGGTTTCAGGAGTTCCAAAGAGATTGGGTATTTCTGGAAGAAAAGCCTCATGCAAGTCATCCTAACACAGCAATAACACAAACAATTACTATGGCATAAGAATTATTAAAGGAATATCACCACAGCATCTATATTAATATTCAGAGTGGTCTTAAGCAGTGTATAGTATAGCAACGGAAAGAAAATCCCTGTAAGAAATGTACTGTGGGACAAGGACAGCAAATGTGTGTGGCAGAAAACGCTTGCTATACAAGGAGCAGACCGTTAAAAAAACATGCACACTCTTCACTCTGTACATTAAAGCCGGGAAAATTCATTCACAAAAGTAGAAGCCGTCAGAATGTTTTTGAATGGTCTGTAACTGTACTGACATGGGGTGTCATAAACCTGTACAGGGAGGGTGTGGGGACCTTCGGCCAACCCCCTGCATCTCGCCCCTCGGAGACTTTCTCTCCTGTGGAGGAGTATATGTGATGTTACATGAACATTTTCACCATGTGTTGTGCTTGTTGGGTACTGCAATTATTACAGAGGATTAGAAAGCAGCTTGCATGGAATGGTATTGTTTCATGATATAAAAATTCAACAAAGGGAGAGGCAAGAACCCTACAACATTGTCAGGAGATGAACCATGCATATACCACCATGATTCTGAAATAATCAGCATAACAGTGTTTTCCAGATTATGACCCACCAACAAATACTCTGTATTTGATATTTAATTGTGATAATTCAAATCCCATATTAACATTAAAAACAATTAGACATAAATGATGTTAAAGTTATTAGTAAAGGTACAAAAATGCAGGGAAGAAAATGGGAACTTCTTTCTTCTCAAAAACTGATAATTTATGATCGGTCACCTCGGAAGACAGTTACTGCAGAGTGGTATGTGAATATATTACACAAATAAAAATATTTAGTAAATATTCTCCACTTAACTTAAGAAGCCGATGACAATACTTCTATTATGTTTTTGCTAAATTTATTTCATGGACATTTGCCCACATCTTCAGTCAACACAATTCGTTGTCAGGGATACCATGCATTTACGTATTTAGGTATTACCAACATCTGAAGACGAAACAAACCTAAAAACAGAATCAATTGCCAGTATGTCAAAATTCATTACACGATTTTTATTTTTTAAAATAAATATTTTTTCCCAAACTATTAAATCTATGGGACCATTTAATTGTTTTAATAATTTAACTTCGGGATTTATTTCATGGTTAAATGACCAAAAATGATCTGCTATGGCAGATTTATCAATTTGTTTATATCTAATGTTACGAAAATGTTCTTTCTTTCTGGTTTCCAAACTACGTTTCATTTTTCCAATATAAACCTGATCACAATCTAAGCAATTAAATTGATAAGTACCAGATCTTTTATTATAAGGAATTTTATCTCTTTTAGAAAATTGTAATAAATTTTTAATACTATATTTATTTTGAGGAACTAAAGATATAACAACTTCTTTAAACAAATTTTGAAAATATTTATTAACCCAAGGATGGTAAGTAAATCTTTTAAATTTATAATCATCTTTTATTTTTTTTAAGAGTAGAAATATCATTAATACTTTTTTGATATTTAACTTTTTCAATTTTCTTTTGTATAAAATGTTTATTAAAACCTTTAATTAAATCAGTATTAATAATATGTTTATATTCTTTATTAAATTCTTCTTTATTCAGGGGTATATTTATTAATCTATAAATCAAACTATTAAAAACAGCAAATTTATGTGGAAAAGGGTTAAAACTTTTATTTTTTATGTAATTATCAATATGAGTAGATTTTCTATAAATACCAAAATCTAATTTGTTATTTCTTATTATTTTCAAACTAGTAAAGGAAGAAATCCATTAATTTCAGTTTCTAATGTGAATTTTATAGCTTTATCTTGTAAATTTAGTAATTTTAAAGCATCATTAATTTGTTTTTCAGGAACAATAGCAAGAATATCAACATATCCATACCATGTTTTAAAAATTAAAGGAAAAGCTTCAGTGACTTGAATTTTGAAAAAGCTCATAAAAAGATCAGCAAGAAAAGGTGAAAGAGAACTATCCATTGCTAAGCCAGAAGTTTGTTGACAAAATTCACCATTAAAAGTGAAACAATTTTGATCCAAACAAAAATCAGTAAGTTTAACAAAATCAACTATTAAGTCCTCATGTAAATTTATTGAATTCAACCACTTTTTTAAATAAATTAAAAGTTTTTCTCTAGGAATGCTAGGAAATAAGGCAGTTACATCAAAAGAAATAAGTGAATCAGTTTTAGATAATACAACACTATCAATCTTTTTTATTAGTTCAAAAGAGCTTTTAATACTTAAACTTTCAAATTATCAAAATTACTAAATTATTCGTGTAATCATTTTGCTAAATTGTAAGTTGGTGAGTTTAATTAACAATAGGTCTCATTTTATTACCGGGCTTATGAATTTTAGGAAGGGCATAAATTCTAGGTAAAACAGGATTACTAACTTTTACCTTTTTTTTTTTTGTCTGATATAACTTTCACTTCATTAAGTATTTTATTAAAATTTGTAATACAAGATTTTAAAGGGTCTTTATTAATCTTTATTAAATCTTAACCATGGAGTAAAAGGTTTACTCTATTAATATAATCTAATTTATTTAAAATTACAATTCTATTACCTTTATCCACTTTGGTGAAAATTAAATTTTTTTGATTTAATGATTTAATGATATGTTTATTATTATTTTTTTGGTTTGTATTTATCTAAATTTTGCAATACTTTGCTACATTTTAATTTAATCAAAGATTTATTATTTTCATTTAAATAATATTAAATATAGTATTAAAAATTTATTACAATTTTCTAAAAATTATAAAATTCCTAATAATAAAAAATCTGGTATTTATAAATTTAATTGCTTAGATTGTGATCAGGTTTATATTGGAAAGATGAAAGGTAGTTTGGAAACCAGAGAGAAAGAACATTTTCGTAACATTAGATATAAACAAATTGATAAATCTGCCGTAACAGATCAATTTTGGTCATTTAACCAAGAAATAAATCCCGAAGTTAAATTATTAAAACAATTAAATGGTCCCATAGATTTAATAGTTTGGGAAAAAATATTTATTTTAAAAAATAAAAATTGCGTAATGAATTTTGACATACCGGCAATTGATTCTGTTTTTAGGTTTGTTTCGTCTTCGGATGTTGGTCGTGCTGGGAACATGACATAGCAAAAGGAAAACAGTAACCGAGATTTCCTTAACAACGGAGTTTGTTTTCACTAAAGATGAATGCGAAATGCCTTCGAAATCGATTTGAAAAAGAAGAAAGAAGTTTTAACATCAACTTCTTAAGATAAGTGGATTATAAGTAACAAATATTTTTATTTGTGTAATATTTATTACTCCAGTGTAACTAGCTTCAATTTTTCTGTGTAATCAGTTAAGTGAAGTTTGTACAAAATTATTACATTTTATTGTAATATCTGTACTGCTTCAATGTTATTAACTTCTGTTTTTTACGTGATGCTCCTTTAACACTGACTTTCGTAACCCTTAAAAATTTAATGTCTTTCTATTACTTGTTTTCTTGTATATTATTGGCTATCATCATGCTGATTTGATGGTGTATTCATGATGCACAATGACTGTCTATGAGACGGTATCTAACAATTTTGGAATTAATGCTGCCATCTGATTAATGCGCACTCATGCACACACAGGTCTCACAGTTTCTACCATAATCTAATGCATCTTGAAAGTTGTGCTCTTTGGGGATGTTCCGCATCGTCAATGCTTCTTGTTAGATATGCATAACTGTGTGAAAACAACTGACTTTCAACTTGATTTAATAGGGGAAATAGAATGAAGGGTATACTCAAGCAAGTAGGATGAATGTGGAGGATAAATTTGATGTTTTAGTCAAAAGGTTTTGGTGAATAACAAAGTATGATAGCTCGTGATGCAAGAGCCAGTTCTCTTGTCACCAACTTTTGGGCCAACATCTTCACATATTTATATCCAGCCAATGCAAAGCATCACCACAGTATTTGGAATCAACTTTCTGGATTGGTGGGGCAAATTCTTTGTGCACTTTCCCTTGGTATTAACGAAAAAAGCAGCACTTTTTCATTTTGTTCTTCACTTGTCTTGTTTGGTCTGGGTGTTCATGGGATCTTTCACTGGGAGATTGCAGCATCTTTAAATACCAATCCCATCAACTGTGATAATCATGGAAAAAATGGTTGGATCATTGGGTATGAAGCTCCTTGCAATCTTCAGGGAGAAGCTGTTCTTTACAAGAACACTGCATGTTATGCTGAGCAGACCGAACTCTTTGACACAAATTCTATGGCAAAACGATGCATGACTAATTCATGGCTGAAAATTCATGGCATGTGTCATAACCAATTCATCAACAGTCAGTATTGGCTTGATGTAGATCCTTGTGAATAAACTGTTGAACTTTAACTATCAGCATTATACAGCTGATGGGCTTTTCCATGTTGTCAAAGTATTGTGACAAAGATGCAAACCTTCACTGGGGCATACCTTTATAATGTTTCCTTATGTATCTTTTTCATGCACCTTTGGGCTTCTAATAATATTTCTGACAAACACAGAAGTCCTCCTTTTATATGACGCTACACACAACTTTGAGCATCACCCCAATATTCATACAAAAACTGATCTGCTGCATGTTCTACAGACTGCAGATCCCTTACTACGGAGACGCACTTACTGACCTGTGAACTGTTTCCTGCTTGATGCCACTGCTTGCAGACTTCTTCCCTACGGAGATGCACTCAGCTCGAAACAACACTGCTCTCACTACTACTCCTGTACTACTGTTTCACTACTCACCCATTCTAGATCTTGTATTGTGTCACTGTCGAGTCACCGACTCAAACAGGTGGACAGGCAGGCAACGAAAAACTAAGGGGCGGAGCCACTGGAGATATAAGCCTGAACAATAATGCAAAGGTTGGACAAGAGCCCAGAAGAAGCTCATGACATGATGAGCGAAAAATCGGCAAGTACGAACAAAATGAGCTGGCCTTCACTGGAAGCTAAGGATACTGATCAAGACACATGCCATGGAAGCCTGTATGATTTATGATTTATGAACAGTGTAAGTAAAATAAAAGTGGCTTAAATACCAAACTTAGTATTCAAGTTCACCATTTCCAAGGATGTGACATGATTGCAAGAAAACTCCAGGCTATCCTTTACATAGAACATTAGTAAAAAATTTTGATTTTGGCTAATTTTGATTAAAATAGAGTATGTTTTAGATCAGCAGCAGTAGGGGTGGAAAGTGGTCAATGGCTCTTTCACCTAGATCTACATATTAGGTGGTCTTATAAGTAAAGTTGGTTTTTTGATTTTGGTGTTTTGGTAAATTTATTGGGTTTCTTTGGTTTGGCAATGCTATGTACCATGGCTAGTGTTACGTATACTGCGAGCATGTATCAGTCTTCAATTGTTAATGAACAATCACAAAATGGAGATAACAAAATTTGAACTTAAGAGTCCTAAAACACTACTGGAAACAAGATTATAAAGCTACTGCTGCAGCTTGAAGAATATGTGTAGCGGAAGAGGTGTCAGTGTGCAGCACAATGATTCCAACGTTTCAATAATGGAGACAAAAACACTAAAGATTTACCACGTTCTGGAAGACCTAAAGTAGGAATATTAAGAATACATGCCAAGTTTTGTGAGAAAATCTGCAAAAAAGTTCCTGTAGGCTTTCAGAAGAACATGGTGCATCAAAAGAAACCCATACATTGCCACATTAACACACTAGGAAAATCATACAGAAGCTAATATTTGTACCTCATAAACTGACATCTCAAGAGACTCAGCATAGAATGGATATCTGTCGTCAGCTTATCCGTAATATCATGGATGATAGATTTATCAGGAGAATTGTCACTTGTGTTGAAATATGGGTATATTACCGAAAACCTGATGCCTTGAAATAGTGGCTTGATCGCCGCCAACCTGCCAAAGTCATCGTTAAAAACAAAGTAGTCATCGTCAGTTCAGTGCCAAAGTAATATTGTATGTCTGGTGAAATGTTGAAGGTGTGATTCACTGGGAGTTTGTTCCAAATGGGCAGGTGACTGATGTGGATATTTATTCTCAACAACTAGAACGAGTTCATGAAATTTTGAGATGCAGCTTCAGTTAACGAAATAGAGTTCTATTGCAACACGACAATGCTAAACTTCATATTACACAACCATGGAAAAAAATTCAGGAATTGGGAGGAATCAAATTGCTAAAACACCCAGCATACAGCCCTGATCTCGCACAATCAGATTACCGTTTTCAATCCATGGACCACCTTCTACATGGAAGAAATTTTGACAACATTGAAGCAGTGCAAGTGGCTGCCACTGAATTCTTTGCATCAAAAACCAGAGACTGGTACCATAGTGGGATAATAAACTTGCTGAATGATGGCTCAAGACCATAGAATCTAATAGTCTATGCTTTGAAAATTAGTTAATTGCTTGTCAGAACACATTTCAAATAATTGTATTTCTTAAAAAATGACATTACTATATTTTGTGCTATCCCTATCTCCTATTAGAGTTTAATATTAGAAAAATACCAGGTTTAAATGCCTATGGGCAGGATCGGACATGGAAACCAAAATCAAAACTGCCGCACTCTAGTTCACTGGGCCATAGCTACTACATGCAATTAGCAGAAAAAGTAAAACTAGAGTACGTTCTATTTGCAACCAGCGCTAAAATAAAATAATAATATCAAATTTATTCCTATTTTTTAGATGCTGAAAATCCTTGAACTTATCACAAATAGTAAGAGTGAGAGTGAAAGTGACTTACACACATGCACCACACTTTTTGTAAGTTAGGCCTTCGGTAAACTACCAATGAAATTAACTTTAAAGAGAGTCGATTAAAGACACTAGACAACACTTACTTTTAAATTTTTCCGGAACATGTATCTGAGGCTTTGCCTCTATCATCGGCCGGCTCTCGACTGGTTCTCGTTGGTGTAGCTGACGATATTTTGTCACAGGTCTCCTCTGGTGGCGGTTCAAGGAACTTGCTGAACAAATCTTTCTGAGGGATGTCGAAATTGAATACTTTGTTCCTATTTTTTGAAATGAAGATTTGTTCCCATGTGGATAGTTCTTGTTTTCCTGATGTATGTTTTAGTAGTTTTGGTTCTGGATTTATGTTGTGGTTTTTTTCCCAAAAATGTGTGGCAACTGCTGATTTTTCTAATTGTTTATATTTTATGTTTCTAAAGTGTTCCTTTGCTCTTGTTTCTAAATTTCTTTTTGTTTTTCCAATATAAATTTGACTACAGTCATTGCATTCAATTTGATATATACCAGATTATTTGTTAGATGGAATGGCATCTTTGATGTTTGAGCAAATTTTTGTTAGATGGAATGGCAACTATCCACATGGGAACAAATCTTCATTTCAAAAAATAGGAACAAAGTATTCAATTTTGACATCCCTCAGGAAGATTTGTTCAGCAAGTTCCTTGAACCGCCACCAGAGGAGACCTGTGACAAAATATCGTCAGCTACACCAACGAGAACCAGTCGAGAGCCGGCCGATGATAGAGGCAAAGCCTCAGAAACATATTCCGGAAAAATTTAAAAGTAAGTGTTGTCTAGTGTCTTTAATCGACTCTCTTTAAAGTTAATTTATCATAACAACACTGTTTTCAACACTTCCAAGAAAGGAATTACCAATGAAATGTTCATTCTCTTTTCTTTCTAAGAAAATACAAAGAGGCTAAAATTACTGTAAGAAAATTTTAGAACTGATTCAAATATGCAATTTATAATAAAAAAAACTCTATTACAGTATTTAACATTTTCCAAACATTTGCAGCTGTAATGTTTTAAACGTTTCAGACTGAAAATACTTAATACATTTTAAAATATGAGATTCTTTTGTCTTCCTCTGCATCACCTCATTATTAACAAGATCCTGTTATAAACAGATGACAGCTGCTTCTACATTTTGCAGATAAAGGAAGAACTGCTCACATGAAAGCAATACTACGAAAAGATTTAATTTTGTTCAATCCATTGGAGAGAAACCTTATATTTATGTATTTACTGAATTCTCTTAAGTAATTAAATTTTATTTTAAAATTAAATTTAAGGTGGATCAATGATGGTGGAATTAGATTAGCAGAGTAAGGTCTATCTTTTCACATCAATATATTATACATGTCTAAACAAATTTCCCTGAAATTAAAGATAAGATCTTTATAATTCATATTTTTTAAGTTAATTGATGGAAATTAATCATTTCTTCATACTAACCATATACAGGCTAAGGTATTGGATTGATAAAGTTGACATGAAAAATTCAATGCCAGAGCCGGGATTTGGACGACGGATCTACTGGTTTCCGTCCAGTCACTCTTACCCATTGAGCTACCATGGCCAATTTGCCGTCATGCCATTAAATTCTCCAATTGACTCATATTTTCCCAGTAAACCACTAGGGGCTCCCGCATCTGAGATACACTGTTTGTGGCGACTTACTATTGTAAGTACTTGGGTCCCAGTCTTCATCATTAAATCTTTTTAAGTTAATTGATGGAAATTAATCATTTCTTCACACTAGCCTTTACAGGCTAAGGTATTGGACTGACAGAGTCGACATGAAAAATTCAATGCCACAGCCGGGATTTGAACCACAGATCTACTGGTTTCCGTCTAGTCTTTCTTACCCATTGAGCTACCATGGCCAATTTGCCGTCATGACATTAAATTCTCCAACTGACTCATATATTTCTCCGGTAAACCACTAGGGGCTCTTGCATCCAAGATACACCATTTGTGGCAACTTACTAAAGTACTGATGATGCCTGGGACTTAAGTACTTACAAAAGTAAGTCGCCACAAACAGTGTATCTCGGATGTGAGAACCCCTAGTGGTTTACTGGGGAAATATATGAGTCAATTGGAGAATTTAATGTCCCGATGGCAAATTGGCCATGGTAGCTCAATGGGTAAGAGCGACTGGATGGAAACCAGTAGATCCGTGGTTCAAATCCCCACCATGGCATTGAATTTTTCATGTCGACTCTATCAATCTTTATAACTCAGTTTACATTATTGTTATTAATGTGAAATTTGGAAAATTATTAAACTAACTGACAAGTTATGCAAATAACTTAATTTTAACCACAAAATTCAGCATATAAATACCTAAAAGAATATAAGAAAGCATTGCAAATTTGTTTACTGATAAGACTTACCCAGAAAATGTCCAAGGCCAAGCCCAAATACTGCTGCCAATGATATTGCAAGAAGCACATTCAATCTGCTGTTTAGATAAGTGTTGGGATGATGCAAATACTTCTTTTCTTTTGGTTCTGTCCAAGCCAAAGCCTGATCCAATTCTTCATTTATTTCACTTTCTGTGATAATGGAAATTCCATCTGTTTCTACATCAGCGTCTCTAACTATAACACACAGAAATGCATGCAATATATAATTTCTGATCCACTGTTAATTAGAAATGTACTTGATAAGTGAGAAATACTTAACAATTTAAATGTCAGAAAAGAAATAATATTCAACACAATCTAAAGTAAGAAATGAATATTTTATTTCTTAACAATGTTACTAGGATCACAACAGTTCTGCCAGTGTGCCAGAATTTTGTCCTGCAGGAATTCTTTTAATTGCTATAGGTTTAATATTACATATTCCAACTGATATTACATATTGGAATATGTAATATTAACCTATAACTGGTGAGGTATTATACCAGTTATATAACTGGTGAGGCGGGGACTACATGTACCCCAACGACGTGACCGGGACTGCCAATGTTCCCCTTGCAGTATACTTGGTGTCATTTGACATGCACACTTCGCGGCAGTAGCCGAACTAGTGCGATACAGTCCACGAACTCATACATTTAGTCTGCTAGATAGTGTGATTTTGTGACAAGTAAGACTGTTGGCAGCATTGCTTTCAGTGGAGAAACAAACATAGTTTGGCTGCACTGAATTCTTCAGTATGGCTACATTACAAAGTAAATAAACAAACAATTAATAACGTTAAAAGAATGCCCTCCAACACAAAATTGCACTAAAAGTAATTATATTAAAATCATGGTTGTATATAAAAACATCAAAAGGTGTGAAGGAATTAGAAAAAAATCGCAGCGTCACGTATCAGAAAGAAGAGCCTTTTTATTTTGTGTGTGAGTGTGAAACGTAAGTATTATAAATTTACTTCATTCAGTGTACGAGTAATTTAATATTACAAAATCTTTAGCCAATAATGAACAGTTAATAAACTACTGAAAACTCCCTTTCCAAGGCGAGCATTACAAGAAAAGATCCGTATAAAAATGTTAAGGCAACCTTCACCCGATCTCAAAATTGAGCAAAAAGCAAAATAGAAGTTCTGTTTGTACCAGGGAACTTAACACCAATATATAAGTGGATTCCTGTTCGGAAGTACTAATTTATGGTCTAAGGCGGATGTTAAAAAAAAAACCAACAACAACATTCAAATAGCAAGAAGCACGTGATACTCATTTCACTTTTCAATGCTTGGAGCTTAAATATTGCAAAGTAGCTAAGCAGAGCATATCAGAAAGCAATGCAAAATCATAATGGGCAAGTGGAAAAAAAAAATTATATATATTATCAAGAATCAGATTGCATCGAATTTTGTGCAGCATTTGCGCTTGCTTTGCTTGGATTCGATGAGACCGAAACATCATTCAGTTGGATTTAGTTTACAGATTAGAAAACGTTTCATATATAAACAGTTTTGAGTTTTAATCCTGCAGATCAGACCGCCAATTCTATTGCAGGTTGTGTTTTGAAAGAAGTTGACACCATTTTCAAGGAAAATCACCTTAAAATAATCGCTGAAACTTACCTCGGAACATCTGTAATGAGGGGCAACTCGAGACGTTAGATCAAAGTGAAAGAACACTACCCTCTCGCATGGTATGTGCATTGTTAAGCACACCAGTTAAATCTGGTAACGGAGAAAGCGGCTTCACAAGATCATTCTTCTAGGATATTCTTCTGCAGTCTATCGGCTTTCCAGAATTTTATCAAGATCTACCTGTATGGCAGCGTAGGAAGTAACTTGCTCGCAGAGTGCCTCGAGGCTCTGCAGCAAAGTGGAATTTCAAATGAAGATCTGTGAACACCATATACGAGCATAAATCTTTGGCAGACTGTTTTGATGGGCTAGAAAATGCTATCAGTCAAGACAATGGGAAGCTCGTAGTCCGCGACACTGTTTGGAAGACAGAGAATTTTCTACAAAGTTATGCCCCATATTGACATATTAAATAATCAGCTTCAGGCACGACAGGTAGATGCAGGGAAGGCAAAATCTGTGATTGAATCTTTCGACAGAACAATCAACATTGTGCATAATAGAACAGATGATACAACTCAGGTTGAATCATGTACTGTATGACCACAACAAGAAGGCTAGAGGGGAATGAAGGGCAGAGGTGCTTGAACTGTTTATCTGCTCTTGTAATGGATCTGTTTACTAGGAAATGGGTGTTTGAGGGTGCATATAAGTCACCCATGCTGCCAGATCTAATGTTTGTTGCAGATAATGCAGCAATAGGTATTATGTATGGGTGAGTTATGTGGCAACACTTGTTTATTTTAAAAGAACCTTCCATCCTTGTCATACTTGGTAGGGGAGCAGATACACCGTGCAGACAGTAAAAATGACTACGTTACACATTCCACTAGCTGCCTTCTTGCCCTGGGCAAACAGTACCTAATGTTCAAGATGCAAAAAGACATTGCAGGAAAACGAACTTAACACCATATGACAAAGAAGTGTGTGATCGAACAATATCAGAAATATATAGCTGCTTCGAGTCTACGGAACATATGGATGCCCAAAACTGTGAGTTATTTTCTCGACTGTTTCCTGAAACAGAATTGAGGACTATCAATGATTTGTTATAAAGAACTTGAAAAAAGCAAACTCCGAACAAAACACAGCATTTTGTATCAACATTTGAAATTCAGAAAGATAGATGATGATGATGATTGTGTTTAAGGGCGCTCGACTCTGCAGTCATCAGTGCCCTAGTCAGGAAGATAGAAGTTGCCGTTGCAGTTAAAACTGAGAACAATCTGCAAAATACGTGATACCCAGGTATTAAGAATTATTGTGACAATTGCCATGTTTACTCAGAACCAGAATGCTCTTTCTCAATTTTGAAGAGAATAAAAAACTTTCTGAGGAACACCGTGACTCAAGATAGACTCACCCCTCTGTCCATGCCACCCATAGAGAAGAAGCTTATTACAGGTGTTCAGGTCTTCAACAGCAGAATGATTGACAAATTCAGCATGAAGAAACATGGGCATATGGACTCCTCTAAGCTCTATGGACCCCGGACTCATTTGAGCATCATTGCAACAAAAAAAAAAAAAAAAAAAAAAGAGACTTAATTTTTCGAAACTGGGTGAGAAGCATATACTTTTTCTGGTAGTATGCTGTTATTTTTCGGCATGAGCTGCCACTGACTATAGCAGTAACCAGGTCATGAAAGAAGATAAAATTCCAGCAGACCAAAGGAAAATAGGAGTCCAAGAATATCTCCTTGGAGTTGCTCTTCTGAGGAGTCTTCTGGGATGGACTGAGATCAGTGACTGTCATTGAGAATCCTGCTCACACTGCCAGAATGCCATTGAAAAAGAGGGAGGATAAGCCTGCAGTAAAAGGTGATAGCCCAACACCAAAGAAAAGGAGCAATTAACTCATGCTCACTGATTCGGAAGATACAGTATTCCAGTTACCAACACTACTTCTGTTGGCAAGAGACGTCAATGGTCTCATCCACTTTAGGGCTGAATTTATGCTTATGCAAGAGGCAAATTAATCACCAATTTTATTTATATTTATAAACTTTTTCTGGACAACCAACATTTCTTTCTGACTCCTTCAATACCTTTTCACATATTAATTTAGCAGTTAGTTCACCACAGATAGCATTTTCCTTACACTAAAATATCATCTCAGATTTGGATTGCAGTGACCACTTTCCATGTCTTATTAGTCTCTTAATAAAAGATATGTGTTTCACACTTTTGCTTTGCTGGTATTCTGATCATGCCCACTGGAACCTTTACTATCAATTGGCCAAGTTTAATTACAAAGTGCATGACTGTGAATTTCCTAGTCAATTATCTCACATTGTTCCTGAGCAATCTATTCACTGGTCGACTATCCACCCCACTGATTTCATTTTTGCAACTAATAGCCCAGGGCAAGATGCTATCCATGTATGAATGTTGTAACAGCTCTCTAGGTATACCTTTCCTACTTGAGGCCTATAATTGTGTATGGATTGATGTGTGGCGGGACGCTATCAATATACCCATTTTGAAAGCTGGAAAGGACCATAATCTAACCTATTAATGTTTCAAATGGGAAGGTGTTTGTCCTTGAGCGCTACTTGGTGAGCAACCAATCGAAGTACTGCAGTGTTGTCGTATTGCATTCCCCTTATGTGGTGTGTGACGAGCGGCAAACTTATCAATCTCAAATAAATACTATTTGCGCTAAGACAAACATTGCAAAAACTGATCCATGAGGAAGGAGAGAGTAATGTATTTAACATAGTTAGCTCAAATAGTTTTCTTAATACAAATAAATAAAGTAGAAACCATTATATTATAACAATGCATTGCGACATAAGCACTGTATTGAACAACACTATTGGTTGGTATGTATGCGTTGATACCCAAATTAAGGGATGCAATGTATAAAGAATCGTAATGGATTTCAAAGGAATGTATATTTGTGTGGAATGCGTGCAGGTGCAGTTGAGTCGAATAGCAATGGGGTTGAACAGTTGTTTTAACAAAAGAAATGTAAGAAACAGTGTCCTTAGCAGAGTTCTAAAGGGTAGCACTTGACTCTGTTTGAATAGGTATTCTTTGGACCCTTAATAATGGCATGGCCGAGAATAATAATCACAGTGGACAAAATAGTTACAAAGGGAATCTTTGTGTGAAAAGAGGGCTTCCAGAAGTGAAAGTCACACACCCACACGCAGCTGTGAGGACACTCAGTCCGCGGCGTGAAGTCGATTACGGCAGTCCTCTTCTTCTGTCTTGGTCGAAGGCAGATTAAAAGCAATGAGAGAAGATATTTGTCGGTTCATACGTATGTGAAGAACAAATTAAGTTTTATCGAGTAATAAGCATTTCACATACAGTAATTCTAAACAGTGATATTGGTAACCCTTGGTCGGCAACTTATGATAAAAAGAAGCAGTCATTAAATCAGTTTGAAACGGGCATTCCAGTGTCATTAAAACCATCCTTCTCATACATACCCACGCATACCCTGTGATAAACCTCATTGCTTTACCCTGAGCTAAGCACTATTTGCTTCAAACTGTAGCGTGAATGTGGAACTGTGCGCCACACATATTTGCTTCAGTGTGAACGTATATTTGAAATTACTCAGAAATGAAACGTAAACATTTGATATGACGTGATAAAAGAAACTGCACTTTGAATAAGCCAAGGTGTTTGTAAATTCGATGAGAGAAAACAATACACTTCCTGCTAGTCTGGCAGAACGTGTCTGGTCACATAATATCTTTGTTTATGAATGGTTTGTAATCTCTCTTAGAGAGTTCAAACCAGCACTATTCAGTTACTCTTCCATGAAAAAGTTTATCAGCTGGATCAATGAGATGCAATCCACCTTACCCCTTACAACTGCCAGAACAAACCGAGTTAATGTGGGCTCAAATTATGTTGCAAATAGAAATACTACTTTTAAACTGACTGATGTTGGACTTATTCGCGAAGAAATTAACAAGGAACACAACAAGACTGGGAAAACTGCGTGAGACATCAGATAAACTACGAGAAGACGACTTTTGGAAAGAAATAGCACGTAACGAGATTTTGGAACCTATCATCATAAATTTGTAATACTCAGACGATGAAGACAATTACATTAACAAATTATCTCTTAATGTAAGTAACATTCACAGCTATGCGGATGCACCGCTGGTATTTTCAATGGATTAGAAAAATAAATAAACTATAATTAATTTTAAACTAAATATTTAAACCATTTGCGTAATATACGAATATCCATGTTGCAATTGTGATTTCAACAACTGTCATATTATTATAAAACTTTAGAAAATTCAGTTTGCATTAGCGCCAAGAACACTCGCAAGTGTGCAAAAGAGAGGGAAACATTAAGAGTGGAGGTAACGAGGTGGCAATGGTGACCCTCTAACGCATCTGATTCGCTATAGGTGAGAAATCTTCCCATTTGAAACACATAATATAACTACTGTCTTGTTTGCCTCATAAATTACATTTGCAAGGTAATGGAATTCATGATTAATGGTGGGATGGTGTAGAGCCTGTAAATTCACAATCTACTCTACCAATATCCAATGCAATTTTCAAGACACCATTCAACTCGAATCATTTTGTATCCCTTTGAGCACATTATGAATGGATTCAGAAAGAACTGTCATATTGCAAATATTTTTTCATTTCAAAAAGGTTTATAATATATGCTAGTGAGCAGGATTACTATGCGCCCTTCAAACCTGAAATACAATGAACGCCTATAAGTATTCCTTCAGGGTTTACGAAGGGTAAGCTCAGTTTTTTTTCCAAACTTTTTGTTCAGGTGAATGCACTGCTTCGGGGATAGATAATACTAAGTGTTGCACTTTGGTATTCCAATTAATTCCATCTAGAAATAGGTTCCTTCATGTGTTTCGTTATACCTATTTATAAATGACTTTCAATCGATTGTACTTCTCTGCATTAGAGTTTGTACAATCTCTAATATTGTAGTTTTTAAAAACACCTTTTGTTTAACTGGCAAATCAATTTATGTTAATTTTTGGTGCAAAAGGAGTTGATTATCACCTTCGCTTTGATTAGGTCCAGACTTACATCCTTTAGCAGATGAGACAAGGTTCCTACGATTGACCTTTGAAGGAAGTTTAGTTGATCATTGCATACACTGCAGCTACAAGCATGATGTGCCATCCTCTGAATACTTTGTGGGTACTAAGTGGCAAAACGAGGGAAGTGAACTGCAACTTTATTGTATACTGATCTGATCCAATTCAGGGTACAGGTATATTATTTATTTTTCAGCATGACCATATGTGCCAAAAAGATCAGTCACATCCATTACCAGGGTATCTGTATGGCTGCTAGATATTTTTTAACCAGCTCAGATCTGAGACCTTCCGCTGAATTGGCAGAACCTTTGAACAATATCAACTTTTTTTGTTGTTGTTGTTGTAATTTACATCCTGCAACGTAAAGTCATATCGGATGATGAATGCAATGGGTGAAATGATGCTCAAATGAGCCCCGGTCCATAGTGCTTAGAGTTACCCGACATTCGTCTTTTGGAATAAGGGAAAACCCTGGAAAAACCTTATCCAGGTAACTCACCCTGACTGAGATTCGAACTCGGGACCTCTTGAACGTGAGGCAGACATGCTACCACCATGCTACCAAGGCGGGCCAATATCAACTTGATGTTCTATTAGCAAATTATGACTGTGGGCTTAAATGTATGTCTATGCATCCAATGTTCATGCCATTTTTCAATACCACGCTGGACATTCATTATAGAAACACCTTCCATAATCCAAGGTGGCAGATTTTTATGTGAACTTTATTGAAATGTCTATATATTTACTAAAAGTGAGAGAGGTGGTTATGTGCAACATCCTATGTAGATGTTGGGATGACTATATCAGAAGTCTACAATGCTTGCATGCAGTATCTGCAGTTGTTTCTTTGGAATTTTTATTAGGTAACAATGACCAAACTTCTGTTTACACCTATGAAAATAAGACCTCCAATGGTGTTGGATGCACTTAAATATATGGAACCAAACCACATACATTTGGTTTTCGTGCCATTTTGATGTGCACCATTGAAAATTGAGTGACAACCTAATTCTGAGCGATTCCCTTACTGCACTACAGAACCTTTGTGAGCTGTACAGCTACATACTATTTTAAGGCACATCCAGGAAGCCCTCCATGGAAATTTGGAGGCCCTCCTCTCTATGGCTGGCTGTGTACTGACCACCACAATCTTATGCACAGTTATCTTTTTAAGCGGTACCCTAATCCTGTTTGTTTGTTATATGACAATAGTCTGTTGGTTCACTATCTGATGCTGGAGTGTGTTTCTCTAGCATATTTTAGGAGCCTTTGCAGCTGCAAAGCAGCCTTGCTCAGGTCCTGGCAGATAAAAACTGAGTGGTCAACAGGGTTTTCAAATTTTGATCTAAGATAAATGATCAGTTAAGGATTTGTCAGTATGTTTCAAGATTTAATACCCCTTGGCTTTTTTGTTTTTTGTTGCGCTAAACTTATATGTGGCTTTTGCTATTGTGTATACTGAAATATACTTGTGACTTTTGATAACATTTTTATTTTGTATTCAGCTTTTCTCTATTTTTTTCTGTGATTTGTGTTTTATAAGGACACTAATTACCAACTAATTGAATGCCCTTAATACATATCAATATTTGCACATCAATGGAGAACTGTAATCAGCACAACTGATTCTACTAATAGTGTAGTTAGGCACCAGTTTACCTGTCAATCTCCTCCAACCTAAAAAAAGGTGGGGGGGGAGGAGGGAGAAAAAGTATCACTGGTAAAATACAAATTTGGAAAAATGGATGTTAGGAACAGCAATTTTAAGAAAAAACATCAGCAAAAATATTCAAGATGTAAAAGCATTAATAAATAATAGAACAAGTGAACTATTTTACATTCTTCATACTTTAACTGAGATGATAGGCTTAGATGCTAATATATGTAAAATTGTTATGTGATTTAGTAATAGGTATTGTATAGCGTTAAAGGTGAATGAATATGTAACATATATTTTAATAATGTCAGAACACATGTAGCATGCCAGTAGTATTGGTAGGTATACTTGTGCAGCTTAAGAATTTCAAAGCTAGCATTAAGTCTAGTAAATTCCTAACAGTACAAGAAAAGTACAAAGATATAAATCTTCCCCCTACATGTATAATTAACAATGGGAGACGCCAGCTAATAAGCATCTTTCAGAGCACTTCTCCACTGCACTATGCAGGTGAAACACAAGTGCACAGGGGATGTAGATAGTGGGATACTTGCCGACCTAGCATTACAACTGTAAGAAGTATTGCCACTATTAATGTACACAATAACAATGCTAATGTTAATGAATTAAAAAACTGTCTACAAACTTAAATTTAAGTATTATTTGTTGGGCTTGTACACACCTTGATCAAGAGTAAGTGCATCGACTAAAGCTGGCTGACATAATAATTTCTTACCATCCATATACCATTGCACAATACATATACACCCACATATCAGCTGCACCGTCATCTGAAGAGATTTTCCATCAGAGGTACATGGAATTAACATAGCAGGTACAGTATCATTATTATATCTTTTTTTTTTGTAATTTACGTCCTCCAAAGTTATGACGGTGAATGAAATGGGTGAAATGATGCTCAAATGAGTCCAGGGTCCATGGAGCTTAAGAGTTACCTGACATTCGTCTTAAAGGATAAAGGAAAAAATCCTTATCCAGGTAACTCACCCTGACTGAGATTCGAACTCGGGACCTCTTGAACGTGAGGTAGACACGCCACCATCCACGCTACCAAGGAAGGCATATCGTCATTATGATAGTCTATCGAGGACTGTTTATATAATATATAAAATGAATCAGGGAGTTGTTAGTAATATATAAACTAAATGTAATAAATGAAAGTTTGGGAATTAAAGAAAAACAAAAGCGAAAATAGATAGAACAAAATATATATTAAAAATATGTTAGTATTACTGTAAAAGTTAAAAGAAATATTGAGTAGTAGATATGAGATTTCATGATCACTCTTGGGGTTAGTTTGAGAGATTGATTAAAAGCTGGTTTACAATAATCTAAGAACAGAAAATGGAAAAGTGGAACCAAAACTATATAACATTTTAATTCACAATAAACCAAAAAGGAAAATGGTGTGTTGATTTTTCATACTGGGATATCTTTCTTTGTAAACCGACCAATAATATTTTTTTTCACCTGCTTCCAATTCAGCCAACATAATGCACATTAGCCGATGTTAAAATTTAAAACAGTAAACATTTAATAAATGCCGATTCAACCCAATTCTTGAACAAAAGGGTCATATAAAGTATCATTCCCTTATTAATAGTATATATTATGATTATTTGTTGCTTTTGTTGTTCTTTGTATTTCATGCTATTATTGTCTTTTGAGTTGCTTTAAAACAAACTATAAAGCATGCTGGAAGAACCAAAACACACAATTCTGAGGGAGTTAGAATGCTCAATATCTGGAATTTCTTTTATTCATTTTTCCAGCTTGTGACTAGAATAGCTGTTCATGTCAAGTCTGCTTTGAACAATTTCTAAAGTAAAGGGTCTATCTAACACATACAATATAGAGTTATGCCATGTCTGGGAATGTAAATGAAAATGTAAAAGTTAAAACTTGATTGCCTTATTGCCTGTTTCTGTGAAAGCTTCCAGTCAGTGATTACATTGTAAAACATGTACTGTAACTTTATTGTTCTCATTCTGGTTTCTATTTCTAGTTAGTGTCACAACATTTCCAATGAAAACTGGTACAGAAAAAAATAACAGCTACTGAGTGTTATAAGAGGTCATGCTTAGTAATATGCTGGATATGATAGCAAATTGCCTCAATAAGTTTACAAAGCTGCAGTACATGAAGTACTAGTATAACTTGGGTGATGTTTACAAAGATGCTGACACAATCAACAGAAAATACTACAAATAATATTTAGATCTTCCAAAAGGCATAACCAAATGCTCTGCACAGATAGAACCAGGTATATATTCCAGCCAAAGAGATATGATAAAAAAAATTAAGAAAAAATTATGTTGATTTACGGTACTGTAAGGGAATGATGTTATTAAGGGAACTTTCTATATCCAAGAAAAATGGTAGTGGAAAGGATCATTTTTTTTTATTACTAGGAAGTTGTGCAATAGTATCGGAGTATGGATTATTAGGGAATATCAAAACAGAGGTTTCTGGAAATAAATAAGCTTAACATTAGAAAATATTGACATACAAAATAATTAACAGCATGACATGAAGCTTTATAGTGAAATAAAAGTGTGCAGCATTATAAAATATATACAACTAAGCAACAATATAGGCCAAGAAGATCAAGAACTGGAATTGTGAACTCAAAATTTTAAAGGACAAGGCTTTACTTTACTTACTGTACTTGGCAGTAAAAATATGCATATATTTTTTTTATTGAAATAGATCTAATAACATTGTTACGATATTATATTCCACTGCAATAAAAATCTTACTGTTGGCACACATTGCATAAATTAACAAATATGATACTTGCACATTCTATATAGTATTTTATTCATTTATTATATTTTTAAAGGGGTTTTAAAAGCTATCAGTGAAATGATTTGGCTATGTGTTAAAATCGAAAGCAGCCTCCAATCCCTCCACTACAATGAAACTTAACTCTGTTATGTTTAAGCACTTCCATCAATAATTAAAAGTGAAATGTACAGCGAACCCATTCTTACATTCATCGGCGTCGCGCTTCTCTTCATCTTCTATGACTTCTAGAGAATCTCCATCACTTCCGCTTATACTTTCTTTATCCACCGAGTTATCTGCATTATCCACCGACTTATCTCCATGGGATGCTTGTGTATCACATAATTCTTGATCAACGATTGACCAAGAATTTGATATGTCAGAGTCACTGCTACTGTCCGTAAGTTGGGGATCCATTTAACTTTTCCTGGAATAAGAAGTAACAAAGGAGCTGCTCATTTGAAAGTAAACACAAATAATATACGTCAGAGAAGTTGCATCAGTTCAGTGATTTAAAACAAACATGCCTTACTGATTTGTAATTCTTTCTTCTACACAAATGTCATTCTTTCCATTAACTACAAGCACTTGAATGCTTATACGTCCACTAACGATTTCAGACCCAAAACACAGCAGACATTTTACACCATATGATGATTGCGTACATGCAGAGCTGCCAACAAATTTGTTCCAAAGCCCTGGATAGCAGGGGCTTCCAACTTTTCTCACTGAGGGAGGTCTGCAGCTTACAACTGAAGATTGAGCGGCGGATAGGAATAATAATAAGAAAAATAACTCATCTGAAGGGAAATAAAATGTTTGAAGAACTCAAAACAACTAATACCTGATAACATAGGTTGACTTTTAATCTATGAATTTATCAGTGCGTCAATGTCGACTATCATTGATTGTGTGTTGCATACTTTATACTAATAATTATTATTTATTGCCATGTTTCAACAGTAGGTTTTATTTAATTTAAGTGGAATTAGCCTTAGTATCGTAAGTATACAAATTTCAAATTCGTCTTTTTGAACATTCCTTGTCGGTTTCTAATTTGAGACAATTTTCAAACCATACTGAAGATGGCAGGGAGTGGCATTTATTTGAATTACAGTAGCTTTGAGTTTTAGCCGTTTAAGCGCAGATCACCGATTAAGTGAAACAATGGAGATACATAGAGAACATACGTTCATTTGCTTGTTTGGCCAAGGAGTCCACTTCTATGTTTACTCCTATATTTTTATGCCCCGGCATCTGTACTTAGTTTAATTTGAAATTTTCACCATAAGCATAAAATGTTTTCTGCCTAATTTCCATTTCAATTAAATTTGGTTTACAAACAATCCCATAATTTAATTAACACACTAGAATCTGATTAGGTTACCCTCCTTTTTTACTTATTTTTACATATGAAAGTTATAGCTTTTCTAATGGCAATAATGGAGCCAAATATATTGATTACTAATGTTTAACTTAATATTTTTATTTAGTTTTGCTAATATAAACAACCGATCCTACTCCTTTCTTTTCATTTTTGATCCATCAGTAAAAACGTGGGACCAATTTTCTTCACAACACCCTTTAGTGACCTCCTGTATATTTGCATTGCTTCTAGTCCACTTTTCTGGAATGAAATTATATCTATGTCTTTGGAAGTAGGAAATATCCCATTGAACGCAATGTTGAATGTCTTGGTGTGTCATTTTTCGTAACCATCTCTCCCCGAGTGTTCCACATATATATTTTATAAAAGTTTTCTTTTACATTATTTGTATCGTTAGTTGCTATTTCCATATAGGTATTACAAAACGTCAATTAACTTATCCTCCTAAAAGTACACCAGCTTAATTATAATTTTACAAATGAGGTATCTGTCTTAATTTAAATGGTATTATCCAAATTCTTTCATGTAATTCTCTTAGGACGTTCTACTGATCCCAAAACATTACTTCATAATTTTGTGTATGGCAAATTTTAATGAATTTTCACTTTTATTGGAAAATTTACTAAACAAAGTTGCTCAATATTCAATTATTATAGAATAAATTGAATTATTATATAACATGCTTGAACGTATAAAAGTGTATTTAAAGATGTAGGTATGAGGCATTATTTAATTTTTAACGATATTCTTTATGCGAATGTTCCAAGACAATCTGTGTTCCAAAACGAATCCTAAGTAAGGTACATAAGATCTAAATGCTACATCTTGGTGTCCCAATCCTAGCAGCTTATTGTTATTTCTTCTGCCTTCTTAAAATAATATCCAATTATTTTGGTCTGCGTTTGTACGGGTAGTTAAGGTTGCTTACTATATTGTTGACATTTTCCTCAAACTATACAGTGACTTGTTCCAAGTTATCTCTTTTACGAGAAGTGTGCAGCAATAAATCATCTGCAAATTCTAAAGCATGGAAGTCATTAATTAACAATTTTTCCAGATTTGGAGTGTATATAATATATAAAATAGGACTTAGTGAGGAACCTTCAGGCAATTCCAAATAGTTACTCTCTTCTCTGAGCTATTATATTTAGTATGTAGAGTAATTTATCTGTCGATCATCAGATTAATAATGCACAAAACATTAATTTTTAATTTTGTGTATGGCAGATTTTAATGAATTTTCACTTTTATTTGAAATCCTTTTCCAACACAGAGTCAAAGAAGTTGTTCACATTTGACCAGTCCAACTTGTATTCTTAGTTTTAACACCTGTACTATTAACATCAGCTTTGACATCATCTATGCGAATAACAGGAAAAGGTCACTACCAAGGTTAACTTTGTGTACTGTCCATTACATTCTAGTCAAGAGATTTTGTGAATCAATTATAAATCGGGTGCCGAATTCATTCTATGGAAACCTCCCACTCCAGTAGCTGTATCACCTTTCAACACGGTAGTTTTTTTTGGAGACTACCTTATTGAAAAAAGGAGTGTGAATAACGTGAAGTTGACCGCTACCCATTGTACAATTAAAATCGAAGTCATCACTGATTATAATAGCATCATTATTGTGTGCGAAAATTCCTCTCCAGACATATCATTTATCACAGAATTTGGAGTTTTGTACATATTCACATTTTTATGCAACCTAAACCCCGTAAGTATATCATGAAGTACATCAATATTTCCTATTACATCTCTATTTTGTTAGGAACAAGTTTCCTTTATACCGAACAACAAGAATTAAAACACTCCGGAAATTTTATTTATATTAGCAAAAAGAGAGGCTTGATTTCACGATTTTTATCCTTTTTTGGCCTTTATCCCTTTTCCTCCCAACCGTCCCGTTAATCTCCATTTCCCTATAAGTTTCATTCCATTTTATAATGTATGATTTATAATCAATATAAACTTTATCTTTCAATTAATGTCTTCTCAGCTTGGTGTGAATATGCGAATAGTAAGCCTGCGCCTTTCAATAAACATAGCGCGAGGTTTGACTCTCAACATTGGAAAATAATTGTGTGACAAATCCGCTTTCTCTGGCTATAAAGTAGCTCACAATAATGTAATTGAAAATGAGTGTATATTCTTCCTTTAATTTCACTATAATCAGTAGCTTGCCATTCGTGTATGTGAGTTTGTTACTGTGACAAACGTCATCTGTACTTTTGGAGGAGGAAGTCATGCATGTGAGTACTTGAGTAGTTCCGAGAATTGAGTCTGGATTCTGCTCGATGATACTAGAAATTGCCGAAACGTAGTTCCAGCATTAATTAGAAGATTATGGTAGATTTTGAGGTGTTATATAAGGTCGTGGACAACAGTGAGTGAATGTATAGTGCAATTTTTGACGCTTAAACATTAAATAAAGTTTGTTTTGGACACTGGCGTTAATCCTTTGTTACATTACTGAACAAGCCCCAATATTACTATTTAATCATCCCAAAGATTTATAGTACCCGATTTATTTTTCTGACTCCGGAATTCATGCACGATTTCATTGACAGTGATAGAAATGTTATGCGATGCACTATTTACGATTCCGGAACCTTGTTAGATGAAGAACACAAGTGAGGTAGCATCTAGCAACACACTTCCGGCTATAAGCATCAAATGAAGAGGACTCTTCAAGCAACAAATCGCGGCAACTTCTATTACGAAGTGCTTTTAAATAGATTTCTTTAAAAAGCCAAAATTTGAAGGAATTCAACATCGGTTTTCGTTCTGCTCTTACATATGCAGGAGTTCTTCTCAATAATGGTGAACCATCCAACCTTCAAGGAATTTCTTAAAAATGTATACAAATATGTGAATGTCCGATGAGGGTACTTTGAGAAAAAAATTACATGGAGTCTGTTTACCAAGAAACCATACAAATAATCAAGGAGAAAAAGTTTGTAATGTGGGAATCATTCTGGATGAAACTATAGATTCAACAGAACGTTATATTTTGAAAACTTTAGTTTTTCGCTTATCAGGAGAGAAAGTTAAGCCAATGTTGCAAAAACGCATGAGCCACGGAAAGCCAATGCCAGTACAGTAATATAATATATTATGGACTTCTATCGAAAACTTTGGACTACTCTTATTGATTTTGAAAAACTTCTTGTTACGGCCAGGCTCCTTATATTGTTTCAGGTATCAATCAGTCTAAACCTTTGTTTGAAATTCAATTTTATTGCTCTGTATAACAAGTACAATAGTATACGCAATTGAAAACTTGTTTAAGATCATAGTCCAGTTAAAAATAAATAAAGACAATCAATACAATTACAAGTAATAACAGTTAAAGTGCTAAAATAATACATAAAGAGGATTGTAATACAAATACATTGATAAAAAGTTACTGTAGGTCAATTATAATATCATTTTCATTCAGAAATTCTTCCACGTCATAGTATGCTTTGATTTAAGAAAATTAGTTAATATACGTTTAAGCTTAGGTAATGGAGTCATATTTCTAAAATTTATTGGTAATTTATTGAATAGTTTACTGCAAATATAATCAATCTTCCTTTCATATAATTGTCATCTATGTGATTGAGTTATCAAGTTTTGTTTTCCTCTAGTGTTGTAGTTATGAACAGCTGAATATTGAGACAAATTCACGTTTTTGCATTAACACATAATTTAGAGTTATTAAAATATTGAGTTATAGTATTTACAATTTCATTCATTTGAATTTCTAGGTTATTAAGGTCTTTATTCTGAAATCCCATCGTCGTGTGGTCAGCATAGAGATTTAAACTAAAATCCTTAGGAATTATATTGGCAATTTCATTTACGTACAAAATAAACAGTAGTGTGTCCGCCTCAGTAGCGTAGATGGCAGCGTGTCTGCCTCTTGCTCAAGAGATCCCGAGTTCGAATCTCGGTCAGGGTGAGTTACCTGGATAAGGGTTGTCCGGGGCTTTTCCTTAACCTGATAGACGAATGTCGGGTAACTCTAAGCTCTATGGACCCCGGACTCATTTGAGCATCATTTCACCCATTTCATTCATCGTCCGATATGACTTAACGTTGGAGGACGTAAATTAAAAAAAAACAGTAATGGCCCCAAAATGGAGCCCTGAGGAATTCCCGATACAATGTTTTTGCTATGGGATATAAAGATTCCCTGGGTAGTATTTAATTCTGTAAACTGAGTTCTATTAGTCATATATGAGCTTATTAGGTCATACGCAATACCTCTAAATCCGAGGTGATATAATTTATTAAGTAAAACGGTTTTATCAACACAACCAAACGCTTTTATAAGATCCAACAGTACAACGGCAGTGTAACATCCATTTTCAACAGCATCGAGAGTTGAAGCAGGTGATATGCCTGTTTCATGCCCTTAGCAGGTTTTGTGAATCCATAAGGAACGAATGCAACATCGCAAATATGTTCATCTCTGCACTGAAGAAGATTATGCTAAAGCGACGAGTCGTGTTGCTGCCTACAGGGAATTTACTGGTCTGCCCTTCCAAACTTCTCATCTCGCTGGGGATTGGCTCAACCATAGATTGACCGTGCTGGTATATTATATGGAAATTTTGACAAAATTAAAGTTCGGGCTTGTTTGGACCCAGCCGAGGCAGGTGCAATTTTCACGTCACAGCCAACTTTTGTTACTGGATAAAATGAATAATTTGCAGACAAAATTGTATTGTGTCACAAGTTACTCGACTGGTGATGTTAAACGATTAGAAGAACAAGATTTGGAAAAAGAAAAACTATGGGACAGCTTTATTTCCGTGAGCAAGCAGATAGCTTTGCCAAAGACAAATTTTGAGTTCAGTCTTCAGAAGAATTCAGACATTGAGGAATTCGCACATCTGTAGATTTGCCATTCCAAATGAGTTTAATGTCTCCCTAGTGATTTCCGCAAGTGTCGAAGTAAGTTAGCATTTAGAAAGACATTCTGTCTTCCATTAGAAACATTTATTTCTGCAGAGATGCCTAATTTCTTGAAGTACAAGTAGTTTCAAGCTTCTTGCTTCTTCTGGTATGTGGTAATTTGATGCATTTATTTTAATCCAATAAACTAGAATAGGAGAAAGAGAAATAGTTGAATAAACAACACATTTTATCCCTTTTTTACTTTATTTGAGCACCTTGCCCCTCCCATTTTTCATCCTTTTATCTGAAATCCTAACTCTGAGCATGTGTAACGTGTTTTCTACCCTTTTATTCCTTTTGAGCTTGCTGTTTTGTTTTTCGCTTTACCAAAAATAAGTCTTCATTTTTGTAAAATATGAAAATTTGTTCATTTCATACCTTCACTGAGATTTGAAAATTCAAAATTATTTTCTTAAGAAGTAAAAGATATATAGAAATAATTTAATTGATGTTTATATAAATCTAATTCTGTCCACTGTTGCACGATATATTTGTATATTTGTATATATATGTATATATGCGCGTTTTATTTAATGACAAAACCATTGGTTACAGCGGAACTGTTTCTTATTCTTAATCATGTATATGTGATAGCGAGGCACATAGCAGACTGAATGATCTTGTTTCGTTTGTTATCAGCCTGACCAAGTAATTATAGTTTATTATTATTATTATTATTATTATTATTATTATTATTATTATTATTATTATTATTATTATTATTATTATTATTATTATTATTATTATTATTATTATTATTATTATTATTATTATTATTATTATTATTATTATTATTATTATTATTATTATTATTATTATTATTATTATTATTATTATTATTATTATTATTATTATTATTATTATTATTATTATTATTATTATTATTATTATTATTATTATTATTATTATTATTATTATTATTATTAATTATTATTATTATTATTATTATTATTATTATTATTATTATTATTATTATTATTATTATTATTATTATTATTATTATTATTATTATTATTATTATTATTATTATTATTATTATTATTATTATTATTATTACTATTACTATTACTATTATTATTATTATTATTATTATTATTATTATTATTATTATTATTATTATTATTATTATTATTATTATTATTATTATTATTATTATTATTATTATTATTATTATTATTATTATTATTATTATTATTATTATTGTTATTATTATTGTTATTATTATTGTTATTATTATTAATATTATTGTTATTATTATTATTATTCTTAATTATTATTATTATTATTATTATTATTATTATTATTATTATTATTATTATTATTATTATTATTATTATTATTATTATTATTATTATTATTATTATTATTATTATTATTATTATTATTATTATTATTATTATTATTATTATTATTATTATTATTATTATTATTATTATTATTATTATTATTATTATTATTATTATTATTATTATTATTATTATTATTATTATTATTATTATTATTATTACCTACATTGAGTGGGCCTAGATTTTCATTTGTTGGGATATATCAAATTGTGATACTAATCATATATGTAACCTCTTACTGTAAATGCAGTTATAACTTTGTTAGAATATATTCGCCTAGTAAAGTCTGTATTGTGAGGTTTCTTCCTTGGCTTGGATTCCGGTTTGTTTGGTTTTTATTTCAGCTTAGGGGTCATTCCTGGTTTACCCTCCTATACAATCACACACTTTTGGAGCACATCACCCTAATAGGAACTTGGCCAGACAGATTACAGACTGAGAAAGACTACAGCTGCGGTATACTCTAGTTCTAATCGGGAGGCGTGGTCCAAGACTTCTGGCTATCCCACTGATATATCATTCCTTATTTTCCGCTGCTAGTTATCATCGCTGCTATGGCGGATGCTTTATGGATTGGATTCCTCTTGACATCACTTCATCTGCTGTGCACCCATAGCATCGCCTATGTGATTTATGATAAAAAAATATGTGCAACTCAGTGATCTGGGTTGGTTTGGTAGTGAAAGTGCTCAAAGTCTCAGTGCTGCGAGTATACTTAACCTGCAACGTGTACCAATGATTTCAGCAAGAACAGTGTTCATGCAGGGGTGATGCTCCAAACCAATCAATTGGAGTGTGATATGTGATCCTCTCTCTGTCACTTTTTATTCGCGAAATTATGTTCGCGTTTGGGATGAAATTGAGCCGACCGCTTGCCGCATTATCGGCAGGGTCGTAGCTTGCCAGACTTGCCAGACTTAACGTAGTTGCTTGTGTATCGGCTCGGAGCAGCACAATGCAGCTGGTGCTTCAGCTAAGTGCTTCAGCTGACTGCAGAATTCGAGTAGTTCTGTGTAAGTGGTTGAAGCTGGGCGGGTATTGTGGCAATGGCAAGGGAGTAGTCATTATTTCTAAAACTTTTTTTGGGCTTACTATCCTCGTGTCTTGTGCTCGTTGGGGAAAGTCACTTTATTATTTTCTTTTACTATTTTACGTTAACCGGGCTTAAGGAACAAGTCAAAAGATAATAATGAGCGATTTATTGTAACATTGTTTTTGTAAACTCTACTGGGGAGGGTTGGCGCAATAATTTGAGTGTTATGCAATATTGCGCATATTTTTTGTGTGAAATGTATATGAATATATCACGTGAAAAATACTGTAAAGGGAATTAAAAGAGAACTGGGATTTGCTGACTAATCGTATTATGTTTAACGTTGTTATTCGGCAAGATGTATACATTATTTTACTATGGGTTAATAAAATAATTTAACGGGGGCATTTGATACAGAAACTATAGATCCTTTGTAAACAATTAGAACTTATAAAAACACTAAGAATGAATATTTTGTGTTAAATATTAAGGGGTTGTAAGTTTTTCAGTAGATGAATACATTTTGGCTAGGGGTAAGATGGCATTAAGCACGGTAATTATTACGCGCTTCAAATCTCCTACATGACCTTTAGAGGCAGCATGGTTTAGCGTATCACAGGCGAGCGGCGTTACCTGTCAGAAGTAGTTTACTCTCGCTTTGCGACTTTAGATCGACGCTCGGATATTAATAATTTATTAAAAGCTTAAAAATTTTGACAGATATAAAGAGAATGATCGGTCAAACATGCACGAAAAATGAGTGTAATTTTAGCTTCATTAATTTAGTATTTACACGCAATAATGTTACATGTATTTGGTCAGAAATGATTGTGCTGTTATGCTTCCCCTTTTTCTTAGTACACCCTTAAATACTCTGACCATGGGACAAAACAGGTAGATAATGTGCAGATCTAAGAAGTTGTGGTTGTTCGCAACATGTCGGCAAGTAAAGCAACTGATTGTATTAGTGAGAAAAGAGAAACTAATGGATAGAGTCAACATGAAAAATTCAATGCCATTGCCGGAATTTGAACCACGGATCTCTTGGTTTCCGTGCAGTCGCTCTAAACTTTTGAGCTGGCATGGCCAACGTGCCGTCTTGACATTAAATTCTCCAGTTGACTCATATATTTCCCCGGTAGACCACTAGGGGCTCTCGCATCCGAGATACACCATTTGTGGCGACTTACTATCATAAGTTCTTGAGTCCCAGGCTTCATCATTTAACTTTTATTATTTTAGTTAATTGATGGAAATTAATAATTTCTCCACACTAGCCGTACATAGGCTAAGATTTTTGATGGATAGAGTCAAATGAAAAATTCAATGCCATGGCCGCGATTGGAACCACGGATCTCCACGGATGCGAGAGCCCCTAGTGGTCTACCTGGGAAATATATGAGTCAACTGGAGAATTTAATGTCAGGACGGCAAGTTGGCCATGGTAGCTCAAAGGTAAAGAGCGACTGGACGGAAACCAGGAGATCTGTGGTTCAAATCCCGGCCATGGCATTGAATTTTTCATGTTGACTCTATCCATCAAAAATCTTAGCCTAAGTACGGCTAGTATGGAGAAATCATTAATTTCCATCAATTAACTAAAATAATAAAAGTTAAATGATGAACCCTGGGACTCAAGTACTTACGATAGTAAGTCGCCACAAATGGTGTATCTCGGATGCGAGAGCTCCTAGTGGTCTACCGAGGAAATATATGAGTCAACTGGAGAATTTAATGCCAGGACGGTAAGTTGGCCATGGTAGCTCAAAGGTTAAGAGCGACTGGACGGAAACCAGGAGATCTGTGGTTCAAATCCCGGCCATGGCATTGAATTTTTTATGTTGACTCTATCCATCAAAAATCTTAGCCCATGTACGGCTAGTGTGGAGAAATTATTAATTTCCATCAATTAACTAAAATAATAAAAGAGAAACTAAATTTTGTGTTAAGCGTAGTCAGGCGCGACAGACTCTATATACGATGTATGTTTGTTTTAAAGAGTCTTAAATTATGTAGAAAGGTACAAACTTAATTTTCAAGTGAAATAGGCCGCGCCGTGGCTAAGTGGTTAGACCGCTTGGCTCTCACCAAGGCGGCCCGGGTTCGATCCCAGGTGACCGCAAAGTGAGATTTGTGGTGGACAACAGGACGCTGGGGCGGGTTTTCTCCGGGATCTCCGGTTTCCCCGCCATCTCATTCCACCGGTGCTCCATCTTCATCTCATGTATCATCAGTGTCATCGCCTGCGGTGCCGTATGTAGTAAAAGCGGTCGTTAAACACTATACATTTCAATTATTTCAAGTGTAATGAATTAACTGCTAGGGGTGTGAAGTGAATTAATTAACTGTTTCTCGGATGAGTTCAGAGGTAGAAGGATGTGGATAGGTTCTGCTAGAACTCTTGTCTGGCTTAGAAAACTCTTAACATACCAAAAAGAACAACGCACTTAGAATATTTTCAAAAACATGTGGCTAGTAGAACAGTTTTGGAATTTTATGATCGCTGTGAATTTTGTACTGCCAAAAAGACAATGACTCTTTTACGCGGAAAAATAACTTAAAAGAGTCTACTTCTTCCACTTTAAGAATTCCGAAAGAAAAGCCTTCATTTATAGGAAAACCAATGACTGTAGTAAGTTCCTTATGGAATGGAGTGTTTCATCCAAATTGAAATTCCTTCGCACGTTTTAACCGCAGTATCAGGCAGCGATTAGGAGGCGGCGAATTAATCGAAATCAGATAATTAAAAATAGAAGATACATTAATAAAAATGCTTTGCTAAACTAATATAAAAGTCTTGTTATAATAATATGAAATTAGAATGGATGGAGTAATGATTAAAATAGCGGTTGACTTAAAGAATAAGAAGGAAAGAATATAATTTAATATAGCATACATACTAACATACAGGCAAGGAAAAGAACACATTCTTGTAAAAATCTGTATTTTTCGGAGAGACAGGAAGGGAGGAGTGCTAGCAAAAGTTCAATGTCTGAGAACTATAGAATACTTTCAACCAGAAATGTGTTGGGACAAAAGGGCTTTCAAAATGCAGTTGAGCATGATCGCTAAAGGATTTTACTTCGCTGATTTGATAACGATGTATACCGTTACAAACAATTCAGGGTAGGCGTTCCCCAACTCAGGGTGGGCTAAACGTCATTAAGTTAGATGAGTTTTGCAAACCAATGCGAAAATTCGAAATAAATGAGAGACCAATAATAATGGAAGATTTGAGAAGGGTGAGCTAGTTTGGTCATGTGATAAAGTTAGAGAGGGGTTCAGAATAAGTTTCGAACTGAATCGTGAAGTAAGAAAAACTTACTTAAAGGGTGATACTACGACAGGAAGGACGTGTTCATGCGCGTTAAGAAGAGAAGCGAAGATTTATAAGTCTGAAATGTAGGGAAGTTAAGAATAGCGCAACCAGCGTAAGTGGAGGCATCATTAGAAGTTTATTAGAGCAAAGTAGCCTCAGTATAAAGAAGAAATAGAAACCGCGCGGAAGTAACTTTAAACAAGTAATCCAGGATTCCAAGTAAAATTGAATTTATGTTAGGAATTTTACTAACAGGTGGTCACCGATCCAAATCGATAAGCAAACGTAGTAGGAATTAAACCAAATAATTCTGGAACAAACAAAGTGTTATTAATACGACTGAGTAGCCAACAACCACCAAAATCCATTTCCTACAACCATTCACCTGAGGATAAGAGAACTCATAGCTCCAATTAGAACCCAATCAATTTAACACTGGTATGCAGGTTTGCCGCAACGTGTACGAGCTACGAGTTACTGGACGAAAGCATAGTGCAAATGATGCTAACGATGACGATGGTGAGGACTCTTGCCACAGTGCGGACGATCCGCTCGCCATATCTCTTGAATAATTTGGTACGTTAATTTATACTGTCATTTATTTGGTTTTACCAAAGAGCAATATTTTATTTGGATTTTAAACAGATGAGCTTAATAGCTCTCGATAACGCGTGACAGTCTTACGCTACGTTGCATGTGACTATCGCTGTCCCTCTTACACACACACACACACACACACACACACACACACACACACACACACACACACACACACACACACACACACACACACACACACACACACACACACACACACACACACAGGCGCGCGATGTCTACCTTGCAGCACTCTCCTATTGGCTATTGCCATATGATGGAGATTTGACGCGGATAATAGCGACGGCTGGATTTCAGTCAGATCTGTAAATGTGGTTCGGTTTGTTACGTTAGTGAGGAGTGAAATTATCCCAGGTTGCCAGATTAGGTATAGCAGGCTAGCTTGGGTTTCTTAGAATGTGAAAAAGGGTTTCTTAGAAATTTATAGAGGAACTTTAGGTTGTAATGAATCAAATTTCAGAAATGTAGAAATGAGGTGGTAACATCGGATTAGAAGCTAGTAGTAGGGGTCCTAGTTTCTTTTCAAAAGGAGAGGTGATTAGGAAAATTTGAAGCTTATTAGCACATTCTGGATATAATGTTGGGCATTTCTGGGCTGATCTTTGGTGGGAAACGGATTAGGCGTCATTCTTGTCTCTGTGGCAGATACGCATATTATCTCCTGATATAGCAATCCATTACTTTAACTTGTATATCTTCGTTCCCATTGGTCGGCAACTTCTTCGTTAACTGAACTCCGATACTGTTCATTAAAAGTTTCGAGCAATCGGTGTCATTCTTTCTTTAAATACACACCCAGGCATACCTTGAGATAAGTTTTTTTTAGTAAAGTGCGAAGAAAAAGTAACCGCTGCAACTTCGTGCAGCATCGTGAGGCCGACCAAGATGGCTACAACTATTTATTTGTACCTTTGAAGCAATATTCCCATTTAATGAGCATGCATATTTTATCAGACGATTAATTCATCTGTTGTGAGTGAAGACATATTTACTAGCGTAGTTTTAGTAATTTACAATGCTGTATCTTATGTGTTATTGCACGAGGGTGGGTCAAAAAGTAATGCCTCCTATATTTTTTCACTTTTAATTCCCAAGAAAATTGAATCCAATTTACATAGATTGAAAACTACAACATTGACGATTAATTTGTCACTATTCAATATAATCTCCGTCCTTTTCCACAGTTTTGGTCCACCTTTTAACTAGGGCATGTATTCCAGTGTGGTAAAACACACGTCTTGCTTCCTAAGCCATTGATGCACGGACGTTTTCACAGCCTCCTCATCTTCAAAGTGAATCCCACGATGAGCTTCCTTTAGTGGGCCAAACAGATGGAAGTTTGATGGTGCCAAGTCAGGGCTGTATGGGGGGTGAGGTAAGACTTGCTATCCCAATTTCTCAATTTCTGCAGTGGTGTAACGGCTGGTGTGTGGTCTTGCATTGTCATGCAAAAGAAGAACATCCGCCATAGTTTTTGTTAGGCGAACTCGGCGAAGACGTGCTTTCAGCTTTTTGAGAGTTCTGACGTATTGTACAGAATTTATTGTGCATTCCTGCTCCAAAAAGTCAATCATAAGCACATCCTCTGCATCCCAAAACACTGTCGCTATAACTTCCCTGCCGACCGCTGAGTTTTGAATTCTATTTTCTTCGGTGACGTTGTGTGATGCCATTCCATTGACTACCTCTTTGATTCAGGTTCAAAAAAATGAACCCACGTTTCGTCTCCAGTAACAATTTTTCCAGAAACTCCTCTCCCTCAAAACTGAAGCACTGCAAGTGTTCGGAGGCTATTGTTTTCCTTGTTTCTTTGTTTTGGGCTGTTAACATTCTTGGTACCCAACGTGAACAAACTTTTGAGTAACCCAGTTGTTGAATAATCGTCATCAACGCAGTGCCTTTACTGCGGGAGGTAATGCTACACAATTCACCTGTCGTTACTCGGTGATTACCACGAATGATGTCATCGACTCGCTGAAAGTTGCATGGAGTCACTGCAGTCACCGGCCTGCCGCTTCGCTTTTCATCTGCCAAAGGTGTTTGCCCTTCAGCTTCGTTACAGCGACGAATCCATCGTCTAACAGTGCTGACATCCACCGTTGCATCACCATACACATTTTTTGGCCTTTCGTGAATGCGAATTGGCGTTTCACCTTCCGCAGTCAAAAATTCAATCACAGAATGTCGTCTAATACGAATGTCGATGTCAGCCATTTTGCAAGAGGATGCAGCGCTGCCACCTGTTGACTTAGGAAGTTTCTACTCAGGGGATTGGGGAGGAAGGTTTGAGGAACTGCGCCAAATTCAAAGTTTTCACATAACTTACTTATTTAAGGAAAAACACAGGAGGCATTACTTTTTGACCCACCCTCGTATTTTACTAGGCAGCACCGTGGCTGAGTGGTTAGACAGCCTGACTCTCACCAAGGTGGCCCGGGTTCGATCCCAGGCGACCGAAAATTGAGATTGGTGGTGGACAACACGGCGATTGGGCGGGATTTTCTCCGGGTCCTCCGTTCTCCCCCGATAGCATTCCACCAATTGCTCCATCATTATTAGCCTTCCTATAATTTCATCTCGCCTCATTCTGTCACCCTCCTCCCTCACTCTCATGCCGGACATAGAGCTGATCACCCATCCTGGATTCTCTCACTGATCCAAGGATTCCGTTCTTCAATTCACATAAGGGTTAAGAAGAAGAACAACAACGATACGCTGAAACAAGTTACTTGTGTATAAGAGGGCAGTTAAAGAAGAAGTATTTTACTAATGTTCGCTACTGGGGTGAGTTTGGAAATTTATATTAGGGAGGTTTAAACTAATTTTAAACAGTGAATTTAATATCTCATTTCATTTTCAGAGATGACATGGATATACAAGAAGCAGAAGCCTAGTGCCTCAGAACTACTAATGTATGAGCTACAGTTTGGAGGGGAAAATACTCTTAATTCGATCAAGTTTATAGGAACATGAGTTTTTAAAGTTCAGTAGAGCAAATTATGCTTAAGAGAGGAAACACCTTGGTATTGACAAAATAAAATATAAACTTAAATTTAGAGGGTATGCAACGACCAAATGGAGAAAACACAGCAAGAATATGACTACTTCAGCTATAATTTATGGACGCACATCCCATGAATTCCATTGTTTAGCATATGAATTTGTACCCAAAGATAATATCACAGGAAATTTCATAATATCTGGAACCAGACCTGCTTACTGGCTTTAAGTGGCTTTAAGAAACGCGATAAAAGACTGAGCACATAGTTCAGAAATAATGAAATGAAATGTGTAGTGTTTAACGCCCGCTTTTACTACATACGGCACCGCAGGCGGTATAGGCTTCAGAGGATACAAATTCAGTCAGAATGTTAGCATTTAACAGCATTTAACTTTAATGTTCATAATTATTGGACAAATTAGACAGTGTTAAGATAAAATATATCTTTACACCAGATAAGGTCTTAAACCTCCACGAGGTAGGTAGGTATAGGATATTTGAAATTTTATTTTATATATTTAGTGTGTTTTTAATTATTATGATATTGTTGAGAGTGCTATCGATAACACTTTGGTTTAAGATATAAGTGTAACATTTGGACTTAATTTGCTTCAGATCAGCACTACAACCGTACAAAACGTTTTAAAGATATTTGATGAGGTAAAACTTCAAAGTTAGCTAAATAACTTGGTGAAAGAGGATGGACATTATTTCAGTATATGCCTTCTAGACTAGTTACTTCCTGGTTATACTAGTTATATGCCTCTAGTCATTTGTTTGATAAGTAGTGCTGAGAGGGTTGTCACCTACGTCACTGGGATTAGTCCACAAGGATTTTTTTATTGTGTGCTTAACCAAATTATCTCATGGGTTCATAATTATGAACATATGCTCTTAAATATCACACCTATATGTGTGGAAGGCTTGGAGTACTATAAGAAAATGATTTAATATTACTTCCTTTGCTTGAACACACGTTCAAGAAGCGGAGTCTTTGGTCCTTTCAAGACCTTTATGATTACAAGGAGTAAATGTTGGTTAATGGGTCATTTATCACAGACTCTATCTGCGTTCTTCTGTACATTTTGCAAAGGTATGGGTTTAATTGAGCTGGTATAAGCCATTTTACAGAACCATATTTTCAAATGCGGACTTATAAAATTATGTTTGTGATAAAATACTGTATCCATCACGTCATCAACAAATGAAAACTCAACCACCAAGAACAAGATGCAAATGGTTGCAGAGAACTGTAACCGGAGGCTAAGGTACAATTATACAACTTACTTTGATAATTTAAAAGCTTTAATAAATTTCTTATTCACACTGACAGCTTACTTGCACAATTACACTTAACTTAAACTTCCTCAAAAGTTAAACTTTGTATACATTATAACTTCACTCTAACACCTGCTATTACACGATTTTGAACTGCACCCGGGAGCTAAGACAGTTATAAATCACCGCAAGCGTTCTGAAAGGAGAGCCCTGACTACCTTGTGTCGTCAGCTCGGAGAGCTGTCCAAGAGAGGAACCAAAGCAACCTTCACGCACTCACACGGAGAAAAAGGGAAACACAAAACAACTGAGGCACACGCCTCGTAAAGGAAAGGTGCAATCAGCACAGCAGGCATACTCTGTTTACTATATATAGTAAACTACCCTAAACGATTGGTTCCACGCCAATTCTAAGACAGTTCATATTTACCTGAAAGGTAATTCTATTGTTTCACTGTATGAACCCTCGTCTCCAAAATGGTGTTTTGCTTCCCGAACCCTGAGCGGTAAAGAAGCAAAGAGGGCTTTTCAATAACTTTATGGTTATGAAGCTTAGCTCAGGGTTATGGTTAACCACAATTTTCTTCCTCTCAAGTTATTTTTGCAATATTAGAGAATACCAGCGCTGTAGCACTTAATGGCGTTAATTAGTTGTTGCACCTCAACCAGATGTTACAGAATAGCTATGAATATCAGACCACAGAAGCTTCGCAGTCCTTGTACAACTGCTGCACGGGTTGTCGACACTGCAGGCGAGAGATAGCGTAGAGGCACACGGGAGGAACACAGTTCTGTTCTTGTAATTGACTTAAATATCAGATTTATTACGGTGCTCAAAAGTAGAGAGATGGAGGGTCGGATTCACACCGATCTAACATGTTTACAGAGCCCTGATGAAATGATAATATCAAATTTTTGTGACGGCAGTTCTTTCAGGCGATGTATTGAGAAAATACAGATTTGAAATGGATTAGTACACAGTTGTCTCTACCCATAGCCATCTCATATGATTATAGAAGTGATTAATTTAACTATATTTATCTCTCTATCGCTTATCTAGAATAATTTTGAATCTCGAGGTTATACCGAAAATCCATGTTTTGAGGTTTCTGAACTTCCTTAAACATATTTTTAGAAAAAAGTTCATGTGACCGTCTCTTCCATATTGTACGAGCCATCTTTGTGTCTGTGGGCAATACATTTGAAAAGTAGGAATATGCATCAGTAAACTTGTAAAAGGCGTGATGATGGATGATTAATTACTCTTACCTTTGGTGACGATCTGGTAGAAATCTTGTAGATGCCTCGGTGCTCTGTAGCAATGAGTCTTATCTCTGGTCGCAGTATCGGAGTAAAAGTATTTTATGCTGCAATTATTGGGAAATAAACAAGAATTCTTCTCCTTTAAATATTGTGGAATTTATTCCGCAAAAATATTAGTAGACTCTGCTACAATTTTAAATGTCTTAGATTCTGTCCTTTCACAAATTGTGGTTGCATAGATGCATTTTAAGTTTCTGTCACAAAGTTTCAACACAAATACCTTTACAACTAAAACGTTTTTCTGCAAGCTTGCAGAGCGACACCAAAAGCACGTCTTACTCTCAGGACCTTGTTTGTCAAGTGATGCTAAGCTATCTGTTTATTCTAGGTTCTCTGCACATGATGTTTCTAGAACATCTAAACTACTTTTCTTTTATTGGTCCACGTCACCACACTACGTAATTGCATTATTGTAATTACCAATTGCAACACTATTATGTAGTATTCAACTTGCTTTGTATCATTCCGTGGCCTACCCAGTTTCACATTTCCTATTTTGTACAAATTACTTTTTCCAGAACAAATTTTTAAATATTTGAAAAACATGAAATAACCCTCACAAATACCAAATATCATATTTAAGTTTCACAGTTTAAAGGATGCAATACCAAATTCTCCACTGTAAACTGCCCTTCACTATTCGTTTACTTACTCAGAAGTGTATATAGCAATATTAATTAAAATATAAAGTATTTGGCATAAAGAATAACATCTATGTGAATGACACGCGAATTCTTACAAAGTCCTTCTCATGTCAACTGGTGTTTGTGGAATATTATTAAATGAGAAAGCATAGAAATGGATAAAGTTTATTACAGGGAAAATAAAGCTGTAATTAACTTCCATTTATTTAGTGAATTTTTTAATGTTCAATGTTTCATTTAATACATTGTATATTTCGTTCTGGGAGGTCAAAATAACATCCATAAAAGAGTACGCAATGTTTTGGCTCTAAAATTCCATACTCTTATGTATCATAGCAAGAAAAAAAAGGGAACCCGGAAGAATCCACTTGCGGGCACCAGAGATAGCACCAAAGCAAATACAAACAGTAACTAAAGCTGAGCTCCTTATCCATCCTTCATAGAGCTAATTGAAATCTAAACATTTACAAACCCTAAATAAATTGCAGCATTTTAAAATCACTTTCACTAGTATGCAATGGATCCTGCATGCTAATATGGAGGTTTTGATGGACAATATGCTCCCCTTTTCTAACTTATAGCCTAAAAACCAAAGAGTCATCTTACAGCTACCTACACAAAATAATTCCTTTCTGTGGTTAGACCTTTTTGAGGGTGCGAATGCAGAAATATTCATGCTGAGTCTCAGCCTGCCAGCAGCTATGGACGGACGGAGGAAAGAAGGGAATGATGAGCCTGCACATATAAAAGCATTAAGTGTTGGACAGTTCAAACAATATAAACAGATATATTGCAAATTGTTGAAATCATAAAATTTTATTTCACATAAATGGTGTATTTTAACCATAAGTACATTTTTTGTTGGGTAAGGTTTTATATATCTCTTAAGATAACCCGTTATACAAAGTTTATTTAGAACGAATAGTACTTCATAGTCTATTCTCAGCAAACGCAGTAGATATATTTTATGCATATATAAGTGCTATGGCATTTTAATCAAAACGGTTGGAGTAATTTTTGAGAAAGTCAACAATGAATGATTTTTCAGGGTAAAGGTGAATTTATGATAGATACATTTCTTGTTTGTCTTTTTGCGAATCTTGGAAGATTCTTTTAGAGGGGAACTTATTGACATTTCGATATCAAATATTTGTATTAACTAATCTCTGTTTCATATAAGATTGCCCCGCTGACATGTATCACTCCGCGTACAACTACCTTCCCCCTCATCCTAATTGGCTAATGCTTTCGCGCCATAGGCGGTGCCTTCCCGTCACATTTAAACCTGCAGTAAACGTCATAATAATTGCCAGGAAGGTAGATAAAATCATACAAATAAGAATATGAAGGCTTGCAAAAGTACAAGTTTATAATGAAACTGAGCAAGTTTAAACCGAATGAATGAACAACGAAACTGAAACAAGTTTATAATGAAAGGCCTTCGGCCTTTTCCACTGGGATTCTTTTAAAACCAGCACACACACCTTGCAAAAATGTTTGTCTTTCAGTCTTAAAAGTCGTGTGACGCCATACTTGTCAAGAGTCCTTCATTCACCCAAGTCTCGTCAAGGTAGTATATTTTGCGATTTGTATCCCGGTACAATCTGATTGTCCTTAAATAACGTCTTCGCCACACAGCAATATCGCCCCTGGAGTGGTAAGTTTTCCTGTTATCTCACGTCACGATGTTCCTACGCATCTAACACACCTGTAAGTTCAGAGCACAGCTGTTCGACTTCTCGCACTGACAAAGACGGATTCTTCTCTGTGAGTGCATTAAACACATGCACCACAATTCTTTTTCGCCGCTTTGTAAAGGTTTTCCCTTGCGATGCTTCAGCGAAAAACTGGCGGTACACTCTGCCATTATACATATTGTAAGTACACGCGCAATAAATGATCAATAAAATAATTTAGCTCTCGTACTCGATACAACACACCTTCGAATGGCGATATATGACTAATCCAGTACAAAACAAGGTCAGTGATAAGTCATATAAACAAATATGTCATCACTACCACTAAATCACGTGTTATCGTGCCATGTGCATGAGCGCAAAGGAACTTCCTCTTTACTTCGTTTAAGAATTAACATGCATTTAAGATAAATCAACTCTGTTGTGTAATATATTTAATTAAAACAGTTACGAAAATATAAATTTGACAATTCTCTTCCAACATATAAAGATATATCACCATGTTAAATAACGAACTAATTTTTATTGCACAACAGTCTGCACCACAATAGCAGCCAATGAGAGGTGATAAGGTCACGTGACGTTAAGAGATGCGGGGCAAGCTTATGTGAAACAAGGATTACAATACTTCTCATAACGAAAGATGGAGAGAGAGAAGGAGGGGAGAGGAGGGAAGGTGTACATGTTCAAGTTGTTGCTACGTATAAACTTGTGGATAAAATGTGTGTTTTGTAATCCCTGAAGTATTCAAAATAAAACAATAAAGAGCTTCAATATGCTGACTAATGTGCACCAAAACATTAAATTTGGGTTTTCGGTGGCAGGTGCATTGCATGACAAGACGCTGGATGTTGAGGGTGGAACACCAGTACTGGTCCGGAATTACGCTTGCCTGAGGTCACGTGGTAACACCGTTCATTCGCCTCAGGTTGACAAAAAGCGATGAGGAGAGCTTCACTGCTGATGCAGCAGTCGGAGAGGTAAGGCTTCGAAACTACAACCCTCACCGTCACTACTGCATCGCCTTTGGTGAGTACAACTTTACTGTGATTTTAATGACTAAAATATATAAACTGAATTACGTACAAACATGAAAAATAAAATGCATGAAGGGGTACATACAGGTTGCACCAATCGGTTTTTGAAAATGCTCATTATTTTTCCGTACACCGTTGCAGACTTTTCAGTGAAACTTGGGATATACAAAGCAAACATATTTTTTTCTGTCCTAAACACATTTTACAGGCAATTATGCCATTTTAAAATTAATAAAGCTTCAACCACACTATTCACCACAAAAATGCATATATTGCATTTCATGTTTTTGAATGTGATAACAAATTTAAAAATATAGCAGTGACATTTTACACTGAGTTACTAATTAATGACTCTTTATGAAACACATATTGAATAATAGGTGAAATTTGGAGGGACAGGTGGACATCTACTTCACGCATGTATTTCCAGCATATCGAAGTTATACACTTAGTTACTTTAAGTAAACATCAAATCTATATTTTATATTTAAACTAATATACCAGTTTTCATCTAGAACATGTATATTTTTATCACAATTAGCTATTCCATATGTAATAATATATTTTATTCAAACCATAACATGGAACACCACAGCTTAGCAAGCTGACATTTTAAATTTGGTAATCCTAACAGAAACCTTTTGTTTAAAATATACTGCATATAAATTGTTTAAGCCCTATGGAGCGTGTGGTAAACTTAAATCTCACGGTACATTTTAAATTTGATTTTGCATAACTGTTTACCGTGAATGTTTGTTATTGTTTCTAAATAAAATTGTGTATACGACTTGTGAATTAACCTTTTTATACTTATGAAACTATCATCAAGAGATTATCTCATTATGAAAAGCTTTTCACTCGAAAAAAATTCCTATTACAGCCACAGTTGCTTAAATGACTGACTATTGACATGTTCTAGTGTGCCCATCTCTTAGTGGAAACTCGAGAGGTTGCAGAACAACTGTTTGTATGTATTCTGCTTTTCATTTGACCATGCAAAACATTTATAACGGCATGACCAACATAATTCTGCTTTTGGAGTTTCAGTGGATCAGTATTTATTATTTAAAACAATGTGTTGCTAATGTTTATGGGCAACAGGTACATAAATAAAAATGAAGTTAAATACATTGGTAGATTGGCTATGAAAATGTATTTAAAGCAAGCTTTGTGGCTGTTACACCTCAGATATTGAGTAATCGCAAATTTATAAGATACATAGTTATAGTAAAGCATAATATAAACTAAATTGCTTAATGCTTGGGTGTCTTTTCTTAAATGACATTGTGTACATATTTCATATGACTGCAGAAAGTACTCTCATAAGATGTTCACTGTTTTTACTATCTCTGCTGCTTAACTGCGCAAGTTGGGTAAGAAAATTACATTCTACCATAATTTCGATACCAATGTTTATCCAAAATACTCGTTTTGAGGCTCTCTGAATCCAAAAGGAATATTTTCATAAAAATATGTAGGTGTGTATGAATGTGTGTGTGTGTGTGTGTGTGTGTGTGTGTGTGTGCGCACGCGCGCGTGAACTATATATCTAAAAAACTAAAGAAGGTTAAAGACAGACATTTTCTGAAATATGACTCTAAAGATTCTTTTATTAAAACTCCATATATTTAAGACATTCACACAAAAAAGAACATCTTAAATTTTCTGTAAACAGCCTGCGGAATTTTCTTTATTCAGAAGAAATGAAACGTTAAGCGATATCAAAATCATATTGCACAAAAAGTATACAAATTTCATTAAAACGTATAATTAATTCCAAGCAGTTATTTTATTCTGTCATAAGTCATATCCAGATAACTGTAATTAATGGATCGAATTGCTCAATACTTAGTCATTATTTTAAGGTTCTGTCAACATTCAGTTGTTTGTTGTGATTATGTTAAAAGATTATGACCTTTTAGGCCAACATAACGCCAGTTCTAAAACATTTGACTATCGTCATTCCCTATAGGTACTCAAGGAATTACGTAGTGTAACCATTTTGTTAGTGGTTATTTCGATTAATATAAAGTATATAAGAACATAAACTTTCGTAAAAATAGTGTGTATATCTACTAATAAACGATAGTGGGTAGAGGAAATTGTATGAAGGTAACACATCAGTTTTTTATTATTTTGTCTGAGAAAAATCTGTACTGTATATAAGTAAAATAAACCTGTTGCTTTTGAAGTTATCTTATAAAGACATACTGTTGCAGATAGTCTTAGGGAACCAAGTGCATAGAAAGAGAGAGAAAGAGAGAGAGAGAGAGAGAGAAAGAGAGAGAGAGGGGGAGGTAAGATGTTAGAAAAATTACCTATAAGATCATCACTCTTTGTTTTTTTTTAAAACAACAATAATTAGAAAAAGCCTAAAATTGAGATGTATTTAATTTATTAAAACTAGTTTACAGAAAATTTTAAATTGATTTATAGATGTACATAACTAAAATAGAAGTTGAAAAAGTAGACAAAATAAGAGTAAGGGATTATTTAAACAATTATACGTATATAGTAGGGTGTCACTTTGTTTTCTTTTTGGAAGTAATTTTAAAACCAGGGACTCACATACGTATGGAGATTTGGTTTATGTAACTGCATTATTGTGCAAATCACAAGTGATGTCATCACTTATTCAAATAGCACTCCAAAGTTTATTAATTATACCTTAAATACATTCTTTAAAACATCTTCATAAATGCATCCTAACGTCTGATAAATAACGTAGTATCATCAAAACGATAGGTAACCAATGGAAGGTGAATCATGTCAGCGTGTATTGTTTCTCATATTGTTCCTATTGTGTAGCAACTTTTGATCTTATTATTGATAAATGTTGTCATCCACTGAGATACTGTTGCCTGGAGTGTAGAGCTCTGGTTCCGGGCAAAGGAGTGCGCCTGAGTTCGATCCCAATCCTGAGAGTGTAGACGTTTAATCCTCGGTATTGGACCGGTGCCGGTGTCTACTCAGCATCGTGAGCGAGTGTGTGGGGTTTAAAGGCCGTCGATATCCATGTTATTGGATAATGAGGAGCTGCGATAGGCAGTGGTCCTAATCTCGTAAGCCAGCTTTCCTGCTGGAGTATGTGTGATACTGGACATATCAACTCTGCCCATCTCAGCCGTGCATATGTGCAACGAGATTGGCAGTCCAATTGGCCGACCCAGGCCCAAGTTCATTTCGTCTGTAAAACCAAAAGATTTATTTATTGCTATAAATTAAATTAGTTTGTTTTACTTTCAAATTTTAAAAATAAACAAAATGTATATTGGAATTTGTGCACAGATTCTTAACTGAATATATCAATTACGAGTATACACATTTCTATTGATTTGTTTTAAAATTTAGTTTGAACTAATATTCTCTGTATTTATTAAAACATAGAAAGAGAAAATTATATGCTCTGGTAAACAAACAACAAGTCCACAGTTTTAAAAAAAGTACACTAATAATGAAGTACATAGATAGAATGCTTTTCATACTTCATTTTTAGTAAAATCGAAACGAGATTATTATGAAAATATTCGAAATGATAAAACTTGATTTAAGTATACATGATGTAAAAATGGATTAATTATAGCTGCACGAAGTATTGAAATTATTATTTAACAAATGTATACATTAAAGTAATGATGGTGCAGAAGGGTTCCTACTTCTTAGAACACCTGCTTAACAGATATATGTTTGAATCCATAGGGTGTCAATAAAAAAACTTCAGTTTTTAAGTACTAAAGGTCATTTGTGCATTCATTCGATATCTGATCTAGCCTTTTGAGTTAAAGTACTTGTAAAACTATACAAGTGGGCTTTCATGGCTGTTATCATTCACAATTGACATTTTATCAAGAAGAGATACAATGGAAAGCTTTCGTAAGAATATTCTGTTGAGTGAGTAGAGAAAGCTATGTGAACGCAGCACATAGGGTAAACATCAAGTTTATTTTATTTACATTTTCTATGAAACACTTTCACATTAGCTCCTAAGTAAATGCCTCCAAACAGAGCACAGTATGATTCTGATTTTAGGAAATCTTGTAACCCAGGGAAACGAACCCAGGTTGAAAAAATAGAACGCTACTAAAGCAAACACGTTCTTCCTTCCATAAGCTGAAAATGTGGAGAGGGAGGGAAGCTCATGGGAAAATTCAGACCCTTTCTTGCTAATGAGGTACAGAATTAAAATTGTTGCTAAACACTCTGGGAGATCTTGTTGGAGGCTTTTCACAAACCAGAAGTATTACTGGATACTTGGACTGCCTAACTCCTCTATGACTTTTATTTGGTACTGAGTAGTAAAATTTGAGCCAATAATATCAGAAACTTTCTTGCTTCATTTCATTACTCCTCTGAAAGACTATTTTCACAGTGTAACTGTGCAACACAAGACTACTTTTGCAATATAACAAAAACACACCAGAGATACATAAGACTTTCTGAAGTACTGTTAGCAGTCAGTTTTTGTTGCGATGTTAAGAGCATGACATTCAAGGTCACCATATAACGACCCACTTTTAAACATTTGACTATCACTTCAGTGACCTGTATACTGCTTGTACGTAAAACGAAAGTGTAATTAAACTAGTTCTTAATATTTCATACGTTTAGGTCCTAGATTATATATTGTAATATATAATAGTGGGTTCAGATTTCTATTGTGGGACAACGATTCAGCAAAATACACAAATAACTGTAAGAACCCGTTCTCGATTTCATTGCTGCGGTTTATCTTGAGTTCTGACATTACAGTTCTTCGTTTAACGGCAAAGTAGGAAATTTCTCCGACACGATGAAGTAAACACCAGGAGGATGTTCTCTTAACTTCCGGTTACAACATTACTGTTACACCACCAGGAGTTCTGAGAATTGGCTAAAGAATAACCTCCATGTGCGGCTAATTCATTTGCTTTTTCTCTAGTTGAGAGTAAAGTATGGCAGTCGTTAGCAAACGCGGATAATGTGAGAATAATATGCTTATTTCTTTATCCTCTTATCAAAGAAATGGAGAATAAAAGAAAAAAAAAAGAAAAAGAAAACTCAAGACCAAAATATAGAAGAAAAGTAGCAAGCAAAAATAACACAAAACGAAAAGAAAAATAAGTTCCTAATTGCATACATAGTAATAATTTGAGATGCATTCGTTGTGATAGATAATACGGTAGTATTATAGTAACATTTATTACTCTGGAACTTTGTGGAAAGCTTATATACAGTTAACCTTAAGGATGCATTCTATACATGGTGTTTTGCATTTTATACGATACTTAGATCTAATTCGCAAAGCACCCACCATTACCTCTAATTGAAATTTGATGTAGTTCCATACTTAGGTGTATACTCACGTAGAATTAGAATAAACGTTATTGAAGATTTTGATATTGTTTCATTTCATTACATACACATCTACAGTATTTCATAAACGTACAATTCGTGGTGTTGTAAACAGGAGCTCTGGATTCTCTTTACGCATGTGTCATGTCATGGCTATAAATTCTATGCTTAGAATTCAATTTAACCGATTTTTGTTTTTATGCGCATTCTCTGTGGAGAATAGAAACTAATCGGCTTTTGTTTCTACATACGCAGAGAACACTACAACTATTTTGTAATGCCTGACATTCTTAAGGACATTCTTAATTAATATTTTTTAGTAATTAATCAATTAAAATAGTATTTTAAAGCTCGTTTCCGTCAGAAAGAAGAGACTATTTCCATGGTGAATGAATTATCAAACTCAGTCAAATGTTTTTTGAGATTACATACATTCATTCATAGATATATAGGTACTGCAAACAAGTTTCGTCTCTTTATGGTAGGTATTAGTATAGATTTCAGGTTTGTATGTGTAGCGGTTCGAGTAATTGTAGAAGTGTGATAAACTTTTCTTAGCTTTTCGTCAGTTGTTATGCACACACCTAACTTCCGGAATCGAAACGCGAGTGTACTATGATACTGTCACTTACCATGATGAGTTTTTTTTATCGGCATTAACATTACAATTGATATTGGTCAGGCCAGTTGTAAGGGGAAAAAAATTTAAAACACTATAATGGCATTCTAAGGAGATACAGCGGGATTTAGGTTCTTTTTACGGCTATTAGCAACAGTTTCTTTTCTAAACCTGAAATAGATACATAAACGACACAGGAATGGACGTATTTGTAATATTTATATCATCCTCCCTCCCTTCCTTCCTCCCCCTCTCTCCCTATGTGCCGAATATTCCTCCCTCCCTCTCTTCCATCTTTTATTTTCTTTTTTCCTGCTATCTCTTTATTTCTCATTCAAATTTATTCATTTCATTCTTTTGTTCTTTTCATTTTTACTTCATTTGACTCTTACATAATATGAAAATAATAAAAGGTAGACAAAATATTACTACAAAAATGTAAAAAAAAAGAAGAATTACACAAACATTTATATAAAATATTTACTTTCTTTATGACTTAACTAGAATAAGAAGAGAACCTTTATATCGAGATTTTGCTGGAAATCAGTGCTTTAGAGTAACCTGAGCTAAAAAGAAATCGTGTTTAGAAAAATGTCCATGTGTGGAGGTGGTGTATATCTCTATCTGTCTGTCTCTCTCTCTTTCTCTCTCTCTCTCTTTCTGTGTGTGTGTGTGTGTGTGTGTGTGTGTGTGTGTGTGTGTGTGTGTGTGTGTGTGTGTGTGTGTGTGTGTGCGCGCGCATGCTTTGAAACAGCATAAATTGAAAACAAAGGTGCAAGCACACAATTAGGTTTTTAGGATCAGTAACTTTGAGGGTGTAAAAGGTTTTCAAGAAAATAGCTTCTTCCCGAATAACCGCTACATGGGATACTTTTCGTGGAGAGGTGTGTTGTCAGGAGAAACCTGTAACTATAGTTTTGAATTCATGTCTCAAAATAGGAATGAGACAATTCAGGTTTCTAACTTCTGCATTAATGAGTGGGATAGACAGGTTGATATTGCATTTTCCTTGTATCATTTTGATGGGTTTTGATAGTCTGAAAATTCAGAAAATTTAATGTTTGAGTTTTATAAGATTGGTTTCCAAAACACATTTCTTAATTTCCCTTAGAAATTTTTCAAACAAATCTATTTGAATTACTTTTATAAATTATTACATCACTATTATTAACCCTGTATTTGCTGCTTGTGTAGAGTTACACCCTTGTATAATTATTTTCAATATTTCAGTTAATAGCTATTTTGTATATATTGCGCAATTCTTTAAAACATCAGTCATTTTGTAGGCAATGCTTTAAAATATATATCCTCACCCTGGCTATGATTAACTCTCTTAATATGTAACGGCGTCCCTAACAAATAGCAGATAGGTCATTTAAGATTTATCTGAGAATTATTTGAAATTTAAGACATTATATTATATATACATTATATAAGATTTGCTAAATTTTTGTCATAACGCTTAAGACAGAGTTACATCACAATTCTATTATCTGGAATTAACCAATGGGTAGAAATAGGACATTTTCTTATACCTTGGTATTTATATAAAGAGGCGGACATAAGTATTCGAAATTAAACATTTTTATTACTTACATTATTTTAAAGCTACGCAGAGTAAGTATACGGAAATACAACTGACACAAAATAAACTGCAATCTTCCATTAAACATATAAACTCATAAATAACAACTGAAACTAATTTGCACTACAAGGAGAAATAAAACGGTTACTTTACATCTGGACATAAGTATTCGAACAGAGAACAGCTAGTATATAGTTATCATCCCCTTTCTTTGAATTACTGCTGATAATCGTTTGGACATAGTCTGTATGTGTTGTTTAGTGACTGCAGAGTCCATATTTCTCCACTTTGTTTGAAGAAGTTCTTTCAGATGGTCCTTGCTTCTGATATGATACTTCCTCACATGCTCCTCGGGTTCCTTCCAGATGTTCCCTACAGGATTTAAATCTGGAGATTGGGGCGGTGTCTTCAAAGTGTGATGAGTGTTGTACACGATCCAATGCCTTACAATTTCAGCAGCATGCTTCGGATCATTGTCCTGCTGGAAGTAATAATCATGCCCTAATCCCAGCTGTACTGCACTCTTTTTAAGATTGTTTTCAAGAAACCCCATGTATTCAAATTTGTCCATGATCCCATCTATGAACATCAGTTCCCCAAAGCCAGATGAAGCAATCACCCCCATACCATTACACTACTGCTCCCATGTTTCACTGTAGCTACCATGTTCTTAAGTTCCCATTCTGTATTTGGCAGTCTCCACACTTTAAGACGTCCATCACTCTTGTATAAGCAGAATTTGCTCTCGTCTGACCAGAGAACCTTATCCCAGAATTCTGTTGGTTTCACCACATACTGTTTAGCAAATACTATATGATGTTTCTTATTCACCTAATTAACATACAATTTCTTCCTAGGAACGCGGGCATTGTACCCAGTACTATTTAAAACCCGTTCAACTGTTCTGGTGTGAACCAACGTGCCAGAATATTGCTCAAGGCATCCTCTTATCTCAGATGCAGTGACTCTCGGATACTGATTCGCCATTTTTTAAATTTATATTTAAATTTGGTAAAAATGTAAAACGTTTCGAGATTTTGTTTTCTACGTTTTTGTCGTGCATATAATTTTGCTTGTATGCCACATATTTTACTTTTTAATAAAACAATCTTCAAGCTATTTTCTGTATCGTTTACGTAAACCATAGCCTTGAACATCCTAAATGATCCTTGGAAATTTTGCTCCATGAAATTTTCAGAAAAAAATTTAGAGTTTCCAAATTTAGAATTGTTATATAGTTAAACATTATAAAGTAGTTCTGCTAAAATTAATTATTTTGTAGCTAAAATTGAAGAAGTAGTAAAATTTAATAACATGCAAACAATTTTTTCTGCCCCCCCCCCTCTCTCTCCCTCTCTTAATCTAATTAAACTTAAGAAGTATCTCCTCAATAATTTATTTATAGTGTATACTAAGCTCAAATAAAAAGTTGGAAACGATATGAATAACAATAGAGTCCAAGAAGCATTTCATATTACCACATCAAGAGGTGATTGCCTATAAATATAATGAATATGTTAACAGCGTAGCTCGTTAACATATTGTGTGCATTGTATGATTTATATTTTATGTACGTGGTAAAATTATTTTTTATTTTTGCAGATGCTTATCTTAAACAGTTTAACGCTTCTTTTTGAATATCGTTTAAATTATTTTCTTTATTTCACTTAATTTGTCATCGTTAAAAGGAACTTTCTTTACTATACATATCTGGTTGTATCACAACAACAACAAGGACTGTAACTCTTTTGTGACGATTGATATAAAGGGAGTGGCCCAATATATTGTCATGATTTCCGTCGCCCTCTATATTTCACACTTTTTACGTAGTTCAAATCTGCCGTGAATAGAAAATTAAGGCCACCTGCAGCCATTCTTTGCTTCACTGAGTAAACCCGTGGGTACGTACCTCTACTAACGAACACCACAATGAATATAAATAGGTATTGGGGTTTTCCTTTCATGAATATAAACGAATTAAAAATATTATCCAAGTTCTTGTGTAAAGGGTATGCTAAGAATTAATATAGTTAATAAAAACAGATGTGACAATGATGAAATAAACTAATACTTAAAATAAGAGAACGAGAAATTAAAAAAGCACAACTTAATAGATAGGGAAATGAGGGAAAAAAAAAGAGGAACAGCGACTACGATACTGTAGAAATAAGCTATCCTTAATTCTTGCGCTGCGAATTCAGTTTCGAATTCCAGTTGGGCCAAGCAGTTTACTGCACTTCCTGAGCCCTCGAAATGAACTTCGAGTATCTTTGAATAATTTAGTTGCACAGTTCATTTATCGATTCATTAAAATATTCCTTAACACCCGATGTAGACTATGAAATTGAATATTTATGAATGCTCTGTAACTACTATGGTTCTCACAGTTCCATTTTATAATGAGCGTGAAAGACCGCTTAATCTCGCTTAGAGATCTCTTTATCATGTTTGAGATTCTTTTACGTGCACTAAATGTATGACACGGGACCACCGGGTTTACTTCCCTTCTGAAGGAAGCATGCAAGCATGCACGCACAAAACAATCCATCGCGTTCCGACAGATTTGAACCTGCGACCTTGGAAACTAGGGGCTAGCATGTTACTCCTAAAATATGTCCGATGTTAAAGGACGTTGAAATTTCAAGGCCGAAAATAAGAAACAAAGTAAAAGTAAAAATAAAGGAAGAAATTAAAATCTTAGCAAAGCAAACAAATGAAAGAAAGTAAATTAAAAAAAAAAGACCTGCAAATTTGTTCCTTTACTTTTACACCTTGAAAACATTTGATGTGATATACCTTCACATGTCTTTCTCTATCTTCTCTTCATGTTAATTGTGAAATAGAAACTTTACAGAAATGTTATAAGTGCAAGGAAGATGTAGAAGGCTTAAAAATGATAGTTACATTTTTAATAAGAGTTACAGAATTTCTACATTTAAAATGACAATATTTACGAGAAATAAAATTATGTAGATTTAAAATTAAAGAAAGGGTAACCGGTATTTGAAAATTCAAAACAATAACGAGTCTCCGAAATGTTTAATTCATGTGCGTTAGATCTTTTTGTGTCGTAAGCGTTTAATTTGATGAAGTTTAAACTCTGAACCTGAGCTTTCATGTGGATTTTCCTGGTCTTTAGATGAACAGTGGTTTAGTGGTTTCTCATCTAACACGATTTCGTTTCCAGCGTTTCACATTTATTTCGTTTCCGTATCATCTCTTTGATGATTATAGCATCCAAGGCATACGGCGGTGTAGGACAGATGGCGCGGATACTTGCTTAAAATAAAGAGCATTCCCCGTGGACTAGAGGACTGTTTGGGCAATTGGTCGTTTATCAAACTGTCTAGGCAGTCCTAGCAGTGGGGTCGGTTCTTCAAGCTTGGAATAGTTAAGCACGTCTGTCTCGTGGCTGGCTACACGGCTCCTTCACTTCCTTCGCTCCTCCTGGGGATTGGTAGCAACAATGTAAGTGTGCGAGATGTAGCACCCCATGTTTTATATCGCTAATCCTAAACGTTAACCATCACCACTACCAGCTCACCACAAATAGAGACAGATAATGAGGCGTAATAAAAAAAAGGGGGAGAATGAAGACAAATCACAGCATTGACCATGAACTAAACTCTTGAGAGATGTCGTTATGCTTCAGTTCATGGAATTAGTTGCGCACTGAGTCATCTGTAAAAGAAAAGGAAGAGTTCGTTGCACTAAAGCTGCTGCAGGTAGGATGTTTCTGATGTCTTGTGTGAGCCAGTGCTCTTCAATGATGGTTTGTAATGCTTCTCGCCATATTTAGCTTCCAATCAATTTTATAAGGATTGTATAACAATAAGCTTCAACTCTTACTAATAAACTTTAGTGAGCCCAAAAACCAAATATCAGTTATACAGAAAAATGTTCTGCACGTTTAAAAGATTTTTAATTTTTGTGTTGTTAGAAATTAGTAGTAGTCAGACGATAACGATCACAGCACAGTACTTAGGAGAAAGTGAGCCCTTTGAGCTTTAATATGACCTCTTGGAGGAAGGGATGAAGGACGACCAGATTTCGAAGAGCTTGTAGGGACGCGGTCCCTATCGATTCCAACGTTATTTCTGACGCTGGTTAGTTCTACCTTAGACCCCGCAACCTGGGGGTCCAGAGACAATCTCCAGGAAGGGAGGAGGCCCTACCAGACCGGTAAGAAATCTTTCCAGAGCCCACGTTCAACGTCCCGTTGCAATACAAATCCGCCGTTGCCTGATCCTACAATCTTTTTTTTTTAATGTAATTTACGTCCTCCAACGTTACGTCATATCGGACGATGATTGGAATGGGTGAAATGGTGCTCAGATGAACTCAGGGTCCATCGAGCTTAGAATTAACCGACATTCGTCTTTCAGGATAAGGAAAACCCCCGGAAAAAAACCTTATCCAGGTAACTCACCCTGACCGAGATTCGAAGTCGGGACCTCTTGAACGTGAGGCAGGCGCGCTACCATATACGCTACCGAGGCTGGCAACCTGCAATCCTGAAACAGATGAAAGGAAATTTGGAAGGGAAACCACCTCAGCATTTACTTACCGACTTGGGCAAACCATGCAAAAACCGTGATCAGTATACTCAGCCAAACGGGAATCAAATCCGGTACCTCCGATTCCTTACCTCACACATTACGGCGGACCTATCTCGGTCTTATTTTTTGTTGTATTTAAATGAAGTAATATTTTTCCGATGACGTTTTGTTTTTCGAAGTACTGAAAACCTAACTACTAAAATATTTTCGAACTATTGTAAACTTTAGTATGATACTCTTTGTTCATTGATTTACGTATATATTTACTTTGTGGAAAACCATTAAACCTCAAACTATATTATGATTTTAGGAATATTACTTTTTATGAACGAGTTGCCGTATAAGCTGTGTTTAACTTTCATAAGAGATTGGAAGCCGCTAAAATTTCATTTCCAAAACAGCAGCAAGTGTAATAATACGCTGCAGTAGACTCCGTGAGATTGTTACAAAACAATGAGCTTCCCATAAACGTCGGCAGCTAATGAATATGAATTCCTTACAGACTATGTTTAACGGTTGTCGAATTTAAAGATGTAAGGCGTTTATTTAGTTGATTTTCTTCGAACTAGAGACAGTGTCATTGATATTATTCCTTCAAAATACAAAGCTCCTTTTGCGTTCCTGGTTGAATTGGTTGTTGATATTTGCTTTTCAGTGGGGACTAATAGACCACCGGGTATAACAATTTAGAAAAGAGGTAACTTACAGAATAATTCATAGCATAATGTGAATGTTAATGTATAAGAGTATAGAGTTATATTTAAAACAAGCTACACTATGGAGTTAGTTCTTTTATGATTTATGGTTTGGAGTGAGCATAATGTTATGACCATGCCTTGAATTTTGGAGAATTGAAATAAGCTAAGTGAGCTAAAGATCAGCGAGAAAGTTGAAGGCAAAGGTTCCCTTTGAATTTAGCAGAACAGCAATAGTAGTAGTAATGGTAATAATAATAATAATAATAATAATAATAATAATAATAATAATAATAATAATAATAATAATAATAATAATAATAATAATAATAATAATAATAATAATAATAATAATAATAATAATAATAATAATAATAATAATAATAATAATAATAATAATAATAATAATAATAATAATAATAATAATAATAATAATAATAATAATAATAATAATAATAATAATAATAATAATAATAATAATAATAATAATAATGATAATGATAATAATAATAATAATAATGATAGTAATAATGATAATGATGATAATGATAATGATAATGATAATAATAGTAGTAGTAATAATAATAATAATAATAATAATAATAATAATAATAATAATAATAATAATAATAATAATAATAATAATAATAATAATTAATAATAATAATAATAATAATAATAATAATAATAATAATAATAATAATAATAATAATAATAATAATAATAATAATAATAATAATAATAATAATAATAATAATAATAATAATAATAATAATAATAATAATAATAATAATAATAATAATAATAATAATAATAATAATAATAATAATAATAATAATAATAATAATAATAATAATAATAATAATAATAATAATAATAATAATAATAATAATAATAATAATAATAATAATAATAATAATAATAATAATAATAATAATAATAATAATAATAATAATAATAATAATAATAATAATAATAATAATAATAATAATAATAATAATAATAATAATAATAATAATAATAATAATAATAATAATAATAATAATAATAATAATAATAATAATAATAATAATAATAATAATAATAATAATAATAATAATAATAATAATAATAATAATAATAATAATAATAATAATAATAATAATAATAATAATAATAATAATAATAATAATAATAATAATAATAATAATAATAATAATAATAATAATAATAATAATAATAATAATAATAATAATAATAATAATAATAATAATAATAATAATAATAATAATAATAATAATAATAATAATAATAATAATAATAATAATAATAATAATAATAATAATAATAATAATAATAATAATAATAATAATAATAATAATAATAATAAGAGTAATAATAGAAGCACAAGAAAATGGCCATAAACACAAAGGTAAACTTTTTGAGAAATTTTTGAACTCAACCTTCAGGAAGATTATAAATCTTTGATGAAGAGCGTTTAACTACTGGAATCCAAAAGGATCGGTGCCAGTATAAGCAAGAACTGGAAAACGCGTTGAAATTTACCCTTCAATTATTTCAGATGTAATTAGGATTCGTGTTAAAGTATTTATTGGTAAAGTTGTTCGATTATCTACTTCAAGTAGACGAATATTATGAGGATTTAGTTCATTTTGGGGAATTATATAAGAATCAAATTCTACATCTGTGAAATCTGAATATTCATAACTTCAGTATCATTGATGTCCAACAGTTTTTAATGTTAAAGTGGGATTAGAATTTTCATCAATTAAATAAAGAATACCAAGAGAAGGTAAAGCAATACAAATTAAAACTACAGCTGGTAATACTGTATTGACCATCTATGACGTGTCGATCTATAAACTTATTAGTTATTAAATATAAAATTATATAACCTACTGTAGTGACAATTATAGTAATAATAAATATTGAGTGGTCATGAAAATATATCAGTTGTTCTATTAAAGGTGAAGCACTATCTTGTAAACCTAAATTTGCATATGAAGCCATAGTAATAATTCTAAAAAAAGGGTGAACTTTATTTGTGGAGCTTAAGTCCTGAATTCCATAATGACTCTAGCACTTCTTTTGTTCGAGGAATATTCCTTAGCTTATTCAAAAATTAATGCGGGGTAATGATATGTAATTTTTTTTGTAATTTACGTTCTCCAACGTTGTCATATAGGACGATGAATGAAATGGCTGAAATGATGCTCAAATGAGTCCGGGGTCCATGGAGCTTAGAGTTACCTGACATTCGTCTTTTAGGATAAGGGAAAACCTCGGAAAAGCCTAATCCACGTAACTCACCCTGACCGAGATTCGAACTCGGGACCTCTTGAACGTGAGGCATAAACGATACCATCCACGCTACCGAGGCGGGTGGGATAATGATATGTTAAGTGTTTGCTGATGTAGATAATGACTATAACTAAAATTTGCCCAAAGCTACTTTACACGACGCAAACATTGGCTTCATTATGGAGAAAGTTACTTTGCATAAAGGGAGGCGTGTGACATTGTCCTTCAGAAAAATTCACTTCTTGCAAAACATTGTCATCAGAGTACATTAACAGGTTTAGTAAACCTATGTGTTGCTGAGCTACTGACCATCAAGGTTATTTCCTCTGTAAATTACAATTTACTTTCCAAAGAATTATAGAATTGCTGAAACATTATTATTAGTTTTATCAATTCCAGAATCCCTTTATACCTATTCTACGCCAACTGAACAACAATTTTTTAGAATAGCTTTGATAGAACTTAAAATGAATTTATGATGATAATAATAATAATCATATTCTGCGATATAAATCACTAATTAACTTTGGGATAAATCATAGCAAGCCTGTTTAATGTATATCTCAGGTTGTCAGTGATACGTTATGTCTATGCGTCACGACATCCTTTATAAATACCCAGAGTGGAATAATCACGCTGCTAATTTCTATATGTGGTGCTGGCAACAGAAATGATATACAATCAGTTCATCGGCTTCCAAAAAACCTCTCCTTAAAATATTCGCGTACTCTGATATTATGGTGAGCAATTGCAACATCTTGCTGAGATCAACTTGTTTCTTTAATACGGTATGCATTTAAAAAGGGAAGTTCCAGTACCGATGATGATGGCTAACACCAAGAATCAAGAAACAATCCAAACAAGCACCTTCTGTCTAACGTTATTCATGTCATCACACAAAGTTAAAAATTAGCAACTATTTTGCCAGGTAGTTCTGAGCATCATTTACAGCTCTTTTTTCCGCAGTGAGCTTACTGGAGCCTTTGCCGAAAACTTAAATGGGATTCAACAGATTGTCTCACGATTAAAATTAAGTATAAAAATTATAAGAATAAATGAAATAAAATATTAATTAATTATTTAAATTCATATTATTGATACTAAATTAATTGATCCAATTGTTTTCATGTACTTTTCTCTTACTCTTTATGTTGTTATGTTGTAGGTTTTGAATTGTTTTGGTAACGTTAACTTTGAATATGGATGTGGAAAGCCAATGGGATCGCAAACAAAGAAACAGTTGCTAGGGATATGATAAAAAATATGGGATAAGCAGCCAAGATTAATTGAAACACCTTGATTATGATAAGCATCTGAATATTTTAGTTTAGCCATCTTCAATTATTTCTTATAAAAGAATCATTGATATCACTATCACATTGATATATCATTCACATAAAAAGCTCTGCAAAGCAAAACTGGAGAAGGCAAACTGGCATATATTTTTAAAGAAGAAAAGATTACTTGAGCACAGAAAATCTCTTATACTTAACAGTATAGCAAAACTTCTCCCAAGAGATGGGTTGAAGTTTACTTCTATGATCCAAAATATGCAGGAGTTATATTCTTTGTCAAGTGATGCAAAAGAATTTGTAAGATTTTTAAAATTGTGCACACAATGATAAGATATACTACATTAAATGAAATAAAATAAAGGAAATTCCAATTTATGAGACTCCACAAAAAAACTAAAAGTCTCATTTTTATGGTATCTTTTCTATTTAGTCTACTACTTAACAGTATAGCAAAACTTCTCCCAAGAGATGGGTTGAACTTTACTTCTATGATCCAAAATATGTAGGAGTTATATTTTTTGCCAAGTGATGCAAAATTTTTTAAAGATTTTTAAAGTTGTGCACACAATGATAAGAATGATACATTAAATGAAATAAAGGAAATTCCAATTTATGAGACTCCACAAAAAACTAAAAATCTATTTTTTTGGTATCTTTTCTATTTAGTATACACTTCAGTCAACGCATCTGTAAAAATAATAAAAATCCACAGTTTTCTTCCGACTGCTTTGACCTTTTTTTTACCGATATTTACAACATAAAACAAGTAGTACATATAGCATTTTGACGAGTTATGTCAAACTTTGTTAAGTGTTATATCTTTTATTGGCGATTATTCACTTTTCGTTATGTTAGTATGAAATGACCCTTGGACCCTATGATTTATCCTATCTCTGCAAAAGTTTTAATTTGAGTATGAAATACAAACATATATTGTGGTGGTATATCTTAATTTTAATTATTTTAAGAGGAAAGAAATGTTTTCTTTACATGTTATTGAATTTTATACTTTTCAAAGTGACTTTGGTAAAATAATTAATTTTACCTCAACTATTTAATATTATACTCGCAGAACTACTGCGCAACAATGCTTAAATTTACAGCAATTCCTGAAAATCCTAAAAATATAAACATTTTAAACTAATAGTTGTTTTCTTTACAAACAAACATTTTTAAAGGAAGAATTAATGAAGACAAATGACACTCAAAGTAAAACTTGATGATTAATTAAAGTTTCTCGGGTTACCAGCCGTGCGAGTTTATAACATTGCTCGAGTTTTCGACCATTCTTGCTCTATGACCTACTTCAAGAAGGCGTGATGCTAGTAAGTCCGAGTTAAATAGCTATTTGTAATGTTTAAATAGGTTGATGTTAAAATTGATTGTGCTGCATAAAACTACAGGCTTTAAGTATGGAAAACTGAAAATAATAATTTTATAAGTAATTATAAAATTATAAAATGATAAACTTTCAAGCTCTCTCATTTTTTGCATATATTTATCAAATGCGATGCCTTAAAAAGGTTAGAAAATCACTTCGTCATACAGAAATTAGCTTTACCGTGTTATAAAAAATGACAACTCTAATAATTTGGCATCTTTAGGTTGTAGTGTGTGTTAGTGGGCCATGTAAGGACAATATAGAAAAGGATGAACGGTTTATAAGGGGAATAAAATCAATAATCTTGCTTGATGTGAAAATATGAAAAGTTTTGGATAGAAGAAGAAAATCAATAATCTTCAGAGATATGTGTTCTGTAACCTTGTTGGTGATGAGTAGACGTGCAGGAGTAAGGAGTTTTATGTAATTAATGGAATCTTTATTAAAGAAGTAAGAATTTATCGATATGCTGGGAGTAACCTGCAATGATTGACTAGGAAAGAAAGTTCAAGTAAAATGTAATCCAGATAATACAATTAAATTATTTGTTACAAAATTGGACTTCTCCAAAATTGTATTTATTTCACTCTGAACCACACCTGAAAACGAGAGATCTTATGACCCTTATTTAAAATGAGATGATAGAATTTGTGACTAGAAGAAACTGATAGCCGCAAAAACTCACACGAGAAGAGAAAGAATTGTTTTTAAAACATAGAAATCTTGCTTTATGTTGCGCCCGAACGTGTGGATGATAAAGATGGAGAGAAATTAACTACGAATAAAAAAATATTTTTCTTCATATGGCGCCCAACGTGGGGGCGAAAAAACAGAAAGAAGTTAACTACGGATAAAAATTCATGTTTAATATGGCGCCCAACGTGGGGCGCAATAAAGAGTGTAGCTGGATAGGAAATTTGCTTCATATGGCGCCTGCCGCGTGTCTCGAATTATAGTGAAGTTAGCAACAATACATAATGAAAATTTGAATTTGATGGAAACAACGATACCAGGACTATAGGATGGAGGTAACAAATATCAAGAAAGAAGAGAGAAGATGAGTGAGTACAAACTAACAAAATTAATAAGAAGAGTTATAAAGTGTGTTGTAAAAGAGCTTATGTTATTGAGAAATAGAAAAATAGTTACCAAAATGGAAGTTAGAAAAGAAATAAGAAGTAATGGTAAAAATGTGAGTGAACAAGTAGAAAAATATGTTAGAAAGGAAGTAGGAAAGAGTAAAGAAAATGAATTAACATTGGAAAAGTTCACGCAGATTATGCAGAATTTTGAGGTTAGTTTAAGGCAGGAGATGAATCAAGATTTAAGTAATTTTGAAGGGAGGGTAACACAAAGTCTAAGTGATTTTAGGGTAGATTTGAAACAGGAATTGAAAGGTGAAATAACACAGGAAGTTGAGAAAGAGAGAGAAGAATGTACGGAAGGTATGGGATCATTACAACGAAGAAATACCGCTACATATGGCGCCGGCCGCGGGGTCGAATAAAACGGAGAGAAGTTAACTACGGATAAAAATTCATGCTTCAAGGTCTTCCTTCAGAACACCAAACATACGCGTAATGTACCTAATTAGGTTAAATACATTTTCAACGATGACATCCTTTAGGTGAAGTCCCTGGCTAATGAATGTTATGTGAGCGTATCTTTTGAAGGGTTCTTGGAGAAGATACAATGACCCAAGCAAATAGATGCTGCTACTGCTTCATTGCTTTAACGGTACTTACCTTAGATTGTTGCAGGGCAGCGAAGTGTACAGGCACTTGATGTTAACTTCCGTTTCTTGAGCACGGCCAGATCATATGCTAGTGCCGCTCTGCAATGTACAATGTACTTTCCGCTTTGGTTGATACGTAACCTTTCCGGGATGAACTTAGAACTGCAAGACAATAAAAAAGTAGACAAGAAAATAGAAATTACTCAGGCGTATCAGAAGAAACAACTGTAAAGTTACTTCCTAATGTAACTGTTCAGACAGTGATTGTTAACACCCTTCTTACGCTATACGTCTGTAAATGCATCGATAAAAGCTTTGAGGTTACTTTAGCAGGAAGATAACTTTTGCCACTTTCATCAATAACAAGAGTAGCAAGTATTACTGCATGTTTACACACATGTAACGTTGAGAAGTTGAGGTATTAAGAAATGTAATCGGATTTGTAGAAATAAATGCCAATGCCCATTAAAAAATAGTGTGATTTTTTTAAAAATTTGGCTGCTCTTTGTTGCAAAAAAGTATGAATACGTAGCCCGCCTGCGTAGCGTAGATGGTAGTGAGTCTGCCTCACGTTCAAAAGGTCCCAAGTTCGAATCTTGGTCAGGGTGAGTTACCTGGATAAGGTTTTTTCCAGGGTTTTCCCCTATCCTGAAAGACGAATGTCGGGTAACCCTAAGCTCTATGGACCCCGGGCTAATTTGAGCGTTATTTCACCCATTCCATTCATCGTCCGATATGACTTAACGCTGGAGGACGTAAAACTACAAAAAAAAAAAAAAAAAAAAAAAAAATCTTGAAGATTTTCGTCTTGCATCCTTGGAACTGAAATACCAAGTTTGTTGCTCACCCCCACATAACACCCCTTTGTTTATTACACTTCTTTCGATAATAATCTGTCAGCTGCATATTCTCATCATTGTAAAAATTAGGTATACCAATAAATACCAACAAATGCTTGAATAATAACATATTGATAATTTACTCCTCTGAAGTGGTTGTGTGCATCATGAACAACTGGACTGTTATAACATCAGCAGTGTAAGCATTGGTGTTTGGCTTTCACTCTCTGCCGGGATTAAAATTAAGGTACTATCATGTAGTGTAAAGAATGAAATTACACTTTATGTTGTCACCTACCCTTCAAGAAGAACCACAGAAAGTTGTGCAAATTTTTCGAGTATAATGCAACAATTTCATGTTTTTTTAAACGTTTACCGAAAAGACGGGATTCATCAAAAGTCTGAGATGCGTACCTAACATTAATGCATGCATTTTGTGGAGGCCAAATTTTAATAATGGACGCAAGAGTCTGACGATAATCTGGTGAAAACTGATTGGATTTAATTCTCAACTAAGAAAGCTATTGGAAGACTTGGTGCGTTAGATTTAATCTTCCTGTCACTGATTAAGTTAACATTACATCAAATATCCACAACGTTCTCCAAATCTACAGCTATTTTAAAAGGACTTCGTTTGTTACTACTCTATCCAAATGAAGTGGTTTGGATTTAACAAAGATTTCGTGAGTAGTCAAGCTGCAGTTATTACGGTAAAATGTAACGGCTTCTTACAAAATAAACTGGGACACGCTCTTGAGGAAAAGAACACTTTCTGCTGCAGTGGTCATGGTATATAATTAAAAGCAGAAAAGCAATAAAATTTCAACAGTGGCTTTTCGTGAGTGAAGAAACCAGAGATGCTCCAGTCAGAACCATTACCTTAAAACATGGCAATAAATGGCTACATTGTTCCTTGAGTGCTTGTTTAGGGACCAAGTTAATTAGAGGTTTTGAATAAAAACAGTTAAATATACACATCATTGGATCTAATATCCGTTTCGTAAACACACCTGGAAAGTACAACTTTCAGCATTGTACAACTTCCTTAACATACGTTATATTTGGTCATTATTCTTAAAACCTTCATATAAAATCTAGGTAAGTTCCGTTTTGCCGTTGGAACCCTACGATATTCACTGCATCCCAACAACGACAAATTAAATGAAGTACATCTGTTACTGACTGCTGCTGACTCAAACTACTTAAACAATTTATAACTACTAAAATTGATTTTTGAGCTCAGACATAGATTTATTTATTTCTCTAAGATGAACTTCGCATCCCTGTCAAGTATGTTTCATTGTCAAATTTTCTCTTCCCTGTTTTTTTTAATCTTACTCAGTAAAATAATAAATGCTAATGCATCGTTTTCTTCATCCTGGTCACTATATGTCATGTGTGATTTGTTTGAAGAAGTCTGGTAGCAGAAGGTCTACCAACTTTGTTTATTTGTATTGCTTTTCTAAATGTTTATGTCGACAAACTATTGTTTTACGTATTTTATTTAGGACGGTGCTCCTGAAAATAATCAGATCACATAGATTGACAAACCTTATAACTTTGAAAATTTCACTACGAGCATTTCAACCATAAAGAAAAATCAGAATGTTTATCTAAATAAAAGAAATGAGATCATTTTAGTTGAAATTTAAAGCTACAACATTGACAATGCCATATTTCAAAACCCATTAATTAATAAACCACAAGTAATAATTTCTTATAAGCAGAGGGAGAATACCAAGGATTTTAGGTGGGGGCATCATAGACCTTTGATATTAGCAAACAAAATGAGAAAGACTACACATAGACTACTGTGTGTTGCTACAGGTAGGTTGTCACGGTTCGGACTGAGAGCCTTGCTTGCATAGCAATAATTGAGAAATTATTTCTCACTCACCCAAGTCACACTTCTTGCAGAAGGAGTAGGAGGCTCAGCGTCTAGACAGGTAACATTATGTAGCATGTCATAGTATACGTTGAAATGAATACTCAATAAGTCATTAACCCAGAGAGGTACGATATATAGGGCGAATTAGAAAATATGCACACATTTATAAACAGCCTTTCCATACTTCGGTACTGTATGCCCGCGACGAGAAAGCTAGAGAAGAATGAAGGGCAGAGGAGCTTGAACTGTTTATTTGCTCCGGTAGCTGATATATTTACTAGGATATGTGTGTATGTGTGTTTGTGTGTGTGTGTGTGTGTGTGTGTGTGTTTGTGTGTGTGTGTTTGTGTGTGTGTGTGTGTGTGTGTGTGTGTGTGTGTGTGTGTGTGTGTGTGTGTGTGTGTGTGTGTGTGTGTGTGTGTGTGTGTGTGTGTGCTTTTTAGACTCAAGGTATTGCCCCATCAATACCCCCGGAGTTTCCATCGCTCCCGGGTAGGAGGCCCGGGTCCTTGGTCCTACGGGTCCAGGACTAATGGGAGTAGATCCTTTGCACCTAAATAATAATGTGCGTGCGTGTGTGTGTATGTGTGTGAGTGCATATGAGTCACCCATGCTACCAGACCTAATGTTTGTTGCAGTAAATGCAGTGATAGGTATAATGTATGGGTGAGCTATGTAGCAACACTTGTGTATTTTAAACAAATATTCTATCCTTGTTATACTGGAAAGGTAAGCATAAACACAGCAAAAGTGATTACGTGACACATTCCTCTAGCTTGCCTTCCTGTTGTAGGTCTACAGTATGCATTCAAATTTTCGGCCAGACACAAGAGAGAAAACATTGTCTATCTTATTTTAATGAGAAAGAAACTTTGACCATGAATTGGGCGTCTGTGTACTTAGTGAGGCTTTAATCTATTTTTCATTTACACCTCCAAGGTTACGTCACATCGGACGGTGAATTAAATGGGCGAAATGATGCTCAAATGAATTCAGGGTCCACAAAACTTAGATTTACCTGAGTGTGTGTGTGTGTGCGTGTGTGTGTGTGTGTGTGTGTGTGTGTGTGTGTGTGTGTGTAGTGTTTAACGCCCGCTTTTACTACATACGGCACCGCAGGCGATGACACTGTTTATATATGAGATGAAGATGGAGCACCGGTGGAATGAGATGGCGGGGAAAACCGGAGATCCCGGAGAAAACCCGCCCCAGAGCCGTGTTGTCCACCACAAATCTCACTTTGTGGTCACCTGGGATCGAACCCGGGCCGCCTTGGTGAGAGCCAAGTGGTCTAACCACTGAGCCACGGCGTGGCCAGATTTAGCTGACAAACCATCTTTCAGGATAATAGGAAACCCTAGAAAAACCTTATCCAGATGACTCGCCCTTCCGAGATTCCAACTCCGCACCTCTTGAACGTGAGGCAGAGATTCCATCTCCTAGGCTATAGAAGTGGGCAGTGAACGAACGTTCTATAAAGGAACGGATGTTAACATAATGTTAAACCGAAGATTGCACTAAGAAAAGAACACTGTAGAGTGTAAGAATAATTAATATGATGCACTAGCAACGCATTGGTCTTTCCACAGAATAGCAATACCTACCATTTCACCTAGCTCAACCTACATGCAAAAAATATAGGGTGTACAATTCCATATTATAGCTTAGACCCTACGACTCATCGTTCGGAGCTAGAGGTAGCTTTAGATTACCAGCGTATTTTTTTAAGTTACTGTTAAAATATGTTTATGCTTTGACTATTCAGAAAAGTGAATAAACCTTATCATTGTAGACGTTTATTTAAATTACCTTATAACATAAACTCACAAATGGAATATAAATGAATTTTCAACTGCGTCATAAAAACAATTGCATTTTTTGGATTTTACATGAGCACATGCATTCTGTAATATAGGGGTTCTCAACTGCGTGGTTGTTAGACTTTGGTAACCAGTACCTTTATGAGTAGACATTAGATGTTTAAAGCCTAAAAAACTAGCGTTTAGTCACCTAAAATATGCTCCAAAATTATAAGAAAATGTACAAAATATAGAGTTTAGGCAACTTAGCTACATTTTCCAGAAGCTAAACAGTGGATTTTACGTATCTACAATGTATTTCTATGTTCTAAACTCACATTAGATAACCGTAAAAATGCAATTCATTGGCGCGCATTAAAATCACATAATATATGTTTATTAAATCACCATTGCAGAAATGATTGATTAGTCTTAAGATACGAATTTAAAGGTTGCCAATATATAAAATAAGAGTATAAAATGAAGCTGATACTCTTAAAGCTTACTGAATAGTTCACAATGGAAATGCACCATACACTACAAATACGATATAACGCTCTAGAGTTGGTATGGAGATACCCTCCAAAACGTTGTTTTCAAAACATATCTCGTTAAGTATATCAATGTAAAATAATTGTTTGAAGTACATTAGAACAAAAAAATGAAAACAAGCGAGTAACATGGAAAAATCTTGCGAACGTGTGCATATCAACAGAAATGAAGGGGACAGGATGCAAGGGTCAGGGAATTATAAGAAATATACCACTGACTTATCTTAGTCTTTGGAAGGATTTTCTGGTGTACTGCAGTTACCGAAGGATACCAACGTTGAAAAAAGAACTAGAAGAGACCAGTATTTATTTTTTATCTTTATACAAAATTATTCTAGCCGATAAAGTGCTAAAATAAACCAAAACTTTTCCTGGAATGTATTATTTTCCACAAATAAGCTATTATAGACTTTGAATCAAGCACAAACCACATATAAACACTTTTATCATTTCTGCATGGGAAAACTTAAGTAATACAAGTATTAAAATAAACACTTTAGGCTCTGAAAGCTTAAAATAAAGCTTAGCATTTAAAATGTACATTTGAGCCTCTATTTTGGTTTCAATTAAATATAATAAATAAGGATATATTAAATACCATTCTATCAGGTAGAAACTGACTAAAATTTATTTGTTTCATCTGAAAATTATTTCAATAATTTATATTTTTGATAAAACATGGAACTATTTATCAAACGATCAGGGGAAGCCCCAGAAAAGGCCCATAGATCAGGAAGTTTGGCACGGGAATCGAATTCATGACCTGCCGAATGTGGTCCTCAGAAGCTACCTCTTAACAACTCCGCTCGTTTCAGGATGAAAACAAGTTTTCATCAGAAATCTCCTCACTGTAGCTTTTTCTTAAAACAGTACATGGATGATCATTCACTTTTAGCATCATTAAAGCAGCTATAGTAGGATGTAACTAAATTTTGAAAAGTGGGAAACACTGGGCAATGACCTCAAACCTCATTGTCATGGTTTATTGTGTCCTCAGCTGTCCAACCAAGGACGCGCAAAATTTGTATTGTGTGAGATGTGACATTTCGCACATCGCGTCACAAAACACGATGTTCTGTCGCATTTGCATCAATATATTGTCCAAAATACGAAGAAAAAAGCACGATGGAAAACATCTAAAAAATCTCCGATAAGAGTATGGCTACTGGCTTTCTTGGGCTTCAACAAGAACACAGTAAACGAGCTTAGTTTTTTCTTAATAATCAGCGTAACAGTTTCACGATGGAATACATTACTGAAAAAATGTTTACACGACGCAGGTGTTAAATATATCGTTTTCGAATTAAGGGAAAGACTGCGAAAATTACCAAAAATAACAATTTTAGGTTTTAGAGAAGTCTTGTTATTTGGAGTTTACTCTTTAAGTTTGTATATACTTTAATTATAGACATAATACTTACACTTTAAACATGATTTATAAAATTGCACTACACCTGAAATTGTGTACTATGAATTCTGTATTGCTTCACAGAAAAAAATGACTGCTGCTCACTTTTAAGAAGGCAAGTCAAGAGAACGTTTGCCTAACAAATAATACCACTGTTGCAGTTTCTATTTCCTCAATCTATAGGTATAGTTTATTTTTTCAAAATGTACGAATTGGTTTTCTTCTTGTTTGCTTTTGTTATAAATGACATTTTCTGACATAAATTTTTAGAGACAGCTAAAGTCAATTTTAAGAGTAGGAAATAAACAGCTATGTGGTGTTTATAACCTATTTTACTTTAAGATACGGTTAGCTTTCAAACAGCTATAAATTTAATTAAAATGGTATAAGAAAATATTCGAATAAAATAAACTTAGAAGGTATTTAGTCTACATCCTGTAGTAATTGCAGTCTGATCTGTAATATAGTTTATGAAATAAAGAACTATGAATTCAGCAAATTTAAATTTAACACTGTCTTTTGTTAAATCTGTTAGATATATTTCTGTTTATATTTCTTTCTTTTTTATGTTGGATATTAACTTCTGTTCATTTAGTTAGCAATTCATTGACATTATCATGCACCACTCTGTATCATGATGCTCGTTCAGTATTTGTCCTATTATTCCATGGCAAGTATTGGTATGCAAATCTGAAATTAGAAGGGGAAAATGTGCTAATATTGTCTTTGAAATAGACTAACTTAATCCTTACTTTTAAGTGAACCGTAATATCTCTGAGCATGAGCATGCGTATGGCCCCCTGCCGTTTAACCTAAAATCAGGGTTGTAATGAAGGCTCAGACAAGCTTATACATACTATGTTAGCGAAATGGTCTTGAAGAGGAGGATCGAGGACCTGCAGTAGAGCACATTTTGAATATATATAAAAAGAGAAAGTCATAGCTGCAATTAGGGCTCTGGCCGTATGCAGTAAAGCTCTCTGGAGGTGGCAATGAGAATTTTCAGAGCGAAACGTGGCCCAATATTGACATGACATACACCTAATATGGAAAAACCTAAAAAATAGGGAGAAAATGAGAGAAAGTGAAGAATATTTTCCCTGAGCGAGCAATTTGAGTGTGTACGTACACATGAGAAAAATGAACTGGTGGTGTTTAACGCCCGCTTTTACTACATATGGCACCGCAGGCGGTCACCCCATTGAGATATGTCCTGACGAGGGAGCCCTTTCGGATGAAAGATCTTCATTACTCCTAGCTTACAGAGAGTTGACACCAGAAACCTTGAAGGGGAGAAGCGAGGTAGCGGCAACTGTTATGATAGACTTCTTCTTCTTCTTCTTCTTCTTCTTCTTCTTCTTCTTCTTCTTCTCTTCTTCTTCTTCTTCTTCTTCTTCTTCTTCTTCTTCTTCTTCTTCTTCTTCTTCTTCTTCTTCTTCTTCTTCTTCTCTTCTTCTTTCTTCTTCTTCTTCTTCTTCTTCTTCTTCTTCTTCTTCTTCTTCTTCTTTCTTCTTCTTCTTCTTCTTCTTCTTCTTCTTCTTCTTTTCTTCTTCTTCTTCTTCTTCTTCTTCTTCTTCTTCTTCTTCTTCTTCTTCTTCTTCTCTTCTCTTCTCTTCTTCTTCTTCTTCTTCTTCTTCTTCTTCTTCTTCTTCTTTCTTCTTCTTCTTCTTCTTCTTCTTCTTCTTCTTCTTTTCTTCTTCTTCTTCTTCTTCTTCTTCTTCTTCTTCTTCTTCTTCTTCTTTCTTCTTCTTCTTCTTCTTCTTCTTCTTCTTCTTCTTCTTCTTCTTCTTCTTCTTCTTCTTTCTTCTTCTTCTTCTTCTTCTTCTCTTCTTCTTCTTCTTCTTCTTCTTCTTCTTCTTTCTTATTCTTCTTCTTCTTCTTCTTCTTCTTCTTCTTCTTCTTCTTCTTCTTCTTCTTCTTCTTCTTCTTCTTCTTCTTCTTCTTCTCTTCTTCTTCCTTCTTCTTCTTCTTCTTCTTCTCTTCTTCTCTTCTTCTTCTTCTTCTTCTTCTTCTTCTTTCTTCTTCTTCTTCTTCTTCTTCTTCTTCTTTCTTCTTCTTCTTCTTCTTCTTCTTCTTCTTCTTTCTTCTTCTTCTTCTTCTTCTTCTTCTTCTTCTTCTTCTTCTTCTTCTTCTTCTTCTTCTTCTTCTTCTTCTTCTTCTTCTTCTTCTTCTTCTCTTCTCTTCTTCTTCTTCTTCTTTCTTCTTCTTCTTCTTCTTCTCTTCTCTTCTTCTTCTTCTTCTTCTTCTTCTTCTTCTTCTTCTCTTCTTCTTCTTCTTCTTCTTCTTCTTCTGCTTCTTCTTCTTCTTCTTTTCTTCTTCTTCTTC
>CM060947.1:74280444-74460664 GCA_030765055.1 Mantis religiosa | reverse complement strand
TTCTATCTTTTATTTTATTTTACCTCACTGTCTTATATGGGGGGAATGATGTCGAAAAGGGGTATCATATTGCCTGTATCTCTTATACTTGCAGTATCCACGGTTTGAAGGGTGCTATTTTTTTAAGCTGGATCATTGTCCATCTCTCATCGCGTAAAAATTGTCTGAGACGTGATATCGAACAATCAACCGGCGTGTCCAGTGTGTTTAACTGCAAATGTACCCATTATCAGCCAGAGCAGTGCACGTTGTAATGAAGGGTTCACCTTAGGAAGATTCAACTGTAATATATCTTCATGTGAAGCATCCCATCTGGCAGGTATCGAACTATTACATTTGTCTAACACCCACTTCCATATCCCAGCTTTTCCGGAATATACCATTACTCGATGCGGAAGTGAATTTGCTGCCGAGCAAATAGGGCATCTCGGGCAGCTAGCCATTTTATGGCGGTACAGTTTGTCTGCCGTTGGAAGAATTTAATTTACAATTTCGTATGTCACCACCAACCATTTGGTGTTCAGTTGCTGAAGGCCAAAAGATTTCCACATGCACTGCCAGGGCAGCTGCACTTGGGCAGAGCCGATACAAGCATGAGAAACACTGTACTGTCGTAAATGTGCACAGCTTTCATATAAAATGTGTTCCATAAACAATACAATGTGGTGACAGATGAGTGTATCTATAAATGCTCTGAAACAGGATGTAACTAATATCGTTATCTGAATTGAACAAATATTAGAAAAACTGTGATAGAAGTCAGTGGGGTAAAAGCACTAAGTGCGGGATACATGTTCATATCGCAAACAATGAAACTGATACAAAGAACATCAGAGATTGAATAGAATTATAATTCGGTGTAAATACATATAATTCAGAGGTTATGTAGAGCATGTTCATTCTAGATCCATAACAAAGACACCATTTTATCCATTACCTAAGGACTATCTTGCTTTGCATCGCAACTTTGAATATGCTTCGCTATCTAATTCTATATACATTTTACAGAATTAATGTGTATGTCTTTGTAAGGTCGTTGAAGAGCATCTGGCTTGGACTAAAGAGACACCTTGAAAGAAAGAGCTTCATCATGACATCTAAGTTTGAAATAAGTGAATGACTCACTTGTATTCCACAGTAATCTTTCTTGGCTCTTTTCCCTCCTTTTATTACAATAATCGCTGTTTATACACGGACATCAAGTTGATTTCATGAGTACTTCAAAGAATTTGTCGAGGAAATCTTTTCAGAGAAACATTAATGCATACTTATAAATATATTTGAGGAGGATGACATTTTAACCCTTTCGTCATACAGTAAATGATGTATTCGAAATAGAACTTTGAATAATTGAATTAAAAGTTTAAATGGTTGAAATCATCATCGTCTGTACTTCGAGTTTAGTTTCATGTAATGCAATCATCCGGCAATCTCTTCATCGATTAGGTTCTTAAATGGTGGATGATCTGCATCTTAGAGTGCTTCACGTTGTTGTTCTTTAAAAGGAATATTTTTCTCTCCATGTATATACCGCCTTTACACATACACACACGCACACGCATTCGGACGCTTTTATTGGATTTAGGAGACCATGTATTTTGAAATCGATATTTTGGTTTGAAAGCAAAACGTTCTCTACTTACTTTACTTCCTCAGAGACATTCCCAGAAACAAAGACAAAGTGGCAACATTTTAAGGAAAATTACTAAGTATTAAACATGTAAACCAATATTTACAGCTATCTAAAAGTAGGCTGCTGCAACAAATAAACTGATGCAGTAAATAATGGGTTTTAAAGAGATCAACATTTTTGGGCAGCTAGTTTTGTCTGTCGCTTGCGTTAGATATGATTATACAAAATGCCTTCCAAATGAAGTGGAGTTCACAGATTGTTTTCAGAACATTCTGGATAAACATATATTTTATTCATCGTCTTAATTATATGCTGTCTTAACTGAGGTTATTAGAGTTATTTTTTGAGAACGTTTCGATTTTTTTTTGTAAAGAATGGTTCGAGGTAGGGGCCGAGTAGATGGTATTGGGGGTGCTCTCCTTCCAGGGGTCGCGGGTTCGTTACACACGATCACTGGCTTTCTCGAGGATTTCTTCTATCGCTAGCGGAAAATATCTTAACACAGAAAGTAAAATAAAAATGTGTCAAACAGTTAGGCCAATAATGACATCGAACGGAAACTAGAGCATAAACCAACAAAACTAAGGAGCCAATGGGAACAACAAAAATGAATACCCTAAAAACAATACTAGGGAAAGCAAAGCTAGATAAAGCAACAAATGAAATAATAAGGCAAGATGTAGAACGAGCAGGAAGACATGCAGCAAGATATCTAATACCCCAAGGAAAGAGAGGAAGAAGTCGTCCAAAGAAAAGGTAGAAAGAAGTATGTGTATTATCCCCCTCAGATTTGACGTGAAGACAAACAAGCGCAAGCTTAGACAAAATTACTACTACTACTACTACTACTACTACTACTACTACTACTACTACTACTACTACTACTACTACTACTACTACTACTACTACTACTACTACTACTACTACTACTACTACTACTACTACTACTACTACTACTACTACTACTGCTACTACTGCTACTACTACTACTACTACTACTACTGCTTCTGCTTCTACTACTACTATTACTACTGCTACTACTACTACTACTACTACTACTACTGCTACTACTACTACTGCTTCTGCTTCTACTACTACTATTACTACTACTACTACTACTACTGCTTCTGCTTCTACTACTACTATTACTACTACTACTACTACTGCTTCTGCTTCTACTACTACTATTACTACTACTACTACTACTGCTACTACTACTACTACTACTGCTTCTGCTTCTACTACTACTACTATTACTACTACTACTACTACTACTGCTTCTGCTTCTACTACTACTATTACTACTACTACTACTGCTTCTGCTTCTACTACTACTACCACTACTACTACTACTATTACTACTACCACTACTACTACTACTATTACTACTACCACTACTACTACTACTACTACTACTACTTATACCACTACTACTACTACTACTACTACTACTATTACTACTATTACTACTACCACTACTACTACTACTATTACTACTACCACTACTACTACTACTACTACTACTACTGCTTCTGCTTCTACTACTACTATTACTACTACTACTACTACTACTACTACTGCTTCTGCTTCTACTACTACTATTACTACTACTACTACTATTACTACTACCACTACTACTACTACTATTACTACTACCACTACTACTACTACTACTACTACTATTACTACTACTACTACTACTACTACCACTACTACTACTACTACTACTGCTTCTGCTTCTACTACTACTACTATTACTACTACTACTACTACTACTGCTTCTGCTTCTACTACTACTATTACTACTACTACTACTACTGCTTCTGCTTCTACTACTACTACTATTACTACTACTACTACTACCACTACTACTACTACTACTACTACTACTACTAATGATGATGACGACGACAATAATAATAATAATAATAATAATAATAATAATAATAATAATAATAATAATAATAATAATAATAATAATAATAATAATAATAATAATAATAATAATAATAATAATAATAATAATAATAATAATAATAATAATAATAATAATAATAATAATAATAATAATAATAATAATAATAATAATAATAATAATAATAATAATAATAATAATAATAATAATAATAATAATAATAATAATAATAATAATAATAATAATAATAATAATAATAATAATAATAATAATAATAATAATAATAATAATAATAATAATAATAATAATAATAATAATAATAATAATAATAATAATAATAATAATAATAATAATAATAATAATAATAATAATAATAATAATAATAATAATAATAATAATAATAATAATAATAATAATAATAATAATAATAATAATAATAATAATAATAATAATAATAATAATAATAATAATAATAATAATAATAATAATAATAATAATAATAATAATAATAATAATAATAATAATAATAATAATAATAATAATAATAATAATAATAATAATAATAATAATAATAATAATAATAATAATAATAATAATAATAATAATAATAATAATAATAATAATAATAATAATAATAATAATAATAATAATAATAATAATAATAATAATAATAATAATAATAATAATAATAATAATAATAATAATAATAATAATAATAATAATAATAATAATAATAATAATAATAATAATAATAATAATAATAAAGCAGCTAAGCAAATGCTGGGAAGGTTCCTTTCATCGCTCGAAGCTTCTCTCCCTCCATTTCACCTCATTTCTTATTTTACTCTACCCTTCATCCGATTGGTTCTTTCAGGGTTGTCACGTGTCAGCAGTTAACTCGGCGCCGCATGGCAGTTAAAAAGTTTACTTTCTGTAAACCAGGATGTAGGCCCCTAGCGTGCGGACTCCGATTTCCGAATCTCCAGTGGGTTGTGTAAGCCCGTAAAGTGGGAGGGGTGTCGACTGAACTAGACGCCGCCGAGAAGTTGCAATCTGAACTGTGACAGTTCTTTCTCATTGGGTGTTCTGCTTATGGGCTGCATGAACCACAGTACTGAAGTCCTCCTTCGCTGTCCTTAACCATAGCCAGCTCACATTCCTTTAAGCCTCGGCACTCGCCAGCTGGAGTGTTATGACTAACAGTTACGGATTTCTCCCTACCCATCGTATGGCGCTGACTGATGACCCCTCTGTAAACCTGTTCCAGCGTACATTTTTTGTTGTTGTAATTTACGTCCTTCAACGTTAAGTCATATCGGACGATGAATGAATTAGGTAAAATGGTGCTCAAATGGGTCCGGGGTCCATGGGGCTTGCAGTTACCCGACATTCATCCTTCAGGATAAGGGAAAACCCCAGAAAAACCTTATCCAGGTAACTCACCCTTACCGAGACTCGAACTGGGGACCTCTTGAACTTGAGGCAGTCATGCTATCATCTACGCTACCGAGGTGGGCGTTCCAGCGTACAGCTGCAATGTGTTGACATTACAGACACAGAGCTTTCCGATGCAGTGGTTTACAGTTTAGGAATTTACGTTTTTCAAACACTTCCGTTGTCGCAGAAGCAATGCACCTTAATATCACAGGAATATAATGTTTGCATTTCAGTTCACTTAGCAGTTCTGAATGCTTTCAGTTCTCTGCACACACGAGTTAAGAGCAATGTTGCATTGTTGGCATTATGTATTCCTCTAGGCCTTTTCTCAAAGATACTTTAGGTAGCTTAGGTAAAGCAGTTGTTATAAATTTCTCCATAACTGCCAAAAGAGAAACAAACTCTGGAGATGGGTAATAGAACGTGGAGTTTTAGTCCCTTTTGAATATTATATTTACAAGGGATGCTGTACACTTGGTGGTAGACACTTTAGTAAAACAGCTGGCAAAAAGGAGAATTCGGCCGCTATTTTTTTAACTCTAAAACCTCCTATATATGCCAGTAATAAGTGGATTGTTGCATGAAACGAGGCTGTCTAGGAAGAAAAGAAAAGAAAAGAAAGAAAAAAAAAAACTAAGTAAGTAAACAGTTAAAAGCAGTTTAACAATATACGTTAGTAGGTCTTATAAGACGGAAATTCTCATTACCTTTAATGTTGATGATAGTTTCTTGGGCTAACAGCCAGGTCAGATTAGGGTAACTACCCAAGCTTTCAGTGACTAACTCTGCCGCCATCCTCAGGGGAACCTCATCTGACGTGGCTGTTAGCCCGAGAAACTTCTTCTTCTTTCTCTAACTCCTTTGTGCTGTTAAGCGTGGAGTACAAGCCTCTTCTACCCATTAACCCGAGAAACTATCATCAATAATCAACGCCGGGAAAGCTTCAAGTCATTAACCTTTAATGTTGTTGAATTTGCCCAATATTGCGATTATTGTGTCTGGAAGCTGTGTTGCAGTCTAAAATGCTGTTTTTTTTTAAATCAATAATTGAAATGATTTATGAAAATTATTGGTTTCATAATAAAGTAGATATCTTCATTTGCTTGCTGCTTGTTTACAAATTCTTTGTGCCTTTTATTTGCTCCCATAATTTACTTCTCAAGGTGTTATTCTCCCTTTCCAATCTCTTTAATTTGGAGATTATGTCTGAATTGCAGCGCAGTTATAAGTACGTGCATCCGTGACATGATCCTGCGCATTAACATCAGCAGCACTGTTAACACTTTCTCTACTTGAACTGCATCTCCGTTTTCTGCTTTCTGTGTGTAAGCGTATTTTTGAAATTTGTTGCCTTGGTGTTGCTTGTTTCACTAATTTATAATCTGAATAGTTCGGAAAAATGCTTGGAATACTTCCTGTTTTCAGCAGATTAATTTTACAGCCTGGCTGATAGTCGTCCACTGCAAAATGCAAACTGCACACGACTGTTGAATTAGATTTATCATTTACCACGAAATTAAAGCGCGATATAGCTTTTAGCCATTGTTTACGTAGATCTACTTCTAATGAAATTCATTTAAACTGATCCCTTTTGATTTTCCTTTCTTACTTTTACAGAAGGGTACGCAACAATGCACCATCTGAAATATAAGGTATTGAGCTCACAATTGCTGCTATGCTGTTTGTTGGAATTATTGCTACTACTGCTGTTATAATGATGATGATAATGATAAAAATAATAATAAAATAATATAATACGTAATTCTTACATTTGGAGCATTGCTATGTATGGTTTGGAGACCTGGACTTTGGAAAAACGGAGAGCTTTGAAATATAGTGCTGTCTATTGTAAATTTTTGTACCATAAAACTGTCATGGAAAATCCCCTTTCTAAGATAATGAACTGCCACCATTTACGGCACAACATTAGAAGTAATAATAAACAATGACATGTTGTGCTCATACTTATGATTACTTATATTATTTCTTATTTATACCCAGTTTTCTTATTGTCTCTTATTTATGCCCAGTTTTCTTGTTCACTTACTTTAGATTGTTGTCAACAGCACTTCATGTAAAATTCCCTTTCAATACTAATTGAGACCATAAAATTGGTTCAACTGTCACCACAAAACTGAATATCGGCAAGGCCACTGGCGGCTACAAGGGGAGAGTTTAGGGGTCAGCTTTAAGAGCTCCAAGCGGCAAAAAAAGCAAACACCGCTCGGTCGCTTAAATGCGTAGAAATCCGACTGAGTGCCGAGGCTTTAAGGAATGTGAGCGGGCTATGGCATACTTATATGGACCAGTTTTCAAGTATTATTCAGAGGGTCTCAAAGCATTCATTTTCGGTAAAATCTCGACAAAGATTTTTTTTGAGGTTGAATAAAACACTTCCAATGGGTAAGAGCGACTGGACGGAAACCAGTAGATCCATGGTTCAAATCCCGGCCGTGGCATTGTATTTTTCAATTTGGCTCTTTCTACCAAAACCTTAGGCTATACACGGCTAGTGTGAAGGGATGATTAATTTCCATCAATTATCTTAGAAAAACACTTCCTTATTTATTATAGGTAGGTGGCAGAAAAAATAAACGGGGCACCGAAAAAGTAATATCAATAAAAGCGAAATATTTGGAAAGGGCTAATGTTGCATGCAATTTTATTTAACATAAATTTTGTGCTTTAAAGTAAATCTTTTGTGTTTTTTATGGTTTGTTTTTTACTTTCTATGATTTAAAAGATGTGCAAAATTATATAAATTTTCATCCAAATGGAAAGGAATTTACAGGCTATTCCCGAAAATTTAGGATATACATTCATTTGTCCTATAAATACATATTTTAAAAATACGACATTTTAATAAAAATTGTTAGTCATTTCTGAGAAATTTGCAAATTTCAAAATGTATTCCATGTATAGGGTAGTTTGAGATGAGAGGGATGCTCTATTGAAAATCTTTGTATCCTATCATTAGAGGATGCTAAATAACTTTGGTATTCAACAGCCTTTTCATTTTTGAGTTCTATATTCACAGATGGATACGTGCGCACACAAACACACAGACACTAAATGCATATGCAAGACTTGTTCTAAAAATTCTCATCTTAGGATTCAGGATGTCTAAAAAAACTTTATTTCTAATGAAATTCCTATTGTGTATCGAAATTTTGAACAGAATACAAAACCTGCTTTAGTTGCTTTAAGTTCTCGTACTTAGTAGATAAATAAAATGCCTAAGCCTTTTTGGGTTCATGAGAACTTGAAAATACGTCTTGTGAGATACTGACAAGCAATTTTAATACATTACTTTCTCTAATAGTAACGTAACCCATGGCGTAACAGCCCCAAGTGGGCCTGAGCCTACCAACCCGACTGCCGGCCTCACGCCCACTTACGCACGGCAGAGGTGGGCGATCATCCAACCGATACGGTGAGGAGATGTGGTCAACATCTCGGCATCTCCCAGCCGGAGTGTTGGTTTCCGTGACCAGGGCCGCTTACCTCCGTAAGCTCCTCACTTTCCTCTGAGTGGGCACTGGTCCTATACCCGGGACCTACACTCCCCACTACATGGGTGGGATTGAACCCGGGCCGCTTTCCGTGGCCAGGGATTAAGGCATGCTGCATTAGCCCGCTACGCCACGGCGCAGGACTTCTCTAATAGTAGAGAAAATAAAAATAAAAGCGGGGGAGAAACTAAGTCTTAAATTAAATTCAACGCACACCACAAAACACAAATTTAATTAAATAAAGAAAACGTAATTGCATAATACCGTAAAAAGGAACTTCCATGTGGTGAAGCTATTGAGACATTTCTGTTGAATTCTGTCAACATAATGTAGAGTTAATGCCCTCAACTAGAGTATGAAGAGATGTTATCACAAGGTTTTGTTATAAAAACACACACACATGCAACAATCATATTTTTTCTAAATAATATGTTGACATTCTCGTCCGGAGCTAAAGGACACGTATCGCGTTGCCCATCCAATGTATGGCATTGAAATCACAGGATGTAGTCTGAAAACCCCGGAAATTCATATAAAGCCTGTTTATGCTCAGTTTGCAGATTTACAGTGCCATCCTGGAGGGGGCCAGCGACTGGCCTATTTTAAAACAGTTAAACTAATTGCATTGCAGGTAAATACAAAGCTTACAATAAGAGCCTATTGGCTTTTCATTCAAAATGGGGAAAGACAAGCTGAGAGGCCATGTGCCAAAATACTGGTCTTAGTAAAATTAACTGTTTTGCTATGACTATTAAGTGTGTGAATATTCACACGGTTTTCTTTAATAACGATAAAATCCCATCGAGACTTCGTGGTAACATGTAAGGCTGATATTTGAGGATTCCTAATTTAGATTGACTGGCCACCCTAACGTAGTGTTTTTCATATTTTTCTCTGGTCGGTAGGCAAATGTGTGATTACTCATATAGCTAGCTTTCTTTTTGTAATTACGCATTAATTTCTCTTATTTATAATCTTTTACTAGTTTTATAGGTTTCATGGCCTATGGTGGTGCCGAGCAGATGGCGCGGATGCTTGATCGCAGGAAAAATACTAGACACTATGTGGACACTAGTTTGGATGATGAGTCTTTCATCGCTCTCTTTAAGCAGCTCCAGCTATATAAACGGGAAGACCCTGAAATTATTAAGGACCCTTGTGCATTTTTCTGGTCTACAGGCTTCTGTGATTGCTTCACTTCATCCCTTCCTCAAAGTATGGTAGCTACGATGACTACACATAGAACTATTGTGCTAGGTACCTTGTTGGGAACTGGATGTTCGGTCTACCAAACAGTAGAGCTGCAATTCAGGCTTTGCACCGTGTCCACAGGCACTTTAGTGCTAGGCAACTGTATATTCGTGCTTCTAGATGTGCCGGGCAGATGGCGTTAAAGTGCTGTCCAGTCTATGCTTAGCACAGACTGGGCCACTTAATTGGCCCCACTTCTCAGAGAAATAAACCATTGCTTATACTGGTCGCCAATCTAGAAAGTGATTGACATTTCGTACGGAGAGAGAGGCGACGTTGCCGCTTATTGCTGTCACGTGGAGAGCGCGATAGCACTACGCGTGCGAAGGTGATTCAGTTGCGACTGCAATGGGCATTTTATCATCATCATCATCATCATCATCATCATCATCATCATCATCATCATCATCATCATCATCATCATCATCATCATCATCATCATCATCATCATCATCATCATCATCATCATCATCATCATCATCATCATCATCATCATCATCATCATCATCATTACTATTAATTATTTATAATACTATACAGAAAGACAGTTTTACAGTCGTGGATCTACATGTAAACGCTAGAACATGCAAGAACACATCAATGTAAAGATCATCGTAACAAAAGAGGCATACCCGTGACATGTTGATACTTATTGAGGTGGGAAAATTCCGCTTACATAATTTTTTCCGGGAGTTTCTAATTTATACCCCAATGTCTAACTTTCTTCTTTAAAACACTTTTCTTTCCCAATCTTAACCTAAATGTCCTTACTGATACCTACGCACGTGAAGTCCTATCAAGCACCTTAGAGAATGGAATACTAGACTCCCCTTTCAATTTCTCCTCATCGAAGTATTTTCTCACAGAACATGTTATTTCCCGTGTATGTCCTTTAATTGGAATACCTTTACCAAATATAGTTTTATTTGATTCCCGAGCACGTTCAGGTTTTCGCTTATACATAATTAAACATTCATTAAACACAATTGCAAATGATCACAACACGCGCTCAGATACACGGACTCAGGCACACGTAAACCAAGGCAAATTGCCACAAATAAAATGCAAAGTAACTTGCCAGCACAGGATCTCTAACTGTTGCATACGTTAGGGCATTCTGTTTATGCAGCGTTATCGTCAAGAGTAACAAATACCAAGGTATTATGACTACTGCAGCGTTTGCATAACTCGTTCGCCCGCAAGTCATGCTAAGCACGTGTTAGAATATCGGCAACCAAGGTTTAGCGTCTAACGTTGTCATGGAAACGTCTCGACTCTAATTGGTCCTTCTGTTGGTTACTGTGACAACCGTTATGACGTACTCATCCCCTCCCATTTATTTAGACCGTTATTCCATGTGGTTACTAACTGTCAATCACATTCTAGTTTGGAGACTAGTATAATTAATGCTTTCTGATGATCATTTGCCTCTCCGATGTGAACTAGATATTTTCTCTATGTTTCTCTTAGAAGAATGCATATAAAGCATCGGCTGAGAGCTATTCCTTAGCGATAAGACAACGTATTTTACTGCCTTGTATCGCGTAACAACAGAATGTCCTACATTTTAGCTCTACAATGCAGAATTTAAAGTTCTCCTTTTTACTATTGGTAGTCCGGTAATCCTATTGCAGCTAAAACAGTAAAGTTGCCAGCAGATGACCAGCTTAGACCAAAAATCAAGAACCTATTTTTTAGTTAAAGCAGCTGTAGGTATGGCACACACACGCAATACACATGCATGCTTTATAAGCAATAGACTCGAGCATACTAGTTTTGGCAGTTTTCTTGATGACTGATGGTGAAACATTAAGTTCAGTAGTTGCCAAGGATGTCCGGGGTGTCGCGTGGTGATCAGTGTAGTACCTTGTACATTATAATGAACGTGAGTCTAAATTTCAACTAAGGTAACTATAAATATTCTAGGACAGCAGATGCGTCCTTTTAATCAATTTGTTTTGATAAATTTTGCAGCTAAGGTACCATGGCCCTGCTCATGCTGTCACTTGTTGCGGCCACAATGCCATTAGCAATGGCTGTACCAGCATTTGTTCAACATGAAGATGTCCTGCCTCCTATTTCACCAGCGGAGGACCCTCCTCCAGAGCTTGGGCGAATGGATATGTTCAGCGATGAAGACTCCACAGATTACCAATGGGTGGAGGATCTGACAGGTGCACCTCGCGCTTTTACAGCCAGGCGACGTGATTTGCAAGACAGTGCATTTATTGTGGACGGACTTCCCCATGGAACAAAGGCATCGCTAGATAATGCAGGTAACAATTATAATGAGGATAGTAATATTAGTAGCAATAATCAGAGGAATGTAAATATTGGAAATCCACATTCATTGATTTTAAAGTGGAGAAAAGGAACTAAATGTGACCTTTCCGATAAACGTGATGGTGCAGATGAAAATGGAGGTTCCAATTTAAAATCTTAGGAATTAATCAATCTGTACGTTTTCCCCACGATTTCCCTCGGTAGACAAGGTAAATACCACATTAACTATTAATACCAGGACCCAAATGCCCATCTTAAGTCTAAATATATGGTAAAACTGAAAATGGAAGGTAATAGTGAATTCTGTTAGAAGAGTTAGACTGGGCGGCACCGTAATGCCATCTACCCGGCAAATGTAGAAGCATAGATACAGTTGCCTACGACTAAAGTCTCAGTAAACAGATATCAAAGTTGTTAGTTACATATAGAACTAGATGTCCTAAAGCCTCTGCGTCCGACTCGGTAGCATGGTGGTAGCTTGTCTGCCTCACGTTCAAGAGGCCCCGAGTTCGAATCTCGGTCAGGGTGAGTTACCTGGATAAGGTTTTATCCGCGGTTCTCCCTTATCCTGAAAGACGAATGTTGGGTAACCCTAAGCTCTATGGACTCTGGGCTCATTTGAGCATCATTTCACCCATTCCATTCATCGTCCGATATGACTTAACGTTGGAGGACGTAAATTAAAAAAAACCTCTGCAGGCAATTAACCTCAGTTAAACGCAAAGCCTCTTTAGTGTCAACTTAACAGTTTCTTTTATTGACATGAAAAGAAAAGAACAAACAGTATAAGAGCATAGAAAAATAAACGAGTATTTCGTAAATCACATATTTCTCTATCGAATGATATCAAATGCATTATAAAACTTTTTATCCCCCCCAAAAAAAGACGTAAGAACTTATGAATGAACCCATTATAGCACATAAAACAAAATGGTGGAAACTAAATATGTATCAAAGTTACGCAGTGTTACAAGCCAAACAGGATGCCATATATATGAACTGTACCTTCATAGGCTTTCAAAAACGAGCATAGAACCCTTATATAAGTATACACGAGAGCTGTTCAATAAAGAATGATCATAATTTTTTACGGTCATAATTTTTAGCACTAAAATTCTGTCTTATTATATTCTGTTAGCTTAATGTGAAACAAATATGCTGTAGTAGTTCCATTGTTGGTACTCCTGATTCCCACCTGTGAGAACCAGGAAAGTTCAGACATGTTCGGTATCGGCTACCGCTGCAATGAAGGTAACATGCAGTTAAAGTTGATGTAAGAGGAAGATCCGGAGTTTCTTTGAAACGTTATCACTGCTGATGAAACTTGACTACATCATTTTGATTCTGAGGGCAAATAGCAAAGCTCAGTGTGGAAATCTTCATCAACAATCCACAAGAAATCAAAAGTGGTTGCTTCTGCTGGGAAAGTTATGGTCATCTCACTCTTTGATATTCATGGAATGGTTTATCAGCATGTTGTACCTGAACACACATCAGTAACTGGAAAATACTACAGGGATGTCCTGAAAACACTTCAAGTCCATATCAGGCGCAAAAGACCTCATTTTCGTGAAGCAGTCTGGATGCTGTACCACGATAATGCACGGCAGCATATTGCCAATGTTGTTGCTGAATATCTCGCAAAAATCAACGTGAAGTGCTTCCCTCACCCTTCTGGTAGTCCTATTTAGCCCCATGTGATCTTTTTCTATTCCCTAAGTTGAAGAAACGCCTTTGTGGGAGGCATTGCCCATCATCAGAAGCAGTGGTGAAGGCTGCGGAGGCGATTTTGACTGAAAAATGTTGCTAGTATCTCCGTACAACACCCAAAAAAGAAACTTCCCACAATGTTACTGAAATCTGTCCCCAATACCATAGAGGACTCTGAAATAAAAGATATTTTACTGCATCAGAACAATCTGACTCACATAGAAGAACCGGTATTAAACATAAGATTTACCAAAAGAAAGTTTGAGGACTCAAGGCACATTGTTATTGAAGCAAGCCCTAACTTGAGACGGGAAATTATGCTACAACAAAGAGTTAAACTAAACTGGAATATGTGCAGAGTAGAAGACTTTGTAATGGTCACTAGGTGTTTCAAATGCTTAGGTTTCGGACATACGTCCAAGTTCTGTTCCAACGAACAGAAATGCGCAAATTGTGCTGGAAATCACTCCCGGAAAGATTGTGCAAACCCACAAAATACATGTTGCTCAAACTGCGTCAAAGCTAACCTCTTCATACAGGACAACAGAAAGAAATTGAACATAAACCACAGCGCCTTTAGCAATGAGTGTGATAGATTAAGAAGAATTACATCAATAATCATCAGCAAGACCGAATTTTAATATGGATACACTCAAATACGCTCAACTCAACACTCATCACTGTATAGCGGCTATGGCGCACCTCTCTCTGTACTTAACACAAACTAATATAGACATTCTACTAATCCAGGAACCCTACTGTCAAAATGGCATTCCTCGCCTCATCCCCTCAAATTATACGTCCTATCATATCGTTTCTAACAATAACCCCAGAGCCTGTATACTTATCAGAAATGAAATCGCTCATAATTTCACACTACTTCACAGCTTCTCCACTCCCGATGACGTCATCGTTGTATCATCCACCACCCCCTCATTATACATAGCTAGCTCATACCTACCTCCTTACGATACACTAGAACAAGACCTCCAGCCCATAAATACATTTCTCAATTCTATACACCCAGCGAACCTCATCTGGGGGATTGACTCCAACTGTAAGCATAGCATGTGGCATAGCCCGGTCACAGACGCAAGGGGCAGAATGCTAGTCGAATTCCTAACAGCACACAGTCTGATCACGGTTAATGAAAAGCATGGCCCCACTTTCTCTGGGGCTCAGGGAGACAGCTGGATTGACATCACAATCTCATCAATCAACACAGCCCATAGAATCCTGAACTGGCAAGTTAGTGGTGAAGATACTCCCTCAGACCACAACCTTATAACATATGAATTACAAATTCACACCTCTTCTACGAAGATGACCAGAAATAATAACAATTCCAGCAGGCTGTTCGCTACTCAGGCAGGAGACTGGAATTTATACCATCACAAAATCGTTAATAATGGCAAATTATGGACAACCCAGCTAAACAATGCGACAAATAGACTACAGTTGGAAGAGGTCATTGCCAACATATGGCAAGAACTGAACAATATAACCAGTACGTGCTTCCCACCTTTCTTACCTACATCCAAATTCAAGCCCTGGTGGTCCCCACAATTAAATGCGCTCAGGAAGAAAGTAAATGCAGCCAAACGAAGAGCAAACAGATGCAAGAATCCAGTACTCAAAGAGATTTACGATACCAGCCGTAAAGCCGTAAGAAACCACTACAAAATGGAACTGAGGAAAGCAAAGCAAAACTCTCGATAGATTCCTCCCTGATGACAACCAGGCTCTTGAAAACGAGGAACAACGTGCCATCAGAACAACAAGCTTAGACAGCCTTCCAGATACTCCTCTCGAACCAGACTTCGAGGATCATGAAGTAGAAGATATTGTAATGAAACTCAATGAGAAGAAATGTCCTGGCCCTGATGGTTTTGACGGCGCCATCGTTAAAAGTATCCACAAGGTACTGCCCAACTTCTGGAAGACAATGTTTAATAAGTGTCTAAGTCTAGGTTGCTTTCCCACAGTATGGAAAGATGCAAGAGTTATTGCAATTCACAAAACAGACAAGAGTAAGCTGAAATCAGTAACAGGATATCGAGGAATCAGCCTGCTATCAATCCCAGGAAAATGCCTGGAAAAATTGACTGTAGAAAGATTAAATTATTTTCTTCAATCGACCAATCAATTACCCTTACAACAATATGGTTTCACAGCAGGAAAATCTACTACGGACGCCATAAAAGCAGTCTCAGATTTTGTCCACCAGAGCAAACGGCTAGGACTGAAAAGCTGTCTACTTACGCTAGATATCGTCGGAGCTTTCGACAACGCCTGGCATCCTAGTATCCTAGCTCGCCTACGGGAACTAAAGTGTCCCTCCAATATTTACGATTTAATTAGAGATTTTCTACTAAATCGAACTGCCCAGCTCAAATTAGCCAATACGGCCATCTCAAAGGCAGTAACCAAAGGTTGTCCACAGGGATCCGTCGCTGGTCCCACCTTATGGAATGTCCTAGTCAGCAGCCTAATAAAACTACTGGAAGATGTACCTGAAATGGAGACGGTTGTATACGCCGACGACATTATGCTCATGTTCAGAGGTTCTTCGCACACTCATATTCTCTCCACCCTCCAGCTAGCTCTCCAAATCACGCAGGATTGGTGCAGGAAAAACAAGCTGGAAATCGCCAACGACAAATCTGCATTAATGCCAATGTACGTGAGGAAGAAGTAAGAATACATCAGTCATCCTACAGTCAGAGGACGACGGATAAATGTAGTGACGAAGTTGAAGTACTTGGGAGTAATGATTGACAACAAAATGGACTGGTACCCTCACATTCTTTACCTGGAAAACAAAGTAATACATATACGCAACAGTCTAGTGAGATGCTCCAAAAGTACATGGGGAATGTCCTATCCTCATTTAATGACAATTTATAACCACGCTATTCTTCCTGCAATAATGTACGCTGCGGAAGTCTGGAGTACGTCTACATCACAAAGGGCCACACTCAAATTACGCCAAATCCAAAGATCCTTCTTGATTTTCGCTACAAAAGCGTACAGAACTGTATCAAACAACGCCTTGCAGGCAATCGCAGGTGTTATGCCCATCGAATCAGCTATCCTCTTACATAACGACATTAAAGCTATATCGAAAGGACACTCCACTAATGCAGTAATTCCGATGCTGAAACGAACGGAAATTCCAACCAGATCCAAAGGTATTCATCCCAAAGATAACCACATCCATATAAATACTTCAGGAGAATTAGGGAAAGCTGAAATTCTTATTTTCACAGATGGTTCCAAGACAGTAAACCACGTTGATGCAGGAATGGTGGTTATAGAAAACTCCAAAGAGATCTACATAGGAGTTAAAAGATTAGACCTAGAAAACTCAGTATTTCAGGCTGAACTTCTAGGTATTAAAGCAGCTGTGGAGTGGATAGAACAACAGAAAACCGGTAGCACAACTTTCGCCATACATGTTGACTCAATGGCCGCTCTCCTCGCCATTGCACATAGAAGAACAACCCACCCCTTGGCCGTTCAGCTCAGAGAAAAGATCATCACCCTAAACAAGGCATACAACGTCACCTGGGTCAAAGGTCATGCAGGTCTATGGGGAAATGAAAGAGCTGATTACCTCGCTAGGATTGCTGCCAGTCACAAGACCACCTTAGACTACAAATCAATTCCCATAACTCGGGGCAAGCAGCTGCTAACCGAATACTACACTACAGTTTGGAACTCCATATACACCACATCCAACAATGCCTTTCATACCAAACTTTTCATTCCCAACATACAACACCGTCTGTCCTTATCTCTATGGCCCAATCACATAACCACACAATTCCTCACAAATCACGGCCGTTTCCAGGCCTACCTTCATAGAATGAAAATAAGAACCTCGCCATCCTGTAACTGCACTGAAAAACACCCACAGACGGCTCTGCATTTGATGACAGAGTGCAGTAATTTCTCAAGAGATCGACCAGACGTTTTATGTTCGGCACCTCTACCCGTGGTTCTGAAGATTCACTTCAACACAGTTCGAGTATCAGGATTCATCAAGAGCATCTACCGCACACTTGAGTAAATCTGTATAGTACTGTGTAAATAACTACTGTAAATAATCCCGTGATATACCTTTAGGTAAAACACGGGCTGTAAAATATTGTTTAAATAAAAAAAAAAAAAAAAAAAAATGTACGTTGTCAAAAAAAATTGTGATCATTCTTTATTGAACAGCCCTCGTATATCCAATATAGAGCCTTCCAATGTAATAAAACAAATATTAATGGAAATGCTAATAATAGATTCTCCATGTTCATGTAACAGGCTTTGATATCAATCAGATAAACAAACATTTATTGTTAGAAGGTAAGGCTAGGGTCCAGGTACACCATGAGAGACTTTAGGCGGCCTATGTTGGGACGACGGGTGGTTATGGTACCCATCTATACAACATCGGCATAAAAGGCCTGTGAGGTTGTCAACCCCACGGGTCAGCCGCCTTCACCTCCAGGAAATACCCTGGTACTTATTTGTTAGAGGCTGAGTGAACCCTAGGGCCATAGTGTGACCAGAAGGATGATACCAGGGAATAAATTCGAAGGCACTAGCCGGCATCGAATCCGATCTCCGGGCTTGCATTCTAGTGCCGTAACCACTAGGCTACCGCCCACCCTTCATTTTTAGAAGCCTATTGAAAAAGAAACAACAACAAAGAATTATAAGAAGTGGTTATTTAATTGGAGTAATAGTGAAACTGCTTCACTTTTTATATAGATGTCAAGATCCTATTATTTTGAAGACCAAATACCTTGTTTCACAGAAAAATAATACTTATTTTACAGCGGAAAAGCATTAATGATGTGTAGTTTACACATTTCACGACCAAGAAGTCTGGCGGTAAAGTAATACTTGGATTTTCGTTATTTGTTAATACATTACAGATCTCAACTGTCAGCTGATGATGACAAGGACATTGGTAATTGTATAAGGCTAGATTATGCCCGCCTCTGTAGCGTGAATGGTAGCGTGTCTGCAAGGCGGCCCGGGTTCGATCCCAGGCGACCGCAAAGTGAGATTTGTGATGGACAACACGGCGCTGGGGCGGGTTTTCTCCGGGACCTCCGGTTTTCCCCGCCATCTCATTCCACCGGTGCTCCATCTTCATCTCATGTATCATCAGTGTCACCGCCTGCGGTGCCGTATGTAGCAAAAGCGGGCGTTAAACACTACACACATTTTTAGCGTGTCTGCCTCACGTTCAAGAGGTCCCGAGTTCGAATCTCGGTCAGGGTGAGTTAACTGGATAAGGTTTTTTCCGAGGTTTTCCCTTATCCTGAAAGACGAATTTCAGGTAACTCTAAGCTCCATGGACCCTGGGTTCATTTGAGCACCATTTCATCCATTACACTCCTTGTCCTATATGACTTAACGTTGAAGGACGTAAATTTAAAATAAAAGTCTAGACTATAGTAGGGATTTGACAATAATTGTGGCGGTTACAATACATTAACTGAGCGAGATGGTTTAGGTGGTAAGCGTCTGTGGCCCCCATTTGTGAGATCGTGATTGCGGTGGCTGTCACCGACCTTCTTGACTTTGGGTTTTCTCTCGTATCTTGGTTCTTGGGGAAGGTTCATGACATTCACTGAAGTTTGCCTTCTTCCATTTCACCTGCATTCTCAATTCACTTCAGTCTTCATTCAATTGGTCCTTTCAGAATTGTCTCACTTTGACAAGTGCCTCGGGCGCTGCATCGTGGGGAATTTTCTCTCTGTAAACTTTCGTCCCCTGTGGGTGCGGTCTTCGGCTTTAAGCCCCGCGGAGTACGTGTCCGGCTCCAGGGTTGCAGCTGTCATTTGTACTATACACCCTTCGTGAGATGCATTTTATAAGTGGTACGAACGCAGCCCTCTGCTATGATGGGGCACCTGGATCGGACACGCTTTACACATCTCTCATTCCTTTCTCCTGAGGCGCCCCCACTCGCGCAGCACAGGTACAAAATGTCGCATGGTACATTAATAGCTTTTATGATTAGCACAATTATAGTTACATTACATTAATAACTACCAGCAACTATTAGCTATTTCAACATTCACAAGTCTACTTTGTCATTTGATGTAAGCTAAAAAAGAAGTTAAAAAAGAAGTTTCTATAGCTGCATCATTTCTTGATTACTTAAATGGTTTATGTTCACAAAATGTTTTTGCACTTCCTTCTGTATTTCTGCACTACAAAAAGATTATACTGCTACATGGGATCATAAATACAAAAATAATATCTGAGAGATGCAGCAAAGGAAAGCATCACTAATGTCAAGTTCAGCATATAACAATTTAAGTAACCCTGTCGGAGTGAGATAAAATATCGTACTTCTCTGTAATGATATTTTGAAAGGCAATGTAATATCTAACATCACAAAGGATGTAATCTCAGCTGGTCCTGTTATCTAGCAAAATAATTAACAATTTTCTCTCCAGAGGTATATCGACAATGTCACTCACGATCTCTTGCGGAGTTTGAAACTCCGTAATCGGCTGAGTTAGCAGGCCTGGGGAATAGTATTCCAAGGTACTACTCTACTTCCCCTGTTTTCCTGAACACCGAAGCGGGAAACCGGTTTTATCTAATGCGTACGTCTGTATAATGTATTTATGCTATTAGCCATTGTAGGTAAGGATTTACTCTGTTCACACCTTTGGAATACTCTTTCACAGGCCTGAGTAAAGCACTTCCCGATATCTGACACCAAACAGATACAGAGACGGTCGCGCAGACTCAATAACTACCATCTTTGTTATCTTGGAAGCGTTATTGGGTGGCTAATTACTTTAATATTTGCTGGTTTTGTAACTATTAATGGGTAATTAGTTACTGTTTGAATGATAACCAATAACATTAAGTAATCATTACAATGTAATGGTTATTACCTTATTTTTCCCTATTCTGATTATTGTTGCAAATGTTTCAATATGTTTGATATTCATCATACATACGTCACAAGTTAGTAAAAGCAAACACATGTCACAAACACAAGTTAGTAAAATAAATAACAGAATAAATCCTACCAACATCGCTTGTAGTAATAGTAATACTGTTAGAATTCTACTCCATTTGATAAAATGCGCAGTAAGCTTTTCTACCTAACCTTGTTTCACATAAGCTTGCCCCGTATCTCTTAACGGTCACGTGTCCTTATCCTCTCTCATTGGCTGCTGTTGTAGTATAGACTGTTGTGCGATAAAAATTAGTTCGTTATTTAACATGGTGATATATCTTCATATGTTGGAAGAGAATTGTCAAATTTATATTTTCGTAACTGTTTTAATTAATTATATATATGTATATATATTACGCGACAGAGTTGATTTATCTGAAATGCATGTTAATTCTTAAACGAAGTAAAGAGGAGGTTCCTTTGCTCTCAAGCCCGCCTGTTATATGACACGATAGCACATGCTTTAGCGGTAGTGATGACGTATTTGTTTATATGACTTTATCACTGATCTTGTTTTGAACAGGATTAATCATATATCGCTATTCGAAGGTGTGTTGTACCGAGTGCGAGAGCTAAATTATTTTATTGATCGTTTATTGCGCGTGTTCTTATTATATGTATAATGTCAGAGTCTACCGCCAGTCTTTCGCTGAAGCATCGCAAGGGAAAGTCTTTACAAAGCGGCGAAAAAAGAATTGTGGTGCATGTGTTTAATGCACTCACAGAGAAGAATTTGTCTTTGTCAGTGAGAGAAGTCGAACAGCTGTGCTCTGAACTTACAGGTGTGTTAGATGCGTAGGAACATCGTGACATGGAATTGAGACAACAGGAAAAGTTACCACTCCAGGGGCGATATTTCTGTGTGGCGAAGACGTTATTTAAGGACAATCAGATTGTACCGGGATACAAATCGCAAAATATACTACCTTGACGAGACTTGGGTGAATGAAGGACACACGACAAGTATGGCGTGACACGACTTTTAAGACCGAAAGACAAGCGCTTTTGCAAGGTATGCGTGGTGGTTTAAAAAATCCCAGTGAAAAAGGCCGAAGGTCTTTAATAATAAACATGTTTCAGTTTCATTGCTCATTAATTTAGTTTCAACTTGCTCAGTTTCATTATAAACTTGTATTTTTGCATGCCTACATATTCTTATTTGTATGATTTTATCTATCTTCCTGGTACCCGCCTTGGTAGCGTGGTGGTAGCATGTCTGCCTCACGTTCAAGAGGTCCCGAGTTCCAATCTCGGTGAGGGTGAGTTACCTGGATAAGGTTTTTCCAGGGTTTTCCCTTATCCTGTAAGACAAATGTCGGGTAACTGTAAGCTCCATGGACCTCGGACTCATTTGAGCATCATTTCATCCATTCCATTCATCGTCCGATATGACTTAACGTTGGAGGACGTAAAAAAAAAGAACAAAAACAATATATTCCTGGCAATTATTATGACGTTTACTGCAGGTTTAAATGTGACGGGAAGGTACCGCCTATGGCGCGAAAGCATTATCCAATTAGGATGAGGGGGAAGGTAGTTGCACGTGGAGTGATACATGCCAGTGGGGCAAGGTTATATGAAAGAGAGATTAGTAGTCATTTTTTTTTTTTTTTTACTTCTTTCACTTTTAGACCACAAATATATCTGATTCACAAAGATCTTTTAAGCAACATATACAGAAGTTTATTGTGTGATTTTGGTTAATAAATAATTTATATTTTGGTTTATCCATACATAATTACTTAAATGTTACTTAGCCTGCACAGCTTCGTTTATATTAGGTATCTTTAAACCTCTGACTCTTAAATTTTGAGTTAGCGATTTTTGAGAAAATTAAACATTTCGAAAAATGTTCCAGATAAAGGGGTCTGAGTTTGGAGGACTTTCTTGAAAATGTTCGTTTTATATCGGTGGAAGATTATGATTTGATTTTGTAAATCAAAAAATTAATAAAATGCTTACTTTCTTCTCGGGCAGCCAGCCAGGTGAAAAGATGATTAGATATCAACGTTTCGGGAGTGTGCATCTCTCCCACCATCAGGATATTTATAAAATGTTATAACCTCAAATGAGAGGTGGCTGCCCGAGAAGAAAGTGAGCGTATTCGTCACCAGGAAAGCTTCAGGTCTTAAATTAATAAAACATTTATATTATGTTATAAAAAGCTTGTACTCCACTTTCACAACACCGTAGAAATAAGTCTGGTTCGGAGCCCTAAATAAATAGCATTAATGTTGAATAATTTTCTAATTTGGGTTAAGCATCTAAAGGCATAGGGGCTATGACCTTGTTTCATAGTTCTAGGTGGGTAGCATCGAGAATTGGAGCAAGCTGAGATAAAGCACCTGCCCTGAACCTCGACGCAGGAAAGCATGTCGTTTAAATCTTGATAAAGCAGCGTGTCTTTGTAATGCATGGAAAGTATACTTGGCTGAGGCGATACATTTTAGTCAACGCTGGTGGAAGTATATTCTACGCTCTGCTACCATCAAAACATTATTTACTTCACCACTGGTTCACACCACCAGTTTCAATTATTTTGCTTCGCTGTTGTTAGCCATTGCTTTCACGTATTCATTTTAAGGCTAAAATAATTCAATAGCCATATATCTATTTATTAAACTAAGATTAAACACTAATGTAAATATATTATAATACAAATTATAATGATTATATATACCGTACATTTAAAAAAAGTGTTAGCCTTGTATGCTTAAACTGTTTATCCCGAAATTCTGGCTGAATGTTCAAATAAATTACGTTTAAGATAGGAAAAGTAACTTTAGTATACTAATGGAATTTTAATATTGTCCACGTGCATATAGAAACCTAAACATACGTTCATATCATAGGTTGATACTCAGTCGAAAACTTATTTGTACTTAAATGCACGTTTTGCACATTTATTTAATTACCCCATTAGAGAACTGACAACAGTCGGGCGGACAGCAAGTATTTTCGATAAATGCATCTTTATTTTTTACTTTTTAGGGTGAAGCAGGAGACTCATAAAAATACGTTTTTAATGAAACTTGATTATACCTTTGTGCCACATTTAGTACTATAAAAATGATAACAAAAATGAGAGTAAAAAGCATTAGAAAATTGGAAATTAATTGTTCTTTCACACCAGCCGTGTGTAGGACGCACTATGAAAGGGTAGAGCCAGACTGAAAAATTCAATGCCATAGCCGGGATTTGAACCACGGATCTTCTAGACGGAAACAAGAAGATCCGTGGTTCAAATCCCGGCTATGGCATTGAATTTTTCAGTCTGGCTCTACCCTTTCATTAGAAAATTGTTGCGAAAAACCAATGGACATATTTATATTTATATTGTAGGAATATTGAGAAATTTGATTTAGAGAAACTGGTATTTAAATATAAAAAGCTTGATAAAATCACATATATACTATTACTGTTACTAGTAAAAATAGGGTAAATTTATAACATTCTGCAGTAGCACAGTTCAGGGATAGTTTTCTGTAACTAAGGTTCAAGATATCAATCATAGCTTTTGTTCAAGCAAACGTCCAATATCTTCGACTGTTTCCTAACCTCTTCGCCTCTGCATTTGATCTATTTATCTCCATATTGGTATCATCTCAAATCTTCTCCAAACGTATTTCCATTCAACATTTCTTCTAGTTTGTCTATCATTAACAATTTGTCTCTTAATGTAGCTATTGTTTTCAAACTCTAAGGCATCTTCATTAATTATTTTGTTTATCCACTTCACACATTCATTCAAATACTTTTCATTTTCCTTTTCTCGTCACGAAGCCAAACTTTCCGTTTTTTTTAACTTTCAAGGACCGTTAAAATCTTTTGCTTTTCTATTTAAACATTTCTTTGTTACTTCCTTTCCCTTGACTTCTTAGCAAGAGGTCACATAATTATATCATTTTTCAAGTATCTAAGCAGTCTATTTGCTCCACTTTCATCGTTAGAGCCATTCTTGGAATATTTGTGTTGTGTATTTGGAGAATACTCAACTTTAAATACCAAGTTTGAAAGTTATTCGACATTTCACTTTTGAGTTATACTTTTCACAGACATAGAGGCACATGCGTACATAAAGGACCTTTTTTATAAACACTCGATATTTGGATTCTAGGGGGCTTAAAATGTACCCTTCTGATAAAATCTTCATATCGAAGTTTTTGGTTGAACACTCTTACGTTCTCTTGCTTACAGAAAAAGTAAAGTTTGCACCACATTGCAACTTTCTGATTGTAGCTTTTATGCTTGATCACAATAACCCAATTTATATGTTTAAATATGAAAGTATCATATTGGTAGAGTCAGTAAGATGTAAATGAACCCTGGGGACAAAACTCCGGCACACCATTGAAATTGATGACCATTGTAATTGCTAATTTGTGTAAAAAGCTTTATAATTGAACTTTCCCTGAAAATTTGTTGAAGTTTCTCTCGTACTGTAAAATACAGAAGGTTGTGAAATCATATCAAAGTCACATGTGTTAGAAATACATACGTCATCTTAGAAAATATAAGAAGCACATAATTGCATTTAGCATTGCTCTATTTTGCCACTTACACTTTTTTGTTGGTTAGATAACCAATTAGGCAACTAGTCAAGTCTACTTAAGTGGGTAATAGATCTATCACGCATTAAATTGCAGTATTTAATACAGAACCTACAGATGTACATGACAGAGTTCGGCGATGAAACGTTATTACACTCTATTTTACTGTAAAAATATATAGTGTAATATATAGCGTAATTACGAGGCGACTGTTTGCATATCTGCAACCGTTGCACTATAAACAAAATTTATTTTTTTATATTAAAATACGGCACTGGTCGTGAATAAATTTTTCTCTATATATGAATCCTTTACTTGATCTGATTACACCTTAAGCTACGAAATGTAAACTTAGTTTCAATATCATCTTAAGCTGCCCAGTAATGTATATATTGTTTTTTTACAGATATGGCAGATTCTCAAGAGATAAGCTTTCTAATACCTCATCTCTCCGCCGCTGTAGAATCCCACCGTCGATGGAAGAGGAGAGCTACCTCGCCGGCAATTGATGCCGTGGACGATGATCCAGCGTACTGGCGTCGCTTCCAGACTCCAAAACCTAAGTTTGTGACAGCTCCGCGATCACATCAGGACTCTGCAGGGACTCCCCAGCATCGCGCATCGCCAGCAGATGATAGAGATTATCAGGATCGGTTCAACGAGGTTATACCACCTCCTTCTTTTCGCCCCAGATCATCCACGAGTCCTCCTCCAACATACTCCAACGGTGGGACTTGGGGGTATAAGAGAGATGATTATTATCGGCGTCCACCACTACCCAGTGCCGATACAAGAGAGCCACCTAGCACATACCAACCTCAGAGACGGATCATTTACTACGCCAATCTTCCAGAAGTTTCCCATGGCTCCAGGTTGCCAGTAGATCCACAGAGGCCTCTCAGCTATGATGACAGATATGACCGTGGGTACAAATATCCACGTGAGAGTCGATATGAAGACTCTACATTGAGATCTCCAAACCGAGGCTACCGCTATCCAGCACAACCTTCCAGAATGGGTCCTGCGGGTAGCTACACCATCATAGACGCTGAAAGACAACCATCTCCAGACACATACTTTAGAGATACTGATAGTCAGAGCAGGTACAATAGGATACCTGCTCCGTATCAGCAACACAATCAACAGGGAAGTTATGACCAGCGTCCTTTAACAAATGCACCACTACATCCATCGAGGTATAACAATAATCCCTATGGTCGCAATGGAGGTACTCTACCTCCCCGCAACCAAATATCTGTAACAAGTCCTGTTGTTGGAGAAGAGCCATACAGGGATTATAACCCACGTCAACCTGCACCGTGGTCTCTGCAAATCGGAACTAAACTTACGGTAAAGGATGACGGTCGTCCGATGCCTGCTTCTCCAGGTGGACAACGCTATTACGTTCAAAGCCAGCAGCAATATCCGTCACGTTATCTTAGATCTAGAGATGATCCAGATACACGGCAGGTGTAATCTTCACCTGTGCAATGAGTATGTGTGAATGGTGCCTTGTTTAAATTAATCTTACTGTGAAAATCATTTGTAATTATTGATCCAAAAGGAAACAAACTATAAAGTATAATTATTAATTTTCTAAACAGCTTTATATGTGCTTTGTTTTTAACGCCTACATTTCCTTATATCACCTGAAAATTCCATAGTATTCGAATCAAGGATACCCATTTGAGAAACTTTGAAAATGTACAATATCAAAAAATTCATTTGAAAGTTTAAAACAGCAAAAATATGGTAAGTTTATACAATTTTATTAATGTTTTAAACTTATTTTCGGTATTTTGTATCATTTACATGACTACTATTTGTATTATTTTTGTTTCATATTTATTTATTGTTTTGAAAAATTCTTCTATTAATTTTAACATTTCTGGGTTAAATTATGTAACAGCGTACAGATAAATTATGGGAGTCAATTCTTAATTATACTACTGGTTTGGGAGGAGATTCATGTTTTATATGTGAATTAAAACTTTGGCTTAAAAGTTTACGCAATACAAATATTATTGTTTAATATCATCAAAACTAAACATTTTATCAAACCGTCATCTCATCATTCTTTTATTCCGTTTTACACAAGTCCATTCATTTATACTGAAAATACATAATGTGAAACAATTTAAAAATGCGAATGTTTTTATACTTATTATTAAGAATGAGAATTGCCTTAGGAATCATTTTTATTAATATTATAAATATTTCACCTTATAATATCTTAATTCCTGTTAAAATTTAATATTAATTACTTCAAAGCCAATAATGTTCAATTGATTTTGCTGTACGTATAACTTAATGCATTGGATTGAGTGACAAATGAAAACACAAGTATAGAGAGACTAAAAAGTACAACGCTAAAACGGCAATATTTCTGACTTAATAATTGTTTAAATAATGTTTAGTATTTATAAATGGTCCCTGTTTCTCTTAAACTAATTTAATATTTAAAATTCCTGTGTCTCTTTAATTTTTTGTTCATTAGAGCTGGCAAAATTAATAGATTTTACTACAATTTTATGGAATCTAAACTTAAAAGTATACATTTAGATCACTATATAACTTGCTTCAAAAGGTCACAATTCAAAATACTGAGTGAGTAAAAAGTACGGAACAATGCTTATAGTCCCACTTTTGTAACTCTATGAAGTGATATTTTTAGAAAAGCTGTAATATATCAACATGTCGTCACATTACTATGATTACGAATATAGGTTGTGAGTTTTTGTTTCTTAAATGGCAACATTTATTTTTTCTGCATTCCTCCAGTCATCAAGTCTCAGAACGTACAAACAAATACCCTTTCAAACCACAATTTAAATTTATTCGTACTTTACTGCATGTGTACTGAACAAAGGAACTTGCATCATTAACTCAAATCGAGTAGGTTTTGAATTAAACAATACAGTAGGCTACTTCAGTATGTGGCTCTGGATTGAACAAATGCAGACAAAAGCGAAGCTAATAAGGGCAACAATGCTCAGTTCATTGCAAAACCTTCGTGAAAGTAATTAATCATGGCACAACTTACAAAAAGTCAGCAAATTGAAATAAAAATGATGATCGGATATGGTGATACGGAGGGCTGTTCAATAAAGAATGATCATAATTTTTTACGGTCATAATTTTTCGCACTAAAATTCAATCGTATTATATTCTGTTAGCTTAATGTGAGACAAACACGCCGTAGTAGTTTCATTGTTGGTACTCCTGGTTCCCGCCTGTGAGAAACAGACAAATTCAGACATGTTCAGTATCACTTACCACTGCAATGGAGGTAACATGCAGTTAAAGTTGACGTTAGAGGAAGATTCGGAGTTTCTTTCAAACGTAATCACTGCTGATGAAACTTGGCCTACATCATTTTGATCCTGAGAGCAAACAGCAAAGCTCAGTGTGGAAATCTCCTTCATTACCAATCCCCAGAAAAGCAAAAGTGGTTGCTTCTGCTAGGAAAGTTATGGTCATCTCATTCTTTGATATTCATGGAATAGTTTATCAGCATTTTGTACCTGCACACACACCAGTAACTGGACAATACTACAGGGATGTCCTGAAAACATTGCAAGTTCATATCAGGCGCAAAAGACCATATTTCCGTGAAGCAGGCTGGATGCTGCACTATGATAATGCGCGGCCGCATATTGCCAATGTTGTTGCTGAATATCTTGTAAAAATCAACGTGAAGTACATCCCTCACCCTCCCCATAGTCCGCATTTAGCCCCATGTGATCTTTTTCTATTCCTTAACTTGAAGAAACGCCTTCGTGGGAGACATTATCCATCATCAGAAGCAGTGGTGAAAGCTGCGGAGGCAATTTTGAAGGATCTCTCAAAAATGGTTTCCAGCATGTCTTTGAAGACTGGCAGAAACGTTGGGACAAGTGCATCGCATTCATGGGAGATTATTTTGAGAAGGAGAGCATCAAAATTATGAGGATGAGTAAAGGTACGTTGGCAAAAAAAAAAAAAAAAAAAAATTGTGATCTTTCTTTATTAAACAGTCCTCGTAGAAGGAGTAGGCAAGAACAGGTTTGTGTCTTGTTTAATGAAATGCTACGAGAACGAAAGATTGCTCACCCTACGTCAAGTAAAATTTTGAAGTAATTCAATGAAATTGCAAGTATTAAAAATAAGGCAAAGTCTGGAAGGCCAAAACGAGTTACAGATGGTGATAAAGCTCTTGATGTGGAAGAAAACCCACATTTATCTACACGCCAGCTTGCGATGGACTACGATGTCAGTCAAAAGTCCCCTGCAACTTAATGATCGCAGTCAAATACAAGGCACAGCTGCTGCAAGAGCTCAGTGAAGATGACTTTGACAGACGTACTCAGTTTGCTGAAGCTGAATGGCATGCTCGATTAGAACCCTAACATCGCGAATAGGATTGTGTTCTCTGATTCATGAAGCATCTACCTGTACGTTCCGAGACCTGAGGACCAATAAATAAAGAAAGAAAAGTTGCCATTAAAATAATCACGCCCTATTCGCAATCATTGATAGTAATATGAAAACTTATTGATATCTTACAGCTTTTATAAAAAATCACTTCACAGAATCATAAAAACAAGGTTACAAGCATTGTGCCATGCATTTCATCATCCCGAATAATAAAGATGACAATAAAAATTAAATAGAACTAAAGTAGAAAGTTTGTAGGGTTTAAATAAAATTAAAATGCATAATTTTATTTCTTGCAGCTTTTGGTCTCTATTCACAGATGGGTATCGTTAATAGAGCGAAGTTTATTTTTGTTGTTTAATAAGTTTAAAGTTTATGTCATGAATATGTTGTGTATTGGAAATTTGGAAGACCACTTTAGTTGCATAAATTCCTGGTTGCTTAATTACTAAGTCTAAAAATTCCATAATTTCAAAATGAATAACCGCGACCAAATTGAAAGAATATAGAACTGTACCATTAACTTAGAAACAAACTTAAAATGATGCAGAGGCGGACGTTGAGATATTTCCTGGCTGTTGAAGTAGAAGAATCTTACATTTTGGGTTTCAACGGTTCATTTTCACTGCCATGACATACAGAAACATACACTTATGATACATCTCATTTTCTCTCACCTTCTTTTCCAAGGTCTAGGGTTCAGTTCTGGCCCAGACCAATGTTTTAAAGTATGCCTAACAGCAACTGCCCATGCTAGTATGTAAAACAACTCCTAGGGTACCACATTCCGGTACAGTGACGACGGCTGATATATCCTGGCAATTGAAATCGTCGCAAACAAACAAAATAATTTATATGAATCCTTCTTGAATATTGTGTTTGATTATATCAGAAAATATACATGCGTCACGACTGCAAGATGGCCCAACAAAGAGTACTTCAAATCAGATGATTTATTTTTTATTTTTTATGTCCAACGTTAAGCATCGGTCGATGAAAGAAATGAGTGAAATATTGCTCATTTGAGCCCAGGTCCATAGAGCGTAGAGTTACCTGACATTCATCTTTCAGGATAAGGGAAAACCCTGGAAGAAACCTTATCCAGATAACTCATCCTGATTAGGATCGAATTCAGGATCTCTTGAACGTGAGGCAAACATGCTACTACCTACTCTACAGAGGCGAGCATAAGATGATTTATCAATATGTTCAGCTGTATTTTACTGTAGAAAGCAACACCTTACGAGTTAATAGCAACACCTTACGAGTTAATCGCATTCCACATAACCAAATATTTCACAGTTCTCAGGGAACGTCTTTAGAGTCCTGTATCTATGTTTTCATGACAAATAATCTGTAAGGTGGTTCAAGTGAATTGGAAATAAGGTGATATACAAAATTTAGAGACCGATCAATAATATTTCCGATAAATGTCATAATTATCATTATAGTTGCTGGAGAAAAATAGAAGCACACTATTTTCTGAAAATTACAGCTGGCATAACTGAACATATGTGAAGCTAAATTTAACAAACTTATTGTTTTTCCTATGTTAAGTATTTGTAGCTAAACTTATTTTCTCCCGAAATGTCGTAAGCGATATAGAAAAGGTGCCTTCTGTAATTCATTCCCTGTTTTAATTTCTTTAACATGCAACAAAAATGTGTTACTAAACATTTACAAAACACTAGTTTTATAAATTACTTAACTCAACTTAATTACTTAACATTACTTAATATGAGTTTTATAAATTAATTAACGTTATATTTTCGCATACAATACAACCTTATTTAGCACAATTAAAAATGGACAGTCAAAATTTTATTTTAATAATGCTACGGAAATCACCAACATGAATTGCTTTAAATTAAATCTACAGTTTACATTTGTTTCCGTTAGGTAAGTATTTTCATGTTCACAATATAGTGGTTTCGTCTAAATTCCACTCACTTTACTAGGTTCTCACTAATCACTAATGTGATTTGGATCAGCTTTAACTGTCACTTCACTTAACTTTCGTTGTCACGCGGCATAATGAAATACGCGGAAGCGGTCCCCTCTTTCCTCCGCTTCACTAAGTAGGGAATAGGACACTGCAATGTGCTGCTCGAAAGGTTACAATAGCTTTAACTTTGTTAATAGAAACCTCTCACATAGCGAAATGATTATTCTCGTAAGAGTGAGAGGGCGCGCTTCTCGGATGTGCGCTAAGCACCAATGAACGTATCACTTCAGCCAATGGAGTGCACAGGAATCACAAATGACAGATGGATCTTATGCCCACGTGGAGTAATCAGTGCGTTATCTGAAAGGCTTCTATTAACAAAGATGAAGCCAGGGTAAAGTCCGTCTAGTGAACGGGAGTGCAGTTGGCCGCTCAAAGGAAACTGCTCTCCCGCCCACTAATGACCGTCATAAATCTTCACACTTCAGAAATGGAACACTGTCGTTGAGGACCAATAGCAACCCTGATTTTCTCGAAGTGACAGTCGCATGTTTACTCCACGTGGAGTCTCAGTTGCCAAAGTTCCAACTTCCAGTTGATCTGTTTCATTACGTGCAGAAATTCGTTGTGTGTCACGATGTGGAGACCGTGGGAGGGAACTGCAGTGATAAATGCAAATCAAGTAGTAGATTACTTTCAGTCAAGTGAACATAATCAAAGTGATGACAATAGTGTGAATAACTGGGCCGAGTTATATTACTGGAAAAGCCTCACAAAACAAAGTTATAACGGGAACTGTTTCTAAGCAAACTCAAGCGCTTGTTTTGAACACATAAATATGTGCTGACAAATAATCTTGGTAAGGGGTCGTGCAATGAACCTGATGATAAATTCTGAGTTTTCACAGAAATACAGTAAGAAATGTTGTGACGAAAGAAATACCAAAGACGCCGATCAAGTGTGAAAACAAAAGGAAAACTTTCTCATAAGTAGATAATTTCACATGCGTTTTAATTGGTCGAGAAATTTATAGATTCTATGCAAAAGGGAGAGCGCCCACCTTAGACGAATTGGTTGCACATTTGCAAGAAATTTGTGCTTTTCCTTATGGGCACTGCACTTTGCGCGGTCTCCTAAAGGAACTGGGTTTCAAATACCACACTTTGAATAAGATAAGAGTTATTATGGAATCCAGTAGCTTTGTAGCTTGGCGATATATATACCAAAACTAAGGAAGTTTTGCAGTAATGAACATAAGATAATTTATTTAGACGAAACCTCGTACGATACCCATGACGTATCGAGAAAGGTGGCAACCTTGCAGAAAGATCTGGGAGAAGGAAGGCCAGGGTTGTAAAACGATTATAAGGGTTCGTCGTGCACACTAGTTAACTAAACAGACTTTAACCATTTGGGCAGCACGACTATATCTCTCATGTTCTACAGAGTAGGACTAACTGTAGTGCAGCACTTGATGTAACATTGGAAATGCTCTACTCACTCACTCACTCACTCACTCACTCACTCACTCACTCACTCACTCACTCACTCACTCACTCACTCACTCACTCACTCACTCACTCACTCACTCACTCACTCACTCACTCACTCACTCACTCACTCACTCACTCACTCACTCACTCACTCACTCACTCACTCACTCACTCACTCACTCACTCACTCACTCACTCACTCACTCACTCACTCACTCACTCACTCACTCACTCACTCACTCACTCACTCACTCACTCACTCACTCACACACTCACTCACTCACTCACTCCTCACTCACTCACTTGTCCACCTCGGTAGCGTAGATGGTAGTGTGTCTACCTTACGTTCAAGAGGTCCCGAGTTTGAATCTCGGTCAGGGTGAGTTACCTGGATAAGGTTTTCCTCCGAGGTTTCCCCTTATCCTGAAAGACGAATGTTGGGTAACTCTAAGCTGCGGGGACCCCGGACTCATTTGAGCATCATTTCATCCATTTGGTTCATCGTCCGATATGACTTAACGTTGGAGGACATAAATTAAAAAAAAGCAAGTCACTCACTGGCTTATATAGACAAGGGAATTTTCCACAAAACATTATAGGATATTCTGGACACGTAGAGAACGGAAGACAGAAGATTCTCTTATCTGACGATGGCAATGATGTTTCGCTTGGCGAGAACGCTACTGCGTCTATCTGTATTCATCTCTGAATCTGACCGGTGCCAACCTGGCGATAAGCTTGTGCCATAGTCGATGTGTAAAAATATAAAGTACACACAAACAATTTTAAATCGTAATATTTCCATATTTGTTCAAAAATGAAACCATAGATAATATTATCTTACTTTCGTGTACTATCCATCAAACTTGCACCTTCAATTTTCACAAACACACCGTGACTACGAATCTAACAATAATTTTCTGAAATCCTTGGAAACTGAGTCAAAATGTCAAAAATATCAGCAGGAATTGAGTTCCACTTTTAAGGTTATTAATATTACTCTGCGTTGTTTTTCAGAAATATCTTTGTAGTGGTTTCCATTCATTCACTCATCCAGCATATGGGTGTTTTAGGTGGCCATAAAGTGAATAAATGGTCCACTTCCGCTGCCAGGTTGTAGGGCGGAACGCTACACTACGATGGTCACAATGAAAACAGTGAAAGAGTTTTTGTTGTGTGTTTGTTAGCGAGGGTGACAAACCCTTGGTCGTTCTGCTCAAGCTGTTACTATGTTCTGGTATATGCTAATAAGATAGCTGAAGCATTAACACTTTCCTTACACTGAACATTGAGGTTAGTGTGCGTATATGTCATCCTTTCTTTCCTATCTGATAACTACATGAGCTAAGATACCAAAGCAAGTGTTAGCATAATTTGAATTTACACTTTACAATATTGCTGGGTTACATGTACGTGTTGTTACAAGCAATGGTAACATTCTAGCTTAAATAAAATGAATTTATCACTAAGAAATGGGCTGGTCTGGTAAAATAGATTGAAATATATAACTTCTATTCAGTGACCATTCTTTCCTTGTTGGTGTAGATTACCTATAAGGGGAACACCTGGTACATTTTGACCTACATATACCATTCTTATGGCTGCCACCCATCGGAAGAGTTGAATGAAGTGTAGAACTACAGGCGACTACAAGTTGCAGGCACAGAACGGTTACAGATAGGTATTTATTTACCTACTTCCTTATACCTCATTTGAAATGAGTAGTGTTTAACGCCCGCTTTTATTACATACGGCACTGCAGGCGATGACACTGATGATACATGAGATGAAGATGGAGCACCGGTGGAATGAGATGGCGGGGGAAACCGGAGATGCCGGAGAAAACTCGCCCCAGCGCCGTGTTGTCCACCACAAATCTCACTTTGCGGTCGCCTGGGATCGAACACAGGCCGCCTTGGTGAGAGCCAAGTGGTCTAACTACTGAGCCACGGCGCGGCCGATTCTTATTTGCCTTTTCACCTCTAAGACATGCAGAAGTCCCTAATAATTCCGTCGCATTGATGCAGCTCCCTTGAGAGGGCGATGAACAAATTGATGACTACAGTTCTTCTGATTTATCTGGTTTAACACAGGTATTAGAGAGCGCACTTTTGCCTGCGCTGTTGTAGGTAACCTAAGACTGCTTAATGCCATATCGCATCACTTCTATGTACAGTTTGTCTGATTTATCTTGAAACTTGGGAATTAGAGAGATAGATAGATAGATAGATAGATAGATAGATAGAGAGAGAGAAAGAAAGAGAAAGAGAGGACGCATTATTTCCCGCGGAGGTAACCCATGACTGCTAAATCCCCCATCGCATTGCTTTCACGCAATATTACGGTTGATTCCACGTGATTATATTGTAGTTATCCCTTTAATAATTTCAAGCGCAGCACCTTAAAGAGTATTGGTAGATGGTGGTAGAAAAGATTTACCGTCAATTAGGAATCTTTTGGAGAGTCAATTTCTTCTAAATTTATGATGAAATTGTCCAACATATCCATTAATCCATCTTTTCCCCAGTACATCTTTTCTATATCCTTCATTGATTTGTGCCCATATTAGCTCGATAGCATTCGTATCACAATAACATGGAGGTAAGGTATATCTATTTAATTCAGCTATAGAGTCGATGTATACAGTTTGAAATTATCTGTATTTCTCTTAATTATCTCGTACAAAACCGGTTTCGATACCATATTTCCATTATTACTATATTTCACTGTCAACATAAAGCACTGTTTGTAAATAAGCAAGCCCTGCACTAGCTGCAGCACTTGTCGCTGTCTTACGGTGACTAGGCAGTCGCAATGGCAGTGGTAATGTGTTTACCAAACTTTTCACCCCTTCCTTGTCACAGGGAGAGGTAGCGCTAAGTAGGTCATGTTTCAGGTTAAACCAGACGAACTTTAAGCAGCTCTCTGGTGGAGTACTCTTTACTTAGAGCAAGCATCTGCGCAATATGTCACGCAGCGACATATTCCATGGGAGCTAGATACACACCTGAAACATGATATGGAATGAAAGGGAAACGCGGAAAGAAACTGTGGTGTATGAAACCAACCTCCCATCACCTGCCAGAAAAGGCGGTCGATGCAAACCAAACATGGGACATCGCGAATGCGAGCTGCAGATGTTGCCGAGGTGTCTCCTTGATCAGTTGGTTTATTGGTTAACTGATTAAAAAATACAATTGAAGTTACACAATCTAGAAAAGAAATAGGGTACAAACTAAATGCTTTAATAACCTTTATTCACATTGTTCTATTTCTGTCATTTTACTCTGTTCACTAAGAGAAAATTCTATCCTTGCTCCGTTTCAAATAGAAGTACTTATTTTTTCAGATTTTATATGGCTACTGATATTATACCGTTTACAGATCTATAAATACAGTGCGATCCATATAAACTATTTACATCTCAGAGAAAATGTTGGAGGTTCCTCCACCAGCATATATACATGTTTGCACTCGTCTCACCATATTCTCTGAAGTTTTACGGATAGTATTTTCGTAAATGTTACTTATTTCGGTTCAAATGGATTCCTTGAGAACATCAATTATCCGTGGCCTATTCTTGTACATCTATTTTTTAGATACCCCCCACAAGAAAACATCCGATGGGGTTAGGTTAGGGGATCTGGGAGGCCACAGACCTTTTGAGATTATTCGATTATCAAAGAAACTGGTTACAAGTTCCATGGCGTCATTAGATGTATAGCACGTTGCTCCATTTTGCTGGAAATAACCTTCTCTCAATTCGATATCATCCAGCTGCTCCACAAATGTCTTGAAGATACCCATTTAAACTTCAGTGTCTACAGTTGTATAAAAAAAATGAGACTGTCAACTGTCAACAATTATCAGTGTTAACAATTCTCCCAGAACCAGTGAGAACTTTGAAACAAATTTCTACATTCTACGAGCTTTCAAATGGAAATTATGACCTATTTTTTGCCTTTAGGAAAAACCCATATGGCCATCGAAGATTATGACCTATTGAAGTGGTTCAGGTTTATATAGATCGCACTGTATTAAAGGTATTATTAACAACCACAATTCCGAACATTTTACTTCCACCATTCGATCATAGTAGGTAGAGAACGTATTGCAGCTCGTCCATAAATTCAATATCCGAGATTTCACTGTAAATATGTTTAAGTATCCTGAATTCTCTCTGAAAGAAATTTTAATTCACTATTTAGTAAATTGTAGTAGTTCTGTTGTAACTGTATTCCATCAAAAAAGGTGATACTAGAATTTCACCGGGAGCATATTTTGTTACTACTTGAGTCCATTTATTAAAAGAAAAAGGTCTCTGTCTCTTCCTCTCTCCTTCTCCTTCTGTCTCTGTGTTCTGTTAACATAAATCAAAAACGAAAAGTGGGTTCATAGAGAAATTGCTATTTAAGTTCGACATCTTCCAAGGACAGAAGTCGAAGATTTTCAAGAAAATCCCCTATCCCAACTACACTTTCCATGGAACATTTTGCCCGCCTCTGTGGTTGGGGTTAGCGTGTCTGCCTCCATTCAACAGTTACTGAGTTCGACTCTCGGTCAGGGTGAGTTATCTGGATAAGACTTTTTCCGAGGTTTTCCCTTATCCTGAAAGATGAATGTCGGTTAATCCTAAGCTCAAAGGACACTGGGTTCATTTGAGCATCATTTCACCAATTTCATTAATCACCTGATATGACCTAATTTGGAGGACGTTAAAATTGGGATAGCTTTTGACAATTTTTATTTATTAAAAATGGCTCTAACATCGATGATTAAAATTCTATGTATTTGAGAAGTCCTCTTCATTCTAGATGTTAAACTATAAGAGAAAAAACGTGTTACTATACAAAAAAGAGTAGAGCTCGTTATAACACACAATTTATGTCAAATATATTTTTTCTACAGTTCACCATTTCGGAGATATTCCTTGCTATATATAAATTTTCCAATACTTATACTTCATGTCCAACATTTTAAAGAGATGGCGAGAGAAGTTGGTGGAAAGATGCTAAAATGTCTCCGACGTCCACAGATCTTAGAATATTCCAGATTCATCTTATTAGAATAAGAAAAGGGTACGAAAGGAAACATAACCAAGTAAGTCAAACCAATTGGGTCTTCTAGACTGGAAGGCAGGCACGCTGCTCGCATTTCAGGTTTTCCTCGGTCCTTACATCTGTCAAATACCGGCGAGGTACCCTATACATAGGGCTGGAAGGTTTCCTCCCCAAAATTCTTTTCCAAATATAATTTCACGAACAGGCATGACACCCTAATATAAAAATAGGTAGCTTAAATCTAACACATGGTTCTGGATTTAATATGTGTAACACTATATTTTAATCGTAAAAATATGAACTCATTTTATTCTCGGGTTTCAATAACACTTTTTAAAATACACAATTATAAAACTCACTTAAAACAAGAAATAAATTCAGCATTTCCTGAGTCACCTCTATTGGTAGTTTGCAATTCCCTCGCTTGACATTGCGCCCTAAAATTCTGGAAAGAGCAAAATGCCATTAACAAGGAACTGTTGAAGATATCTGGAACCATAATATATGTGTTTTCTCTCTGTATTATTTTCGAAGAAAAAAAGTATTTATTCACCACTTATCCTCACTTTATTTTCTTAACTAACAATCGAAGTACATGTTTTATTTAAAGGCATAGGAGAAACATTTGGAGCAACATTTCACTTCAAATACACGTTTTAAGGTCCTCTGAATTACACAAATATTTTTAGGACAATGTGCCTGTTCATTATGTGCCCAAGGGTCTGTGAACAGCACAACTCAAACACTCAAAACTTGGTATTTGAGTTTAGACCCATCAGGATTGGACAAATATCTTTTAAGGAATTCTCCACACCCGAAACTACGCTTTACATAGAAAAATATTCGAATTTTTATGTTTTTCTACGGATAATAACGTAACATGTGCCCTCCTTTACTGTAATGGAACTTGTGCTATCTGATGGTTTCTGTCCACGTCATGTAGAACTCGTTCTACATTCTACAAGGTTAATACTTTTACTTACCTTTCTCCTAATATCCAAGGCACTTTTCTGAAATGCTCTACTCTCTGTCTCTCAAATGATGGTAAATTTATGGGAATGTATGTGAAAAAGGTAACTGGCTGTCGCGGTATTTTTTGCATGAAACTTACGTACTGTAATAGATAGAGTCAAACTGAAAAAATCAAGGCCATCGCCGGGATTTGAATCACGGCCGTCTTACCCAGACACTCTTACCCATTGAGCTACCATGGCCAACGTGCCGTCTTGACATTCTCCAATTGACGCATATATTTTCCCGGTATGAGTCAATTGGAGAATTTATTGTCATGACGGCACGTTGGCCATGGTAGCTCAATGGGTAAGAACGACTGGACGGAAACCAGCAGATTCATGATTCAAATCCCGGTCGTGTCACTGAATTTTTCAGTTTGACTCTATCTATCCAAAAACTTAGCCTTTACACGGCTACTGTGAAGGTAGGATTAATTTCAATCAATGAAGTTATTCACGTATTTGATTTCCAATCAAAAAGTTTAGAATAGATAATTCAAGTTCTAGCTTTAATATCCTTTATCATTTATTACTATTTTTATTGTAATTAACTAATATCTTATCAAAAATTTGAAGATTGAGAACAAAGATGCATTCCAATATGCAAGGTCTTTATATGGAGCAAGTAGGTCTATTCTCTTACAGAACCATTTCCAAATGTGTCTGACGATTCAGAAATACCGGAAATCAATTGAGGAAGTCGCTGTTAAAAGTTTTTACAACTAACTATGATGAAAACAGAAGTAGAGGTTGAACTCATATCTTTTTATAAAATAAAACATGATTACAATAATAAAATACAATATTAATGGTAGAGATGATCCTTTTGTGCTCCATAACAAAAAGAAACAGAAACAGTCAATGGACAATCTTATGATTTTTTTCTTTCATTTTTGCAATTCAAAGTATGAAGACACCGGGAAAGGAAGCTAAGCTTGGTAAACTTATGCAAATGCATAGTGTAGACCCCATGGCCTTGACACTACATCCGACAATAGTTGTACTCATAAGACGTGTTGAAAGTAAATCGTACGAACAAGAGTTAAACCGCTTTCAAGAAACTTAAGTATTGCAATTTTAACAGAATAAAAAGCGTATTTACAAGAACGGAAAGGTGATTTTCCAACACGAAGTGCTTTGTTGGCTTTAAAGGTTGTATTATTACAGACATGTGCAAATTATTAGACTCAATGGTGAAATTTTTAACATATACCGTTTATTTTCTATTTATTTAACAGAAATAATATTACAAAATATTTTTTTCAACTCTTAGTATTTTGTATGCATTCCTTAAGCCTTTATTACCATTTTGATGCGTTTAGGCATTCTCTCTACAAGGGTGGAGCACTTTTCCTTTATTTCTTCATCTCTGTGCCAAATGCTTATCAGGCCCTCAATAAGCTGAACTTTTGTTGTTATTTTCAATTTTTTCAGTCTCTGTTTAACAATACCCCACAGATTCTCTATTGGATTTAAATCAGGGCTGTTCCCCGGCCATGGTAGTACTTTTACATTGTTTGTTTTCTTTGAGGAACTGGGTTACAGATTTTGCTCTATGGCAGGGAGCACTGTTATGCATGAACACAAAATCACCATTTGGAAACCGTTCTTTATGTTGCGGAAATAGTCTTGTTTCTAATACACTTTTATACTGTTTCTGCTCCATAGATCCCACAACTATGTATAATCTTCCAGGTCCCTGGACAGACCTGCAGTTCCGGACCATTTTTGATTTGGGTGCTTTACTCTTTGATCAACACACTGAGGGGATAATGCTTCTTTATCTGTCCTTCTCACATATTGGCTGCTCGCTTCACATACTTCAAACATGGATTCATATGAGAAAATTACCTGAAACAATAAAAAACTCTATTAATATTAAACAGTTTTTAAATTGCTCAAAGATAGTATAGCAAAACCAGCAATGACAGAAACAAAGTTTAGGCTGTTTATTTCATTTCCATAAAATTTACATGTACATATTTTAATTTTATGCTATGTACAAATTTCATACTATTTACCTTTCTCCAAAATTCCACTGGAGGTTTCTGCATCTCTTTGGCCCATTCTAAAGGTTCTTTTGCCATTGCAGGTGTCAGTTTAGCCTTTTTACGAGGTTTGCGTGTTGGTAAACCTGCTTCACATAATCTTCTGCGAACTACTGAGACTGATATTTCTGTACCGTACTGCTTTACTTGAATACTGAGGTCAATGTTGGTTGCTCTTCTATTTTGTTTTGCCACCTGCACAAGTTTTCTTTGCATCCTTGGTGATAGCCTTTTTTTCCCTCCCGCATTTTCCATCCCTTTGTGAGGTAAACTTCTCACCGAATGTTAAAGCTTGATTAATGCGACTAACATATTTTGTGAAATACACAATTTATTAGCTATTTAACGTTGTGAATAAAGAGTTTTCTTCAAAAGACTCTCAGTTACAGTTACTTTCCTTGGGAATGTCAGCAGTTTTACCCATAACCTCACTTTTGAATCAATGTGAATGCTAAGGATAAGATACACGATGTTACCTGGCTTGAGATAAATTAATAATTAATACTGAGGATATATTAGCCATAAAACACTATAAAGGTAAATATTAACAATCTTCAGTTACTACATTCACCAAATGAAGGCAATATCACCAAACAGTTGGATATACAGAAATGAAGAAAATGGCTGCTCTTAATTCAGAGCTACCACCATATTACTATAAGTAAAAGAAAAATCCCCCAGCTATTATTAAGAGAGAAATTTCATTGAATGTGCTTCATATTATAGCAAGGAAAAGAATTACGACAAATTGAAATAGGTTACGACGGTAAATAACTATTATTTTGAGTGTTAAACTGCAGCAAAGTAAAAAAACACGAATGAGTCTAATAATTTGCACACGTCTGCAGTAAAACGAGCATATTGTTCGGAAGAAGTCTAAGAGGGTGCTGCCATAGCTCCGAAAGCAAAGGTGACCGCATAAATGTTTAAATATTTGCTCCTTGTATCGTTTTTAATTGACACTGAAAACAGTAACACTGAATAATCCTTTACCTTAATGAATGAGCAGCAATTATTCCATAAATTCTGCGTCTCATGTACTACATGTTTTCATTTTCAATTCAATTTTTATTTTACAAGTAAGGCATATAATAGCTACTTTGTGGCCTTTCCAGTTTATTTGGTTCAGTCTTAACATCATACAGTAACTCAAACATAAAATGTATAACACACATACCTAAAACATATAACAAGTTCATTTCGAAATAATTTTAATAGCTTGCGGGAAGACACAGAAATCGTGTAATTGCTCTCACTAATAGCTATCGTTAATAGCTTACTAATTCGATATCACGCAGGTGATTTTTTAAACCTCGAAAATTTTGTTAATTTCATTTATTTGCTCCATATTCTCTAAGATATTGCTATATAATGATGTACAAATGTTCACTCCGCAAAACCTTTCATGTGTCCAGTTTTCACTTAATAATAGTAATAATAGTACCAATAATAAATAAAAATTATAATACATAAAATAATAATAACAACAATAGTAACTATAAAAAGAACAACAACGATAATAACAACAATAATGATAATAATGATAATAATACATTTGTTATATTATTATGGATAACTAGATATTGATACCTGGATTTGAACCATGGAGCTTTTGTTTTCCATGTCCATGCTTTGCTACTGAGATCACGTGGTCATCTGCCACCAACACAATCGAAACTAATGCCTACAAGTTAGGCTTCTAAACCCTTGTCTGCACAAGAAACAGTCCTTTCTACTTTTCCGATGAGGGACTGCCAAATGTAAAAAAAAGCAAAAACAAAGTTGTTTAAGTTTCAACAATTTAAATGAGAAAAAATTATAATCAAGTGGTACAAAACGATAAAGTGAAAGTGGCAAAAATAAAACGAAATGGTGAGAATGAAAAATCGAAGCAAAATACAAAATTTATAGTTCTATAGGTATACAAATGGTTGAAACTAATATTTGAACCTCTTGTCAACAGCGACTGCTATGATACATGGCAAAACGTTAAAATTTACTGACCTTCACTGACGAGCGCTACATTAGCTTGTTATTTTGTATACAATCATAAATAAAATAAAATTGCAATTGATATAACTAGGGCAATAACCCCTCCTCGTTTATTAGGAATAGAGCGTAGAATAGCATAAACATTTATTTAGTAAAATAAAGTACACTTGATTTCCAATCAAAAAGTCAAATATTTTAGCATAAATAATTCAAACTTTAGGTTTAATATCTTTAATTAGGCATAAATCTTCCTCTTAACGTGCTTTTCTCGAACTCAGAGGAGCTCAAAAGTCACATTTCTGTTTAAGATCAATACCAACTTATGGGTGGAATACAATAATTTTTCTACATATAGTTAAATGGCAGATAAAGCAAAAATAAGGTATACTAATAATGTAACAATAAATTAGTATCCTTCATTTATGTGCATTGTTACTCGTTACACTATAAACAAATTGCCCTCGCAGTAATCGAAACGGATAACTGCAAGATCAAGGAGACAGTCATGGCCCTAAATCACAATGAAGTACCTAAATTGCAAGGCGATTGGCAAGAGATGCAAAGCGTAACAAACGTAACACTTCCTGTAAAAGTTTGTTTCTCCCATATTGTGTAATGTTATTGCACTGTTGGTGCAGTCAGAATAAAAGTTCGGGGGAAAAGAAGGTCAGTGTTCGTCAGTGTATCGGCAAGTTAGAACAATAAGAGGAGATGGAGCAATTAGGGGTAAGAGGACGCAAATATCCTCTTCAGGAAATATTGTTTAAACCGACGCATGCTCGTTAAAGAACCCGTATTTCCCCTTTAAATTTGTTTTGTTACCAAACGCGAGGTTGTTTCCCTTTATTATTTGAGACGCCTACATGATGGTAACAGCTGCTTTTCACTTTCAAGGACAAACTATATGAACAGGGCATACTAAAGTTGTGTTAGCAAATAGAAGTCGATGAAGTATATTTTCAAATGCCATTTCTAAGTTTATTATATGTATTAGATATTACAAAATATAAATGTGCTGAAAGAAGACGTAAAGCGCTCAATAACCTGTTAAAAACAAATGAACACCAGCATTAAAGAAAGACAGGGGAACCATAGGAAGAAATGTTTTTTGGATAGTGGGTCAGGAAAACAGTAGGAGAGTGCGGAGTAAATTATGAAACATACTGCAACTCTGCAGCAGTTATATCATGTTACTGATATATAACACTAATAAAAATGCCTATAAAGTAATTGTTGATAGAAAATAAGCGAGGTCTGAGTAGTAGATCAAAAGAACACTCATTAAACAGATGAGTATGATAGATAAGCAGGATAATTGAGAATATTACCTATTTATAAGATGGAGGAATCATGATACATATCCTGGCAAATTGTAGCAATATTGCCTAATGCGTAGATAGATAACGAAGGACCATTTTATGAATAGAATTTATTACAAAGAATTTCTACAAAGAATATACATAACCAAAGGCTAGAGCCCTGTACAGTAAAGACGATGATTCCGTGCCGGTAGAGGCCGTGTGCGCAGTCGTTTAGAATCCAGTTGCCGAGCCTACACTCTCGGTCATGCGCAGTACACTGAAATGGCCAGTATCGTGTAGAGGTTTGACCGGGTAACGTCTAACGCTTCGGTGCCGTCAGGTTAAGATTTTAGAGTTTTAGAAATTGTGATTATTAATCGCACTGGTGATTAGCGTTTCGTCTGCATGTATGTGTGTGTGCGTTTATATATTTCTTAATTAGATTAAAATGCATCCAATTCAAAGCAAACTTGGTGGAAAAACACTTCACAGCCAAACCGCGAATTTATTGATAATGTCAATGTATTCTGAAATGGGAAGCAGTTTCTGGCGATATGCTAATAAAATGCAAGTGAGGGTGAGTGCAGCAACAAAAGTATCTGAGAGAAAATTTCGTAAAATAATTTAAGAAGGGGAGAAATGTGAGGCACAAGGGACCTCCTTTGAAACATCTGAAAAGTACATCGTTTACCAGAAACAATCATTTTTTTTTACTGTCATTGATGACTTTGATAGGTGTGTAATTCGCAAAACAATTTATAATTTGTATATTCAGGAGAAAACTGTGCTCACTGTCAAAATTTGTGACTCCTGAAACTTCAAGATTCCATTAACTTTAAAGGGGGAAGCACTAGTTTAAAGACTATCTTATGTGGCATAGTTTTCAAGTGGATGAAAACAGGGAACAACAGGGTCTTGGTATAGGAAAGGTGTACGAGAAATTGGCGCGTGTCATATTTATGAGCCATAAAAAGGTTTAGAGACGAAGGAAGGTTTGTTATCTACGAAGATGAAACATATCTTCATACGAGAATGGGCTAACTCACTTCCATTCGTTACAAGCCACAAAGACATCAACCCAGATTTTTATTTTCCTGTAAATTAAAACATTTGTGAAAGCAAAGTAGTAAAACGGTAATGAAGATCTGCTATTTCTCAGGGGCTAAGATAAGCAAGTGCAAAGACGAGTATGTAAGATATGACCGTGCTGCATTGTCTTCCATCTTCTAGCGGTAGCAGAAGATGCAAGTGACGCTTCGTCATAGACACTCTCCAGTGCGCGAAGAAAGTAGGTCACCGGCACAGAACTATCGTCGCGACTGTACGTTTTCCATAGGTGTACTGCACATGGGCTGTGCTGTTATTGCTTGCACATGTAAACAACTGTAGGTTCGTATAGCCTGAGCATGACGACCGCCTCACTGCCAGAGGAAACAAAACAGTCGCGTTATACTACGCCTCGACCTTGCGTCTGAATACACTTCCAAGGCATTTCACTAGTTCGCAGAGTACTGCGTTACGTTGTTTTCGACGTATGTAATTTGATGGTGGTGCTGTACATCTGACGTCATTCATACTCTGTGTCCAGCTAACTTTTATCGCGGGAGAGCTCACATCTCTCCCGCCTTTATACAACATTCATTGATATTCGCAGCGAATGTTTACCACTTCGAAAACTGCTGTTACGGGTATTCTATTGAACAGGAGAGAGGAGAGGGAAGAGGATAGGAGAAGAGAGGATAGAAGAAGAGAGGATAAGCAGCTTCTACTTAAGGTCTGAAAGTAATGATAGTCATTAATTTAAGAAGAAAAGTTCGAACTATGCAAATTCTGCTGGTTGTCTGGTTTTAGTTTCTTTACTACGTAGTGGAAGTATTGCATTCCAATAACAATTCAGTACATATAAATAAAAAAGAAAAGCGGTTTAAATAGCAAATTTGTTGCTTAAGTCCCATCTTATAAGAATGCAACAAAAAGACTCTTTTTAAAAAATCCCTTCCTCCAGACAACCATTTACATAGAACATTTTTCGCAGATTTTGAATTTCTCAAATATGGCTCCAAAAATTTTGATTACAATTTTTCATGACAAATGGATGACTATTTGTATAACAAGTAAACCGTAAGAGATACACAAAACTTTACCACACCAAGATGTTTAGATATGTTAAAAGCTATTGTCATATATATTGTGGAACGAAACATTTCCATGTTGTTTGTTTGAATTTTCCAACATTTATCTTTTCTCAAACATAAGGTTACTTTTTTCTCTCTTAGCTTTGCAAAGACAACGGAATTTCAAAGCCATTATATAGTGACCAGAACTTGAAAGATTGTACTATCGCTTAAACTACTGTATTCCCATATTCCATTGCATCTATTAGGAAATAACTTTTTAATCATGTTCTACAAAGGTTTGTCTCGGTTAAAATGAAGTTTTTAAAAATAATATGAACAAGGGTGAGCTGAGAAAGTCACGTAACTGCACACACTCTTGTCTTCTTGATACAATAAATGAACTTCTAGACTCTCGTCCGTACATCGTGCTGTAAAAGTTGTTTCACAATTGTCACACTAACCATTTTTCTTTTCTTTTCTGAGAAACCATTAAAAGTAAAATATTTTAGCCGATGAAACTATATGCCATACTCACTGAGGGTATCATGAAAAGAACATTCTTATTTGTATATTTCATCCAACCTTGAAATCTAAAAATAACCATTACGCCAAAGCTTTTGACTGTCGGTATGAGTCAGTATTGAACTTCCCTTATCACATATTTACATTGTCATTCAATTGTCTTTTTGCATCACCTGTTTAGTAACATGTTGGGTGACTAAAAATACTGTATAGACTGGGAAAGAAGCTTCCTGCATTATCGACTGGTAAGAAACCCAGGTACTGACTGATGCTGACCAAGGGGCCTTTGCTGCCATCTACCATCACTTCATACACACTATTTGTTTACCTGCATCGATAAGCTAGCCACCTACATTTCCACAGTGTCGTTAGTTGAGCACAGAACTCCCGTGGAATAAGAATGCTAAAGCGGAATCTGATGTGTTGCTCACACAACTTTTCCTACTCATTCATTAACAAACCATTCTTACAAATGCTTATTCTTCTATCTGCTTCCTCACAATCAAGATAAACTTATATGACATATTTTATTGCAGGTATGGCAGGAATTCCGGTAGGCTAAAGGGGCAGTCAGATTCGTTTAAAAAATCTCTATGTGATGCATTATAATTTCATGCACTTTGCATGATTATTTGAAAACCAATAGTTACTTGCCACTGGAAAGGATTAAAGTATTTGAAAATTCAAACGAATTACATAGAATATCCCGGGATACTTTGTTTTATACTGCAAAACAAAAGTTTGACATAAATCACGTGCTTTGGCAAAATCTATTTTTTGTTGTTGTAATTTACGTCCTCCAACAGCAAGTCATATCGGACGATGAATGAAGTGGCCGAAATGATGCTCAAATGAGTCCGGGGTCCATGGAGTTTAGAGTTATCCAACATTCGTCTATCAGGTTAAGGGGAAACCCTGGAAAAAACCTTATCGAGGTAGCTCACCCTAACCGAGATTCGAATTCGGGACCTCTTAAACGTGAGGCAGACACGCTACCATCTACGCTACCGAGGCAGGCAGCAAAACCTAAAGCTATGTGTAAAAAGATTTTGTCTATCACTTACGGTTTACCAGTCATACAAAAGTTAATCAGAATAAAGAGTACTTCAGAGACAATTCGCAGAAAATTACAAATATAGATTTCATATCTCATTAAAACATTCTATATGGATATTAATTATAATCTTCAGAACCGTTTTAGAGAAAATTAAAGTTATTGAAGCAATTTCCTTATAAGGTATAGTTTGTTATGGAGAAATATTCTTGAAAAACTTCGTTAGTTGTAACCTTGGAAGATGGTGAAATTACATAGCAGTTTGATATTGAAACAACTGTTTGTTTTCGAGTTTTCCTTCTTTCTTTTTTATTCTTAATGAAATAACCAATTTGAATTTTCGATTGGAATACTTACTAATAAGTAAAAATATGATAACTATTAATGATAATTAACCCAACAGGTTTAGGTTGTGAGGTTGTTTCATAATGGGAATCAATTAATCACCAGAGAAGAGTTAGTGGGTCAAGCCACCTGAGTTAAAGACAAAAGTTTACATAAATGAGTGCACAGATAAAGGTAGTTTTTAAACACCGTTTTTATTGAATTAAATTCATTCACATTATTCATATTAATAACTGATGTGGTTAAATACTTAAAAGATCATTCGTTCATGGTTTTGTGACAATGTAATTGAGAATGTAATTGGTATTACATGAAATATATGTTTATTATTGGCAGATCATGCTCAATGAGCAGAATGCAACTGTCTTTGCTGTGATATAATTGTAGACAATTTCAGTTTTAATTTTATGCACATAAAAGCAGATTCTAGTTAGAGGTAGATTGGCAAAGGAGGGGATGTCCACAATGGGTCCTTTTATGAATGCACCTTCGAAAGGAACGGATGAAATGTATGCGGTAAAGACGCGTAGGGTTACCTAGCAGGAACTGTGTGGCACTTGTGGTGACCCATCTAAACCGCCAAAAGGTGACACTGTTGAGGCGCAAAGCACCACCCTCTGACGGACACGAGAAGCAGTTCTAAACAGCAAGCCTCTGCGCCAAAACTGCCCGCCCTCGATCAACACAAAGGCACAGAATCGTTTCTGCAAGATGAAAGAGAGCGACTAAAAGAAAGGAAATTGGAGAGAGAAAACACTCACTCCAGCATTCGCTTTGGTAAGCAAAACCACGCATAAACGGTCTGAGTGGGTGGCTACTAGGTATCAAACTTCGGAGTGTTATTTCGGGGGCATCTCGCTTGGTCCACGAGTGTTCATCAATCTTAACAGGCCTATATTTAGAACTTTAGTATTTTGTTTTTAAAAATATATTTACTATATACGTTGATACAAACACTGATATTAATTCTCATGTAAAGCTTTTACTCAAGGAAATGTGTCAGTCCACAGATAATTTAAAATTTAAGTAAATCAACTTTCTTGTATTTGTCATTCAGAAGGTGATTAGACCACAAAACAATTAAAAATGTGAGTGCTTAATTGCATACAATCATTTAGAATTTACTGTATAATCTAACCAAACAAAGGAACTCATCGCCTGTTTGAATCTCGGCAAAACCTGGTGTAGGCTTTTACAAAAATGTGTTTTCTATAATGTGATTTAAATGAGAATCATGCATCTTAAGAATAAAAGGTATAGATCACATTGCTCTTGAGAGACTTTAGTTACCATGTTAAGGAAACAAAAATTTTAATTTTCATACGTACAAACAATAAGTACTTCTAGTGTATTTAACATTTTTCATTTTACCAGGTTTACTGCATTTGGGAAACTTGATTAACTTTCATCTTTTTGATGTTTGGGATTTTCAAAATGAATGCACATGCACCGATAAAACAGGATTTCTTTTAGTCCCAAACGAAGTATGATTTCAACTGACAAATAAAACTTGGGGCAGAAAACGTGGAAATTCAAGAATCTTGAAACGATCTTGCTCCCTGAGGAACTTCATAAGTTTTCCAGTTTTCATAATTTGAAAATGCTGGGGAGGTACTCTAAATCTAGGTATGGAAAATGTCCTTTCCAAATTTGCTTATGAAATTACCATTTAATTTCGTGTATCATGGTGTCTACACATCGTGTCCCTATGGTGCGTTGTACAGAAGCAACGGATTTTAAACACTTTTTGAAAAAAAATAGGATTGTAGTCCGCATCAGTGCGTTAAATGCGAAAATTGCTACTTTGTCCTTCAGTGATTTACCGATCTCCAATCCGTGCTTTTTCATTCTCTCTAACTCGCTCTCTCCAACTTTCATTTGTTTCGTCTTTCTTTCGCCCGTTTTTTTTTTCTCTCTTCCTATATTTTTCTCTACTTTTGCACTTCTTCACTCTCACTGTTTTACTTTCCAGGGCCATTGTCTTCCAATTTCTATTCCTCCTGTAACTTACTGTCGTGTGTTATTTTGAAAAAAAAAAAAAAAAAAAAAAAACAGCGATAAGACTACATTATCTGACTTATTAATATAAATTAAAAATACAAGTAAAATGTTTAATGCTAGGATACCTTTTTTGGACCTAGTTTACAGTTAATGGTTTCTGTACATGTTGATGAAATATTGACTTATCTGTTTACTCTGTAGAAGCTTTGTAAATAATAAAACTTATAGGAAACTTTCCAATCATAAACTTATAAATTACTACATATTTTCATAACCTAAAAATAAAACAGTGAACAGCGTTCTATTAAATCTCTTCCCCTTTGTGAATGTAATTACTATGATTATTCAATTCTCTAGTAATCATAACGACCCTTTTATCACACACCTGCAACCACTAACTTAAAAATTGAAATCTTTTGTCATCAGTGGAGGCTATCGTGGATATCTGTTTATCCAATAAATAGTGACCAGTAAATGTTTGGTTACTGATTTGGAGCTATAGAATGGTAAAGTTAGAGAAAATAACGTTTGTATATGATACATTAGACTCTTGGTTACAGTACTATTTTGGAATCATCATTAGTGAGGATCACATTTCAGCTGAAGACTGACACAAACATAATCATCGTTTTAGGATAATTGCAGCATATGGTTCTATATCATTTTTTGCCCCCGGCTTTAAATGCTAACGATCAGAAATAAAATATTTTGAGGAAGGTTGCGTTTAATGTGTGTGAGAAAAAGGGGAAGGCAGGAAGGGAACTCAAAATTACGGTGGAGTTAAAGTTTGTAGGGTTAAACTAAACGTTGGTCTGCAAAGCGCGGAGAAGGATTAATGTTGATAGATGATGGAAATGTATTTTCAGACTGTCTTTGTCTTTTTTCCCCTTCCCTTTGTGCCCTCTTACCTGTGTGGTTCTGGTTATTGTAACATCGGAGGTAATCTATCAACTCCTGACATCTGGCGCTTCTTTCCCGAGGCTATATCTTGCTGCGCTTGCCGCTCTTCTTTGGCAAGCGCTGCCATCAACACATGGACATGCGCACAGTGTGTTAGTCACTAATGTGTGTGGTTCTTTGCCATTGCTGTCTTCATCCGCCTGAGGGTATCAACATGATGCCCTAATTTTTCAAAACACAAATTATTCTACCGAGTGTTTTGAATTCTTTAGCACATGTTACGTCTGTTGTACAAAGAAGTGCGGTTGCAAAGTTTGTGCATATATATTATTAAGTCCTAACTGGATTATCTACTTTACGAGGGTTACTAACAGTTTTAGAACATCAAACAAATATTAGTTAACATTTTTAAAATTATTTTATTGTTTTTCAAAGTATTTCGCGTTAATACCAATACATCTTGCATTCCCTGAAATCATTCCTTGAGCTAATATGCAAATGTTCTTAGGGTAGTTCACAAACCGAGATAGTAATTATAAGAAATATATTGTATCTATAGCATATATTGCAATTTTTAAGAGAATCTACACTCTTGCATAGTTTTGCGTAGTAAGATTTTATTTATCTCTTATCTCTTTATTATTATTATTATTATTATTATTATTATTATTATTATTATTATTATTATTATTATTATTATTATTATTATTATTATTATTATTATTATTATTATTATTATTATTATTATTATTATTATTATTATTATTATTATTATTATTATTATTATTATTATTATTATTATTATTATTATTATTATTATTATTATTATTATTATTATTATTATTATTATTATTATTATTATTATTATTATTATTATTATTATTATTATTATTATTATTATTATTATTATTATTATTATTATTATTATTATTATTATTATTATTATTATTATTATTATTATTATTATTATTATTATTATTATTATTATTATTATTATTATTATTATTATTATTATTATTATTATTATTATTATTATTATTATTATTATTATTATTATTATTATTATTATTATTATTATTATTATTATTATTATTATTATTATTATTATTATTATTATTATTATTATTATTATTATTATTATTATTATTATTTATCAATCATACAACATGTATTCAGAAAGATGAAGCATTCACAAGATTTTCGCACAGAACTTGCATACCTATAATTTTTATTTGTAATACAAATAACCTAAAAACAACTTAAACACAAATCAAAGTTATTAGAACCATTTAAAAAAAAAAAAAAAATAAAAACATCGAACGAAAGCGGGCTTGGGCTGGGAGAACTTTCTTGAAAACCTTCGTGTTGTATCCTTGGAAGAAATTTTACAAAGTTTGGTTTTTAATCGACACATATACACACAACACAACACACAGTTCCATCTTTTCCAAAACCTCCTCTCTTTTTTATATTCTGTGTGCTTCAAGGCGTGTATTTCCGGAGTAAAATCTTGGTATTGAATTTTCATTGGAATGTAATGCTTATTTACTCTACTTACTACAGACAAACCATAGAGAAAGTAAAAGATTGAATTAAATTTACTTACAGGAACTGCGCAGACCAACGGATGCTTCTGCTTCTCTTTATCAATAAGTTATTTATCACTTATTTCTTATCTAAAGAAGATTACCTATGCATTATTTGTTCACATACATATACTCGGAAGAGGGGGATATCAATTTAAAGAAGTTCTGCTTGAATTAATTAAGAGAGATTAGCATGTTTAACAAAAAATGATGAAAGCTTTTACACCTTCTAATTACTTGCAACAATTTTTATATGGTTATTTTCATACTATTTTGAAAACCGAATCAACATTTCAGCTTTTAAAATTAATGTAACTGCACGTGATAGACCTGATTTGTTTTGTAACATCAAACCGAAAATGACAGCTATATTTACAATTATTTATGACTTCAGGTTATTTTCTTCTGTTAGGTTAAAATTGATTTTCATAAAAAATTGGTTTTACGCCAAAATTTCTCTAGAAATGCATGTTGATATTAGGAATACGGCAAATGGAAAAGGTTGAATGTGTCAGTGAACCCTACAAAATCCCAAAATAATGTTTGCAGAGAATCATTATTGCTCAGGGCATATCTCAAACAAATTACGAGGACAGGTTTATTACTTATAGTAGTAGATTCATCAATTAATAAACTAAGTTTAATATTACTATCCAGAAGATGCTTAGCCATTTTCTTTCTCATTTCTTCTGATATATGATCAATGATGTTCGCAAAACTAAAATTACAATGCAGAACTCTCCCCATGTTCAACCCATCAAGTTCCTGAAGTTGAATGTCCACACGAAAATCTGTGTAAGGTGTATTCAATCTGGTCTCTTTGTAAACAGTTTTAAAAACTCTGTTAGTCGTTTCCTTCTGTGTTATCCCCGACGCTTTATAGCGTCTATGTGGCTGACCTTACCACTGAACAGCGCATCAATATAGCACAGAATGCTGACGACGTGCTGTTGTACACTACAGACAAAAATCCACGCAGAACCTTCAACCCCTACAACGACACCTTAATTTCCTTCAAGAATGGTGCACGCTTTGGCGATTGTCCATCAACATGGAGAAAAGCCAAGCGATTCTGTTCACCAAGCGCCGCTTTCCCGCCAACTTCCCCACATTCACCCATTTTGGGCAAAGGATTTGGTGGGAGAATTCAATCAAATACTTGGGAGTCAAGCTGGATAAGGGCTTAACTTTTCGGGAGTACATCCGGGAGCTAGCGCAGCGGTTGTGTGGTTCCTCGGCATTGTTCTACCCTGTGTGGCGGTCCGCGATGTCTGTTTCCCTAAAGTTGCGTCTCTTTATGGCTCCGGTCCTCCCTGTAATGCTCTACGCGTGTGAAGTCTGGGGCATGGCCGCAGGCACGAATCTGGTACTGCTCCAACGTGCACAGAATAAATGTCTTCGGAATATTTATTCTGTTTGCAGAAGGCTCTCCGTGAGATTACTTCACGAGGCTTCATCCCTCCGTTATGTGGAGGATGAAATTAGGCACCGGGCCTCCAAATTTTACGAGAGTTTACCTCAACATCAGAGCGCCCTAGTCAGATCCCTTGTGGACTATGTACCACACGACATCGCTTAAAGCGATACCGGCTACCCCGCATGGCTTGCGGACACTACCGGTAACCATAAGACCCCCATTCCTGCCTAAACATAAATGCAATTACCCAATTTTTTTTTGTCTGGATACTTAAATTCTGTTTATCCTCTTTTAGTTGATTAACTTATCCACCAGCGGTTCACGATGGCCGTAGCACCCGAATCTTCAGTCACCGAGAAGCAACATGCTACCTCCTTTCTTCCCATCTACATAATTTTCACCCGACCTCCTGCAACATCCACATGCCGCCACTACGTGGTTAAGCTCTTTCCAGAGCAGGTTCACGATTTGACCCACTTCGGGCTGTTCCACAGCCTGCCAACATGCTCGTCGTCGTTAGTCGTTTCCAGCCTGTTTATGTTCACTTTTTTCAACACCTGCTTCCATTTGTTTTTTCTTTGAGCTGTCTAATACTGAAATGCATTTTAATGTGTTACGGTTTTCTTATGTTTCGCATTTTTTTTTCAAAGACTTAATTGTTGGGATTCCTTAGTACCACCGAAAAAACTAACCTCACACTGTACCCATTCTTTTGCTGACTTTACTCCGATTCCAGAGGGCGGCCCCATTACAAGTTTATTTACTGCTGCACATATCGAACAGCCCAACCGGTATTTTCTTTAATAAAATAATTGTACTGTTCTGTAGCCCAGCATGGCGGTAACAAGGTCCAGCCTCATCGGCCACGTGGGTTTCAACATTTTCATTACTAGTGTCATTGTATTTGAATGCATTATTTTACGTCCACCACATTATTTTAAGTCACTAATATAATCGGCTGCTCCTTTAGATGTGTTTTTCAACCACTTCAACATGTTTCTGACATTGATGTTTCCCTAAAAATAATTCACACGTTTCACATATTGTAGCTGTAAACACATGCACACAAACACAACAGAATGGTAGCCACTGGCGGGAATAATGCTGTCTCCGAATATGACCGAAGCTTCTGGAAAAGCAAAAGGAAAAACCGAAGCAGACGCTTATAACCGAAGACCAGGTGAGGCTAGTCAACATTTAGACTATATAAAATAAGAAATCATCACTGCAGATTAGGACGCTTATCTATTGCCACGTGTCGTGCTGTGTCGTTATTAAACAATATATTCTCATCTGAATCGAAAATTTAAAAATTTATAACATAATTTCTTATACTGACAGCATGTCGTACTGAAGCACATATTTATCTCGGTAAGGAAAGAGAATATCATTTTATACCGGTACGTAGTACCGGTGCATAGGGCTCAACTAAAGCACTGCAGTTCATCATTAGTACTTAAACTTGTGTTCAAGTTATGTCCAGAGTTGGTAAACAGTGAAAATTTGCGCACGAGAAGCTGAAAATATAAATAGGACACTTTTTTTTGAAGCTGATTATTCTATTGTTCAAGTGTACAGTTTGGTGTCCTGATTGATTAAGCTGTATTGCTTTGCCTACAAGGAGTTGAAAATAAGGGATAATGGGATATTTTTAAATTCGAGATACTTTGTGATTGAAAATAAGGATCAGATAGCTCGAAAGTGGAAAGATGTCCTATGATTTTGTGCGAGGTTCTATAATAAATATACATTATATGTACAGTGCGATCCATATAAACCTGAACCACTTCAATAAACCACAACTTTTGTACCAATAATAGGACACACGTGCAACTTTGGGAGAATATAATACACAATTGGGAGATTACATTACCTATTTTCATCTCAGAGATGACAGAAATGCAAATTTTCTGGAAAGGTGAAAAACTAGAAAAAGCGACAAGCATTGAATATTTAGGGGTGATTCTAACTGAAAAAGGAAGAATAGATCAAGAAATTAACAATAGAATTAGGAAAGCAATAAATATATATTACCAAATTAATAATAAAATAATTGGTAAAAGAGAAGTAAGTGAAACCACTAAAATGAGAATATATAAGGTGATATACCAGTCAGTTTTATTATATGGGAGTGAAAGCTGGACAGTGTTGGATAGACATGCAAGTAGATTAACAGCAACACAGATGAAATACTTAAGGAGAGTAGCTGGATATACCAAGAGGGATCAAGTTAGAAACGTAAAAATAAGAGAAAAGCTAACACAGGAATGCATACTGAAACCAACTAAGGTGGCTGGGACACTTAGTAAGGATGAATTAAGAAAGATTACCTAAAAGAATATTTGAAGCAAGAGCGGATGGGAAAAGAAGAATAGGAAGACCTAGGATGGAATGGAGACAATATATGGAAAGAGTGGCAGTCGGACATGGGACGACATTGAGAGGAATATACAGGTTGGCGCAGGATAGGATCGAATACAGAAAGTGGCTGAAGAACCCGACGCCTAACGGCAGCAGGGAAAGTGAAAGATGAAGAAGAAAAAATTGGAAGTGTCCTCCACCAGCATCTATACATATTTGCACTAGTCTCGCCATATTCTCTGGTTTTACGGAGAGAGTCCTCGCCAATGTAACTTATTTCGGTTCGAATGAAGTCCTTGAGAACATCAATTGCCCGTAGCCTATTCTTGTTTACCCTATGTTTTAGATACCCCCACAAGAAAAACCTTGGCGAGGTTAGGTCAGGGTATCTGGGGGGCCACAGACCTTTCGAGATTATTCGATTATAAAAGAAACTGGTTACAAGTTCCATGGGGTCATTAGATGTATGGCACGTTGCTCCATCTTACTGGACATAACCTTATCTCAATTCGATATCATCTCCGTAAAACTTCAGAGAATATGATGAGATGAGTGCAAGTATACAGGGTGAGTCACCTAAAACTTGCACCGTAAATATTTCTGAAATGGTATGTGCTATTGATATGCGGTTTTCACGGAATTGAACTATAGGCAGGGGCTCGCATTTTCAAATGATACACAGATTTTTATAATTTTTAGAAAGTGTATTTATGTACAAAAGTTACATTTTTTTAAATGGAACAATGCATATTGACATTAAGAAAATAAAAGTAGAATAAATTAGAATGTCAATGGTGTTTTTTGCACGATTCTAATGTAAGTAGTTTACGAGAAATCGTCATTTGAAAATTGAACGCACCGGCAGTTGTTTGTTCCATTCAATTGCTTAGTTGCTAGGCTAGGATGTTGTTATGTTTGTTTACAATGTGTTTTGTCTACACTGGCAGTTATTTTGTGATAGTTGAAGCAGTAGGACGTGCTTGGAAGATGGTATTTACCAATGCAGAAAAAGCAGATATGCTCATAGTTTATGGTGAATGTAGAAAGAATGCAGTTCTTTCTTGTACAGTGTACTTGGAAACATATCCGAATAGACGTCAACCATCTCGTCAATTATTTGTGAACCTCTTCAACCAATTACGTGAAAGTGGTAGTATAACGTCTAGAAAACGCACCAGAAACAAACGAGCAACTGGAGAGCAAGGAGAAATTAATGTTCTAGCTGTTGTTGCAGTAGATCCCCACATTAGTTCTCGTGCAATCGCACGAGGAAGCGGCATCAGTCAAAGAAGTGTAATCCGCATCCTCCATCGTTATAAGTTCCATCCGTATCACATCTCTCTCCATCAAGTGCTGCATGGCAATGATTTTGAGAATCGTGTGAACTTTTGTACATGGGCATTGAGACATGATACTCCAAATTTGTCATGTATCTTGTTCACTGATGAAGCAACATTTACTAATCATGGCCAAGTAAATCTAAAAAATATGCAGTATTGGTCTGTTGACAATCCTCGTTGGCTGCGTCAGGTAGAACGTCAGCATCCATGGAGTGTGAACGTGTGGTGTGGAATAGTGAACCATCACATCATTGGCCCTTTTTTCATAGAAGGAACACTGAATTCACAGAAGTATCTCAACCTCCTAACAGACGATCTTCCACAGATGTTAGAAGACGTTCCCCTTCAGACTAGGAGGAATCTGTGGTATCAACATGATGGCTGTCCGGCCCATAATTCACGAATTACTACAGCTTATCTTCAAGGATTGTTTCAAAATCGGTGGATTGGACGAAGGGGACCTGTACCTTGGCCGGCCCGTTCACCAGATTTGACTCCTTTAGATTTTTTCTGTGGGGGAAGCTGAAAGACACTGTCTACAAGGACATACCAACTACACCAGAAGATATGAAACGGCGTATTACTGCTGCCTGCGCTGAAATTTCCACTGAAATGCTAGAACGTGTACAGCAATCTTTACATACTAGACTGGAAGCTTGTATTGAAGCTGGTGGTGCTCATTTTGAACACAGGCTTTGAGGGTACAGTTTTGTTTACTTGTCAGAATCCTCATTTTTCTTCATTCACTTGTTTTTCTTTAGTTTGTCCTAGCCATTGTCCCGTTTTGTACAAATGACGATTTCTCGTAAACTACTTACATTAGAATCGTGCAAAAAACACCATTGACATTCTAATTTATTCTACTTTTATTTTCTTAATGTCAATACGCATTGTTCCATTTAAAAAAATGTAACTTTTGTACATAAATACACTTTCTAAAAATTATAAAAATCTGTGTATCATTTGAAAATGCGAGCCCCTGCCTATAGTTCAATTCCGTGAAAACCGCATATCAATAGCACATACCATTTCAGAAATATTTACGGTGCAAGTTATAGGTGACTCACCCTGCATATATGTGGAGGACACCTCCAACATTTTCTCTGAGATGCCACTAGTGTAATGTAATCTCCCAGTTGTATATTATATTCTCCCAAAGTTGCACGTGTGTCCTATCATTGATACAAAAGTTATGACCCACTGAAATGGTTCAGGTGTATATGGATCACACTAAATAACCGGTGCTAAATAGCATCTACAAGGATAGTGTTCGAAAGTGATAAAATAGATTTAATAGGTGTAATGTGGCAAGGTATTGTCGTACTGTTCAATAGTTTACTCTGCCATTATCTTTGTTAATAGAAACCTCTCGGATAAATCACTGATTATTTTCGTAAGAGTGAGAGGAGTACTGGCCCGCTTCTCGGACGTGTGCTAAGTACCAGTGAACGCATCACTTCAGCCAACGGAATGCGCAGAAATCACAAATGACAGAGAGATGTTATGCCCACGTGGAGTAATCAGTGCGTTAACTGACAGGTATCTATTAACTAGGATAAAGTCAGGGTAATCATTTGAGCAGCGAGACTATAATTTTCGTTTGGTTGTTTAGATTATCAGTATAATGTTTTATCTACACATGTGTAGATTAGAACGCAGGGGACACCCAGTGACTTGCAAAGATTTATTGTGTCGTCACTCCTCCAGGAGGAAGGGATGAAGTGAAGGAATACCACGACTAAACAGTGCCCTAATTAAATCACTAGAAGAGACAATTTCATTCGAAAAGGGAAGAAGTACATGTGAGTTAGTAATGGATAAAGAGTTGACTTTTATTTGTTTCTTTCCATTTTAATATTTTAGTTCATACAAAAATTTCATATCATTAAGAATATAGACTAAGACCTCCACAAAGAAAAGGGCCTCCAGGTAAAGATCAGCACGCAAATGCTTCTGTAAACGACATGGCGTATAGACACCAAACCTGATGTATAAATTTCGAGTTTTGCTAGGATGTAGCTTATGAAGATTTTCAGAAAAATCTCCTCACCCAACACTATACTTTAGATGACTTATGTTATGTTGGTTTTATTTTGTAAAACTAGTTGCAATGTATGATAACGGGAAAGAAAATGCGGTTTAAGATATTTATACAAATAAACCAATAAATATTTTGAATATTTTATGAATAACTTAAGAGGTTATCTATTGCATAATGTTTTATATGCGGAAAACCAATTTATTTTAATGTTTTTAAAGGAATTAATAATTTCTGAGATGCACGTTGCTATTGATGTGCATTTTTCTGTTCAGCAGACATTTCTTGTAGTGGTGTTACCATTTATTTGTTTCTGGGGATGGGATGTAGAAAATATGAAGTTCAAGGCTACAGCCATCTACTTTTTAAAGATTTACTTTCGCCACAGGCGTCTGCATCCCCTTGTAGCTATAACGAAATGTGTAGTGTTTCAATCTTTTTTTGAAAGCATTAGTATCTCTTGAAGCAAGTATGAAATAAATTTGTAGATTGTTTAAAAAAGACTAAAGTAAAAGTTAAAAAGTAGAGGATCTTTGCAGACAAGGCATTAAGTTATATATTTTAGGGAACGTAAGCTAATTTAAGCCTACGTATTTCTCCCCTTCATAGTGCTCTTTAGTTACTTTTGGTGACGTTCTGTTGGAGTCAATAACAGTGACTGTTTCTAAAATATACGTTTGTTAAAGATATGGACATAGCTGTTGATAATTGAAGCTGTTATCATAGAAGTACAGGCATTACCTTCCAGGACGTTAACTGTTGAGTTTAAAGCACTATAGTGTTTTGTTGTTGTAATTTACGTCCTCCAACGTTAGGTCATATCTGACGATTAATGGAATGGGTGAAATGGTGCTCAAATGAGCCCAGGGTCCATGGAGCTTAGAGTTACCCGACATTCGTCTTCCAGGATAAGGGAAAACCCCGGTAAAGCCTTATCCAAGTAACTCACCCTGACCGAGATTCGAACTCGGGACCTCTTGGACGTGAGGCAGACATGCTACCAATATATAGTTAGTTGTGCTCCGCATATGTGTTTATTCGGAATAATTATAGTTGTCACCGAGTGCTCCACAGTTATAATTGTTGTTTTTACAATATAGTTTCTCAATAAGTACAATACGATGTGACATTTAGTGCTGGAAAGTGATTTATCAATATATACTACCTTGACGAGACTTGGGTGAATGAAGAACACACGACAAGTATGGCGTGACACGACTTTTAAGACTGAAAAATAAGCATTTTTACAAGGTATGTGTGCTGGTTTAAAAAATCAGTGAAAAAGGCCGAAGGCCTTTCATTATAAACTTGTTCCAGTTTCATTGCTCATTCATTCAGTTTCAACTTGCTCAGTTTCATTATAAACTTCATTATTTTTGCATGCCTTCATGTTCTTATTTGCATGATTTTATCCATCTTCCTGGCAATTATTAACCCTGCAGGTTTCAATGTGACGGGAAGGCACCGCCTATGGCCTATGGCGCGAAAGCATTAGCCAATTGGGATGATGGGGAAGTTAGTTGCACGCGGAGTGATAAATGTCAGCGGGCAAGGTTGTATGAAACAGAGATTAGTCTGTGGAGATGTGTATTTATGTTTCCGTGTGCTTTAACTATTGTCATGTTATGTGTTATTATAATTTGGCTATTGGTCTGCTTACTTTTGGGAAGAATTTCTTTGTGGTTGTGCATTTTGAAGTTCATTCCAATTCTACTGCCATTTAATTTTTGTTAATTTCCGAAGGATTTGCTTTGCTGCTTTATTTTAAGTACATCTAATTTATTTTAGCTGCCTTTAAGTTGTCAGCTAGCTCGTTAGCCTCTATTCCGATGTGAGCCTTTAGCAATTTGAACTGTGTTTTCCAATTTTTTGCTCTCAGATTGCTGTATTTCTTCATATTTTCTCTATTAGGTGATCTGAGTATTGCACTATGATTATGATGATTGTAGATTGTAGATTTATTATTATTATTATTATTATTATTATTATTATTATTATTATTATTATTATTATTATTATTATTATTATTATTATTATTATTATTATTATTATTATTATTATTATTATTATTATTATTATTATTATTATTATTATTATTATTATTATTATTATTATTATTATTATTATTATTATTATTATTATTATTATTATTATTATTATTATTATTATTATTATTATTATTATTATTATTATTATTATTATTATTATTATTATTATTATTATTATTATTATTATTATTATTATTATTATTATTATTATTATTATTATTATTATTATTATTATTATTATTATTATTATTATTATTATTATTATTATTATTATTATTATTATTATTATTATTATTATTATTATTATTATTATTATTATTATTATCATTATTATTATCATTATTATTATCATTATTATTATCATTATTATTATCATTATTATTATCATTATTATTATCATTATTATTATCATTATTATTATCATTATTATTATCATTATTATTATCATTATTATTATCATTATTATTATCATTATTATTATCATTATTATTATCATTATTATTATCATTATTATTATTATTATTATTATTATTATTATTATTATTATTATTATTATTATTATTATTATTATTATTATTATTATTATTATTATTATTATTATTATTATTATTATTATTATTATTATTATTATTATTATTATTATTATTATTATTATTATTATTATTATTATTATTATTATTATTATTATTATTTTTTTTTTTTATTGAAAAAAGTCTGAGCAGCATGCCCCATTACAATGTAATACTACATGCTTTATAGTCCGAGACATCGGTTCAGAGCGACTTGCGATACATTGGCCAGAGTACATTGTTCTATTTTTTTAGCCCTGCGACCTTTATAATACTGTTGAACCACTTATTTTAGTATAATAATATCTTAGTACTGTGCTTCTGAACTGACGTGTCGGTCACAATGATTCATTAATTTAATTTAATTAAGTTAATTTACATTACATATTTTTTAACAATGTCTTGACAAGATTACTTACTATATATTGACATTTCTCTAGCGTAAAATCACAGTGTGGTCACAATATCTATCACAAATATTATAACTTTTTAAAGTCTATTGCATTTACGAATCTGCTGAACTGTCTTATGAATCTTCTTGTGAGGTCCTTCTTTGCAGTCGGCCATTTCCCGCCCTGGTGAATTATGGCTGCTGCAAGATCCTTCCTTTGTTTGCCGAGGATAGGACAGTGAAACAAGAGATGATCCACAGTCTGTTCTCCTGTATTACATGGACAAATTGATTCGTCCATGATTTTAAATCTGTGCAGGTAGCTTCGTATATTGCCGTGTCCAGATGTTATGCAGGTGAAATTTGGCGTAATTCTTATATTGCTCTTGATACGATCGATGATGCTTGGGAAGAATTCCTTCGTTGTCGCACCTTTGGATGTTTTGTCCCATTCTGTTTGCCACCTCCTGATTCCAGCTTCATTCACTCTTGTGATAATTACGTCCTTGGATATTTTCTCGTAGACTGCTTCTCCTTCCTCTGCAGCTGCTTCCTTTGCTAATCGATCGGCTAGTTCATTCCCTTCTATCCCAGCGTGTCCTCGGACCCAGCCAAAGTGGATTATCCAGTTTTGTTCTGTCAATTCAATTATTTTACTTCTGATAGATTCTATTAATCTGGGATGTTTCATTTTATTCTTCAATGAATCTAGAGTTATCTGACTGTCAGTGTATATTGCTACTCTTTTCCTGTTTTCTTCAATATCCTGTAGTTCTTGGAGTTTTTCTAAGACTTTCAATACAGCGATTTGCTCTGCCTGGTTGTTTGTGCAATTTTCACCCAATTTAAACTTAAATCTGTGGGTCACTTCTCCATTTGTGTATACGATTGCTGCCGCTCCTACCTTTCCTCCGGTTTTACTGCCGTCTGTATATATTTCAGTCTGGTAGAGAGTGTGTTTTTCGACTTGGTGGATGATTGCTGTTTCCGCGGGGTGCCGCCAATACTTCACTTCTAATGGAGCGTCGTATTCCTGGTTTAGGGATTTCGTTGCTGTATATATTTCAGTTTTTTCTTCTATTGTTATCATTATAGGTTTAACTCCTGCTAACACGCACGAGGCCTCGTATGATACTGTTCTGAACGTTTTGGCTATCTTAATATTCATGAGTCTTTGTACACGCTTGAATTTTGTAATATTTTTCTGCTTCTGCACTGCTTCCTTCCAAACGGGAGCTCCGTAAGTTAAGATTGGTACGAGCGCGCCTTCATAAATTGTCTTGAGCGCTTTATGACCCAAGCCCCATTGAAGTTTCGCTGTTCTTGCCAGCCTATTGATTAGTCCCAGAGATTTTTCTACTGTGTGGGCTATATGCGCATTGAAGTTAAATTTGCTATCCAAGTGAATTCCTAGATATTTCATTTCCTCTACTTGTACTAGTACCCTATCATTTAGGAGGATACTGACGTTCTTGTCGCCCCTTCTTTTCCTTGATATTAACATCACTTTTGACTTATTAGTGTTGAATACCATTTTGTTATTAAGAGCCCATCTCTCTATTTTCTTCACATCCTGGTTTGCGTAATTTTCTGCTTCTGCTTTGAAGTCTCCTTTTGTTAAGATGAGCAAGTCATCTGCGAAGGCTATAACTTTAGTTCTCTTGGAGAATGGTAGATTCAGGAGGGAATTATATAATATGTTCCAGAATCCCGGGCCACAGCATGAGCCTTGTGGACAGCCTTTCTGGATTTCTTTTTCTGCGCTGTAGTTGTTTATTGTTAGAGTTGCTTTTCTTTCACCAAAATAGCTTGCGGCTAAATTGTACAAGTTTCTTGGACACTTCAGTTCTCTGAGGTTCTTCAAAATGCTGGGCCACCAGGCAGCATCAAATGCACCTTGCACCTTATTATTATTATTATTATTATTATTATTATTATTATTATTATTATTATTATTATTATTATTATTATTATTATTATTATTATTATTATTATTATTATTATTATTATTATTATTATTATTATTATTATTATTATTATTATTATTATTATTATTATTATTATTATTATTATTATTATTATTATTATTATTATTATTATTATTATTATTATTATTATTATTATTATTATTATTATTATTATTATTATTATTATTATTATTATTATTATTATTATTATTATTATTATTATTATTATTATTATTATTATTATTATTATTATTATTATTATTATTATTATTATTATTATTATTATTATTATTATTATTATTATTATTATTATTATTATTATTATTATTATTATTATTATTATTATTATTATTATTATTATTATTATTATTATTATTATTATTATTATTATTATTATTATTATTATTATTATTATTATTATTATTATTATTATTATTATTATTATTATTATTATTATTATTATTATTATTATTATTATTATTATTATTATTATTATTATTATTATTATTATTATTATTATTATTATTATTATTATTATTATTATTATTATTATTATTATTATTATTATTATTATTATTATTATTATTGTTATTATTATTGTTATTATTATTGTTATTATTATTGTTATTATTATTGTTATTATTATTGTTATTATTATTGTTATTATTATTATTATTATTATTATTATTATTATTATTATTATTATTATTATTATTATTATTATTATTATTATTATTATTATTATTATTATTATTATTATTATTATTATTATTATTATTATTATTATTATTATTATTATTATTATTATTATTATTATTATTATTATTATTATTATTATTATTATTATTATTATTATTATTATTATTATTATTATTATTATTATTATTATTATTATTATTATTATTATTATTATTATTATTATTATTATTATTATTATTATTATTATTATTATTATTATTATTATTATTATTATTATTATTATTATTATTATTATTATTATTATCATCATCATTATCATTATTATTATCATCATTATCATTATCATTATCATCATGATTATAAATAAAATAAAATAAACTGGACATATTCAATGTTTACAGCCTTTTCTGGCTACAAGTGAACACACTGAACGCAAATCAATCTAATCTAATCTAATCTAATCTAATCTAATCTAATCTAATCTAATCTAATCTAATCTAATCTAATCTAATCTAATCTAATCTAATCTAATGTGTTTCCCAAACAAGATTTGATTTACTGACTGACTTGAAACTAGTAATCTCCATTATAAAGTTGGAAATACTTTGCATTAGTACAAAGTCGACTACTTAGAACTCCTGGGAACTCATTAAATTGTTTTCCATATATAGGTAATGAGAAATCCTGTTATAGGTTTATTTTCAATCTATGCAGATAAATCATTATTATAGATTATGCGTAGGTCGTTCGAACATTAAGGTAGATTATGTCAAATGTAGGATGCTTCAATTTACTCAAGCAGAGTGAATAAAATGTACCGCAACGTAACGTTTATATCTAGAACAGTTCAGTATTTGGAATGAATCTTGTGGCAACCATAAGAGAGAGCGAACCTTCTAGCGTAAAACATGGTAATGTGTAATTATTCTTTGCCTGAGACTCATTTGTTTGTTTTGTTACACTGCTATGCCTTGAGCAGAATGGGTCATATTTTACCTTCCAAGTTAACTGCTCTAGCTTTATATTGCCCTACAGCTCTGATTTAAATTCCAGAGATTACCCTTTTTTTAGTGGACTTGGGTAAAAAAGGTTCCAAAAACAGACATCTGAAGCAGTAAACAAGTAATAGCCGTAACTAGATCTCCGAGACTGATAATGAATGCAATAGTGTGGAGAATGTAGCATTTACTGCCATGAACCAGATTGATGCCTATTGCACAATTCTGGGCAAATTAGATGTTTTCAGTATTTGGCGGAAGTATATTAAATTGAATGACATTTACTTTCTTTGCTGCTTATTGTAAATAGTGGGAGAATTTCAGTCCAAGCAAAAATTCGGTCATAATATTTATACGAAAGTACGTTTTGAAGTCCCCTGAATTCTCAAAAGGCATTCTCTCTCTCTCTCTCTCTCTCTCTCTCTCTCTCTCTCTCTCTGTGCATGTGTGTGTGAACAGAATAGTCCAAAAATGAAAAAAAAAAAACAGTTAAATATAACTTTGTACTTAAGTTTCAAGAAAATCTCATTCGAAACTATTGTAGACCTCTGACGAGAAATTTCTACCTGACTCTACTCTCAGGAGACACATGGCGTGATGATATAAATAAATCCATTACTACATTAAATACATCGCAAACGTCTAGGAAAACAAGAGCGTATATTACCCAAAAGACTTAAGCCTTGTTGATATGTTTAAATTCTAATAGCAATGGAAATGAATTGTTCTTTCGCACTGGCCGTGTGTAGGCTAAAGTATGGAAATATAGAGTCAGACTGAAAAATTTAATGCCATAGCCGGGAATTGAACCAGGGATATTCTGGTTGCCATCCAGTTACTCTAACCCTTGAGCTACTATGGCCAACGTGCCGACATGACATTAAATTCTCCAACTGACTCGAGTTTTTCCCGGGAAACCACTTAGGAACTTACACGTAAACAACTTACACGTTGTAAGTCGCCATTAAGGTAGTTGTCTCATGTGTTTATGAGAACTCCTAAGTGGTTTACCGGGAAAAACACGTGTCAGTTGGAGAAATTAATGTCTTATCGGCACGTTGCCATAGTAGCTCAAGGTTAGAGCGGCTGGACGGCAACCAGAAGATCCGTGGTTTAAATCCCGGCTATGACATTGGATTATCCAGTCTGACTCTATCTTTCCATATAATAGCAATGTTTCTCAGAAGACAAAATAATTATTTATATGAGCAAATTCCGTACAGCCAATTCTCCTGAGAACAAAGCTCCGTTTTCTTGCCTTTTTATGTAATACAAGAGGTCTCGAAACATGTATTTATGCTGGAATTTTTAAATAATCTTTTTGAATATATTTCCCCTTCTTTTTATACCAAAAGATAATTTTTTAAGAGCAGATAGAATTATGTCCAACTATTTTGTTTCATTAAATAAATCGAAAACAATAAGGTCAAAAGGAGGTCTAAGGAACGTGCAGCATTATCCAATGAAATAATAGCTAAAAGAGAAACAAATTATCAGATGCATAACAAATATTCAGCTTTTTTTACATTACAAATTGAAAGGTACGTATGTGTTTTCTTCGTTTTCTTATTCAAAATATTATTTATTAGTTGTTGTAATTAACATTGTTGTTTTATTTAAATATTTTATAATGCAACATACCAGTTTATTTTACATTTTATACCTAGCTGGTAATAATGGTCACTTGCCTTAAAAAACAAATGTGGCTCAGTGGTTAGACCGCTTGGCTCTCAACAAGGCGGCCCGGGTTCGATCCCAGGCGACTGCAAAGTGCTATTGGTGATGGACATTTCGGCGCTGGGGCGGGTTTTCTCCAGGACCTCCGGTTTCCCCTGCCATCTCATTCCACCGTTGCTCCATCTTCATCTCATGTATAATCAGTGTCACCGCCTGCGGTGCCGTATGTAGTAAAAGCGGGCGTTAAACACTACACTCGATCCCAGGTGACCGCAAAGTTAGATTGGTGGTGGACAACACGGCGCTGGGGCGGGTTTTCTCCGGGACCTCCAGTTTCCCCGCCATCTTATTCCACCGGTGCTGCATCTTCATCTCATGTATTATCAGTGTCACCGCCTGCGGTGCCGTATGTAGTAAAAGCGGGCGTTAAACACTACACACACCTGAAAAATTAACTCAGTGTCGTTCAGAAAAATTGACTTTTCCAGTCCAGTTAATACTGGTATTGTGTAGAAGAATTAGAAGGATGCTTCAATAAATTTACATAGATTACACAAAAAGCATATTTCAAGCTTGAAAATTTACTAACAACAATGAGAGAAACTACTTGTACTACCAAATAACTATACCAATATGTAAGCGTGTTTTCATTTTTACAGAAATATAATATTCTTTATGAATAAAGAGGAATTCACTGCAACTTACAGAACATTCAACCTATATGCTTTAATATCAGATTCTGTCTATAACATTTGGTAATGCAACATATAGAACACATAAATTCCAATGATGTACATACATATTTACTGCGAGATTTCCATTTAGAGAGTTTCTGGACCAATGCAAAGTCAAAGTAAGCTGTAGAAAAACAAAAAGGAAGAGCAGCCAACCTCATACAATATGTCATTTCTTCCTACACTGAAGTTTAAATTTATGAGATCACCATCGGATATAGAGGATACAGATTAAGACCCTGCCTAGTTACATTTGTCCTGTAATGTTTTCACCAGAGTAAAATTACAGAGTGATTTATGTAGAACTTAAACATTTCTTTCAATAATGGTTTCAAAATGAATTCTGCTAGCGACAACATATTATACCTAAAATGTAGGGAAATTTTGGGAGATTATTTACCTCTATAGCACTGGTCACTCATTGGAGGATTCTGTCAATAGCTTGAATCTCCTGTGTGATGTGCTTCAGATCGTCCAATGTCAGGAGACGTGTGGCGTAAACCGTCTCTTTTAAAGCAACCCTCATAGAAAGAATTTCGGCGATGTCAAATCCGGAGATCTCGGTGGCCACAGTTTCCTGTAAATTATCCGGTTGTCAAAGAAACTTCCAATTAGTTCCATGGATTAATTTGATGTATGGCATGTAGTACCATCTTGTTGAAAATATCCTTGACTCAGCTCTACCTCGTCCAGTTGCCCAACAAACTCCATGAAAATCAGTCGGTACTCTACAGTGTTCACAGTCTGGTTAAAAGAATTGGCCCCACTATTCTCTGTACGGATATTGCACAACAAACTCAGATTTAAATCGGGTGCAGAGGTGCTTCATGTGGATTTTCGATGACCCAGTGGCGTGAGTTCTGCGAGTTCACATAACCGCATAAATGGAACCATGTTTCATCTGTGAAACTTATGATGGACAATATGGCAGGATTTTGCACAATAAACATCTGGAGCCAACGATAATAATTCAATCTTTTATCCTTATCTGGTTCCTGCAGCTGATGAACAACCGTAACCCTATATGACTTTAGGCCTGCACTTTTCGCAGCTCTCTGACACATTGAGTAAGTGTATCCTGTCTACTGCGACAAACGTCTTAATGATTTACTCTGTGACTGCTCCAGTCGTGCTTTTACGTCAACATTATCGTGGGAAGCCTAAATGAGCAATGCTTGCCTTTTTCACTCTACAGAAATCGCAATTCTCTCTGCTATTCCTTTTGAGTGGCTGTAATTGAAATGGTAGTCCAGTTTTGCCTCACAAGGAAGAGTAGTCGATTTAATGTGTACTGCATTTTTACGATGATTAGAACAAAATGTCGAAAACAGCTGCCAACAATAGCAATTAGGAATAAAACAGGAACATCTGCGCATCTAGTGATAAGGAATCGACACTCCAAAACATTCTGTTTATTATGGCGCTAAAATTGGGTCATTGAATGAATTTCCAATGGAATAATTAAAGAGAGAAATGCGTCAGTACTGTATAAATCACTCTGTATAAAAGAAACACAGCTAATCCCCTGTGATCAACGAACAAAATAGGCTAATTGTGTTTAAGCTATTAAAAAAGGTAAATATATCCTTATAGAAAAATAATTTTTTGTACAGTTACTGTGAATGGCATTATTTTAAAAATAAGCGCATTTAGGTCATATCGAAAATTGTGAAAACACAGAAAATATTAATTTTGGTATTTTAGTATAAGTGGTACAACATATTTCTGACAGTTATAGGGTAGCGAGGTACAGAATTACTAATAGATTCATGCAAAATGATTGTTAAGTACGTTTAAGAAACATAATAATTCAGAATCGTTAATCGTAATAGCTATTGCTGGTGAGACATTTTTAATTAATGAGGTCAAAAATTGGCTCACGTTTACTATTTACGTCTCACTAAATAGCTCTAAGATTTATGTCATTCTTTTGAAATCAGCAACATATTATCAGAAATATTTTCAGACAATTTTACAAAAATCTTTTGATTATTCACTTTATCAGAGAAATGAAGTGCAAAATTTCTTACCAGCACCATAAGGTTTACCATTGTAACATTTTTCGACTCTCTAAATTTTATTCTCTCTCATTTTATGGTAGCAAATTCTGTTATGAGAATGTTCCGCTTATCAATAGTGTTCGTTTGGAGTTGCTTGTCTCTATCTGCTGGAATTAAACTGAAAAATATCGGAAGAATCAAAACGTTATCGAGTTAACACACGCTGAGCTGTTGTAACTGCACAACGTTAGAAGCCGGCAAGGCTCCACTTTACGTAGTTACGCTTACGACGAAGAGATGGCAGTACCTATATCGTTTCCATGGCTGGCCCGGTTGGGATAAGAAGCATCTGTACTCTCTCCGCGACGTATTTAAAGTGGTACTTCCAAGCACATATTCGATACAGCGATTTCCCCCAAAATAGCTATTTTGAGAGTCCTTCAACCAAAATAAAAAAATAGTGTTTTTAAATATAAATTCCCAAAGTACTCTCCTCATGGAACATTTGTCGAAAATTCCATTTTCTGAAAATGGGTCTAAGGATTTTGGATAAAACGTAATTTAAGACATTTTTGTGCGAAATGAAATTATATCTTGAATTTACTGGCGATAGAAATTCATTCTGGATTTTTGTGTACCCTACCTTGCGTATGAGGATGTGAGGCCGGCAGTCGGGTTGGCAGGTGCTGGTCCTATATGGGCTATCGCACTCTGGGTTAACTGGTAATTGGTAAGATATCATTCTACACAAAAATAAATATTTTGTTAAAATGTTAGTTAATTGATGGAAATTAATCATTTCTTCATACTAGCCGTATATAGGCTAAGATATTTGATGGATAGAGCCAACATGAAAAATTCAATGCCATGGCCTGGATTTGAACCACGGATCTCCTGGTTTCCGTCCAGTCGCTCTAACCCATTGAGCTACCATGGTCAACGTGCCGTACTATTTATATCAAATATACATATATGAGGTTCACCACTTTCTACATACTCTTTTTTATTAATTTGTATTTTTAAATAATTGTACTTTTCTGAAACGAGGAGGTTGTTTGTTATTGTCATGCAAAGAGAACGAAATGTATCATCACGATATATGATGGCTAGTTGAAAGATTTGATTATCGCTTAAGTATTTCCACATTCTCACTGCACCTACAAGTACAAATGAAACAAAAACATTTATTTTTAAAAATACGTTTATCCTGATTAAATCGAAGCAGATAAAAGAATATTCTTGGTAAAGAATCAGTAGAGAAAGTCATGTTTTTTTGTGTAATTTAGTCCTCCAACGTTGTCATATCGGACGATGGATGAAATTGGTGAAATGATGCTCAAAAGTGTCCAGGGTCCATAGAGCTTAGAGTTACCCGACATTCGTTTATCAGGATAAGGGAAAACCCCGGATAAAACCTTATCCAGGTAACTCACACTAACCGAGATTCGAACTCGGGACCTCTGGAACGTGAGGTAGATATGCTACCATCACGCTACCGAGGTGGGCTGAGAAAGTCATGTGAATTTAATATATTTACTTTCTCTGCTACGTATAGTAAGGTAAGTTGGTACATACTCCACGAAAAAATTCAATTTTGAGGTTTCACTGGAAATATGTTTTGGGATCCCCCTAGCCCAAACGAATTTTAGAAAAAAACATTGTGTCAGTGTCTGTGTGTTATAAGAGTGTATGAACATCATGACTGAAATGCCAAAAATCGGTTAAATACCAAACATAGTATTTAAGTTCTCCATATTCTAATAATGTGACAGGAAGACTTTTACATGGAACATTTATTGATAATTTTGATATCCTAAAAGTGGTTCTAATGATTTTGATGAGAGTACTGTAGGTTTGATATTTTTATGTACTAAAAAATGTATATTTTGAATTTTATAGAGATGGTTTCAAGTAATTTCCATTCTTAAACTTTTGTATAAATGTTACAAGAGTGAGTGAGTGAGTGAGAGAGATAGAGAGAGAGAGAAAATCTTACTAGACAAAAATGTAGATAAAGCACACAATTTATGTATTCCTTTGTTGAGGTCGATTGCCATAATCTGAGTAAGGCAGAAGAAGAGGAAGATGAAGAAGAAGTTTTGTGCCATTAATCATTTTCAAAGTATTCCTTGATAGGCATAATTTCCTCAAATGTAAAGTCTTAACTCGTTTTTCTCCTCCTGATCACGCAAAGTGAATGGAATTTCAAAGGCATCACATATTGGCCAAACCTTAAATGATTTGACTACAGTTTAAGGGTATTATGTTCTTCTATTTCCATTCTATTATAAAGAAATACGTAATAAAACTATTTCTATATATGTTTAACTGGGTTAAATTGGACAAGGTTTAATAGCAATAGTTTGTTGAAGGATAGGTGAGAAATATTTGTGAATGGCCTGAGCCATCCCTTTCGGTTGTTCAATGGTGAGCTGGGTGAGGTTAGATACGCCGTGTGTTCGATTCTCCAGCGAGCAAATCTTCCGGGAAACTACTCACGAAGAAAATTGAAGTGACGGATGAAATCTAACTGTATCACAATTATAAAGTGACAATGTAAACTATTGAAGCCACAGAGAAAGGTGAACTAAACTACAATAATGAAGTGACAAAACTTGCAGAAGTGATAGTTAACAACTGGAGGAAGTACTATAGGTTATACGTGTTATAAACCAGACAAAAATTATGTATTTTTTATTGTTTAATTGTGTATAAATTGATTATCATCCCCTAAATTTATCAAAATTTCGTAAAAGTACATTTCTAAACTATAAAAATAATTATAATTAATCAGGGTTTTTGTTTCAGAAAGAAATTCATATTTTGCTTAATGCATTTGACTTGAATTTGCAATAATATTGTAGATGATAACAGTGATACTTATAATACTAATAATAATCATCTTGTGTTATACTGTTATACTGTTTTTCATAATCATTTCTGATGTATCTTCATTCTCCGTTCTCATCATTTAACTCGCTACACTGAGAGAATGTTACCTATCAACAGCATGTCATGAATATTATGCGCAATGCTTGAATAGACTGTTGATTGTGCTTGATTTAAAGGAGGAAATTGAATGGCCTGGTTTCTGGAAACTTTGGAGGCCTCATAACTGGTCCTCTTCTATCGTGCCAATTATTATCGAAAGATTCAGATGAAGTAGAGGAGATGAGACAAGACAGCAGCGGGCAGGATACTTACAGTTTTCAGATTTAGACTCAGTGGCAGCCCGTACAACGGCTCTCCACTCAGGCATACCACTTGGAGGTCGAATAATATCGAGATTCTCAAGGCACATACAGCAATGAAACAGCAAAGCAGGTTGAAGGTGAAGTCAGATGAAACTAGACAGGAAATTCGGGTTTAATTAGTCTTCCCAGAATTTGCCTAGCGATCCGGGGTTGGAAGTTCGGTCGTGGGGATTGAACCCACGACATCCCGGATGCGGGTCGCGCACGTTACCACGACGCTACCTCGCTCGGTAAGATTCAGATTATCATTTCTAAATCTAACGTCGTTTAGCCTAGTGAGTCATTGAATGAATGAAATGAGTATAGTAATGCTCAGATGTGTCTGGGGTCAATAGAGCTTAAACTTACCCAACATTCCTGTTCCGAGAATAAGGTAATAGCTCTGAAAAAACAACCTTATCCGGGTAATACATCATACACCAGATTCAAACTCGGATCTCTTGAATGCGAGGTAGACATGCTACCCTCGCAACGCAGAGGTGGGGTGTAACTCCTTTTGTTTCTTATGCGGTTTCGATGGCGAAAATAGTTTATAACGTATTTTCATGCTATATAAAAATAAATTATACTATTGTTTCTTATGCTGCTGCATTTAAATTTTACTATGCCCTAAAGAATAATCTCTTATAACAATCAGGAATTATTTATTTGTAGGTCACAAAAAATATTTCAAAGAGTGTGAGGTACGTATACTAAACAAAAATTATGTTAAAATTAGTTTAGCGATCATTTCTATGAACGCACTTCATTGTAGATGACTTGTTCGTCATGGAAACGGACAGCGAATGTAGTGATATGTTTGGGTCAAGAGATAACAAATCCTCTTTCAACCTGATGTCCGTCTGATGTAAGAGCTACAGAGAGGTGGTAATATCAAGGAAATAGCAATTAATGCCTCTTCACTTTTAGTGAAAGTTGGATACCTTGGCTACACCGTAAATACATGTTTTGAGACCCCTGAAACCGATAAATCATATTTAGAAAAAGTGTGTGTGTGGGAGTGTGTGTGTATGTGTGTGTGTGTGTGTGTGTGTGTGTGTGTGTGTGTGTGTGTGTGTGTGTGTGTGTGTGTGTGTGAATATGTGCGGCACAAATTAAATGTATACCTTTAATATTTGTGGAATAAGCTCTTAAGTCTCCTTTATTCGATATGGTTTTTAATTGTTGGTAAACAGCAAGTGGTAAAATCTTATATAAAAATAGAGATTTCGTTAAAGTACACAATTTACCTCAAATAACTTTTTTTCTTTATTTCTCGTATATTCCTCGTTACTGGTTTGAATGATCGAATATTTACTTTCGTCAAGTTGAGAAGTATTTATTTTCTTCTGCTGGTTATGCAAAGAGAACAAGTTTTAGGCCATCATATAGTGACCAGGACTTAAATGATAAAATTAGGCTTTGGACAATGTTTGGTGTTTCGTTGCACGTTGCCTAGAAAATAGGTGCACGCAGATTTTACCTGAAATATTCCCACCCCATACCAAGCACTGCCAGCCATTTACAAACTCATTAGTTCCTATAGTTGGGAACAGCAATGCATATTTTGCATAAGTTAGAGGTGAAAAAGCTGTCCATCCATGGTTGCTCACACTGAATAATAGGCGAGTGCGACCTTTAAATTTAATACTGAGTTTGGAGATATATAAAGTAACCGAAGAACATTTTGCTTGGAACTGTCACCATCAATGAGAGCTGGATTCATCATTATACTCCAGAAACCAAGCAACAATCAAAACAATGTGCTGCTTCCGATGAAGCAGACATTTCAATCAGCCTTAAAAGTGATGGCGACATTTTTCTGTAACACGAAGGGTATAAGTCGATCAATGGTTCTAGAAGAATGACCTTCACCCATAGAACAGTCAGCGAGCCCAAACAACTTATCGCTTGTTACTTGTGATATGCCTTGTGAATCATCTACAGTTGACTGTAAAGTACTATGACGGTCATCGCACTTTAAGTGGTCTGAAAGAAATGAATACTGAAAATTATGTTACATAGTTACGCACAATGTTAATTACAAATTTACCCCTTAAATCAGTGATAGTAATACATAAGGCCTCTTACCATATTACAGAAGTAGATAAGCTTTCTTGGATACAAAGTCACACCAAAACAAAATTGTATTATTTAATTCTAGCCAATAAGCCGACTCAAAAGAACTTTCTGATTGGCCGAATATTGCCAGAATATAAGCAGGCAACCTTACGGCTTTCTCCGTAACACTCGCATCTGAATCCTATAGAATTAAGGTTCTTCTGGTTTAACATGAAACATGACCTACTTAGCACTACCATCCCTGTGGCAAAGGAGGGGTGCCACTGCTATCCGCGACTGCCTGGTCTCCGTCAGGTTGTGACAGGTGCTGCAACCAGTGCAGGGCTTGCTTATTTACAAACAGTGCTTTATATTGACAGTGAAATATGGTAATAATGGGAATATGGTATCAAAACCGGTATTATACGAAGTAATTAAGAGAAACAAAGATAAGTTCAAACAGTATGCAATCGACTCCATAACTGAATCAAATGGACATACCTTACCTCCGTGTCATTGTGATACGAATGCTATTGCGCTAATATGGGCACAAATCAATAAAGGAATTAGAAAAGACGTACTGGTGAAAAGACGGATTAATTGATATGATGGACAATTTCATCATAAATTTAGAAGAAAGTGACTCTCCAGAAAATCCCTAATGGACGGTATATCTACACTACTGCCGTCTACTAGTACTCTTTAAAGCGCTGCGCTTGAAATTATTAAAGAGATAGCTACAATATAATCATGCGGAATCAATCGGAATATTGCATGGAAGTAAAGCGATGTGGGATTAAGCATCATGGGTTACCTACGCTGGTAATAATGCATTCTCCCCCACTCACTAATTTCCATGTTTCAAGATAAACCAGAAAAACTGTAAATAGAAGTGATGCAATGTGGGATTAGGCAGATGAGTTACCTACAACAGCGCGGGCAATAGTGCTCTCTCTCTCTCTCTCTCTCTGATTACCGTGTTTCAAGATAAACCAGACGATCTGTATTATGGACAAATGTCAAACAATAGGTTGCTTGCAGAAATGTAACTTTTAAAATGAAAGACGAAATGTTGTGCCGCAAATGATTTGAGCAAATTGGACAAATGGAATAGGAAAAGATATGCCATCATGTGGATGAAATAAAACAAGAGTACTAGGAAAAAGACGAATAATGGAAGAAAACACTGAAAGAATTATAATTGAAGACAGTGAGATGAAAAAAAGTGATGAGGATGTCGGTAATAATGCCTCAACAGATGAGGATAACCTAGGGGTAGAAGAATTAAAATGTTACTAATAAATCAAAATAGTGTTAACCTGTAAGTGAAAAATCTTTCTGGAACTATAGTATTAATTTGTTGGAGACTACGACTTCCCTGAATAGCGATGCGTGAAGCAAACAATACCCTGATAATTGAGAGGGTGAAGATATCACTGCCACTGAAGTCCAGGGAAAACAGTTAAGTGACTGGCATAGAAAACTTTCATTTACATATTTTAGTGTTCAGGAACCATTGCGCGGCCTATATTATGCTGATTGATTTCTTCGAAAAAGGAAAATGGATTACTTGACAATGCCTCAGTGATTCGAAAAGATGCTGGAGCCACGTCCCGTTTCGGCGAAAAAGAAAGCGCCGTTTTACCACAACAACACACCAGCACTTCTTTCAATGTCGCGGTGACACTGTATGAAATGCATTATGAATTGCTGCCGCACCTCTCTTATTCGTACGATTTCCCTTTCTGCAATTTCTTTTTGTTTCCAAATATAAAAATGCGGCTTGCGGAAACGAAATTTAGATGAAATTAGCTCATCATCGAGACAGAAGTTTATTTTGTAGAGCTTGACAACTCCTATTTCGGAGTGTTTAAAATTATGTGAAACGTTGTGAAAACTGGTTTTACTTGAATCATGTTGAAAAATAGATAAATTGTGTTTGAAAAAAGTTGGGAACTTCGTTGCTAACACAGTGTTTATTGACCTGGGCTCGTAAATGGAGTACCAAATTTATTGAAGTTAAGTTTGTAGGCGGTATTAGCGCATTAGAGCATGCGCATATGTACTTTGGAGGCGTGTGACACAAACTGGGAAGTGTCACCGGACAGGGGGATGTCCTCTCGGTAGGCGCCGGCGTCTCTACGCAATGACACTTTCACAACGCGACGCGCGTCCACCTCATCTCCAGCCACCCACCGCAAGAGAGCGCCTGCGTCAAACTCTTGGCTGGGCATAAAGGATTACAACTCACAACCTTCGCAAATGCAAATCTAATGTACTACATTCATGATTATCTACTAGAGCAATCTACTGATAGAAAATTGCTATTAATTATTTTTTCATATTAGGACGGGGTGGGAAAGGTAGAACCGGAAGTAAAAGTTTAATGTCATTTGAACCACGGATTGCTCTAACCAACCGAGTTACCGACACCACATTAAATTCTCAAACTGGTTTGCATCTTCCGGCAATACCATCCAATTCTTCAATTCTTTCTTTCCTACTCTTAGAAAAGTTTAATTCATTCTCTAAACGTAGTAGATAGAGAAGGTATACAACATCACCCAAAAGGTCTACATCGAGATTTTACGGGAAATGCACGTTTCAAGGACCCCCGAAAAGAATCAATTTAAGGAAAAAGTTCCATGTGTGCACGTGAACACTAATTCAAAAACGAAAACTGCATTTAAGTTTGTTATCTTTCTAAAGATTTTCAAGAACAGTACTTTCCCCTAGTACTTTCTTATTATAGTTCTTCAACGGTTTTACCTCCTTTGCAAGTCACTTACGGAAAATTTAATGCATGCTAGTCATACAAGATATTAAGCGCATTTTATCCCACTCAAAATAGTGAAAACTATTGTTGAGACAAAATAAAACAAAGGAAAATTATAAAAGTAAATTAGGGGGAGGGATTTTGTGAAAATCCTCTTACTATTATGTCTCTGGAAAATGCTAAACACCAATTTACTATTTTAGTTAATTGGTGGAAATTAATCATTTCTCCACACTAGCCGTTTATAGGCTAAGGTTTTAGATAGATAGAGTCAATATGAAAAATTCAATGCCATGGCCGGGATTTGAACCACGGATCTCTTGATTTCCGTCCAGTCGCTCTAACTCATTGAGCTACCACTGTCAACGTGCCATCCTAACATTAAATTCTCCATTTGACTCGTGTATTTCCCCAGTAAACCACTAGGGGCTCTCGCATCCGAGATACACCGTTTGTGGCGACTTACTATCGTAAGTACTTGAGTCCCAGGCTTCATCATTTGACTCTTATTATTTTAGTTAATTGATGGAAATTAATCATTTCTCCACACTAGCCGTTTATAGGCTAAGGTTTTAGGTGGATAGAGTCAACATGAAATACATGAGTCAAATGGAGAATTTAATGTCAGGATGGCACGTTGGCCATTGTAGATCTGTGGGTTAGAGCGACTGGACCGAAACCAGGAGATCCGTGGTTCAAATCCCGGCCATGCTATTGAATTTTTCATGTTGACTCTATCCAACCAATTTACTATTTCTTTTGCTTGTTTATGAACTATGCCGTTCTCTCTCACTCTCTCATAAAAATACACACATAAAGGAGTTAACATTTCCTTTTTCTATATTCAGGGACTCTGAAAATTTACATACACAGTGAAATCCACAGTGAAATGCAGGTATAGTATGGTTAAGCGCAGAGAATCTACCCGGGAGTGATGGAAATTCCGGGGCTCTTTCCATAGGGCAATACCTTGTTACCTAAGAAGCCCCCCCCCATTGACAACACCTAACAACGTCAAGACGGGATGGAAGCGGATACGCCACTTACGCGCGTCAAACCCGCAGAGAAGACTACCGAAAACCTCGGTGGGGCCACCTGGTGATCTAGCACACCTTCTACTTGCTATATAGGCTAGTACCTGGGACTGCAGGTTATTTATTCAATTAATAATTATTTCTTCAGCAATTGTTGGTGCAATTGGAGGTATTAATCAAATTTCTTTACGTAAAATTTTGAGTTTTTTCATCTAAGCGTAAGCACTTATTAATAACATTATTAAGATTAGAATTTATTGTTTTAATTTTATTTATTATTTTATATGTACTTCTTGTACCTATTGTACTTATATATGGGTAACAGGTAAAGATTTTGAAAATTATATGTTTGGATAACTGCCACAAAAATGACCATAACTTTTGATGATGCAGTAATATGAATAACTGCTTAAAAATGCAGTGCCTTAATATAAAAAGTACGTTTGGAAGACTTTCTTTATAATAGTTGGTGTTTATTATCCATTATATTTTGTTCAGTGAAACAGCATTCTCATTATTACAGCAAATAATACACGAGTAGCAACTAAAAATAGATATAAAATACAACTATTCACTTCTTACGTCACATAGTGATTTAACATATCTGTAAGGAGCAATTTTCAGATTTATTTTCAAGTTCTGCTCTTTGACTATTTTAGCGAGGTTGTGTTAATTTTTTTAAACATTGTAGTTTGTAAGGCAATAAAACGGGCATTGCTGCTTATAGCTGCGGGGAAGATATCCATGAGTACATCCACACTGCTGTGTACGTAAATAGCATACTTTATGATTTATTGATTTCTTTTAATCATAAGTGATGAAAGAACTTTTCGAAAAGAATCTATGGCAACATAGATAGTACTTAAAACTTTCTCGTTTATAGCTTGCTATGCGACAAATATCAATAAATGAGAAGCTTGATTCATGAAGCCAATAAACTGATCAATTAACCAACTTCTTTGACTTATTATGAGTCACCGCTTCACGCTACCAAACCATTTGTTTATTAATTCACTGATTAATTTTTCCTGTCATTTACTGATCAATAGATCGCATAAAACAATGAAATACGTCTCTGCTGTAGCAGGCCAACTTTGACAAAAAATGTTGTTAAATACCTATGTCATATGCACAAAACATAGGCCAAAATAAAAATAGAAGACTCTAGGAAGAAGACTAATTTTATTAAAATATCAAATGTTAGCTTACGTGATGCGAAATGTTCCGAACTGCTATCTCGTGAGGAAACTGCGTTTTCACACACTTTCTTTTACATTCCAAAAGTTGACATAAACTTGCGGAAGTGTGGCAGTGAGACAGATGATCGACTATCGTTACATGGATACAACGCTTGCTATCAGCTAAACTACAAACAACTGTAAAACACCTGTACAGGACTGGACTACGCTACGGAGGAGATTCGGTACGGAGGACCAAACTTGGTCTATTTTAGCTATGCCTCCAAGTGGGGCACCCTCGGGAGGAAGGATGAGGTGAGAGGAGACAGAGGGCGGCGTCCCAAGGAGCAGAGGGAAGAGTCCCTACACTTAACCAGTTGGAAACTCCCGGGCGGCCCAGTACAACCGGCATCCCACCCTATTGTGGTTCGGAAACGGCTCCACTAGACCGTCCTACTGGGGGAGGAAGTTATAACAAGAGAGTATCATCCTGCCATATAACGTCGAGACACCCGCCGACACTTCTATCCCGAAAGAGACTGCTAGATGAGATATGATGTGAAATGATGATGGAGATGAAAGGGAGGGATAGGAAATTCAGGGGATGTAATTTACCTAGCCAGCATTCTCCTGGGGATCCAGGAAAACTCCGAAAAAGCCCATGCGTCGGGTAGGTCAGCCTCGGGAATCCAACCGCGACCTGGCCGCGCCGTGGCTCAGTGGTTAGACCGCTTGGCTCTCACCAAGGCGGCCCGGGTTCGATCCCAGGCGACCGCAAAGTGAGATTTGTGTTGGACAACACGGCGCTGGGGTGGGTTTTCTCCGGGATTTCCGGTTTCCCCCGCCATCTCATTCCACCGGTGCTCCATCTTCATCTCATGTATCATCAGTGTCATCGCCTGCGGTGCCGTATGTAGTAAAAGCGGGCGTTAAACACTACACATGTCATTTCATTTCATTTTAACCGGGACCTCCCGAATGTGGGCCACAGAGGAAATCACCCGACCTATTTCGCTCTGTTAAAAAAAAAAAAAAAAAAAAACAAAAGTCGCATGTCCAAGCATGAAAAAGAAAATGCTATTGTTTGGCGAGTCACCAAATACGCAACACGCACTGCACCATTCAGCAGCTTGTGAGAAACAAACGGTCAACCAGCTAGTCATGGAGCTATACCTCGCGAGTCCCATTATTGTTTTCTGGTCGTAGTCTATAACTTGCGTAGACAGCGCTCTATAAGTTAACTTTAATGGAGGTTCAAACGTCAGGGAAAACACTCCCAGTAATGGCTAGCGTATTGTTGTGGCTGCCGGCACTCAAGTAGCACAATGAATAAGTACTGATGTATTTTCATTCCTTAGACAATTGTTCTATCTTGACACTTTACTGTAACGGTTACTTAAATTATGCTATGGACTTCCTCGTTCCAACAGATATACCTAGGAATAAAACTAAAAACAAATTTATGACAACATTCGACTTTGGATGGATAATATTTCATATAATGTACGGTCTTAGAAGTAAAAACTCGTCTTTTAAAGAGACGGACGCATACATGTTGGTATTACATCCATGTCCAAACCGATTGCTTTTAAACCTACTTAGACAATAGACTATTACTTTTTCCCAGAAGAGGAGAAACTTCTAAAAGGACACAAAGTAAGACAAAATACCGAATTCGTTACATTCACGTGGTTTTCTCTATATATACTTCAACAAACTGTCCTATAAAAAGCTTATTCTTCGATTTTCCTCATGTTAATACAGATAAATATTTGTAGAAATGGTTTTATCATACTATTTCCTTTTACATGCATACATACAGTGGAATAGTGGAATACAATTTCTAAGAGCTGGTGTCTATGTAATGACCTTGACATCAAATTCCGAAAGAAAAGGGTGAGATGGTGCGGAGAGGACAGATTAGGATTAGCATTAGGATTGTCTACTGCGGAGGGTATTCGGCACTACGACCAGTCTTGATCTATTGCATCTTCTTCTTCACTCCAAGGGCTAGGCAATGCTGCCTGTTCCGGCTTAAAACATGTCTGACCATCGTTTTCGTGGCCTTCCCGGATGTCTCTTTCCTCTAGGTTTATAGTTTATAACTCTTCTTGGGATCCTATCTCTCGGCATTCTCTCAACATGCTCTCTCCATTCATTTTTATAATTTATTATTTTGTTCTTCTGAAGAACTTATTTCTAAATCTTTTCTTATTTTTTCATTTGGAATTTTATATAAAAGAGTACATCCCTTTACTGCTCTTAAAAATCTCATTTCGGCAGCCTGTATCTTGTTTTTGTCTGTTTTTGTTAATGTCCATATTTCAGAACCAAAAAGAAAAGCAGGCACAGCCATTACTTTATAAAATTTCACCCGTGTTTCTTTTCTGGTTTTAGTTTTTAGGCTTCTATTTATTATGCTGCATATTTGTTGAAACATTGGTAATTTATTTTTAAATTCATTTTCATATTTATATTGTATCTATGCTCCAAAATGGGACATCCCGGGGAGGAAGGATGCGGCGAGAGGAGACAGGGCGGCCATCCCAAGGAGCCACGACAGTGCAGAGGACAGGTTCTCTACATTTTACTTCGATGGAAACCTCTCCCGCTAAGCCAGGAGAACGGAAATTCTCCCCTACTGTGGCTCGGAAGTGATCCCAGCAGCCGGTTTGGAGAACGGTAAGCAACCTATTGGAGGAGGAAGTGGTTCACTCAGAGCATATCATCCTGCCATGCACCACCAAGACACCCACCTACACTTCTACGCAGAAAGAGCCACCTCATGAAAGATAATGTGAAATGATAATGGAGATAAAATGGAGAGACAGGAAATTTGGGGCATGCAACTACCTAGCTTTCGCCTGGCAATCCGGGAAAACCCCTGAAAAAGCCCATGGGTCAGGCAGGTCGGTCACGGGAATCAAACCCAGGCCTCTCGAATGTGGGTCACAGACGAAACCGTCTGAGTCAATTCGCTCGATTGAGAGGAGAGATAATAAGAGAGGGAAATGAACAGAGAAATACTTTTTATTTATTAGATTAGCTAGTGGGAGGGAGGCTGTGAGTATTCCTATTTAAAAAAAATAATTTATAATAAAATGGTAGACTGAGTTTACGTGAAATTTTCCTCAGAGAGTGATCAAACTACACTTAAAATATTCATATTATTAGCAATGGATTAATGAAGGTAAGCTCTTAACATTTTCTCTATGCCTACCACTGTTCTTAGGAGTACTCAGAGTGACCTCTAGGAGGAAGAGAGGAAGGAGAGACCCGACGGCGACCAGATCCGGATGACACCAGCAAGAACGGGGTACCTACTAATTCCGGCTTGCCTTACCTCAGCCACACGCAAGCTAGGGGTATCGGGAATATACAGGACAGATTCCAGAAAAGAAAAGGGTACCAACAACCTCGCTAAGCACCAGGGAGAAATCTTTCAAACCGTAATTCCGCCACACCCAACTGCCTTAGATTTGTTCAAAAACGCTGAAATATAGGAGGTAAATCAGGGAAAAGTAAGAGATGATGGTACCATAAACCATAATTATTGAATATAACATTATACAGAATGAGAGGAAGATAGGTAATTTCATATGTTATCCGTACGTTAAAATCAATAATATAATAAATGTAAGGTAACATTTTGTTATTAAAAACTCATTACCCAAGACAATTTAGGTGTCGAAGCAAAGGTAAATAATATAAGTTATTGTAGCTAGAGTAATTAGTGTTCTGGTGAATTCAGACAACAAGGAAGCTATTACCTCAAGGCGTACTTGGAATTTAGTTGTGGTCATAAGTAACATTTCTTACGTCACTAGGATACGACAAGATCAGATAGGATTTCACGGAGTGGACTCGGCACGTAGACCAGACTGTTCTTTGGTACCTATGCCTCAACTGGGAGATCCAGGGAGGATGAGGTGAGAGGAGACAAAGGGCGGCCAACCCCCAGGAATCACGACAGTGCAGTGGGTAGGATCTCTACACTTTAGGGGATAACTTTATGTAGGCTGGCACAACCGGCATCCCTCATGCCGCGTTCCTGAAACGACCCACTAGGCCGGCTCTCAGACCGGAGTATGTCCCACCGAGGAGAGTGTTTTATTCAGAGCATATCATCCCGCCATGCAGCTCCGAGATATCTGCCGACACATCTAACCTGAAACAGAGCATCAAATGAGAGATAATATGAAGTGATAATGGAGGTAAAATGGAGGGAGAGGAAATTGAGGAGATGTAATTAACCTAACACAGTCACCCGGGAAAACCCCAGAAAAACCCATGAGTCAGGTAGGTCACCCACGGAATCGAACCCAGACCTTCCGAATGCAGGCCAAAGACGAAACCGCTGAGTCAACCCGCTCGGTTTTACATCACTAATTTCGTGCAGACAAAATTCTGTAAAGGAGAAGGGGAACAAGAGTGTAAAAATTGTGTTTCGTAGACTAATTATCAGATTAAGTTGGCTAAATCAGGAGGATCATTTATTGCGGTAAGTGATATGCAGATGGAATTTAAGTATTTTTTAACTAAATTTGTAAAACTTGCATCTTTTTCCTTCATTTTTTGAGAAATGTTTGAGATCAACGGCCGCTTATCACTTATCGAAGGTCGGGATACTAAACGACGACAAAAGTGACACACATTTTGGATAGTAAATTCATAGTAAATAGGAAAATTACCAGCATTAAATTAACCAGAGTAAACGACGAAAAATCCCATGGCCAGAGCAGCCAACTCGACAAGAATCGAACCTCATAACTTGCGAATGCGAATCTCGCACTACCTCGTTCTTCATATCATGGCCAAGCACGACCGTTAAATGAAACGATTTGCTCCGTTTGCATTCACTTGTATTACACTAATCGATAACATTTTCTGGAAAATTCACATTCGTATCTACATTAAAAGGAAGCCGGTTGCAGGAAAAGCCATGTCTCCCAGGCTCGGAAATGAATTTCTTAATCCCTTGGCAAAACTTGAAACTGTGGGCTGCTTAAAATTACGTAATTTTCGAGCTGAAAAACCACTGGGCCATACTTGTTGCCGACTTTTATTTCATAACTCTTTTCCTTCCTTATCCTTTAGGTTCTGTTTTTGTCGCTTTATAATTTTTCTTTTTTACGAAAAAGAAATGAGAAATGTGCGGAACAAGGGGCATAGAAGCTCTTTCTAATTTTTTTGTGGGTTGTTTCTCCCCTCAGCTGTCAACATGGCGCAAAGAGGATGAAATAGTGCGCCGCTCAGGTGCTGGGTGGCGACTCCGTGTAATTATACAACACTTGAAGCATCACACGCCCTCCAGGATTAGCATATGGAAATCATTAACGTGGAAGAAAAGCCCTGAGCATACTTAGCCAAGACCTCCCTTTCTAGCTCCTATACCTAACGTAATTAAAATCGGAAGTTTCTTTAATGAAAAATGTATGGTAAAAAGGAAGACCCCCACTTGCTATAATTCCGGTCACAGAAATTGCCGCAAAATGTGAGGAAAAATGTGTTAAAGGAATCCTTAGAGCCAGATCACGCAACGCCCAGGTTTGACGTCCAGGTTAATGCGCCACTTTCTACTCGACAAATTATCAATAATAAAGATTATTTTTTGTTATTTTCATGAGTTGATTAATTTTAACAAATGTCATATAGGACGAAGTAATTATTCTCTTAATGAATTGCCGTGGCAATTTGGGTTGCGTTAATGGTTCAAGAATAGCATTTTCAGGTTTGCTGTCTCCTAATCTCCCGAGTATGGCTGGCTAGGGTACATGGTAATATGAGCTGAACAAAAATGCATTATTTTGTATTTTTCATTACACTATAAGGAAATGTATATATTTTTTAGTATATATATCCCCGTAGGAGGAGGGATCCGTCCCCTTCAGCTGCCGTGATGCGGGCGCTGCGGACCCCTAACACTCGTGGTACCTCTCACGTTACTAGACGAACCTCGGGCCGAACATTCGAGCCCCTCCCTGCATGGGAGTTGTTCAGATTGGGTTGGACTCGAGGGGGCAGTGGTTTCCGAAACCGTAGGAGATCGGGTACGTCTCGGTCGGGGTTGAGGGAAGCCATATATTCCGGCGTACTAGACTGCATAGCTAGTAGAAGGTGTGCTAGATCACCAGGGGTCCCTACCGAGGTTAATCGGTAGCCTTCCCCTTTGGGGTTGGCGCGCATAAGTGGCGTATCCACTTCCATCCCATATTGAGTCCACAGGACCAGATAGTGGCGGGGGGGGGCCTTGTTAGTCTCTAGGTCTTGCCCAATGGAAAGCCCTACGGAGACGCCGGGCGCCCTTTTCGGATAGCTCGATAACTCCCTGGTCGTTTAGATACCCTCGAGCTTATATATAATTACACTTAAAAATCTTTCTTCTCTCAAGTATATTTTTAAATAATAAGAGCCATTTTCTTAGCAGCTTGTCTAATCAGAATTCTCACATTTTACACACTTATATTAAACGAATTATAAAAGTTCCTCCCTAGTTTTATAATGTTATTATTTGAAATAAAGACATTTTAGAGCCAAGAAGAATTAAAAAATGGGAAAATAAGCTTCTAAACTCTCAAATTAAAATAAACTTTTCCAATAAAAAAATAAAGTACCTCACTGATGTTAGGATCATTATAATCAATTATAGTTAACATATACATGACAAATTAAATTTTCATACTCCTAAAGGTTTCAGAGAAAGTGTACGTAAATAACAACAATGCTTTTAACAAAAGTTTAATACATTTTTCCAAAATAAAAATTAAAAATATAAAATAATCAGAAATGTACACTAAATACATAACATTTCCTTTAATATTGTTTATAGCCTAGACAATTTCAACAATTTTCATTAATTGGTTAATGAGATGTATGAAGTACGTTTTACTGCTGCATGGCATACATACACTTAGAGTACTATGTTTCTTTAATTAGGTATTACTAGGCCACAATATAAATGCTTTTGATGGGAAAAGGAAATAAGCAGTAGCGGAACAAGTTGCACCAGTACTTCAAGTAAAGAAAATGTCTGAAATTACGAGTTGTATTTACTGTTGAGCTCATGTCTACAAACCTAGTAGTGTTTTTATTGTGAAACTGTACATTTCTATTACTAGGATCATTATTTATATTTTGAACCTTGACAAACCTGAATGTTTCTTGATTGTAGCCACTGACTTTTCCAGTGAAAGGTTTGACATTGTTGACCATAAAATTATGGTCTTAGTTAAGACATTTTGTCAACAGAGCGTCACTTAGTAATAGCTCATGGTTTAGAGCGGCTGGACGGAGACCAGAAGATCCGTGGTTCAAATCCCGGCTATGGCACTGCATTTTTCAGTGTGGCTCTACCCTTTCATAGTGCGTCCTACACACGACTAGTGTGAAAGGCCAATTCCTTTCCATTAATTGTACCTAATAGTGGTCCGAACTATAAAGCCCGGGCCTTAAAGTACTTATAGCATAGTAAGTCGCCATTAAGGTAGTTGTCTCATGTGTTTATGAGAACTCCTAGTGGTTTACCGGGAGAAACACGAGTCAGTTGGAGAATTTAATGTCATGTTCGCACGCTGGCCATAGCAGCTCAATGGTTTAGAGCGGCTGGATGGAGACCAGAAGATCCGTGGTTCAAATCCCAGCTATGGTATTGAATTTTTTAGTCTGGCTCTACCCTTTCATAGTGCGTCCTATACACGGCTAGTGTAAAAGAACAATTAATTTCCATTAGAGCGTCACTTGTTTTGTTAATATCAACTTGATTTTTTACTTGTTCCAATGGTCATGTTGGCGGCCGTTCTCCTTTGGAACATACCGAAGGTGTTAACTCGTATTCGTTGGGTTTAAATCATTAGATCACGCACACATTCACACTCTCATTCATACTTCCAGACTCTGGAGAAGATGAGGAATTTCTTGGTTGGAGAAAAATCGATTCGCCGGGAATCGAACCCGGGACCTCTAGCATGGCAGCCAGGTGCTCTACCGACTGAGCTATGGGGCCAGCCAACTTGGAAATTGTGTCTCAAAAAATATATGGAGTTAACTCCCGAAAAGTTCGTGCAATGATTATTACGACTTTCCATGTGTATTATCAGTACAAGAGTGCATCAATTAACTACCCTCCTCATTTGGCGATGAAGTTCCATCCTTTGTCACTGTGAAACGCTGGTATAAGGAATTAAATCGTTGCCGCCGTTGGCTCAGTTGCTGTGCTAGAAAACATTGATGTTGTGCATAAACTAATAATGCAAGATCGTCATGCGACATATCTTGAGATTAAGGCAACCCTAGGCATTACTTCCACCAGCATATTGTCGCCAGACATTGTTGAGTTGCTGCCGGGCCGTGCGCGGGCAGTAGACAAAGAGACAGGTAGAGCGGCCAGCGCGTGGGCACAGCGCTAATCACTTTTCGAGAGAGAGAGAGAGAGAGAGAGAGAGAGAGAGAGAGAGAGAGAGAGAGAGAGAGAGAGAGAGAGAGAGAGAGAGAGAGAGAGAGAGAGAGAGAGAGAGAGAGAGAGAGAGAGAGAGAGAGAGAGAGAGAGAGAGAGAGAGAGAGAGAGAGAGAGAGAGAGAGGAGAGAGAGAGAGAGAGAAACAGAGGGAGAAAGAGACAGTCTGAACTTTCCCACTGCGTCACGAAAGGCTGCGAAGCGTCGACAAATTTCTGGAAACAATGACAGAGGTTTAAAACTCGGTAGTCGAGTCAGTTGTGAGTTGGAGTAGAGAGCTGATAATCGCGTGCAGCTGTGCAGTGATTTGAAAGTGAATTCTTTTGTTTGTGGACGTGTGGCAGACGACCTTAAAGGTTTCGTTTGTGTATGTTACGTAATTCTACTACTGGCAGGGCTGTACAAAACGTCTTTCTACTTGAAATAAAGAACAGTTTGAATTTCTGCAAACTAGACTTTTAATTCTACGGACCCACAGTCACAATATATAAAATATTGAATGCCATGAAAAAGATTTGCTCTCGTTGGATCGTGAAGGCTGTGAAGGTTGTGTACAGTGAAGTGGATAAGCAGTCAGATGGGAATAACTATGTTATGCTTAACACAGTTTGTGCTGAGGTTCGTTTACTTTTTACTGGTAAATGTTGAGAGCCTGTGTAAAGATATTTGAGTTTCAGGTTTAGTCATTTTGGAAAGTTAACATCATTGAGAAAGAGGAAAATTCTAAAAATATGAACTATGTTTTGAGTCACACAGAATATTCAGTGAAAAAATATGCAGTAAATTGTCACACATATAATTTGAAGCATGGGAAAGGTTCTATTTAACCTTTGAGATACATGACTATAGTTTTGATAAATTCACTAGTGGATTTGAAGTACATTTACAGTTGTTTTCAGTATTTGGCACTTTAAAATGGTTTTCTGCGTCTATATTTTAAAATAAAGGATGATATATGTTAAACATAAAGCGACTTTTACCTGATAAGGTATTGTGACTTTGTGGGTTCGTAAAATTAAATGTCTGAGTTGCAGATATTCCAAATGTTCTTTATTTCCGTAGAAATACACTGTTCAATTCTCATTTAACAGCATTACATCACATATACAACACAATCTTCCAAGGTCGATGACAATAACCAACAGCGTTCTGATTACATCAGTTTACAACATCAGCTCTCGTTACAACAACACTCTACAGCTGTTTTCTGCTTACTATTCCCCCTTGGCTAGTCGTTGCCTCCTTATATACCTCGTTGATAAATTCGAGAGATTTCCAGAACAATAAAGAAACCGAATAATCAAGATGTTACCAGAAATTTCCATTTATCTCAGTTTGTTTGTTTCGGCAGACCTTTAACTGCGTGCTATCTTTGTCGGTTCCTTTGTGTAAACAAGCCGCGTTATCGCTCCACGCTAACCTTTTATGTACGTTGCCGCGACACTGCTTCCTCCTCAAGGCTGGTCGTCCCGAACAGCACCATCGCAGCGGGCCAGACGATGCAAGTGTACCACCAACATCTTCCCTCGGGGCACCTTCTGGATGCAGGAGACCACGTCGTTAATCCTCTTCACCACCCGGTACGGTCCTTGCCACAGCTGTTGAAGTTTCGGGTAGCGTCCCTTGGTGCAAGTAGGGCGATACAACCAGACCAGGTCACCTTGCTGGAACCCTTGGCTGTTGGCTTGCCTGTCTTCATGCGGTCGCTCACCTTCTGGATGTTCTGACGAGCCATCTCATGCATGTCGTGGAGATGGTCCACCAGATTCTCCATATACTCGGCTGCTGGCTGTTTTGCGTGTGGGGGGCTTCCAAAAGCCAGATCACATTGGTTGCGGCTCAATTATAACTTGGCAATCAATAAAATGGCATATCAAGAAATATGATTACACTAACCAGCATTCGCATGAAGACTCGGGAAAACCCCGTAAAAATCATGGGCAAGGTAGGTCGGCCACGGTAGTTGAACACGGCTTCCCGAATGCGGGAGACAGAAGAAACTGCCTGAGCAATCCCGCTCGTGAATGAAGGGGACTTTAGAAGCTCTTTCCAAAAACTGAAGATATACATTTTATTAGCCATTTATACATTTCAGTAATATAATGGAGATCTTAGAGACATTTTTGAGAAAATAAAATGTTTCAACTTATTTTCCAGTAAAGAAAATTTGAAGTGAAGGAACTTTTCTGAAGATCTTCAAACCACATTACACAGATGCCCGCCTCGGTAGCGTAGATGGTAGCATGTCTGCCTCACCTTCAAGAGGTCCGGAGTTCGAATCTCGGTCAGGGTGAGTTACCTGGATAAGATTTTTCCGGGGTTTTCCCTTATCCTAAAAGACGAATGTCCGGTAACTCTAAGCTCCATGGACCCTGGGCACACTTGAGCATCATTTCACCCATTCCATTCAACGTCCGATATGACGTAAAATTGAAAAAAAAAAAAAAACATATACATATACAAGCAGGCACAAGATGCTTTTCTAAAAATGTGTCTTTTTGTTTTGGTTTCTGGTAAAATCTGGACATTGCATTTTTGGGTTAAACGCAATATTTCCACTGCTCGCTGTTATGTAGCAGAGAAAATAAAAAGACAGATTCCTTGGGCAAGTTTATATTAAAGCCTAATATTACACTACGCCTCAGGACATCTCAGGCTTAAAAAGCAGACAAAATTCCGTGTATAAAATAGTTGGCTTTTCTATTATGTTTATGTCAGTTCCAATGTGCAGGGAATAATTTTGAGGTTGGCTGCACAGACTCACTCAAACTACACTGGAGCATTTGTTCCGCATCAATAATAGACAACATGGATGCGAATAGCTGGACTTGTGTGCTCCTGTAAGGAAGAATAACACACCAGCATGAAAATGGGGTTGGTTCCGGCAGGACAAGTGCTTCCTAGAAGCCATGGCATTTGGTTTGGAAATATTTGCATGCTCTCCCAGTCGACCCGATGCTTCCTATGGAATTCGGTGAAGCATACACGCAGCGAGCAGAAGTTTAGGACGAACTTGAAAAGGGCTATTATTGGGAAAGGAATATTTCACTAAATATAAACAATTGCATGATCTAAACATATGTTTTGTGTTAAGGCTATGCATTATATTTGAAGGCCACATACAGGAAAAATTGCTAATTTACATAATTACACACAGGTATAAGTAACGTTTATACCATAGAAAGAATGTTATATATGTTAAATTTAATTGCAATCTCTTAATTCTTTTTAAAACAAATTGTTAAAACAATTGTTTAACCGTAATACAATAAAGTTTCCAAAGATGAAAAATTATATTAATTTTAATATCTATTTCACGTCAAAACAACACAATAGAAACACATGGAAACACATTTTTATTGCTTTGTTAACATGACATCAAAATAAATCACTAAATTTGTAAAAATTATTTTTCTAATAAATTTAGGATGCTAATGCTCATTAAGTATCAAAATTAGTGAAATTTTTGTTCATTTTTAGTGTTTAGAATTTTCCTTAACAGTTTGAGGCAAATTTTAATTATTTTGAATATTTTGAATCTCCAAACATGTAGCAAATGCAGAACGCATTTTAAAAATCACGTACTTCATTTCTATGCACAACGGAGCAAGAAAATTTATTCAAAGAAATAAACTCAATGAATTGCTTCCACTACTACGCTGCAATTTAAGCTTTTACATTTTGTGAACATATCCTTTGTGGCTTTTCACCTTTACTTTACGAGATGGGGTGTTCGTAAATGTGAGATTTTCCAAGGTCTCGTTTACTTTTAATGGTAGCTTTAGTATTGGTTCTTTTTCCAATAAAAATACCTTAAAGGGTGCTCAGGAGCCCGCCTCGGTTGCGTAGATGGTAGCATGTCTGCCTCACGTTCAAGAGGTGCCGAGTTCGAATCTCAGCCAGGGTGAGTTACCTGGATAAGGTTTCTCCGGGGTTTTGCCCAGGGTTTTCCCTTATCGTGAAAGACGAATGTCAGTAACTTTAAGTTCCATGGGCCCCGGGTCCTTTTGAGCATCATTTCATCCATTCCATTCATCGTCCGATATGACTAACGTTAAAAGAACGTAAATTACAAAAAAAAAAAAAAAAAAAAAAAAGTGCTCAGAGAGACACCATTTCTGTACACATGCCTATGGAACTGAGCTAATTTTAAAAAACCTCAGTTCTTTGCAATAAATTCAAAATAAAATCTGTGATTTTTGTTGTTGTTTACGTCCTCCAACGTTAAGTCATATCGGACGATGAGTGGAATGGGTGGAATGATGCTCAAAATGAGCCCAGGGTCCATAGAGCTTAGAGTTACCCGACATTCGTCTTTCAGGATAAGGGGAAACCCCGGAATAAACCTTATCCAAGTAACTCACCCCGACCGAGATTCGAACTCGGGACCTCTTGAACGTGAGGCAGACATGTTACCACCACGCTACCGAGGTGAGCACTGTGTTTATTTTGCTCAGAAAGTTGCACATAATTAAAACACGTTTAACCTATGTAAGACTTAATAAAATACATAAAATTTATGGCTTTAGAGAGGAATGCAACGCAGTTTTCAGAACGGTATGTCCATTAGGAAACCATTATGCCACAAAGATAATGACTTAAAAGTGGGTCTATAAATGTTTCAACAGGTTCCAGTTACTGGAGCGGGTTGCATGACAATAACAAATAAAGGATCATATTTATTTTCTCTTGAAGAGTTGCATTAAATTAGGTATAATTTCTTCTAGGTAGCAAACCTAACAGCATCGTGGCCGAGTGGTTAGACAGGCGCCTCTCACCAACTTCAATCCCAGCGAGCTGCAGCTTTGTCGTGGACAAAGGCGCATTTGGATGGTTTTATACACCTCTTATTCTACAACCATTTGCTTTATCATCGCCCTTATTTTCATCCATTTCACCTTATCTTCATAGTTACTCTTATTCCAGACTCCGGAAGAATCCACCATTCTTGGTTCTCCAATTCAATATCAGTCTGCTCGTTCGACAAGTGTTGGCCTCAGGCGGCGCTCACCTGTACATCCTGGGAGATGGGTAAGTAAGCAACAAACCTAGCTTTCAGCCTCGTTTCGGAAAACTACATTCTCATACTCCAAGACTTTTATTTATAATTTACGTTCTTTTCCTTCTATTTTACATCACTTTAAGTATGTGGTCATATCCCGAGACCTGTTATGAGATACGTCGTGAATACTGTGTGGCGGATATTTAGCCTTCTAGTGTCGTCCCTATACCATGCCATCTTGCTTCATTGCGTGCTTCAGAGACCTTAGTGTTAGGTATTATGCCTCTGCTTCCATACGTGTTGGGCAGATAGTGTACGACATATTTCCACGGATACTTTTCTGCCAGACAATTATACCTTTTTCTTCTTCTTCATATGCCGGACAACTGACATTAGGGTAGTAGCAGATATTTTATGTTGTTAAAAGAATAGTTAAAAGAATTGGAATATGTAACGTTAGGCGATGTGTAACCATGACCTCAGATAAGAGTAAGTTGTTATATGTCTTTAAAAATCTTTCGTTTGCTTAAGAACGTTGTAGGAGACATGTCTCTCCGAGGTTGTGCAGAATGTGTGTGTGTGTGTGTGTGTGTGTGTGTGTGTGTGTGTGTGTGTGTGTGTGTGCGTGTGCGTGTGTGTGTGTGTGTCTTATATCTGTAGGGTCTATCAGAGAATAAATGCAGAACTTGGCATGTGGTATGGGAAAAATAGAGAAGAAATGACTGGAAATTGACATTAACTGGCCCAACTATGTTTGACAATTTAGATAGTTTTAAATTAACCAGTGATTACTACAGATATAATCATTTGTTTCAGTAGGTAGCCTCAAATATCTATTATATTAGTTTACAAATTTACTTGAAATCCTAATAAATGTAGGTATCTACTAGTTAAAGTGTAATTTAAGTTATACCGAGGTGAGCATTGAAGTAGTAAACTATCTAAATACCTATGCTTTTATCTATTTCCGTTCTCAATTACTGCTTATGTTTTCAACTTAATCGAATTTGAAGAAAAATCGATCTTTCAAGGTCTTAATGTTTTGCGAAATAACTCTATGAAGTCAATACACGTTCAACGTCCAGACGGTAATTATTATGCAAATACCTAAAACAAAAGGTGAGTGAGCCCAATATTTTAGTGTCTGGGAGTTTTTATTGTCAGACAATAAGTAACAGACTGTACGTATCGTACTCTCACTTTCCCAAATGGTTGCTCTGTTGGCATAATTTGCCCTGTTCTCGTTCATTTCGCATCTCCAAGTCAAAAAAGCACCGTCGGTGGCGTCGGTACCGTGAGACGGTCTTCTCCCCGCGGCTCCATGTGCAGGAAGATTGATGTTGGGAAGGCCGAGGTCTGGGATTGATGGCTGTCTCATGCAGATCGACCAGCTCGCGAAGAGCTCGGCATATATTGTTACTGCGAGGTTGCTAAATGTTCCCGGGTATGTATCCGCTGGGAACGGTGGCTCTGCGAACTACGGAGTATCCTCCGTTTCTGTACAGTGACAGACAACATTCCTCCCACGCTTTATATCAGCCTAATTCTCGAGAAACGGTATAAAGTAGCTTAGTAAGTATTCGCTACATTTCAAAGCAAAATATTTATGAGTACTATTAAAAATTTATTTTTCAAAAACTGTCCAAGGTCAAAACGTCAAAGTTTAGAGTTCGTTGCAATTTTCGAACAACAACTTCCGACCTTCTGTGTGACCCTATATCAAGATCGCTGGATGCTCACTGAATATTTATAATTTGATTAGTACATCCAATATAATTCATTTATTTGGAAATATTGTACTTTACTTAAAGTGCTAAAAGGAATTTGGATATAATTAAACCTAAAATTAAAAATTCATTGTGATGTAACATTCGTCTACAGGGAGAATGCTGAGAAATTGAAATTAACAAATTGTATTATTCAATAAACAGTACTTTTTCGCTTACTTTTTTGACGTGGAACTGCTTTGAGCTTGATTAAGTGATTGTTATTCAGTATGACGATGTAGTAGTTTTACTATGGGTAGAGTGAAGGTCGTTTTTCGGTACGGAATATTTCTCATGATAGAAAATCTAGGTTTGGATATGTAGTTCATTGATGGAAATTAATCATTTCTCCACACTAGCTGCATATAGGCTAAGGTTTTCGATAGATAGAGTCAACATGAAAAATTTAATGCCATGGCCGGGATTTGAACCACGGATCCCCTGGTTTCCGTCCAGTCACTCTTAACCTTTCAGCTACCATGGCCAACGTATCGTCCTGACATTAAATACTGTATTTGACTCGTATATTACCCCGGTAGACCACTAAGGGCTCTCGCATCCGAGATACACCGTTTGTGTAACTTTGGATATTTAATTCCCATCAAGCCCAAGGACCAATTGAGCAGTGACTGATTTAAAGTGTTGGCTCTTGGTTTTGGAAATGCTTGCAGAAACGCTCACCCAGTTACTTTCCTGCCCGGGATAATCTGCTTGAAGGGAGACAATACGCAGAGTTCATGAGCTAGAACTTGTTTCAACGTGACAGTCATATGTGTATTCAGACGAGGAGGGTAATCTTTGCGTATCTGGACATAAAAATATGATTGTGAGTTTTATAATCTTACTTTAATCGGAAATTATTTACATTAAAGAAAATTTAAAACTATCTCAACGCTAAAAGTTTATCTCTAACGATATACCAATCAATGTTTGTCCCGAATCATAAACTATTCTAACTCTATGATTATAAAATATGTATTACTGACAAATGATAATCGTTCTAAGTAATTCAAAATATATTCCGGCCAAGAAAAGTTTTCGTTCAGAAGTATAAATTAAATTTGCTATCACATAGAAACCTAAGGAGCCATATATACCAACATCTGTAAATTTAAAGGCCAGCAAAATACGAAATCCTTCTAAGAACATTTGACACTTTCAAGGAAAAATCTCCTGCAGCATAACCAGTTTGAAGTTATCTATTTTAAGCAAGAGGTTGCTCACCTTTTGATTAAAGAGCTGCGGTTGCAGATGAATGACATGGTCAATGATCCATGAGCAGTAATTATATCCATAAATAACTCACAACGATTCCAGCTTTCCGCCTATTGCACATGCACAGGATGAATGCAATGTATCTGCTGCAATGTTCCAGTATATTGTGTTAAAAAGTTCTGAATACAAGACAATCTACAGAAATAAACATCGATTCACTGTACTTTTCTTCTGAGGCAATATAAATCGATGATAGTTCGTAGACTAGAGTTCAATGAAAATACAGAACTTTTCATAAGTTGTAAATAATGCAAATCAAACTGAAATTAGCTCATTTAAAATATTTGAACACGTAAAATTTAATATTTATAAAGGAATCTTTTACAACAAAGAAACAAAATATTTAGGAATTATTGTGCAGGGTGTGATGTGTCTACTTATGTAATATGCTAAATAGTTACCTTTAATTCCATGAAAGGTTTCATTCGTGTCCCTGTAGGTTTTGATTGCTATGGGAAGAGCTCTCTCCACTTGATTAACTTTATGATGCTATTTGAGGAACAGAGCTTTTTTAAAGAGGCCTGGTAGTATGAAAGAGTTAAAATAAATATCAGGAAAGAATGTAGAGATATACCACCATCAGTGACTGCAAATATCCAACTCGAATTCAGCTTCTGACTTAGCCACTGGCACTGGGGAATATTTTGAACACATTATTAAATAATAAGAATTTCATTTTTATAGAAGCTATGTAAAATGTAGAGAAAATAGTTAAACAAGCCAATAATTAATCTGTTCTGTTAGTAATCAAATCTTTTTAAATCAATAATTAAAATAAATAAAATCAATATGATTAAGAAAATAAACTATATTTTTTTTTGTCGGTAATACAACAACCTTGCAAAATGGCTGAAAATTTTGTTTCATTCTTTACTAAGTTTTCCCTTCAAAGTATTACATTTAATGTTTACGAAATTTTTAAACACTGAGTTGTCTACAGCTTTATTTGCTTTATTCCTCACTTATTAAGCACCTGTATACAATTGGACTGCCTAGATTTCAGACTTCATTTCATTTACTTTAAAAACTTAAACACCTAAACTGTCGTTTTCTCAAAATGCTCATTCCCAATTCCTAAAAAATAGTATTTTCATAGACTTATTAATTTTTAATATTATCCATAGTAATAAATACTGACATATTTAGATCATTTGGTATGTAATCACAGATGATTACTTCTAACTAGTACTATAGAGCCTCCGGTTATTTGTGAATTCATTGGAATCAAAGTATGTACGTAATGACCAGCTGCAAATTAGAACTGACACCAAATTTTTAACAAATTTTAAGTGGTGCATATGCATATCCTAAATTAGATGCTTGAGTTATCTTCATCTTGCCAGTAAGTAGTGTCTCTTTTAGATCAAATGCCATACTATGTGTAAATACGAGTAAATATTTGATATCCTTCGTCAAATTGATCAACATTGAAGATTGATTAAACTTATCTCAGAGCAATACTGTCTAATAAACTGCCGATATGAAATATACGGCACCACAGGGGAGGAAGCTGATGATGCATTCCAGGCCTTGTCGTAGGTATATTTCCCTTTAACCAGTTATGAGGGCAGAAGAAGATCACTAGTTTTTCACCAATTTGGGAGTTATATTTGATTGTACAAGCTTAAATTTTCTCAGTAATGTCGAAGAATATTTGATTAAAAGACTATAGTAATATTTAATTTGCATTTATTAGATACTCTTTTCCTATCTTTATTTTATAACTAATGGTGTTGTAGCCCTAACATGAGCATTTAATCAATATAGATTAATTCTTTGACTGTGTAATTTTTGTGGACTTTGTTAAACCTGGCTACATATGCCTGAAAATGCCAATTTTTCAAATTAAAACCATCTACAGAATGACTGTGACAAGAAGGCCGGACAAGAGGGGAAAGACCATATTCTAAATGATATAAAACCAAAGTCTTTATGTTTAGCGTGTCTCTTTGTTTTTTCTTGCCCAGAAAGCATCAGGTGGTTTTAAACAACCTACTTGAAAAGAGTGCTACATTTCAATTATGAAACGGCTATAAAGAGCGATATAGTAGCGAGAAAAAAAGTTTAAAAGTCTCCGGATTTATTAACTTGATTTAGCGGCTAGGAATGCTTTTAGTCTTGGATTATAATGTAAGGCTCATGCACGCTACTGGGAGTTCATAACATGCGAAGGTAAACAGAATATAAAAACAAGAGATGGAAAGTGATGAAGCATGTGGACCTCATAAAGCGGAGCCGTTTTTAAATCTATGTAATAAGCAGTTACACTTGTTTATAATTGTAATTATAAATATTTCATCTTGAGAGCTGTTATCAGTACCCCGACCTCTGTAAATATATTTTTTCTCATATATGACTAAATATACCCAAACTATGCTATTTTTATTAATAAATTACGTTTATTATTCATTCCACTTTTATTTACATCGCGTTTCAACTATGAATTTGACGTCCAGAATCATTAGAAAATGTGTATAATCCTTTGCTTGCACGCATGTGAGTGTCTGTATGTGTGAATGACATAAATCAAAGGCGAAAAACAACATGCACATCAATGTTTCATATGTATGTGTGTCAGATACTATTCAAGGATGCTGGATAAAGATTTTCAAGAAAATTCTACCGCCTAAAAGCTCTCTAGACCAATCAGCTCCACCTCTGCTCGGGTGAGTGCGAGTACAAGTAGGTACCCTGTGTTGTCGTGCTGCTCGAACGGTTACTCTGGCTTTATCTTTGTTAATAGAAACGTCTCAGATAAAGCACTGATTATTCTTGTAAGAGTGAGAGGGGAACCGCCACGCTTCCCGGACCTGTGCTAAGTACCAATGAATGCATCACTTCAGCCAATGGAATTCGCAGGAATCACAAATGACAAATAGATGTTCACTCCACGTGGAGTAATCAGTGCGTTATCTCAGAGGTATCTATTGCCAAAGATAAATCCACGGTAACAATTCGACCACCGCGATTACAACAGTACTCGCAGCCCAGTTGGAAGGGGAGAGTGATAGTCAATACTGCACTGGGCCAAGGTCACAGACAAGCTCATGAAATTCCTGCCAGTCTTGAGGTTCGGTCGGTTTTATAACATATGCCATTATATCAAGCTGGAGGGATCCGTTGAGGCTATATCGTAGGAAGAAGAGTTTTCGCTCAACAAAAACAATGAACTCCCGCAGAATCATATGTGTCAAATATTGCTGAATTCGACGAGCAAGTATATTGATGAAGTTCATTATGCAACATTTCATCTAGTTGTGATGACAGTTTGCTTCGGTACTGAGCTGTATTACATGCTGCATGCATGCTGCGAGTCGTTACTTGGCTCCTCGTTGGCGAGCAACCTAATCTCTGTTTCATATAAACTTGCCCCGCTGACATGTATCACTCCGCGTGCAACTACCTTCCCCCTCATCCTAAATGGCTAATGCTTTCGTGCCATTGGCCATAGGCGGTGCCTTCCCGTCACATTTAAAACTGCAGTAAACGTCATAATAATTGCTAGGAAGATAGATAAAGTCATACAAATAAGAATATGAATGCACGCAAAAATAATGAAGTTTATAATGAAACTGAGCAAGTTCAAACTGAATGAATGAGCAATGAAACTGAAGCAAGTTTATAATGAAAGGCCTTCATCCTTTTCCACTGGGATTTTTTAAAACCAGCACACATACCTTGCAAAAATGCTTGTATTTCAGTCTTGAAAGTCGTGTCACGCCATACTTGTGTGTCCTTAATTCACCCAATTCTCGTCAAGGTAGTATATTTTGCGATTTGTATCACGGTACAGTCTGATTGCCCTTAAATAACGTCTTCGCCACACAGAAGGCAATATCGCCCCTGGAGTGGTAAGTTTTCCTGTTGTCTCAATTTCATGTTGCGATGTTCCTACGCATCTAACACACCTGTAAGTTCAGAGCACAGTTGTTCGACTTCTCGCACTGACAAAGACGGATTCTTTTCTGTGAGTGCATTAAGCACATGCAACACAATTATTATTTTTCGCCGCTTTGTTAAGGTTTTCCCTTGAGATACTTCAGCGAAAAACTGGCGGTAGACTCTGCCATTATACATATAATAAGTACACGCGCAATAAACGATCAATAAAATAATTTAGCTCTCACACTCGGCATAACACACCTTCGAATGGCGATATATGACTAATCCAGTTCAAAACAAGGTCAGTGATAAAAGTCATATAAACAAATATGTCATCACTACCACTAAATCACGTACTATCGTGTCATGTGCTTGAGAGCAAAGGAACCTCCTCTTTACTTCGTTTAAGAATTAACATGCATTTCAGATAAATCAACTCTGTTGCGTAATATATTTAATTAAAACAGTTACGAAAATATAAATTTGACAATTCTCTTCCAACATATAAAGATATATCACCATGTTAAATAACGAACTAATTTTTACTGCACAACAGTCTATACTACAATAGCAGACAATGAGAGCTGATAAGGTCACGTGACCGTTAAGAGATACGGGGCAAGCTTATGTGAAACAAGGATTAGTATGCTCTAGACAAATTAGTTTCCGTTATTTTCTATTTAAACAAAATGGCCGACGCATTGTTGATGAAAATACTGTATGTTTAAAATATTTGTATAAAGAGTATGGGAATGTTCTATGACCTGAGATTTTTTAATTTCTGAACTAAATTTGCATAACTTTGTATAAATGTAATCTCATAAAAAAAGAAAAAGAAGAAAAGGGAGGCGAAACATTACTTAAAATAAATTGCATATCTAATTACAGTATGGATCTTACGCCAATTGTTTGAAATATCATTTTGGAAATATTTATTATGTACTTATTTTTACAAGTTTTTATGCTAGAAATTGAAAATACACATTGAGAAAAAGGATAGTGAGAGTTTGTGAAATTTAACGATAGTTATCCTTTCTTCCAAATTCCAAAATGCTAATTTACATGGTACCAGTTTGTTAAACAAATACTTTTAATAAATAATATACATTTTTAAAGTTAAATATCCCTTAACGAAAAAGATAAGCTTAGTCAGATTAAAATTTGGTGTTAGGAACTAGATACGGATCTGTCTTATGACCTAACCTTTATTTTAAAATATCTCATCTCTTTGCTTTACTTAATTATTGGAAGTAATTATGAGTGTGTCAAGTTTGAAACAAAATGAAAATATGTCCTCTGATATTCTATCCAACGAAATCTAATATTGGGATCTTATATACGTTTACGTTTAATATCTTTCGAAGAAGATGAATTTGTGTATGGTACATTTTGCTAACTTTTCTGACGCATAGATTGTTCTTACTTGCAAAATTTCAATGTTATGGACTACACAGAAAGGAATTGATTCTTTCTAAGTCCTACTTATGCCATTGTTGACAGATGGTATAATTTGGAAAAGTTGTTCAACTGAGACTGTATGTACTGAAAAACTGGTGCACCACAGTATACACTTTTGGGTCCAATTGTGTTTTTTATTGCTGTAAACAACTTGCCAAGTAATGTATGAAGAAAGATATTGATATATGCTGATATACTCTATTATGATAAGAGTTTAAATATTTTGCTTAATATTAAAGAGTAACTATAGGCAATGATGCTTGTTTATGCTTCAATGTAAATAGTTTATGAATTAAAGATGCTAAATAAACCATAAAATTGTTTACAAAAACTACTACCATTCTTGGCATTTATGTGATAGCCATTTTAAGATAGGATGAAAACACTGAGCAATCTAAAATAAGACCTGAAGCTTTCCTGGCGACGAATATGCTCACTTTCTTCTCGGGCAACAAGCCAGGTGAAAAGACGATTAGATATCGACGTTTCGGGAGTGTGCATCTCTCCCATCATCAGGATATTTATAAAATGTTATAACCACAAATGAAACACTGGATACAACTCAAATATAAACAAAGACAAAACACTATCAAAATTCGCATTACTGAACAATCTATTTCTAAATGTTAAAATTTGTGTATTAAATTAAACACTTAATGACCTGTTTACCATCATTATAATATGCAGTCTGTTTATTGAGGAAATATTGCTTTTGCAGAAGAAAATAAGGTACGTGTACTTCGTGAATCCATTGAAAACCTTTTTAAATTGAATTTAACAATTCACTATTGTAAACATCTATTTATAAGATCTTCTGAACCATGCTCACAGCAACATTGAGTACAATTGAAGGCATAATTACATATTTATTACAAGAAAAATAATCCTGACATAAACTTGTCACATTTCACGTTGGATAAGTAGATTAAATCATAAATATATTAGTTCCTTTATACTATAATTTTTTACCAAAGAGAATTAATTGTAGGAATAGAAATAGGCTTACGAATTCAGTCTATAACTGAAGGGCTAAAAATGTTTTTATGCTCTTGGTAAGGTTCAAATTTTTATTACAGTGTATTATTTTATTTTACTTTTCTCTTTCTGTATTTGTTATGACCTGACAGTGTCAATTGCTGAATTCCGCGTTACAATTGAATTGACATTTTATGACGGGAATATGAAAATCGTTTAAACGGCTGTAAAGTTTTCGAAAATATTTAATCAGCTGTATGCTTCTGAAATAACAGTTATTTTTAATGTCAAATTATCAAATTGTGTGGACCAATTTTACAGATTATGAAGCACAAAGATATACATACGTATTTTTTGTAGTGTAATATTATTTTTATGAATAAAAAAACGGAAATAATGGATACAGGTGCAAAGTTTGTAACCCTGCCGGCAGATAATTGTAGTCCTGGCTTTACGTGTTGGACCGAAGTGTGGCTGGAAAAAGAGCTCCCAAGATATTCAATACGCGTGCGGATAGCAGATGGGGCTACGGATTTTAATTATAATTTACATGCATTAGTGTGTTAGGGAGGACTTGCAACAAGACGGACGGGCTGCAACCATTAGAGCCCCTTCCTACCCTTCTCACTACTACCCTACTCCTTCACCACATTACACAGCCATCTTAAATTTTAATTAAGTACTCCTCGTTAGGTTTTACCGCTATATCGGAGAGAAAAACTGCAAGCAGTGTGACATTTTTAATATATCCGCCTCTTTACGATAGATATTTGCGACTTCACTTAATGAATAGGTATGACTAACTAATGGAAGTTGAAAGTTTGCATCATATTTCAGCTATGCTGGCAAATATGGAGCAGAAACAATTATTGATTCAATATAGTAGTAAAAATTATTTTGAATAAGTTTGGCTTATTAAACGAGCATATACTAGTAGTTACCGCCAGTAAATGTGGTTCGATGTAAACAAAACAGAATATCGCCTTATCGTGCACAAAAAAGGCGAATTAGTGGATTGAGGTATTTTATTTAATGCTTAAAGCACATGCAATTTAAAAGCGTAGGTCTATGTTTTGGAAAGAAATGTATCATTAAAGGCGAAGCCCGCCTTAGTAGCGTGGTGGTAGAATGCCTCACGTTCAAGAGGACCCGAGTTCGAATCTCGGTCAGGGTGGGTTACCTGGATAAGGTTTTTCCGGGGTTTCCCTTATCCTGAAAGGCGAATGTCGGGTAGCTCTAAGCTCCATGGACCCCAGGCTCATTTGAGCATCATTTCACCCATTCCATTCATGGTCCGGTATGACTTAACGTTGGAGGACGTAAATTACAACAACAACAAAATTAAAGGCGAAATTCATATAGCTACGTATGTAAGTAATTTAAAAAGTAATGCTACAGTATGTAGGCTTCAATATTACAGTATATGTATATTTTAATCTTACTCAAAATGTAACACAACCAAAATAGATATAAGGAATTCTACACACTTAGCCTCTTGCACTTTTATCGAGATAAGGGATTATTGTTGCTAAACTTGAATAATCTTTGTAGTAGTATTGATCTTAAGCTCTGCCTTTGTTCCTATAAGATTTATGATTGTCAAATCATCAGTTCTAGCATGTATAACTTCCGCTAAAATTATATAATTGTTTTATTTGTTTTGTCTAATGCACTTTGTATCTGCCATAAAATTGTTTCGGCTGGCCCCGTAGCTCAGTCGGTAGAGCAGCTGCCTGCGGTGCGAGAGGTCCCCGGGTTCGATTCCAGGATGAAGGTGGGGATTTTTCTCCAACCAAGATGATTCCCCATCTTCCCGAGTCTGGAAGTATGAATGAAAGTATGAATGTGTGCGTGATCTAAAGACTAAAAATCTAGAAGTACCTGCAACCCAACGACTAGAGTTCACACCATCCGAAATGTTTCACAGGAGAACGGCCACCAATATGACCACTGCAGTTAAAGGCGTGGTATAAATGAAAAAAAAAAGAAAAGTTTTGTGTCATCTGTTTTTTGTCCGTCTGGAGCATGGCATCCTATTACAGCCAATAGTACCCTAGTAGTGCAATTCCTGCTGCAGGCTTTTTTGTGGTGGTCCACTACAGTTTATATAATGGTTTAATTCCACCGACCTCCAAGTTTATTTCTTGTTGCTGTTTTTTTTAATTCTTTTTCATTTCACCTTCTTTGTGACACATACTTCTGGTATTCTAAACCACTAATTTAACCTTTTCCGATATTCCAAATTTTAAATCTTTCTCTGGTTTCAGTTTGACTTAAAATTGGAACATCCATTTTTGTTTCTTTGAAGAATCTGAGAGAGAAAAATGTCCTCTAAGTCTGCTACCAACATGAAGCACAGCAAGCACTGCAGCTGAGGATGCTAGCTTATAGACTAACAGTCATAACTATTATTTATATCATCCCGAAATGAAATGAAATGTGTAGTGTGTAACGCCCGCTTTTACTACATACGACACAGCAGGCGGTGACACTGATGATACATGAGATGAAGATGGAGCACCGGTGGAATGAGATGGCGGCGTTAACTGGAGATCCCGGAGAAAACCCGCCTCAGCGCTGTGTTTTTACCACAAATCTCACTTCACGATTGCCTGGGATCGAACCCGGGCCGTCTTTGCGAGGGCCAAGTAATCTAATCATTCAGCCACGGTGCGGCCGTCATCCCGAAATGGAGGGTTGTCTCCACCGTACTTTGAACCTTGGAGACATTTTCTTTGTTATTCTACTTATACTTGAAAGAAAGATTTGCCATCACCCTGTGTCGAGAACCCTCCATTGTGCTTGCATACCGTTGAGGTGTTCGCCTTACCTTGGCAAGATCTCCTCAGTTTGGTATCCCTATCCCGGGAGGAACCTCGAGCTGGCATGGACCGGATTGCTCATTCCCTGGAGGAACTTATCTTTCTTGGGAAAATTCTCAACTCTACTAGGGAGGAAAAAATTACATTTTCAAGGTAATTAAGCTTTATGAATATTGTTAGATATTACAGTAATGCAGTATTACAGTAATCTAGCATTTGTTTACTTCGAACCGCTTTCATGAAGGTGCCTGTACAGTTTTTGGGGACAGTATTACAAAAATGTGCTCAGTGTACCAACATTCTTTTACCGTTGTGCATATGACGAAACTAACATTTATGTTTATATACGTACTTACATTTTATGTATACGTTATATAAAGATATTTGTTTAAGGTTATTAAGATTCCATCAGAAGTACTGAAGTTTGATTACATTTTAGTGTAACTTAAAATCTATGCTTGAGTGACTAATAAATTTTATAATAGTAATTTATTTTAATAATTAAATATTATTGACAGTACTTTGTAGATGATCTATTGGTATTTTTGACAGTGCTTATGCAGTATTGTGTTCTTGGCAGTAAAATTATACCTTTTTGTGCAATTTACGTCCTCCAAGGTTAAGTCATATCGGACGGTTAATGAAATGGGTGAAATGATGCTCAAATGAGTCTGGGTCCATTGAGCTTAGAGTTACCCGACATTCGTCTATCAGGATAAGGGAAACCCCCAGAAAATCCTTATCCAGGTAACTCACCCTAACCAAGATTCGAACTCGGGACTTCTTGAACGTGAGGCAGACATGTTACCATCTACGCTCCGAGGCGTGCAAAATTATGTTAATAAATGTATAAATCTTTCTCGTTTTCCTTTATGTTTTATGCTGATACTTACCCAGAGGCTCCATAACATTTAATGTTTCTTGTAAAACTAACTAAATTAAATTTTAATCAAATGGAAGATATGTTCTTATGTTGTATATTTATTATGGCTGCTTTTGAGCAGATTTTGAAACTTCATTTTTTGGTATGAATTTTGTTTGGACTTAGCTTTTTAGCAACCACGCATGTCTGTGGTTGTGATTATGTCTATGCATAATGTTAAGGAAGGCAGACAGACATCTTCACTTTTCTGCATTAACAAACAGGGAACTATTATTATGCGGAACTGTATGAAAGTAACATTGTTCTGATCTATGCACGTTTCTAGTTAGGAAGTTAGCCAGACTGAAACATACGACGTCAATAAATATTGCTATTTTATAGTCAACATTCTCGTAGTGAATATTCTCTACTGTTTGCTCACCTTCCTTCTATTGTTGCAACTATTAAGATAGTGACGCAACTAACGTTTCTTTTTTCCTCAAACATTTAATGTCATGGTTTTTCCAGTAACTTTGCATTCTGTTAACTACGAAGTAGCCAGAGTTCAAGTACGGTAGCCATACCTATTTTCTCACATTCTGCCTAATTTATATTTTCGCTAATTATTGTAGTTTTTCATAGACTTCCATGGGTGCAATTTACTGCGCCGTCCCCATTACCTTGAATAGGAGCAGATAACAGACTCTTGCGTTTTAGTTGGGTGACAAAGCATGGCTATGCTGACTCGATGAATATTCATGAAGTCGTGGGACACCTGAGCGACTCCCGATTGCACGGTGCCATGTTTTCTTCTATATTACTTCCCATCGTTACGTAAATGTCCTTGTGGAAGCAGGAAGGACAGACATTTTTAAATTTTATGTTGTTGGGCAAGCTAAAAAGAGGAGTGACATTGACTGTTCCTGAGATACGTAATTAGCTATGATACAAGGAGTACACTTCGATCACACAGTGTTGTCGGGAAGCAGTAACTTCAAGATCCTCATCGAATTTTAGCAACTTAACTCACTGTTAACGGCAGTTAGTCCTGAAATTGCTTATATATATGCATACATACATATAAATATTAATAAATTTGGCACAGCATATTTATCAAAAATAATTTTCATACTTCTATGTGTCTAGCTTTGCAGGAAAATAATTTAAAGGGATCGATTCCCATATACGCAAAATACTCCATATGACGAGACTTTGAAAACTTTAATCATTTAAATGTTAATACTAAATTTTGTGTAAGCTTAGATAGTTTTCTGGAAAATGTATTAACGTGTGCAACGCTTAATTTAAAAAAAAATAAATAATAAATTATTAAAACTATGATTGATATAAAATGTTATTCGGATATACCTAATCTTCAAGAAAGGTTTATTAAATCACAGAAAAAGGATGAGTGACAGTTATATTATGGCAAACATTATAAGAGAGTAAAGCATAGTAAGAAAGTAAGATTAAGAAAATATAAAGTCCTGAAATAGTAATGAAACTTGCATATTAATTTAATTTCTGCATTTATGAACTTGAACGATCAGAAGGGCAAAACTGCAATTGGATTATAATTCGCAGGATTTTCCCATTAAAATTGTAGAAAAATGAATGGGCGAAAAAAGGATAGGTGTATTTGGAAATTCAGTAGAAAGTTTAGTACCGAGGCTCTTAAAAGAATGCATAAAGAATTTATAAAATCCGTTTCAACGAAATATATTCAGTTATTTAGGCTGCTATGTTAGCAAATTAAATATGATTAAAGTGAAATTTATGTATCTTGAACGGAATTAGGAGTTCTTTTAACAAATTCTTATGATGATTAAAAAGGTCTTTGAGATATAAATGAAATATATTATACGGAATTAACAACATTGTTCTCAGCGAATAACTCACATAGCTATTTTATCTAGAATTGGTGGTTGCTTCACATTCTAATATTAAACTAACTCATCGTGACCTTGACCACGGAGAACCCATGGTAAATACTGTAACATATTTAAAAGCAGATAAATCTAGTACGTATTTAACGTAAGCCTAAAGACTATAAAGTGCAAAAAAACTCAGAAATGTTGCTCTAAAACAAATAATTTAATATGCGCTAAAATGCATATCAAATATTGAAAAACAAAATTATAACCATAGCCGTTATTTATTATAATAAGGATTAGGGATTCTTAAAAAGGTAGCTTTATCTTGTCTCGAACCTTTATCAAAACAAATAATGTAAACAACGACCAAAACACTGTCTGGAGGGCATTTTCAGTGAATTCTAACAGAGTATTCAATTCAATTCAGTTAATTTTGTCCTTTTGATCATACACTATCAGACACGTCACAGTATAAAAATTACATTGACGGCTATTGTCATTATTTACAATCACTTAAAACTAATTAACATTTAAAAACTCATTTACAGATTAAAATGAATGCTGCAGTTAAAAGAGTTTTACTCCCTTTTTAAAATGTATAAGGCTCTTTATTTGTTTAATATTTTCTGGTAGTTTGTTGTATAATCTTATACCTTTATTGATAGCACTAGACCTGAAGATTTCCGTTCTACAACTTTGAATGTGAAAGTCATCTTTCTGACGTGTATTGTATTTGTGAATATCTGCATTTTTGTAATTTTGTATTTGAAGTTTATTTTGTTTTACATGGATCACTAATTCCAAAATAAACATATATGCTAGAGGTAATATTTGATGTTTTCTGAATAATGGCCTGCAAGATGTTCTGTTATCCACCCCACTTAGTATCCTTATCACTCTTTTTTGAAGTTTAAAGAGTCTTTAACTCTTGTATTGTATTGTTGTATATTGTTGTATATCTTGTAGTATTGTTCGAGGCATGGGAGTTATTTGTAACCTGTATCGTCACTATGAAACTTTCAGAAATAGTCCAAACTCATTCCTTTTTGCCCTGTCTTACCAGGGTTGCTTATAATTTATTACCCATTCTTCTAACATTTTTATTTGGTCCTGTGGTACTGGATAAACATAATGTGTACAAAGAAAAACAGTAAGCTTCCAGCTGTTTCTTCATTTAGTGCATATAGTGATGCGCAAAATAGAAATACTACAACGTTCGGCATATGCTTAAACTGATACCTTACAGTTAGAACCGCTATTCTAAGGAATGCTTCTTCTTTTTATTTGTTTTAACTTTGAGTAAACTTATTACTAAACATATAGGTAATATCAAAAGGGGAAAGACGAGGTCTAAATGATGCTCAAATAAGCCTGAATTCCGTAGAGTTTGTCATTCTGCATTCTTTTGCGAGGAAAAGTAGAACTACCCACCTCTGTAGCGCGTCTGTCTCACGTTCAAGTAGTTACGAGTTCGAATTTCGGTCAGGGTGAGTTATCTAGACAAGGTGTTTCCCGGGATTATCCCTTATCCTGGAAGATGAATGTCAGGTAACTATAATCTCTACAAGAACCTAGGCTCATTTGAGCACCATTTCACCTATCTCATTTACTCATTGTCCGATATGACCTAACCGGTGTAAAGGACGTTTAATCTCAAAAGGAAAAGAAAGCAGCGGTAATTATTTTCCAAACGAGATTCGAATTCAATACGTTTTTAATATTGGATGGAAGTTGAATCTAAAGAATATAATAATAAATGGATCGTTTTACTTTTAATTTTTCATACATTTGTACAGACAGTTAGACAAAATCTTTAAAACTGTGCACATTTTATTGCTTTTTAGTACTGACTGTGCTCCATTAGGCAAAAATAAATATAAATTATTAAACAAAAATGAATTAGTTGTCAAAACATCTCGGGATAATTTGCGATTTTACTTTCTCTACTACAACCTGCAGTAAGTAGAAATACATATTACGAGGACTGCTCAATAAAGAATGATCGTAATTTGTTTACGGTCATAATTTTTCGCACTAATATTCAATCTTATGTTCTGTTACCTTAATGTGAAACAAACACGCCGAAGTAGTTTCATTGTTGGTACTCCTGGTTCCCGCCTGTGTGAACCAGGCAAGTTCAGACATGTTCAGTATCGCCTACCGCGGCAATGGAGGTAACATGCAGTTATAGTTGATGTTAGAGGAAGATGCGGAGTTTCTTTCAAACGTAATCACTGCTGATGAAACTTGGCTACATCATTTTGATCCTGAGAGCAAACAGCAAAGCTCAGTGTGGAAATCTCCTTCGTCACCAACCCCCAGAAAAACGAAAGTGGTTGCTTCTGCTGTGAAAGTTATGGTCATCTCATTCTTTGATATTCATGGAATTGTTTATCAGCAATTTGTACCTGCACACACATCAGTATCTGGACAATACTACAGGGATGTCCTGAAAACATTGAAATTCCATATCAGGCGCAAAAGACCACATTTTCATGAAGCAGGTTGGATGCTGCATCAAGATAATGCGCGGCTGCAACTGTTGTTGCTGAGTATCATACAAAAATCAACGTGAAGTCCATCCCTCACCTTCCCTATAATCCGGATTTAGCACCCTGTGACCTTTTTATATTCCCTAACTTGAAGAAATGTCTTTGTGTGGGGCATTATCCATCATCAGAAGCAGTGGTGAAGGCTGCAAGGCGATTTTGAAGGATCTCTCAAAAACGGTTTCAAGCATGTCTTTGAAGACTGGCAGAAACGCTGGGACAAGTGCATCTCATTCAGGGCAGACTATTTTGTGAAGGACCATCAAAATTAAATGTTTAAAGAATGATTAATGCAGTGTTGTTTATCGTATGATGATGCTCGTGTTTGAATATTTGTACATTTGTCAAGCACAGATTTTTTTTAATATCAGTTAAGCAGTGTTTTTGTTGTAAATATGGACACGACGTCATGGGATGCCAATTGCTAAGTAAACTTTTCTGCCACCAGATTTAGGGTAGTAATATACAACTAATAGTATTCAAAATCCATTTTATTAAAAAAGAGTATTATTTTAATACGTTTATGGCCAATAGTAACGCTGATTACAATCTATAATAATTTATAGATTAATGGTAATGTATGTATATTTGACCTGACACATGTAATAATTACTTTTCCGATTTTTACAGTCTTTCTATTCATCATATTTTAATACAGATTTTAAGTATCTTACACTTATTTCTTCCAAAATAGGCACAATATTTACAAAACATGGATTGGGTATTAATTAATCCTAAACCACACACATGCACGCACGCATGCACACACGCACACCCAAACATCCAGGAATTGAATTTGAGACTCCTCGAATAACACGTATTGGCAATTATATGACTAAATTAACATCGCAACTAAGGTTGCATCCTCCTCTGGCTGGAGCTGAGTTTGTTGGTAGCCCGCTTCCATCCAACAGGAATTTTTTCATATCTAACTTCAGCCAACCTAGGCATTAGAATATTTTTCCCATGCGGAATATATCACGTGAAAGGAGTTGATCCCACTTTCATGATCTGCTCTGAACACCTCAATTGCAATGTCAATCTAATAATAAAATGGGCTATAAGCGTCCTAACGACTGAGCTCTTGCAAGCCCTTCTTAATGCTGCAATTAATCTGAAAGTTTAAGTTTGAAATTCCAATGTAGGTAAATGCATGTTTTGTGGCTTGGCAATTGAATATAAACACAAATGACGGAAACAAAATAAATGGAATATGCAGAAAATATTTCTTTATTTATTTTTAGCAGCTGTCATTGGTGTGTCGAGTACGATTGGTAGTGGAAGTTACAATGAAACTTACATTTTTATATAGGTTAGGTCAGGGTTTACAAAGGAGGGGGACACTGTGCGCAATGCAAACTAAATATACATATATGTTTCCTCCTAGCAGTAAATAACGAACTGAAAGAATCACAGGAGGCTATAGATCACAGAAACGCGCAGATGTCCCCAAGTTTTCAAGCTCGAATACACTACCATCTGCCTAGAGATCGCATTAATGAATGTCACATAGATCAAGCAGCCCTCTTGTACCACAGGGAGCATTCTTTCCTTTTAAAAGCAAAGGAAATCGTGGCAGATGAGAAACCATCACACCATTCGTCTATTGACTAGAAAAAACATTAAAAACCTAAGATTAGAGTGGGTGTTCGAACACAGGATCACCGCATGAGAACCTTACGCGTGGAGTCATCTTGTTTGGTAATCAGCACGGATATTTCAATATTAGCTTTTTCCTGAAATTGAATCTGTTGTCCAGAAAAATGTGCATTACTTTGTATCACACAGAGGAGCAAGACATTTTAGCTCTATCTTGAGAAGCACAGCAAAGAATGTGCAACAATTAGTTCCGGCTGCAGAGACAGACCAGGTGCTGTAACCAGCAAGTTGCAAGGGTGAAGTGGAAGTTCATCATTACTCCTAATTCTTTTTGTTTCCTGTGGATTGGACCGTCGTTTTCTTGGACACGGTCATTGCGAGCGACTAATTGTTCATCTCATGAAATATGTATCAGCCAACGGTGCGACGCAGCAGGAAGTGTCGCCAGCAAAAAGGATGACGACCTCGATGTGGCTCAGGACATCCTAGTGCCTCTACGTCAACTGTGCAGCGGCAATTGTTTCAAATATCAGTCGCCAACTTCACCAAACAACACTAATCTATTCTAGCAGGGTTATTTCAGTGCGTGTTCTATCTAAACACACACAATAAAAGTCTAACCAACGTTTTACTAGTAGGAACTGATGGTAGCGGCATACTATAGTGTTTAGAAACAAAACAAAACTTCCATGTTACATTCACATGACTTTTTCTATCTATGCTTTAACAAGCCATTATTACAGAAAGTTATTCTTTGATCTCTTCATTTTTTCCTTGTAGATAGAAGGAATTTTATTATCAGGATATGACAGTTGTCATAAGGGATCATCGTTCCTTTTTCTTTGCACGACCGAGAGGGAGAGAGAGGGAGAGAGAGGGGTCCAGGGAGGGAAGGAGAGAGGACGAATAGTAGTTTGAAGTTTCAAGCTAATAAGAAAGAATATCTAGGCACAGTTAGCAAGACAGAAGTGTTTGACATTAATGGCGTGCTTTAATGATATGTCCATACATTTTAAATGTGATACGATTTTGTCTTTCTCTTACGGTTTAACAATAATGCAGAAGTCATTTAAAATAAATCTTCAGAGGCTGTGACCAAAAACTTCAGTTGCCCTTAAAATAACTTAAGTTTATGATATGTAAATCAAAATTGTGAAATTTTCTAAAAATGCTTTCATATACACAGTAGAGATTTTACTAAAACTCTTAGTGTCGAATTTATGGAAGACGTTGAATTTAAATACCATGTCTGTTATTAGTGAGTTTTGTTTTTGAATTGTGCTGGTAATAACAAAAGAAATACAAAATTGTAAAAAATTGATCTGTTAAAATACAACGGTCTTCTGAAAAATTTACTTTTTAATCAGTTTGGATTTAATGATAATCCAGCAAATAAAAGTCACAGAAACATAGGTACACAATACACATACACACGTACTTTTTATAAATATGACTTTACGGTTCAGGGGTCAGAACATTTATTTGCAATGAAATTTCGTAACTAAATTTTTGAATACAGAGTACCCTTTACATTTATTTTAAACACAAAGCAGAAAAAATAAAAGTAGTAAAATCATAGAGTGGCTTTTAATTTAATTATTCTGTAATAACGTAACAATGTTAAAAAAAAGCATATCCCAACCCAATTTATCACGTACTTGTAAAACTGTTTCTTATGTGTTATTTTCTCATAAAATGGCTCCAATGACTTTGAATAAAATAACACATTTTAAAGAACTTAGTGTGACAAATAAAGTATTTATTAGAGTTCTCTACGAACAGCCTACTAAGATAATCTTCGCTCAAAGTAGATTTGTGTATTTTATATAACGGTTAAACCACAGAGATAGAAAAAGTAACGTACAAGAAATGCAAATCTCGTTAAAACAAACAATTTATATCAAATACAATTATTGTAACACTTATGACATATTAGTTTTTGTTTAAACAAAGATTGTTAAAATGCAGATTACTTAAAAAAGATTGTTTAAATAAAAATTGCTTAAATGAAGATTATTTAAACAAAGATCGTTTTACATGACGTCACGCAAAGAATGGAATTTCGAATACATCATAAAGCGCTTTAAGATCGCATTATCAGTTCAACTTTCTGTATTCCCTTTATAGCTAGTACAAAAAATGTAATGAAATAATTTTTGCATACTTTCATATACAGGTGGCCCAAAAGTCCCGCACGATAGGGATTATACTATTATACTATTTAATGTGTTCAATATGAACACCGTTCAACTCACAACACGTCTGTAAATGGTCTAAGATGTTCCGTAAAACATTGGCTACCAAGTTTAGTGTTATAGCACGGCACTCTGGTACTTTTCGCTCTCGAAGATGGTTTTTATCCCTGGTTTTCACTTCGTACACTTTTGACTTCAGTTACCCCCTTCTCAAAATCCATTGGATTTAAATCAGCCAACTCCATTTGTCCTCTACGACCAATCCACTGCGGGAAGTTGTCATGCAGCCAAGTCATACTTGGATGGCGTAATGTGGTGGTGCACCATCCTGCATGAAAAACTCAGGATGTGAAGCAATGGCATCCAAATCAGGCAATACTGAATCTCCCAACATTATGAGGTGAATTTTACTGTTGATATTTGTGTTAAAATATACGGGTCAATGATAAGGTATTTCTACAAACCACACCATACAATTACATCCTTGTTCTTTTTTGCTAGAAAATAAATGAGGATTACTATTGGACCAGTAACGTGCATTTTGTCTGCTAACGTCGCCATTTATATACATTTTTTCTTCGGCAGAAAACATAACTTGATAAAACCTGTGGATCATCTTCAAATTTTTCATAGAAACCACTCACACACTTCCATACGACGATTAGCATCATCTTCTGTCATATGTTGTAATAACTGCAACTTGTATGAGTGAAATTTGTGCTTTTTCAGGACACGCGGGATTGTTGTGCGAGGAACACCGAGTTCATAACTTGTCCTGCGAGTTGATTTCTTGGGACTTGCTCCTAGATACGCTAAAATCATTTCTTCTGTTTCTACTGTAGTGAATGGGCGCCCAGTAGGGGAGCATCTTTCACACTTCCAGTAATCTTGAATTTCTCAAGCAGTCTCCCAGATGTGTGCGACACTGGCTCTCGCTCAGCGTGCCTCCGATTAAATTCTGATTAGTTCCATTGCTTCTCCATATTTTTCTAATTTTTATCTTGCACAGTTTTCAAATTAAATAACTTCAAACTCAGAGAGAATTCTCTTGTCTGGAGACCATTGGTACCCCTTTTCAGTGTAGAGAAACACTGAATGCAATTTTAACCACTGTTCATAATTGATTGCAGTTCTTGGTCCACTCTCCTAAATAACGTAATCACAGATATATTTGTTCATTAAATTCCCGTTTTATAATATGAACATTTTAGACTCATACGATAGGATGAAACTTTTCTCTTTAGAAATTAAAAATGAATTTGATCATATCTGTATACATTTTTTACATAGTTTGAGCAAATAAGGCCATTAGAACAAAGCGAATCATCAATGACTTTTTGTCGCAACATTTATTCAGGCAAAAACAACGTGAAGAAATTAATACACACATACACTTACACATGTAAATCTACAGCCACACCTCCCACGCAGTCGATAACTGAATTATTTCAACGAGCTCCTGTTGGCAGATCAAGATTGCTGAACAGTGATCTAATGTGCAACACATCAAAATAAAGTATAGCACTACTTCTCTTCAACTTCTAAATTTTAATTCTCTTTCTCATGCCCCTTTTTATTTATCTAGATATTTATTTTGTATGCTTTAACATCGCACACCGAGGGAGTGGTGATAGGGTAACTTCGCGACTCGCATTTAAGAGTTTCCTGGTTCAAAACCTAGAGCCGACCAACCTGTTGGAAGGTTTCTTATCATGTCTTTCATCACATTTATTCTCCTTTTTACTGCCATATTAGGCACTAGGCTAATCTCCTATTTTGGACTTTGGGTTTCTGAAAGGACGTAATTATGAGATTTGTCCTACTCTTGTTTGTTTAATCACAATAATGCAGTGGAAATAACAATCAAATTTATTAACTTTTCATTTGAACATTCACATATTGAATTACTTAGCATTAACTTAGGAGCCTCAAATGTTTTGATAATGTTAGAGCTCATAAAGGGCTGAACTTAGAAATACGGAATTTCCTGGAAGTAAACATAGGTACTACTTAGATTATTCAGAGAACTCTCGTATTACATCAGTAACAATGGGCAAGCCTTAATTGCAGTGACACAGGAGATCGATAATCGTTCCAGCATATGGTGAACTGTGGGCATATCTTTTATGAGAGCTTTGGTAATGTGGAATTACGACAGAGAAGTAACATTTGGTCTTGTCAGTTTACGATACTTTTTGCTCTAAAAGGTCGTTGTATCGTAAGTTTCATAAAAAGTGCAGCCACCTTACTTAATTCTGGAGATTAGTGCTATCATTTCACTGTCCACGTAGCAGTATTTAGTCCGTGAAGTCCATAAACGGTATTTTAGCGAAGACATGCTGACCGTTCCGGCAGCGGATAAGTCATCCACTCTTTCTCTGCTAATATCGCCGTGTGCATCTACTTCCTCATTGGGATGAATGTCCACTTCACGTTGCGTGATGAACAAACGTGTAATTTCTTTTTTTCCTTCCCTGACCACGGAAGTAATGAGTGTCCATCAGGTGAAATCTTTTCGAACTACGGTTCCAGAGATGACAGATTAGCAAAACATCTAATTCAGGTGATATAAACCATTTAGAAACAAGAAAGCGTGGATTTATTTACTTGCACTATCTAACTAGTCTGTTAAAAGCGAGCATCTTTTTCTGCAAACCCTTGCAATTTAACTGCAAATATATTTGAATTGGATATAATAAAATATCCAATATCCTAAGACACTGAATCTAAGAATTTTCTGTTGAATGGGCTTTCTAATTACGAATGGCTCAATGCTGTGCATGCATATCAAGCTGCATGGCACTGCATTGGATGTATTCTTAATTTCCTTTTTGGCCATCTCAAAACTTTTATGCGTAACTATGTACCTTTTTAATTTTTGAAAAAATTGGTGAAACTGTTCAGGATACTACTGCAAAATGATTATCAATGATAAAATGAAATTTTTAAACAGCATATACACATATATACAAATTGAAACAAATTATAAACAACCTAAATTAGAAAATGAAATAACCAAGTTACTACATTTTAAATATTTAAGAAGTAAAATTGTTCAAATTGTAAAACAAATTCCATTATAACATAAAATAGCTATAAACGGAAGCAAATAATGATTATATGTGACACTTTGTACCTCTAAGCAGCTCATTATTCTTTAATTGAGTTTAGTGCGAATAAGATAATTGCAGATACGAAACGATAGGTATACATATACATAACTTACACTTTGTTTTAGTTTAGTATTCGCCCATATTACTGTCAGTGGAAGGGTTAGCTGGTCAGGGTGACTCGGTCGGTTAGGCACTCTCCTACTGATTTCAAGGTCATGGATTAAAACTCGGCTCAGGTGGTTCTACGTGTGCTTAAAAATGGCAGTCCCATGTCATTACTTCTACTGGCATGTAAAATAACTTCTGTGAGACGAAATTCTGGCACATTGATGGCGTTGATATGATCCTGACAATTGACGCCGCTAAGATACAAAATATTAACTTTATTTTGTTAGTAAAAGGCCATATTTTGAGATAGATGTGGGTTATGACATCATACAAGATTTATTGGGCGATGACAAAAGCGTTTAGTTTAAAAAGTCAACAAGACACGCCAAAGAAAATATTTAAGTATGCATTATGGCACTTTGTATATTTGCTAATTTGCTGTTTACTTGTTAATATGGTCACCACTTTTGTTAAATATTGTCGTTTCTGTATTTGTCTATATGTAGCAAATCCGGTGCTCCATCTTCATCTCATCCATCATCAGTGTCACGCCTGCGGTGCCGTATGTAGTAAAAGCGGGCGTTAAACGCTACACACACGCACACACATACGCAATAAGCATTATACATGCAGAAGTTAAGGGTAACCTCAGGAAAAATATATAAAACTGAAATTTTTATCTAAACGTTTGCAAAATTTTCCCGAATACAAGACTGCTACAATAATGCGCCTTTTAAATTAATATAGATATTTTTAATATGTTTTGGAGAAAATTATTTTATCTTTATTGCCAATTAATCAGCTGTACCAACGTGTACAAATCATATTTTTGAAAACAAAAATTAAATGTTACATACAATTTGGATACAATTAGATACAATTAGGATATGGAGTTTTATTTAGTAATCTGGTTGTTTCAGATGTTTAAAGGTTTTTTAGTTTTAGTAACAATTTATCTTCAATAGTTAATTAATGATGCATTATCTTAAGCAACTTAAAAATAAACTACTACCATAAGCCAATTTCTAACAGATTATTCTCTGAGAGTTTTTGACAAAAATTTGAACAACATTGATTAAATACAATAATGTAGAGAAAAAATGTAATATCTATATCTAAAGCTGCAAAGAAAAAAAAGATGAAAGTCAAATAAACGTTTTTGGAAATAAATAAAGTCACTTGGCACGTGGTTTCCAATTTTTCGTGTTGAACCTTTAAAGGACCCCAACAGTAAAGTCTACCGTACTTGAAATACTTTTGGCCATAAAAGCTAATATTTGAATTTTTTAGCATTTTGTGTAAATTCCAATTTACGTAGTCCATCTGTGATCATTTCTCTTTTAAGAAATTTTATAATTGAAATATTAATGATTAATGAACACATATCTGCAATAAATAACAATTGAATTAGGAATTATTGTACCATTTTTAATAATTTACTTGATAAAATGAATATAATCTTGCCGACATACTATGAGAATTTAGAAGTAATGACATTGTTAAGAGTACATATGGAACACTTTTTGTACTTGTCTGTTGTATTTATACACTTAAAAGTGACGTACACAACGTAGCTTAGCACGGATTGTAATGGTCGTAGGAGCTTCAAACCTTGTATATATATATATGCTAATTAAGTTACGTGATTCTAAATTATAGTAAAAATTACATCATTTTGTCACCAAACAAGAACAAGGTTCTTTAAGCAAGTGGACAACTATGATGGCATCATTATCTTCATACTAGATGGAGTAATCCACACGTCACTCGCCAGGTGAAACCTCAAGCAACGACCACAAGCGTGGCGTTGGAGACTTATGGTTATGAACCGTGTTCATCCGGTACATAAAGCCAAACACAGCTAGGTGTCTCTCTAATTTAATTAGATATGCTTCGACTGTGAACTTACGGATGTAAAATGTTGCTGAGTTGGAAACAACAGTAGCGAAACTTCATAATAAACATCCCAGAATCACCATTATCGTCCTTTGTTACTTTGTTTTTGCCCTGTATCCATGCTATGTTATCACTGCTTACAATGCCATATTTTCACCTGGTAGCAACATTAGTAACTAACTTTTTGGGTAAAGTTCGTAGGCATATTGATTAACTCCTGCGATGATTACATGTTTGCCACGTTGAACACCTTCACTTTATAATTACAATCACTCAGTATTTCAATATGAAACACTAAGTAACAATTTATATTTTAAAATATTAATATTAGTTTGATTTTTAAGAATTTTGGGTTTGGGTTTCTACATATTTCAAAATGTTAATATTTGTATCCAACTAAATGGAAGTTAACCGAGAGGGATGGGTCAGGCGATGGAGGCTTGGTCTGTGGCCGGCATTCGGGAGGTCCGGATTCGATTCCTGTAACTGGTCTACCTGGCCCACAGGATTATTCAGGGGTTTCCCGGGCCGCCAAGTGAATACTGGGTGGGTTAATTACATCCCCCGAATTTCCTTCTTTTTTGTTATTTAGGTCCTCCAACGTTAAGTTAGATTGGACGATGAATGGAATGGGTGAAATGATGTTCAAATGAGTCTGGGGTCCACAGAGCTTAGAGTTACCCGACATTCGTCTTTCAGGATAAGGGAAAACCCCAGAAAAGCTTTATCCAGGTAACTCACCCTGACCGAGATTCGAACTCGGGACCTCTTGAACGTGAGGCAAACATGCTACCACCACGCTACCGAGGCGGGCGCCCCGAATTTCCTGTCCCTCCTTTTCACCTCCATTATTATCTCATCATCTCTCATCTGGTAGTCTCTTTCAGGTCTCGGCAGGTGTCTAGGTGCTGCATAGCAGGATGATATACTTCTGGTAAATGCCTTCGTCTTCCGGTAGGACTGTCTTCGGTCTCCGAGCCGGCCTAGTGGGCCGTTCCAGGAACACTATAGGAGGCATGCCGGGAGTTTTGACGGTCTCTGGTCTTCCATCCTGCCTGGTGGACCACGGCGGGACGGATGGAGGTTGTGCCAAACTGCCAAGTGTTTCTGATCTCCGACATGGGGCCACCGGTCTCCGAGCCAGCCTGGTGGACTGTTTCGGGTCAAGGTAGATGGGATACCGGTTTTACTGGACTGCTGAGGAGTTTAAAACTGGTATATGGCAGGGACCCTGCCCTCTGCACTGTCGTGACTGTATGCTCTTACATCATCCTTCCTCCCGAGGAGTCCCACTGGGGCATAGGAACAAAATTATATCCTATCTCATCCTAAATAGAAGATATTATGTATAAGGTGTTCAGTAGCTATTAAAGTCAAAATCTCTATAGTTATTACTCTATTACCCTTTTAACAACCAGATTTAATAAATGAATAGTAGGAAGTTTGTTTAAGGATAGATCCATTTTCTAGCTACATCATTTTGAAGCCATGTCTTTTCCATGAAACGCCACTGTGGAGTAAGTGAAACGAAACATGAACAGTTAGTGTGTACTTTTCGGGCTGTGCCCTTCAAGTGACGGTGTAGAGTCAGCAGTACAGTGGCTACAATTATATTTCTCATTAGCCTCCCCTTATTGAGAGAGTAAAGACAAAGGTTTATGTAACCTGGGAGATACTCCCGGGGCAGCAGGTAGAAGCCTACCCAACATGGATCATTTTAACTGTGTAATCAAATTATCGCGCCTCCCTGCACTCCTCTCCACATCCCCTCTTTCCTCCTTCTCTTTGGGATTTAGTTCCCGCTTCTCATAAGATTATGTGATTAGGAATTAGTTTTAGCCGACTTCTCCTGTTGTCGTCGTCGTTGTTTTGCTTATTTCATGCGGTGTTTCGGAAAATATCACCTCAATCGCTGAATTTGAACAAGCTTGGTCTCCTCTATTGTTTTCTTTACTGCAAACCGCCATTAGCGTTTGTGATAGGCCAATTATGTTTTCCATGGTAGTATGTCTTCTATATTTAAGGTTCGAATTAACTGGTCAATATTCTTACAAGGGAACTATTACTTTCGTTTGAGAGTTTGATGACATCTTCTCTGCTCTATGTGGGGTTTTTGTGCCAAAAATCGTGCGCGGAGAATAGCTGGAAGTATCCGAAAATGAGTCTAGAATACGCAGGAACATACAAGCATAATAACACAGAATTATACGGGAGGTATTGCTTACTTCTGACGGGTAGCGGCCTGGACATGGCATACGTAAAGAGCGCCGTTACCCACACTTAGCATACAGCTGGCGAGGGATGTCCAGCAGCTACTTGCAAGTGGTAGCATGCGGTACTTTCCAGGCTTCAGTTTTAAGCGTTGCGGTTCTGCTCCGCAGCAGTGGTGCACATGGTTTATACACAGCAGGCATACCATCAAATTTCCAGGTGCATAGTAGTGGAAGTACAGTGATAGTTCCCTAGTTAGAAACTACACAGCTCCCGGTCCTTACAAATGGAACATCATGTTATTCATTCAAGTAAGTGCTAAACAAAGCATCTTCAAAGTACCTCACCAGCGCACTACTAGCACTGCTCTCAATCTCGCTCGTACTTCTCAGCTGAATCAAACTTAATCCTTCCAAGGTACTCGTTACTTACAGATGATTCCGCAGTAGCATGTGAACCTCTCTTCGGCAGTAGCCGGCAGGCACGTATTTAGAAGTCAGTTTTAGGGGGGGGGGGTCCAAAAAGTCTATGTTGAACAGGCATGTATTTTGAAGTCAGTTTCCGGGGGCGGTCCAAAAAGTCTATGTTGAACAGGCACGTATTTTGAAGTCAGTTTCCGGGGGGGGGGGGGGTTCAAAAAGTCTATGTTGAACAGGCACGTATTTAGAAGTCAGTTTCAGGGGGGCTCCAAGAAGTCTATGTTGAACAAGCACGTATTTAGAAGTCAGTTTCAGGGGGGGTCCAAAGAGTCTATGTTGAACGGGCACGTATTTAGAAGTCAGTTTCAGGGGGGGTCCAAAAAGTCTATGTTGAACAGGCACGTATTTAGAAGTCAGTTTCAGGGGGGCTCCAAAAAGTCTATGTTGAACAAGCACGTATTTAGAAGTCAGTTTCAGGGGGGGTTCAAAAAGTCTATGTTGAACGGGCACGTATTTAGAAGTCAGTTTCAGGGGGGGGGGGGGTCCAAAAAGTCTATGTTGAACAAGCACGTATTTAGAAGTCAGTTTCAGGTGGGGTCCAAAAACTCTATGTTGAACAGGCACGTATTTAGAAGTCAGTTTCCGGGGGTCCAAAAATCTATATTGAACAGGCACGTATTTAGAAGTCAGTTTCAGAGGGGTCCAAAAAGTATATGTTGAATTATTTGCTTTTAATAAATAATTAATCAGGAATGTGTTTTTATTATGTTTGTAAAAAGGAAAAAAAACACGTGTAATATATTATATTCACATGACTTTCTCCACCTAAGTTTCCACAAGTTGTTCTTAGAAAAGTTTGTTTTTGTCTTGTTTCTAAAGTCTGTAGAAAGGCCTTGCATATTTTTTGTTTTTATACCTTCGGAGGATAAAGTGATATAAGCAATAATCAGATATTTAAAAAGCAAACCACTGATTTGTGAATTTGAAGTATTAATTCTCCTTGAATGAAAAAGGGGGATAGGAACTTAGTAGTTAAAAATTACATACCTTTAAGTAAGTATCTGGGAACTCTAATCAACAAATTATAATATTTCGGAATTAGTTAACTTTGCAGTACATTATTGAAATTGACATTATTTGTGTATTTTAACGAGTTCTATATCTGCTGTGTAGTAACTTTTCGTTTATCTCTTACATAACTTCATGTTTGCCTGACAGTGAATAGAGACGTTAAGATGAGAAGCTTGAATATACGTTTTCGATTTATTTTAAACCAAGTTTTATTTCAACTATTTATTAAAAGTTTGAAATGATAATTTATTTGGTGGGGGGTCCGGAGCCCCTGGACACCCCCTTGAATACGTCCCTGGTAGCCGGGTTCGACTACCAGCTAATATTCATTCTCACCTTTTTTTTTTCGTGTTTTTTCTGTTCAGTAAGTGAGTACTGGGATGGTTTTTCATCTTAAATTTCTTATTATATGCTTTTCATTCCAGTTTCTTCTCATGTTTGAGTGATCTTCTAGGTGTCGCGACGTATAACAATGCCGGAGAGATGGTGTGGATTTCTACTTAAACGAAAGAATATTCCCCGTGGACAATAAGGGTTGCTTGGTCGTCGGGTCGTTTCACCATCCTCTCTAGGCAGCTCAAGTACAAGGATGGGTCTTCTAGCCTGTAACTGCCTCTCTGCGGCCTGTGGTTTCCTGTGGTACATTCACTTTGTAACAGCTGTTTTGAATTCAGCACTGAAAGAAAAACAACGTTACTTATTTGTTTTAAGATGTTATTTAAAATTTCAAATTATTTAGAGAACGTTTGAAGGAATTATGGTATTTAAATTAAATTTATGAAATGAAATTTTAAAAATAAATAAGACGTGTCTATAGGTTGTTAAGAATAACATTGTTATAAAGAAACGCGTGGTTGCCATGGGGAGCAAAATCAATAATCTTCCTATAAGGAAGTGATTGCTAGATATTAGTAAGTTTGAAAGAGTGAACACACTGGAAGTTCATTTGTGTTATACCATCTTGTATTAACGGATCAGAATTAAAATTAATATATTGAAACAGTTAAGGGTTTTTGTTGTTGTTGTTGTTGTTGTTGTTGTTGTAAATCTTGTTTGAGGAAGAGTCCTCATCTGTCCTAGACGAAGCATTGAGGTAAGTCAATGCTTGGAGTTACTTGACATTTATATTTCAGGAAAAGGAAAAGAACTTTATTCAGAAAACTCATCCTGACTGAGACTCGAACTCGGGATCTCTTGAACGTGAGGCAGATACGCTACCATCTACGCTACAAAGGCGGGCGTGCAGTCACACTGTCGCATATGGATAAACAAGCCTTCTGGACGTCTTCTATTACCTTAAACTCCTAAGTAATAACCTGAACTTTCTTTCTCTGGGTTGAAACTCGACACCCATTTTTCATCACTCAATACAGCTTTCTTAATCATTATTAAACTGTCACTTACCGAATGTGTTCTCCCTATCTAACCTGGCAAGAAAATTAAAGAAGCTAGTAGTGCGATTTTTGCCTGCCTCTGCGTACGAGTATGTGATAGCGTGTCTGGGTCCCGAATTTGAATCTCAGTCAGGGCGAGTTACCTCGAAAAGGCTTTCCCGGAGCTTTCCTTTATATCGAAAGATGAATAATGGGTAGCTCTAAGCTCTATAGATCCTGGACTCATTTAAGTATCATTAGATGCATTTCGCTCATCGTTCTATATAAGACCTAACGGTTAAAGAACTTAATTAAAAATAAAATTATTTCTAAATCACTTATTCGTTTTATTCTTTGAGAATAATTATAACATTATAAAATTATTATGGTGGTCGTTTACGTAGAACTACATAGCTATTGTAAGGCAATTGTGCATTAAAATCTGTCTCATTTGTGTGCCTTTTAAATTCTTCAAATATTTTTGGTGTGATATTTTTGTCGTTTCCCTCTACCCATCATAGTCCTGCTGTATTGTTTATCTATTGTTAGCATTTTTTCCTTTTTAAAGGTTTTCATGGGGTAGACTAGGCGTATTGAGGAGGTACTAGATGGAAAGCTAACGACTCCGGTCTTAAAGACTGCGCCACAGTAGCTGGTAGAAGAGCATGCTAATTAAATGCCTGCTAGGAGTTTAAATTGATTATTGTCTGGTCATCAATATATATATATATATTCAATGTTGAAATTCCATACACAGAATGTTAACGAATGACTCGGAAATACTGCTGCTGTATCTTCAAGAAGAAATTTGTGACGGAAACCCAATGCCATAGATTTAACATATTGACGTTGTAAGCTACGATAGCAATTAAAGATATTAATCAGAAATTCACATCAAAGCTATATATTATTAGCTACTATTTAATAAAATTCAGTTCGGTGTGATTGTTAATGACTGATAAACAAGACTAACAAGGTATTAAAAAGCTGTTAGTACATTACTGTACGGCAGTAAATTGAAGTGAATTGAAGGTTGGGTCTAGAAACGTAGGTACATTGTTAGATAGGGTCAACATGAAAAATTCAATGCCATGGCCGGGATTTGAACCACGGATCTCCTGGTTTCCGTCCAGTTGCTCTAACCTATTGAACCAGGAGATCCGTGATTCAAATCTCGGCATGGCATTGCATTTTCATATGTTGATTCTAATCTATCAACAACCTTAGCCTATATACGGCTAGTGTGAAGAAATGATTAATTTCCATCAATTAACTAAAATAATAAGAGATAAATGATGAAGCCTGGGACTCAAGTACTTACGATAGTAAGTCGCCACAAACGGTGTATCTCAAATGCGAGAGCCCCTAGTGGTCTACCGGGGAAATATACGAGTTAAATGGAGAATTTAATGTCAGGACGGCACGTTGGCCATGGTAGCAATAGTTTAGAACGACTGGAGGGAAACCAGGAGATCCGTGGTTCAAATCCCGGCCATGGCATTGAATTTTTCATGTTGACTCTATCAACAACCTTAGCCTATATACGGCTAGTGTGAAGAAATGATTAATTCCCATCAATTAACTAAAATAATAAGAGTTTAATGATGAAGCCTGGGACTAGAGTACTTACGATAGTAAGTCGCCACAAACGGTGAATCTCGAATGCGAGAGCCCCTAGTGGTCTACCGGGGAAATATACGAGTCAAATGGAGAATTTAATGTCAGGTCGGCACGTTGGCCATGGTAGCAATAGTTTAGAACGACTGGACGGAAACCAGGAGATCCGTGGTTCAAATCCCGGCCATGGCATTGAATTTTTCATGTTGACTCTATCTATCAACAACCTTAGCCTATATACGGCTAGTGTGAAGAAATGATTAATTTCCATCAATTAACTTAAAAAACGTAGGTACATTGTGTCACTGTGGCCAGAGCTACTGCGCTTTCTAAACTTCCAGGAGGAAGGAATGAGGCGAGAGAGCAAGAAACGTAGCCAGATCTGAAGACACCGGATGAGTCGGGAACCCTAACATTTTTGGATAGCATTTCCGGACGCTGCTATGTAGCCCCCCACAACCTGAAGGATAGATTCCGCACCAGGATACAAACAGTTCTCTTCAGAAAGCACATCCAGGTATATTTCATACATTAGTATCTATTGTGCTGCAACTCTGAAAGGAAATGAAATGTGGGGCAGAAAACCTCATAAAGTATAAAATTCGCTCCAGAACACGCATTTCTAACTTGAAAACCGACTACAAAAAAGAAGCAAATTATGCCACTCATACCATTCCACTCAGTGCATCTAGTTGTTAGAAACAAAATTATTATCCTGTTCCTTTCTTAGACATATGAAATATCTTTAACGTAAATTTGAAATTTAGGATTCCTTTTTGTCATATTATATCAATGTTGTGAGGTGAATAATATGCAGTGAAATAAATTAATCGAACCACGAAAGGAAATTCATGGTCGAAATCTGAACGCGATATTATCGAGTATGTATGTGTCCCCCGGAAAAAAACCAAAGCCTTAAGAACCCAAATATGCATTCCCTAGGTTGTAAGAAACCAAAAAATGCAGGCAATAGTGTCTATAAACTGCTATTTAAAATGACTGCATAATGTTTAAATTCGTAATGAGTACACACACTGTGGCGCAGTGGCTATATTGGAAGTTGATCCATGTGGTTGGACACAAAATCCGAGAAAAGTAAACACGGTAGCGTTCTGACTGAGCAAAAACATTAATAGCGCTGTCGACATATAACTAGAATCTTCTGAAACTTTCCCTGCTCTACCTTCAGAACATTTTGAAATGTTCTGTGGAAATTTGCTATATAAGTGATTATTCTCGTGAATGAGATAGTATGAAAGCAAGAAGTGAATTTATAAGCTAGTGAGTGCGTTTCTGGTGTTGTTCTCCAAGCGATTTTGTGATGATTGCGTGACGTACATTGACTGCTGCTATAGCAGGAGATTAGAGAGGTCTTGTGTACGACTCTTCTGCGAGTAAATCGTCTGGGAGAAGAGGTTACATCCTACGATTTTCATTATACTGCTATGTCATGAAGAAAATAAAAGTTGAAAGTTAAAGCATTAGCGAAGTGAAATACTACAGAACTTAGTAAAGTGACAGTTAAAAAGCTGGACGAAGTCATAATGTCTATAGAGGTTTCACTTAATTTTTATCTTGTTTATTAAGTAACTATTGACAGTTACGTCACAAAAGCCTCAGTATGCGATTTCATCAAAATTTTTCCCCTATTGGACTGTGAAGTATTTTTCATTCTCACTGATTTTTATAAACCTCAAGGAAAAACAACCTTTTTCGACACATTGTTTATTAATGGCTTGAGTTGTGAAATACTTTATAGTTTAACTACAAATTCACAAACTTTTCTGCTTGTGACGATGAAGAGAACAGAACATCAGTTTGTATATTTCTGTAATCGCCCTGTGCCCAAAATAAGATATGTAGTAGGCAAAGATTATGACTCTTAACATAAAGTGGATAGAAGAATGCACGTTTGAAAGAATAGTTTTTTGAACAATGGGGGGAGAAATACGAGGGTGGGTCAAAAAGTAATGCCTCCTATTCTTTGTCCTTAAATAAGTAACTTATGTGAAAACTTTGAATTTGGCGCAATTCCTCAAACCTTATTCTCCAATCCCCTGCAGTAGTAACTTCCTAAGTCAACAACAGGTAGCAACAGTGCATCCTCTTGCAAAATGGCTGACATCGACATTCGTATTAGACAGCGTTCTGTGATTCAATTTTTGACTGCGGGAGGTGAAACGCCAATTCGCATTCACGAAAGGCTAAAAAATGTGTATGGTGGTGCAACGGTGGATGTCAGCACTGTTAGACGATGGGTTCGTCGCTGTAACGAAGCTGAAGGGCAAACACCATTGGCAGATGAAAAGCGAAGTGGAAGGCCGGTGACTGCAATGACTCCATGCAACATTCAGCGAATCGATGACATCATTCGTGGTGATCGCCGGGTAACAACAGGTGAATTGTGTCGCATTACCTCCCTCAGTAAAGGCAGTGTGATGACGATTATTCAACAACTGGGTTACTCAAAAGTTTGTTCAGGTTGGGTACCAAGAATGTTAACCGCCCAAAACAAAGAGACAAGGAAAACAATAGCCTCCGAACACTTGCAGCGCTTCCATTTGGAGGGAGAGGAGTTTTTGGAAAAATTGTTACTGGAGACGAAACGTGAGTTCATTTTTTTGAACCTAAATCAAAGAGGCAGTCAATGGAATGGCATCTCACAACGTCACCGAAGAGAAAAGAATTCAAAACTCAGCGGTCGGTAGGGAAAGTTATGGCGACAGTGTTTCGGGGTTTGTAGAGGGTGTGGTTATGATTGATATTTTGGAGCAGGGATGCACAGTAAATTCTGTCGTATTGGACAGAACTCTCAAAAAGCTGAAAGCACGTCTTTACCGAATTCGCCCAACAAAAACTATGGTGGATGTTCTTCTTTTGCATGACAATGCAAGACCACACACCAGCCGTTACACCACTGCAGAAATTGAGAAATTGGGATGGCAAGTCTTACCTCACTCCCATACAGCTCTGACCTGGCACCATTAGACTTCCATCTGTTCGGGCCACTAGAGGAAGCTCATCGTGGGACTCATTTTGATGATGAGGCTGTGAAAACGTCCGAGCGTCAATGGCTTAGGAAGCAAGGTGGACCAAAACTGTGGAACAGGACGGAAATTATATTGAATAGTGACAAATTAATCGTCAAAGTTGTAGTTTTCAAGCTGGTAAATTGGATTCAATTTTCTTGGCAATTAAAATAGAAAAAGAATTGGAGGTATTACTTTTCGACCCACCCTCGTACATATTAACGACCACAACAGTTACGTCCTCTTCTAATATAACAAAAAAGGAAGTCAAAGTTTACTTGAAAGTTGATATGCGTACCTGGAAACTATTTCAAAAATTTTATTGTAACGTTAATATTGCCCAGTAATATTTATTTTACGAATTAATATAGCTTTTTTTAATTTCTCAAATATCTTTGAATTTAATTACTTTCTTCCAGCCGGTTCAGTTACCGACAATTGGCTGAGTTATATTCTAAATATAAGATAGTCCATAGGAAGCTGCAACATATCAGTACTTGCGAACGCTTACCTGATCACTTTTAAAACATTGATTAGCAGGGAGGAAACTAACTGCAATGTTGCTGCGATAATGACTTGGAGGATTGGAGAAGTGTTAAGTGGTAGACATCCTTCCTTAGGAGAAGCGGAACACACACATTCTGGAATATGTATGTATGTATTGTAACCAAAGGGGTGTTCAGTGATCAAACGCAGTATGTGAAAGAAAGAGGAATAAGGAGGAGAAATGGGGAGAAGTAGTACGAGACACAGAGACAGAGAGGGAGGAGAAGATGCCACAGTAGGCCCAGTAGAAGTAATAAATATTTTAAACAATCACGTTTCGCACATTAATAGGCGTATAATTGAATTTGCTGCCGAAAGCAACGTGATTAAATTTAAATAATTTACACGGCGCCAGTCTCGTTGGCATGAAGATGCATGTCTGTGTGTTGGGCTCTTTTGGCCTCGAGGTCCCTCTGGGAGAAGCCGAAGCCAAGCAATGAAGGCAAAGCAAAGGGGAACTGGGGACAGACAGACGGACGGACGGACTTACCCGGCCAGATTAAGTTTGGGATGAAGATGTCACTCCAGGAACATGTGTAATTTCTATACTCGCTTCCTTTGTTTCTACGCGGAAGAACCAGTTGGGTGGAAATATCATTATGAAATTTAAAATTCATGCTCCTCTACAGAAAAGAAAAAAAATGCGGAAGGGAATAAAAAATACTTTGCAGCCTAGCGGTGGATAAGAAGGAAGTATTCTCAAACGAAATGTGCAGAGCCGTTGTACTGGATACTAGTAACTGCTATAGGCAGTATACAAGTGCTTTCTGTAATTCCCCATTATAAAGTCCTGATACTTGTAAATTGTACTGTTTAGATAACTTTTTGCGAAGTGACCCAATTACGAAAACGGGTCTTTACAATCATTTCAAGATGTAGAAACTCCCACTTATGAACTGGTACCGACAATTTGCACTTGTCGTTCGAGATCATCCTAGTGGGCTAATGGGCAAATATGGCAAGACCAAGGTGGCTGAATTGTGTGGCTTCCATGAGTGCCGTATTTGATTGCAATTATCGAAAGCAACTCTCATGCAAGTATCTACAATTACTTAATTTCTGACAAAAGAAGAGGGAGATTTACACAGCTGCTTGATCTATAGAGTTGTTCCTTGTGTATTTTTGAAACCAATTTTAAACATTATTACATTTTTATGAACACGAGTCTTACTTCGATGCAGGTTACTATGTATCATGCCAAAAGACAGAGTAAAAAAATAAAACACCAAACTTCAAAAGCAGTTGCAGGGTATTTCGCAGACCATTGAAAGCATGAACAAGATCAGAAATTGAAAGCAAGAGCAAATTAGAAATGCAATAAAGTTTAGGCTATGAAAATGAACAACTGAACAAGATAAGTGTAGAGTTAAAATAGTCTAAATGAATTGATTTATTATTTCTGATATGTGAGTAAGCAATTTAATTTCAGGCGAAGGTTACCAGAAAGAGGACCTTTTCTTGGCGGCATTACCAGAGCTACGCAGGGTTAATCTACGCCTAAGATTCCTGTTTCCTAAAATAGATCTTTCATGAAGAGAGAAAAATTAATATATTTTGTTTTGATTCCTCAATCATAATCTAAGGAGGAAAGATGAAACAGCAACGCACCAAATGCGTGTGTAGAGGAAAGATAAGATTAAGCAATGAGATTTCTAAGGAAAGTGAACAGCTGCACAAGATTACACAGAGTTGAAATGAACTGGACATTTTGAAAAACAGTATGTACGGATTTAGGAGTTTTCTTGGAAGCGAACAGTAAGAGTAAATAAAGCTGCTACGAATTTTAGTACACGATTCAAACTTCAGAACTTGCACTTAGTCATGTAACAGAAAAATTAGCAGCTATATAAAACAATTAAAATATGTCTTATTAAACCTGGATTCACAAAGTAGAGCTCTTAACACATTTCTAATTCTACAAATTGTAATTATATGTGAAATAAAGTTTCTATAACATTCCATTGTCACCATCTTTGTTTATTGTTACGGAAATCATATTATATTACGCTGAGGACGTGTATAGATTTATATAATAGCATTTGAATTACTCGAGAGTAGATATGGCAGAACCATAAAACATTTTGCAAGTAGTGGAGGGGATAACACTGAATTGTTATCCAATTTTTGCGAAAACAGTACAACAGATTAGAGTGTTAAGATTGTGTAAATGTAAACATTAGTGATATGAAGATCAATCCTCAACGAAGGGTACATAAAACTCACCATTACGTATGTTCCAACCTATATTTCTATGTATTTTTACATATTTTCCACCTAGTTGCTGCATCCTTCATTGGCTGCAGTGGACTTCGTTGCGATTCCAATACAAATTGATTCATACTTAATATAATCTAAATCATCAGAATATATTCTCAGTGAGGAGTAAATCACATGATAGGAGTTGCTTCCACTTCACTGCTGCGATGTAAGTTTAATTATATAATGGATTATAAGAGCGGATGTGAAACCAGTCACTACTTTACGAGAATCTCACACCGTAGTGGTTACTTGATATGTAATAAATCTAAAATAACCTAGGAATAATTAAAATGTTATTAATCATCTTGCTCCACAATCGACCAAAGGCACGGAAAGCCAGCAACGAAAGTGTAAACTCTAACCAATGTAACCTTGCATCATTTCTGTCACATGTACGCCTCTCATTGGTCGCTGTGGTAGAAAGAGTTGTTATGAGATACAAACTAGTTCCTTCTTTAAGATTATCATCTTCCTTAATATATTTGTCGAGAATTGTAAAACATATGGATTGAATATGTTAAGTAATGAATACGAACTACATGCAATTCTTAATACACAAATAGGTAGAACGATATCCAATGTATTACCTGTCTATAAGAATGAAGAAAACGTGCATTTATCATGATAAGGTTGAAGGAAAGGGAGCAGTCATTTGGCAATGTTATAAGACACCTGGTTTAGAAGATTAATGGACTATTATGTAGGGCAGCATAAAATTTGGACTGAAGCAACAAAGATGACGAGGAATTGCTTGTGTAGACAAATACACAGCAACATTTCAGAGCTCCATAAGCCCGTTTCCGATAAGCGCCTCCGCGATATGTATCCGAAGCGATTGAGTATTCCAGCAATGTCATAGGAAATCGAACTCGCGGTGCATTGATTTATAGACATGACTAAGCAGAAGCTGATATCCCGTGGTATTATCCTTTATGTCTATTATTGGAATACGGCGTAGTAACGACTGTGCTAGCTGTGGTCGTGCTCTCTGGATGCTTGCTTAGATGTCAGATTATTGAATTCTGGCGTTTGCACTTTCCATTTCAAACAAGATTTTCTTATGACGTTGGAATAGAAATAGCAATACCTATTAGTCTTCCAAATTAATATATCTTTAAAGATTATTGAATTTTAGGAAAGTAGCGCCGTCCCCGAGTGGTCACATGCTCACTTTTCGTCAAGGTCGCGTTGGCACCAGTGGCCTACAAGTAGGATTTGTGGTGGCCGAATAGCACCTGGACGGATTTTCTCATGGTTATCTGGTTTTTCCTGTCATTCATTCCACCAGCTACTCCATAATAACCTTTCATTTGATCCATTTCGACCACCTCTTCACCCTCACAACAGGTATCCGGCTAATCTTTCATCTTGAATATTCTCTCCGATTCAGCGTTTCTCGGCTCCTTGATTGATCACAGACACCCAATTTTAAGTTCTGTGGATATATGTTCCGATTCTAATAGTGTAAAAAGTAAGTAGACAGAATGGAATGGAATTTTATAGAAAAATAGCAAACATAGTAAACCATTCTGACATTTCCATACCGATATTTCACGTGAAACATAGTTATTTTCAGACTCCCGAATGAAGAAGAAAAGAATGGAAGAAAATGATTCATGTATGTCTATCAGTCAGCAGTATATAATCATTAGAAGAAGATGCAACCCAAAGATTTTCAAGATCATCATGTCACCTAATATTTTACATAGCTTGAATGTTCCAGCAATAACCTGTGAAGTCTTCTTCCGGTAGGAATTTTCTACAATTGATAAACGTAGATAAGAGCTAGTCAAAAGCGTATAATACAAAAGGTAGCTTTTTGCATACAATTTGCGCCTAGGAAAAATTTAGATAACAATTATTATTGTCTTGAATTTTGTGATACGTAGTCTTTCAGGTATTTCTTGAATATCTGTTTGGTATTTTTTGTTCTCCACTATGGAAGTATGCAATGAAACTACTTCTGCAAATGTATATCTCGATTGATATAGAATAAAACAGGTTTTTTGGAATTGCTGATTTTCGAAAAAACGGCTGAAAGCATTTTAATTATACCATATATTTAAAACACTTATATAACATGAAATATACCTTTAATTTTCTGGAAATAGTCCCTCAACTCCTCATTGTAGATGATTTTTGCAAACTAATAAACCATAAGAAATAGACAAAGCTGTACTGTAAAATCTGTAAATCTCACTATGGCATATAATTTATATAAACTAATTTTTTTGTGGAGAACCATTTCACAAAGGAATAATTCTTATTGGGTTGAATTTTGCAATATTTATACTTTTCTCATATGGGAAGCCGTTATTCACGTTTTTACTCCTGATCATGGAAACAGAATGGATTTGTAAAGCCATTACATAGCAACCAAATCTTAGACTTATTTAACTATGGCTTAAGCTGTTCACTGTATCCCCCTATTCCTATTGTACCTAGAAGGACATAAGCAATACAATTCTATAAATGTCTCTCTGAGTTCACATCAAGTGTATAAAGAGTAAGCATTTGATAAAGAATAGTTGAGTGGCTAGAGTAAATCAAGCGAATGAAACACTAAGTTTTTTTAAGTTTAACAAAACTTTAAGTTCATATTACAAAGTTTATTCTATGTAATGGAATGATTAGGCTTTAGTGCATAACTTTTCAACTTGATTTCACTTATCCAACTGCTACGAGATTGCGAGTGGAGGCTATATGTGTTTGTGTGTGTATGAATGAATGTGATTATTCGTGCATTTTCGTTTTTACAATTTTTTACATTATTCCTTATAATTATTTATCTATCCCAAACTATTTCATCTATTACCTTGTTACTACCTTGGCTTACATGACACCCTGGTCTTCTGCTCTGCCAGGTAGCTCTTAAACTCCATGCCTCCTTGTTACATAATTAGCCCTTTTCCTCTCCCCCCCTTCCTTTCTTATATTCTTTACATTTATTGTCCATTTTTATTTTACTTTTTGTAAGAACTCACCAATACTTCTTACCTTATTTTCCTCCTTTCCGTAACATTTTGATAGCTACTTATACTCTTCTCTACTTTCTCCCATCTTTCCTCCCAAACCATTTTTTCTCCATATTGCTAACCCCCTGCACTCTGTTACATAGTGTGCTATGCCTTATTTTCCACCATACAATTCACAAATTCCCTTTTCACTACCTCTTATCCTCTTAGGAATGTTATTCCTGTTCTCATCCAATCTAAACCTCTCTCTTGCCTATTGCAGTAATCTGCATATGCTTCTCCTCCCCAGTTTCTTTTTATTTGTTTGTAAAATTGTTATGATTTCATATTTTATAGACTTACCCATATTTCCTGCCTTTCTATATCTTGTATTCTGCATTTTCCCAATTTACCCACATCGCTTGCATTCCTTTCCTCTAATCTCCATATATCTCCCATTCTTATTTTTTCCATAATTCTCCTATCTCTGTCCACCAACTGTTTGTGTTCTCTAATGTTTTTTGCTGTCTCATGCATAATTTCATTATTTCCCCTTCTTTTTTGGCCAAGCACCTATACCAAAATTTTATTATTATTTCCATTATTATTGCATTTCTTCTTGTCTTTCCTAATTCTGCTAAACCTACTTCCCTAGGTGGTGATCTTGTGTGTATATATATATATATATATATATATATATATATATATATATATGTGTGTGTGTGTGTGTGTGTGTGTGTGTGTGTGTGTGTGTGTGCATGTATCACAGCTCAAACATTAAATTTAGTTGGTATTTAAATTCAAGTACTTCTAAAAATGCCACACTAAAATTTTGAAGGACCTCCCTTTGTATGTGACAGCTTTATTTATTTTTATTTTTCTCAAAAATGGCTATAACTGTTTTGATTGTAATACAACAAGTTTAGCTTACTTAAATGACAAATAAAATGTATATTTGTAATTTTTCTGTGAACAATTTGTAATGTATTCTTTATTTCAAATCATTTTTGTATAATTGGTCAATCGTAAGAGGTAGATAAAATCTTACTACACAAAAATTCAGATCTCAGTATAGCACAAATTTCATGATAAAGACGCAATAATTTTTGTGTCTTTAAGAATTACGAAATGTTCTTTCCTATTGCTTTGAACTTTTAGACCCTCGAAGCTGCAAATCGTTATTGCTTTCTTTCACTTTTCTTCATGAAACAGAATTTAAACCCATCACATGTTTACCTGCTGTAAAGCGCTTACGGCGTTTTTCTTATACCTACAACTAAATATGTTATGGAGTAATGAAGTTTTATCTGTATTAATAAAGAAGATAAAAGAATAACCAATGGTACGGAGTAAAATGGTGACGGATGTGGACACCTTATATTCTCCCCCATTGCTAAGTTTTGCAGGAATGTACAGGGATGTGTTTTCAAGTCACTTATGAGGTGAGAACTGTCTTCGTAAATTTGTAGGCTGTTATTAGGTTACACAGACCCCTTTGTATATCTCTGAATGTGTTGACACCTCCCCTCCTTTCAGCTTCATCCCTTTATCCCAATTCCGTGGAGCAGTCTCGCCAAACAGATGAGAAAAAAATAAAGAAGGAAGAAAGCGTGGAAGTTATTAAATAAAGAGCAGGGAGAGTTATAGAAGTTTAGGCATTTTCGTTTTTAATGCGGAAGAGGAGGACAGAGTTGAGGCGAGGGCATGCGCTTTAAAACATTAATTCAGCAAGCTTTTAGGAACAAGTCCCTCAGCGTAAGTGTGTGACAGACGGAGGATAGGAAGAAAGTTATAAATAAAGAACACGATAGCTGGTGTGGCACTGCAGGCTTTACAGGTATTACTGCAGCTGCCTGAAAACACAGGGGTGGCCATTAACTTCTGCCTAAAACGACATCTTATCGTATAAAATGATTCTCAACTTATTTTATGTGCCAACTTTTAAGGCATTATTATTCATCAACATTGTCCTCAGACGGAATCGTCTGTACACCCGTTCCGGTCTCCTCATATTCTAAAACAACCTGGTCTAGAACAGTCTAGAACAACCAACACTTCCTCTTCCCGTTTGAGAGTGGTCAATGTTCTTATTTTGGCATCCAGGATTCATCATCTAACCTCAAAATTCCATCCAGTGCGGTTGACAACATTATTTTTTCTCCCGATTTTTGTATATGAAGTTTGTTTCGTTTCCTATATGCTCCCTAGTACTGATATTAAATATTTCATTCCTGAGGCTTCTACATGCTTTTATCTTTCTATTGTCGCCAGGCATTGTTGAATTGCTGCCGGGCCATGCGCGGGCAGTAAACAAAGACAGGCAGAGCGGCCAGCGCGTGGGCGCAGTGCTAATAACTTGCCGAGAGAGAGCAACAGAAGGAGAAAGAGAGATAGTCTGAACTTTCTCGCTGCACCACGAAAGTCCGTGAAGCTTCGGTAGCTTTCGATAAACTTCGGCATCCTTAGAGAAACAGTGGCTTGAATATATATGCGGTAGTGGGAGCACGACCCTGCAGCTACTGCGATTGGTAGAAAAGGCTGCCCTGGGTTTCCAGGACAACCTCAAATCCGTCGCGGTGCTCCTGGACATGGACAAGGCCTTCGCCACAACGTGGCACCAGGGCCTGCTGTACAAGCTCAAGGAAGCACAACTCCCCTCCCCATACCTCACCCTGGTCAGTAGTTTCCTCCGGGAGCGAACCTTCAGGGTGCGGGTCGAAGGCAAACTCTCCTCCGTCAGACCCATAACGGTGGGAGTCCCGGAAGGCAGTGTACTATCGCTGTTATTCTTTGCTGCATACATGCCTGACTTCCCAACAGAGCGTCGCACTGTTCTGTGCCAATATGCTGACGACGTCCTCATCTTGGCCCAGAACAAAAGCGTCCGCTACTGTCTCCCTCCACTGCAACGGCACTCCGAGCCATCTGCCCTTCTGCTGGGGAAGGTCCTCCGCTGGCGCCTGGAAGGAGACCTGCGGTTGAGGCGGAGAAGGATCCCTTGGGTCCGATCTGCCAAATACCTAGGTGTCCAACTGGACCGTGGCCTCACCTTCACCCCACATGCCCGTGAAAAAATCAGCCTCGGCCATGCAGCGCTCAGGCAGTTGTACCCAATAATCCGATGGGCCATGCCCACTCGCCTGAAACTACGGGTCTATCGTGCGATCATCCCACCCCTTATCCTGAATGGATGCGAGGTCTGAGGATCGGTGGCTCGTACCACCATCCGCAGACTGCAAGCCGTGCAGAACAGGGCGCTTAGGATGATCTACGATACCGAAAGTATGTTTCCTTCACACATCCTACACTCCCATTCTGGCATACCTTACGTTGAGGACATTGTGCGTGAACGCTCTCGCACATTGTATGCCCGAATTACATCACATCCCAACCACCTAGTAAACACACTAGGGCAATATGACTACCGTGTGCCCAGGAGGAGAAAGAGCTACCACCTCCCCAAGGACGCCCTTGGGTGGTGAGACCAGCCCCTCATCCCTTCAGCACTACACTCTATCCCGGCCACACTAGGGCTGGACTTGGCTTGTCGGCTGACCCCCGCCAGTCAGGTCCCCCTGTGTGACCCAAATGAGAACCACAACCTAAAGGGTCCTCAACCACCCGACCTCTCGCTCCTGGCCCCGCCACACTGGACGGACTCTGCAACACAGGCCGCTCATAGCGTGGCGGTTTAGGGCACTGGCCTCCTACTTGGAAGCTCATCCCGCCGCCAGGAGCATTATCAGAGGCCAAATCAGGTCCATCAGTTAACAAGGACATCCAAACTTTGGAGAAAAGACCAATCCTATAAGACCGCACGGGTAGATCCTCACAGCGGATAGGTACCATGGCGCTCTACCCACCGTCCGGGAGTACCCGGACGACTTGTTCTCGCTCTTGGCTCTTGGCAGTGAGTCAGAGTCCGCATGTAGCTGCTAGGAGTTGCAGTTGCGAGCCAGTGAACTGTTTATTGTATGTGTGGACATTTGAACTGTACCGAGTCCAGTCGGGAACTGATAATCGTGTAGTAATTTGAAGGTGAATTCTTTTGTTTGTTTACGTGTGGTGAAGCCACGACAGACTGTGTTGGTGTATGTCACGACATACTGCTGCAAAGGGGTGTACAAACTGTCTTTCTACGGAAATGAAGGGCATTTTGAATTTCTGCAAACTTGAATTTTAATTTTATGAACCCATAGTCACACTATGTATCTGCTGCATAAAATATAGGCGAAATTACTTGTGATTTATAACATTTTAACTTTTTTATTAAAGGTTTTATTCCCTACATATTTTATACTTCTTCATGAATATTGGTGTTTTTTCAAGACATGGATAAAACGGTTAATTAAGATAATCCAAGGGAAGTTTTTAACGCTCAATAGAAATTAAAATTACAAATTCCTCTTAATAAAACTGCATTAAACCAGCTTAAGGGTATACATAATTGAAGTTAGGTTAACGTTTTCGAAAAATTCCTCACATACTTTTTAAGTTCAAAAAGTTGAATATTTAGCTTCAAACGCATACTCTAGCTCAGATCTTTTAGAGCTTCAACATGTGATCATTTAAATGCCAATGAGCACAAGATATTAACCTTCAATGTGTTGCATGACTTACTTTTCTTACTCTTTTGTGTATTAAAATGTTCCATACATGTAATTTCTAATCAAGTCTGTTCACATTTTCAGCAGAAACCAACAGAGAATGAACTTAAAACTGCTCAAGTTATGAAGTAATAAGATCACCTAGGATAAATTATTACCAACATTATAATTAAAGAAAAACTGTTTTTCTTAAACAACCAAAAGGCTGAAAAATTCTGTCTTAAATAATGTATTATTAATTTGCTTTTTAAAAGTTACAGTTGCTGCATCGTGTGCAGTTCCTGATCAACTTCTGTAGTAAAAATACATTTTTATAAATAACATTTAAAATCTGTAGTTGCAGTTTCAAAATATTTGAATATAAACTGAATGAGTTAGGAATTTCACTTATGGGTGTATCTAAGCGAATCGGCGGAGGTAAAATATTTATAAAGAAGGAACGGAAAAATGAAGAATTTCAAATTCGTACTAGCAGCCATGCTACAACGTATTTTTTCCTCAAACCCTAAATTCTATTATGAAAAATAAATCCTCACCCCCATACCACATTCCAAGAAATAGAATAGATATCGTTTTTACAAAGGTTAGCTGTTTGCACATGCGGATATACACATTTATTTTACTGTTGGTATTGGTTACTGTGGTTTATTTGTGTTAAGGTAGAAAACAAAGAATTTCATAATAAGGATAGGACAGAAACTGAAGGCGTTAGCGACAGAGTGATGGCAGATGGGGAATAAAAACTTTAGCGATAAGAAAAACCAGGAATTTGTATTGAAATCTTAACAGAAAATATTTACTTACGACACTGCTCATAATAGAGCATTTTTCTTGTTATTTAGAATTTATTTGTGAAATAAAGCACTGAATCAACACCAACGAGTACAATGCCAGTCAAATGTTGGAGTGATTAGTTCTATCAAGTATTGTAAGAAAGTAAAGAACAAATTATTGACAAATGATAGTTTTGTTATTAAACATTTTAACAATGCATTTAAAATAATATTATATTGTTTCTTTCGCTACTTTATTTTTCAGAGATGATTATAAATAATTATATAGGTTTATAGAGTCAACATGAAAAATTCAATGCCATGGCCGGGATTTGAATCACGGATCTCCTGGTTTCCGTCCAGTCGCTCTAACCCATTGAGCCACCATGGCCAACGTGTCGTACTGACATTAAATTCTCCATTTGACTCGCATATTTCCCCGGTAGACCACTAGGGGCTCTCGCATTCGAGATACAGCGTTTGTTGCGACCTACTATCGTAAGTGCTTGAGTCCCAGGCACGTTGGCCATGGTAGCTCAATGGGTTAGAGTGACTGGACGGAAACCAGGAGATCCGTGGTTCAAATCCCGGCCATGACATTGAATTTTTCATGTTGACTCTATCTGTCAAAGATCTTAGCCTATATACCGCTAGTGTGAAGAAATGATCGATTTCCATCGATTAACTAAAATTATACAGGTTGTTTCAAAACGACACCGAACGATTATAGCCGTTGTGTAGTTTATAACTTAACTAGTCCGAATTTCGGTGTCGCTGCTTCCAAGTTCTGTTAGGTATAATTTTATGCAGCATTAAATATTTCGTGATTTTGTGATTAGGCAGTGCAGGGACCATTGGTGTGCGAATCTCAAAAGTTGTTATTGGGACGCACGGGCCACGAAAACAAAAACATTACTCCTTGCTCTTTATCAGTGACTCCAGCCTGCCTTTCTGGTAACGGAGCAAAGGGCAGATATTTGTTTAAAAGTCGACTAATAACTCGGACAGTTACAAGATTGCTCATCAGTGTAAAACTACACATTGCGTCATAACAGGGAGAATTTTGCGCGTACTTAGATACCAAATCCAAGCAATATGGAGCGCTATACGAACGCCGAAATGACGGATATGATTTTGATGGATGGAAGAGCTGAAGGAATTTCAACGAACGCACGATTAATTTAGTTTCATTAAAAACATGAATTATAAAAATAGTTACATCAATGATAATATACATTTTTTTAACTTCAGAGTATTTTGTTATGATCTTAATTGCACTATACTTTCAACCACTTACTGTAAATATCAACAGCTTCCTTTACATTTACAAATGTTTTATTTACTATTATCAAACACGTGAAATAAAATACTCGTCTCATTGTAAAAGCCATTTAGTTTTGGTTAATTTATCTACAATTCTTTGATGTTGTATTCTGTTCTGTTTATCATTTTGCTTCCATCCTTAGCCTCACTAACATTAACTTCTCTCTAAAAATATAAGTTGCATATGTTCACCATCTTATTTGCCATCATGGACTGCTATAACGGAATTTTGGAACACTCATAAGCATAAGCAATAGTTTCTTTATTGCGGTTTCATAAGCCAAAGAAATTCTTAATAGTAGCAAGCTACTGCGGAGTATGCCGGTATGTTTACAAACAGTTACAGCAAGCGGCACGGCGTGTGACTCATACCTGCGAACTCCGATAGCGTGAGGCGCACGTCGTTGTTTCCGGCACTGCCTAATCCGCACTCATTCTGGAGCATTTTTTATGCTGCTCTATTGGCGGTAAAAACTATCTATATCTGTCACAGAGAGGCTGAGCAACTGCTTCCAAATGTTCGTTCGGTGTCGTTTTGAAACACCTGTATAACAAATCTTTTAAAATGATAATTGTAGCATATCATTTTTAACGTAATATGCAATGACTTTCGGTTTAAATATTCTATCAGGAAAATTAATGGAAATGAAATTCTCAATTGTGAACGTAGTACGAATAAAAGTTCTGGTGTTTTCTCAGCTTAATCAGAACCGGCCACTCTAATGTCAAAATTGTACAAAATTTAATTGTATATGGTCACAATTTTCCGTTTTTATGTTGTGTAACTGCAATCAAACAATAGAAAGTACAGTTTATAGTTGTCACCCTCCTCAGTGGTAGAATCTTTTATAAGCTTCTTCATTTGCACCTGATTGGTTAACGTACAACATTGATTGGCGTGTTTGTGTGTCCAAAAGCCCTCTGCAAGGAAACATCGACTATAAAAGCAATATAAACATTTTATGCCATCTTCATTCGAGAGACAGGTTTAATCGAAGAGTTCTATTTTTGAACGAGGGCTGTTCAATAAAGAATGATCAAATTCTTTTCTGACAACGTACCTTTACTCATCCTCATAATTTTGATGGTCCTTCTCAAAATAGTCTCCCCTGAATGCGATGCACTTGTCCCAGCGTTTCTGCCAGTCTTCAAAGACATGCTGGAAACAATTTTTTGATAGATCTTTCAAAATCGCCTCCGCAGCCTTCATCACTGCTTTTGATGATGGATAATGCCTCCCACGAAGGCATTTACTCAAGTTTGGGAATAGAAAAAAGTCACATGGGGCTAAATACGGACTATAGGGAGGGTGAGGTATGCACCTCACGTTGATATTTTCAAGATACTCAGCAAACATTGGCAATATGCAGTCGCGCATTATCGTGGTGCAGCATTCAGCCTGGAAATGTGGTCTTTTGCGCCTGATATGGACTTGCAATGTTTTCATGACATTCCTATAGTATTTTCCAATTATGTAAGTAGAAAAGCTTGGGAGTTAGAAATTATAGAATTAAGAAGACCTGAAAGACTATCAATTGAAAGACAAGAATTAAGAAGATCAGATAGAATAAAAGAAAGAATTATAAGAGAAAACTTAATACAAATGGATCCTTAAATATAATAATAGAAGAAGAGGAAATCGAACAAATTGGACAAGATATAGAAGAGGAAGAGAATCTATTGGATGAGGAATGAGAGTAGTTAAATAGAAAATATGTGGTTTCGACCGGCAGATAAGAATGGGCAGAAAGAAGAAGAATTATACCAAAGAAATAATTGGTGAAATTTTATATTATTTATATGGATTTAGTGTATATTTGTAAAAATAAATATGAATTATTGTGTGTAGTTTCAGAATTTGATAAAAAGTATCTTAATAGTTAATATTAAAAATGTATTATTTCTTTAAAATTATGTTTAATCATCATCTAAATAGAGATGTAATATATAAATTTCTTTTTGAATTATACTTTTAATTAAGAAGATTAAAATTAGAAAAGAAAAGAAGAAATAAATTTATTATTCTTGTGGTTAATTTAAAAATAAGTGCTGGTTACCAGTACTTTTAAATATATGTTATAAGTAAAATATATTCAGCTGAGATTTTTCCAGTTCAAATTAGAATTGCTGGCTTCCAGCAATTATTAGTAGCTCTTTGTAGTTTTGTATAGCTTTTGTTATTTAAATTTATCTGTAATGTTTGGCTAAGTAGTAAAAGAATATTAGTATTGTGTTCAGTAGATATTTGCTGGTTACCAGTAAATTTTGTTGTATTATAGGTACTAGTAGTTTTTGTTCTGTTTTGTGTTTTATCAATTTTTGTTTTTGTAGCTTTTGTAGTTGTAGAAGTCTGAAACAATTATGTTTTATTAATAATGTAATGTTTTATTAAGAAACAATAAATGTAAAATTTGAATGTGTGCCACGGTATAGTTTTAAGGAGCCGGGGTATGATATTCAGTTTTTATTTTATTTTATTTTATTTTAGTACTGTCCAGTTACTGACGTGTGTGCAGGTACATAATGCTGATAAACTATTCCATGAATATCAAAGAATGAGATGACCATAACTTCCCCGGCAGAAGCACTTTTGCTATTTTGGAGGTTGTTGATAAGGAAATTTCCACACTGAGCTTTGATGTTTGTTCTCAGGATCAAAATGATGTAGCCAAGTTTCATCAGCAGTGATTACGTTTGAAAGAAACTCCGTATCTTCCTCTAACATCAACTTAAACTGCACGTTACCTCCATTGCAGCGGTAGGAGATATTGCATATGTCTGAAATTGCCTGGTTCTCAAAGGTGGGAACCAGCAGTACCAACAATGAAACTACTACGGCGTGTTTGTTTCACATTGAGCTAACAGAATATAATAAGGTTGAATTTTAGTGCGAAAAATTATGACCGTAAGAATGATGATCATTCTTTATTGAACAACCTTCGTACATGCATTCTAGATTCATTTATTCTATTATTTAATATATTTGATTCATATAGGCTTATAGAAGTGTATTTAACACTTTTCCTCTATTAAGATAAATAATCATCTTAAACATGGAGCTATATTTTATCGTACGCCAACAAACAATGAGAGATTATTAATAAACTTGACAGCTGAGAAATATGGGACTCAGTTATAGGGTAGTTACGTAATCAGTGCTGTGTGGAGCAATCGTATATGCTTCCTCGTGAATTCATCAGATAAATCTACGTAGATGTTTGAGCAAATCATTTTACGTTTCTTAAACAGCCGAGGATTCTTAGGCATTTAAGTGTGTAGTTATTTTGGTCTTTTCGATCTTTATATTATACTTTAATAAGAGAGGGTGTGGATTTTCGAATCATTAGGCAGCAAATTTGGGCACAGATTATCCAATTTTTCAACGAAATTTTCAAAATAAATTATAAATTTAGTGAAGTTTAGCAGAGGGTTTTAAGTATTCATTTGCAGAGTCAGATTAAATATATTTGAAATCTGAAAAATGGGATTGGACTGGATTACACTGCAGAGGGAATTCAGCACGGAGGTCCAAACTTGGTCTATTGTATCTATGCCCCCAAGTGGGGCACCTTCAGGAGGATTGGATTATTCGGAGGGGATTTGGCACCTCGACCCGACTAGTCTTTTGTACCTATGCCCGCAGATGCGGCACCTCCGGGAGGGAGGATGAGGTGAGAGCAGACAGAGGGCAGCAAGGAGTCACTACAGTACAGAGTATGGGATCCCTAAACTTTACTATTAGAAACTCACCAGTGGTGGGTTTAGGACAACCGTCATCTCACCTATCATGGTCACGAAACAGTCACGAGGCTGGTTCGGACACCGCAGGCCGCAGAGTAAGAAATACTCCAGGCAGGCTTACACAACCGGTATTCCTCCTGCCGCGTTTCTGAATTAGCCCCCTAAGTCAACTCTGAGGCCGCAGTCCGTCCCGCCGGTGGAGAAAGTGTTCATTCAGAGCATATCATCCTGTCATGCACCACCGAGACTCTCGCCGACACTTCTATCCCGAAAGAAACCACCAGATGAGAGATGATGCGAAATGATAATGGAGGTGAATTGAGAGGACGGGAAATTCGGGGGATGTAATTAACCTACCCAGCATTCACCTAGCAACCCGGGAAAACCTCCCAAAAACCATTGGGCCAGGTAGGTTGGTCACAGGAATCGAACCCGGATTTTCCGAATGTGGGCCACAGACGAAACCGCCTGAGACATCCCGCTCGGTATCCCCGGGAGGAAGGATGAGGCGAGGGGAAACAGACGGCGGCCATCCAAAGTAGCCATAATAGTGCTGAAGGCAGGGTTCCTACATTTTACTACCTGGAAACTCCCCGGCAGGGCAGTATAACCGGAATCCCACCCTACTGTGAGGTGCCCCTGCAGACTGAGTTCGGAGACTGTCCTAACGGGGGAACTTTTACCAAGAGCAAATTATCTAGCCATACAGCACAGAGACAACCGCAGACATTACCACACTGAAAGAGACCACCAAAGGAGAGATGATGTGAAATGGCAATGGAGATGAAATGAAGCAACGGGAAATTCGGTGGCATGTACAACATTCGGCTGACCACCTGGAAAACCCCTCGAAAAATCCACTGGTGAAGTAGGCATCGAACCCGGACTTTCCTAATTCGGACCACGTCTGACGCATCCTGCCTTGCTTCCTGTAACCATACGTCTCCTGGGGTTCCTTCGTCTTATCCGTTCTTCTCAGGAATGTACCCAAGTATCCAATTTGGGACCGAGGTACTAGCTGTCCCTCCGTTACCTGATCTACCTATGTCTGTCAAGAAGTTATGTGTATAATAACTGCACTAAAGAATTTGCCTTGAAAGCATTATTGAATAATAAGCTATTATGCTGGTCGTAACAACTCTAAGCAACAATTAAAATAGTGACCTAATAGAAAAGAAGATTTATAGAATTCCGTTTTAATCACAATTCTAAGTGTTTTACGTATTTCATTATTTTATTTAGAAGTTACAAATTGTCAGAAATGATTAAAAATCATTTATTATGTTCACGTCTAGAAATTACTGTGAAGAATATAATATATACTGATCTTTTCACGTGGGAGACAAACTGCTTCATGGTTGGAATCGCTATTTTTCACAATTGCGCAATAAATCACAGGGAAACGTGTTGCTACTATGTTGGCATTACTAACCTATATAGCCAGAAAAGCACCGTTTGCTAAAGGCACACCCCTGGCAGGAGTAAACTTGTCCCAGAATAAGGAAAGAAATGTACGAATGTGGCGCTAAATTTCATGTCCCGGAGGAAATTAAAAGTGTTATTCTTCCCAGATGAAAACTCCACTATGTGAGTATATTTGTGGGGGAAAGAATATACACAGAGCAGTTTAATGAGTGGAATATGAGGTGGAACTAAAATTCCTTTTGTCATCTTTATGTTCCAGCTACAAGACAAGACGTATTTAGGTGGGTATTGCTATAACTTTGTAAAGCATCTCATAAAAAGCTTTCTTGCTTTATTTTTTATTAACTATCTTAGCAATGTGCCACACAATTTTTTGAAAAAGGAAAAAGAAAACACAATGCCAAATAATATAATGCATTTATTTAATATTTATTTATGTTGTGAAATACATTACATCTTATTTGATGTGTACCCTAGAGAATCACATTTCTTGTTTTTGTTGGAAATATATGTACGAGTTAGGATTATGGTTATGCAACGGAGGGGAACACCTCACACCCCCAGAAGAAAGGTTGGCATAAGGGAAGAGTATACGAGATTATAGGCTGCGGAAATCCCGAACAGTTCAGACTGTTAGATCAGTTCTACTACTGGAGCTGCCAAGAGAGGACGATAAACGATCCAAAGACCAGGGAGCCATGTACTCTTTCCTTTGAGCAAGCATCTACGCAATCTATCCATAACCATCGTGACCTAGAACAACAATGAAGGTTGAGAAGGAAACGGAATGAAAATGAAGTGATGGAAGAAAAGGTTAGTAGATAAGAAACTACCTCAGCATTCGCATACCCACCAGGGAGAACCACGAAAACCCCAAGGTCAGAGTGGACAGTAAGCTGGAATCGAATCGGAACTCTCCGAATGGGAATATCGCAATTTACTCGGTGGTATACAGGCTGAAACTTTATTGGTATCAAATTTGGGGAACATGTTTCTGATATCAAAACAGTAAAAAATTTTCATATGTACATGGATCTGAAAATCAATTATTTCAGATTTACAACACAAAGTCCAAAGTTAAAAAAAATTGCTCGAAGTGGCTTTCTCTTGTTTCGATGCATGTTTTTTTCTTGTTGTAATTTTACGTTTCCAACGTTAAGTCATATCGAACGATCATATCATATGAATGAAACGGGTGAAATGATGCTCAAATGAGCCCAGGGTCCATAGAGCCTAGTTTTTTTCTAGTGGAGGAAAAATCCATTTACGGAGCCCCACTGTGTTGGAGAGCACAGTGGGGACTGTGAAGCTCGCCTGTCCTTGGTAATACCCACTAAAAAACCTCTACCGGATAATGAAAGGATAATGATCTGTGAATGGCGTGGCTTAGTGCCGTCCAGCATAGCACCCGCGTTAGTATGTGAGAGATTGGATGCTGGCACCCAATGGGTGCGAGTGCCTGGCTGGTGGTGTAGTCTGGTGTTGCCGGCTGTTGATGATATTGTTGATGATGCTGAGCGCTCAGCTGCTGCTGAGTGGGACAGGCGATGCCTTCCGGCAGGGATGCAGGGGAATTAGCGCCTGTCCGGTGAAATGGCTGTGCCCTCCACAGGAGGCACAGTAGCGGCGGCGTTGGCGGAGGTCGTGTTCTGTGCAGACCGAGGTGAGGCTGGAAGTACTGCAGTAGTGGCACTTTGGCTCGGCTGCACAGGACTGCCGGCTGATGATGATATTGTTGATGATGCTGAGTGCTCAGCTGCTGCTGAGTGGGACAGGCGATATCTTCCTGCAGGGATGCAGGGGACATAGCGCCTGTCCGGTGAAATGGCTGTGTCCTCCACAGGAGGCACAGTAGCGGCGGCGTTGGCGGAGGTCGTGTCTGTGCAGACCGAGGTGAGGCTGGAAGTACTACAGTAGTGGCACTTTGGCTCGACTGCACAGGACTCGGATTCGTGCCCGTGGGCGCAGCAGTGGCGGCATGGAGATTGACGGTCCTGTCGGCTGACTTCAGTGCGTAGCACTCGCCCTAATGAGGGCAGGCCGTTAGCTAAAGCAGCTTCCAGTTCCATGTGGCTGGCTAGCTCCACCCGGACGAGTGTTGTCGGACCTCGGGCTGAGGTGATGCGTGTGGCCTTCATTGCTGACGGCCACTGCTGCTGCGCTGCAGCAAGCACGCACCGAGGCACTCCCGTTACCACTATGTTCGTGCGGCGGTGCAGTGGTTGAGGTTGCGTTGGCTGGCTGGCTAGCGCTGGCGACTGGCCTGCTCCAGGCTGGGGAGCAGGGCCAGGTTCTGGCTGCGGTGCTGCAGGACGTTCCTCCTCAGCTGGCTGTGCGGCGGCGTTCACTGCTGGTTTCTTCGTTCCTCTCTTTGCACGACCCATTTTGCTGCTCTGAAGGTTCTAGAGCCTATAGTTACCCCACATTCGTCCTTCAGGAAACCCCGGAGAAACCTTATCCACCCTGACCGAGATTCGAACTTAAGACCTCTTGAACGTGAAGCAGACTCGCTACCATCTACGCTACTGAGGCGGGCATTTCGATGTATGGATTTCTTCATATCGGAACATTTGAAGTCCTTGGTTTATGGGAATCCTGTACCTGATGTAGAAATTTTGAGAGAACATATTAAAACTGGATTATACAAAATACGAAAACACACCAGACATTTTAACAGAGTGATCCAGATCATGGAACGAGGGCTCAGTGCGTGCGTCCAAGCAAGAGGAAGCCACTTCGAGCAATTTTTGTAACTTTGGACTTCGTGTCGAAACTCCAAAATAAGTGATTTTCAGACCCACGTACATACGAACTTTGTTTTACTCTTTTGATGTCAGTAACATATCTCCCAAACATACGACACTATTAAAGTTACATCCTGTATATGAAACTTAGTATACGAGGAAAATAAACTTAATATGTAGGCAATGTTTATAATATGTTTATTTTCTACATAGTCCACACATATTATTCGTAGAACAGCTCCAAAAACGACAATCTTCCCCTAATCGTAATTATTTGTATATAATATTATCATAGTTTATTTTGGTCTAAATTGCAATGTATTCTTGTGGCACCATGAAGCATAAGCAAAAGGCAAAGTGCAAATTAAAATATCGACAGCAAATGCAGGTTTATGCAATATCCCCCCTCTGTTATTATCTTAGCTGTGAAAGAAAAGGAAAATATTCATCGTTGTACTATCATTTCGTCACACCACGTAGCATGGTGTGGTTAAATGCGGAACTTCTCACTTAATTACGGTTTAGCAGCGGTAATTGCATGTTTTTTCTTGCTAAAATTAAGCTAAAACCTGTCATAAACCTGCCTTTTTATACATAATTAAGATTACGAAATACTAAATTTGCACATCTGTTGCTCTTTGTGCATTAATTTAATTAATATAAATATTACATTTCAGAATTAGAATTCAGAAAAAGATCTGATCTGATGTGTGCGCTCACGTCAAATTATTATGAAGTATTATGCGAACTATTCTTATCCGTATATCTGATTCTGCTAATCGAGATAAATGTTTGTAGAAATTGATTTAAAATATCTTTTATTAAAGTTAAAATGGGAATAGAGAACACAAAAATCTTTTAAGAAGTCATATCTTTTAAGGGCTGGTCACTATCTGACGGCTTTGCGTGGCGAGGATACAAAAATAGAATAACTTTTGTTGTAATTTTACGTCCTCCAACGTTAAGTCATATCGGACGATGAATGGAATGGGTGAAATGCTCAAATGAGCCCAGGGTACATAGAGCTTAGAGTTACCCGACATTCGTTTTTCAGGATAAGGGAAAACCCCGGAAAGGGCCTTATCCAGGTAATTCACCCCTGACCGAGATTCGAACTCGGGACCTCTTGAACGTGAGGTTCAAGAACATACTATTTATATACTTTTGTGTTTTGTTTATATATTTAGGAATCAGACTAACTTAATAGCCCAATTCCTTCCAAAAATTAAAGTAAGCAATAATACTAAATGTACGAAACTCTCCGCATTCGTCTGACCTATATAAGTATTTATACACTAATGAGCCACACTTGGGAGTAAGTTACATCTTTATCATGTCTTATATTTTACAAAATAGTGATAATTATGGCTCTATTAGGCAACCACTTCTTTCTAGATTTAAAATTGCATTAAAAGTAAATAATCCAATTATTATCTCTTATTATATTTTATATTAATAAAAAATGTTTCAAAATTGAGCTAGGAAATCTTGTGCTGCCATCTGTTGTTGATATAGCTCAAGTAGTTGTGTTCCCTTAAAGTAGATGGGGCAGTATACACGTATGTCCGAAGGCCGCCACGTGGTAGCGTTGTTAATGCAAAATTACTTTAGTGGACACATGAATTAATTCGAAAGGAAATATTAACAAAAAAAAAAAAAGGGTGATAGTTGCACGCAACATATAAATAGTATAGTTATATAGTTCTATACTCGCTACCATCTACGCTACTGAGGCGGGCTAAAATAAAATAGAATAACGATTTCCTATTTGAAAAAACGTAAAACTATTTGAAAATCCGGCTATATTAATAAAGAATGCTCTTATAGAAAAGTGCTACAACATTATAATAGTCGTGAGGGACTGAGATTGACCTAACTCTGTTCGGACTAAGATTTTTAAAGAAGTTTAAGTGGTATGAGGTATTGCTTCCGTCTTTATGATTTGTTGGAAATATTTTAATTGAATTTAAATTGGTAGAATGGCAGAATATAAACCACTGATTCGAACTAATAACAAGGTGCATAAAATGGTTACATACATAAAAACTGACAAATCGTTTTCTTTTGGTTTACAAGTTATGTAAACATAATTCAGAAAGAAGTCTTTAGAGACTGTTTCCAGAAAGTTCAACATATAATTTCATTTGTCTTAAATATATCTTAATCAGCTAGTATATTAATCTAAATAGTTACAGCTATTTTTGGCAAAATTAATATGTTTGTAACCTTTTCCATATAAAATGTAATTTTGCCTTGGGGGATTTTCTTAAAAATTTTCTCGCACCTTTGGATTTATATCTCAAGTTTGGTATTTAACCAATTTATCGTTTTTCAGCTATGCTGATCACAGGACAGCGCACAAACATTAAACACAAAAAGCACATTTCTAAAAATGTGTCTGTGTGTAATACTTTATTCAGAAAGTCTGAAAAACTTTCCGGCGAAATTTTAGCATTGAATTTGTAAGTGAAGTACAAATTTTTTCCGCTTATTTTAAGTACGTAATATAAAATGTAAAACTAGGTGACTATATGCTGTCTTTGATATACCTTTATATGAACTAATGTGAAACGAAGTCACTAGCCCTTCATGGCAAATATTACAGGATACTGAAATTCAAAAAAAAGCTATTTTTATTTATTTTTCTATTTCATTTTTATTTATTTATTTATTATTATTATTATTATTATTATTATTATTATTATTATTATTATTATTATTATTATTATTATTATTATTATTATTATTATTATTATTTGTGCAATTTTCGTCCTCCAGCATCAAGTCATATCGAACGAAGAATGAAATGGGTGAAATGATGCTCAAATGGATCCGGGATCCATGGAGCTTAGAGTTACCCGACATTCGTCTATCAGGATAAGGGAAAACCCCGGAGAAAACCTTATCCAGGTAACTCACCCTGACCGAGATTCGAACTCGGGACCTCTTGAACGTGAGGCAGACACTCTACCACCACGCTACCGAGACAGGCACAAAAGCTAGTATTTAATTTTTTCACACTTTACCTTGAGCGAGATGGCTCACACGGTTTCGTCTATGGCCCGGATTCGGGAGGTCCGGTTCCATTCCTGTGGCCAACCTGATCCAGGGGTTTATCGGAGGTTTTCCCGGGCAGCTAGGCGAATGCTGGAGAGGTCCGGTTCGATTCCTGTGGCCAACCTGATCCAGGGGTTTATCGGAGGTTTTCCCGGGCGGCTAGGCGAATGCTGGAGAGGTCCGGTTCGATTACTGTGGCCAACCTGATCCAGGGGTTTATCGGAGGTTTTCCCGGGCGGCTAGGCGAATGCTGGATAGGTTAATTACATCCCCCGACTTTCCTGTGCCGCCATTTCATCTCCATTATCATTTCATATCATCCCTCATCTGGTGGTCTCTTTGAGGGTAAAGGTGTCGGCGAGTGTCTCGGCGTTGCATGGCAGGATGATATGTTCTTAATAAAACTTCCTTCTCAGGAGTACTGTTTCCGGTCACCGAACCCTGTCTGGTAGGGCCGTTTCCAGACCCCTACCCCATTAGTAGGGTAGGGTGTTTGTTGTACTGATCTGCCAGGGAGTTTCCCATTGGTAAAGTCTAGGGTCTCTGCCCTCGTGGCTCTTTGGAACGGACGCCCTCTGTCTTCTCGGTCTCATCCTTACTCCCGTGGGTGCCCCATTTATGGGCATAGGTGCAATAGACCAAGTTTGGACCACTATGCCAAATCCCCTCCGTAGCTTAGTCCAGTTCTGTTCGGTCCTGTAAGTAGAATTTGTCTCCAAAAGTATAATATTTAACACAATTTAATCACAATGAATAGAGCTTCTCTATGGTTGTACGTAAATATTTATTTACACTTGTAAGATACACATTTTATCTTTCTCTGTTGCTTAAAGTAAGTACTGTATTCCACCCAAATCAATACAACAGAAAGGTCCGCGTGTGTGAACAATACAAATCAAGAACGAAATTTCAGTTAAATACAAAACTGGTACATAAGTTCAGTACCTCCCGAGGATGAAACCCGGAGATTTAACTAAAATGTCACTTCTCCAGACCACACTTCAATATTTTTAAAGAAATGTCTAACGTTTTTGATTAAAGTGAAATATATTTAAGACATTTTTATGACAAATGAAATGTGAGCTTGAATTCTCTGTGAATGTTTTCTTTAGAAAACTTCCTCATTCCGGATGTCTTTTACATATCTGGTTAACTATAGATCTATTTGAAACACACAATTTATGTCTAATACATAATACATAATATGTGGAATTTTCTATTACTTTCATTTTTCTCACATTGGAAGCTTTTATTAATTTTTTATTTATTCTCAGCAAAGAGTATGGAACTTCAAAAGCATCACATAGTGACCAGCTTTTGAAAGTATTGTACATCATTTAAAGTCTAATGTATTCCGCTGCTCATTTCTTTTACACCTATAAGAAAATTAGCAATAATATTTTCTCAAATGTTTCTCTCGATTAACATGAAATAGGTGAAGGAATAAGAGCTTGTAAAAATAGATGCTACAAGAATAAAGACATGTGAGTGCAGCAAAACAAACTTTTCATCCGGATATATGAAACATAATATATTAGTAAAAATTATTACAGCGATTTGAGAAAATGAAATACAATGACTTTTCGTGTTTCGTTTAAATTGTGGTGGGAGGTAATTCCTAAAAATGTTGCAGTCTTGAAAGACCTTGAACATAAGTTGTTTTTAACAGACGTTTTGTTTACTATTCTTTTTTATCACAGATGTAGCACACCATTTTATCAAATTGCTTACTTTGGACTGAAGGGAACTAATGCGGGCGGAAATTCAGATTTCCTGAATGCGAGTCTCACACATTACTGTAAGGCCATCTCGCTCGGATGACTATTGGATATCAGAGTAAGAGTTTCCATTGAAATATTGACACCGAATATTATGATACATGCATTTCCACTTAAGCTAAGATATGGTGGAAACACATCAATACACACTTCGATTTTGCCTGCAACAAATTATAAAATCAGCAATTAGGATCTCTTGCTGGTTTAATTAGTTTAGAGAAAATTTGGATGGCACTGATGATCATTATTTATAGCTTCCTGTCGTAAGCCCAAATGAACGCATGTCCATTTTTGAGGGTCTAGATGGCAGCCAGTTAGTTTCATCTTCATTTTACGCTTGGCTTCTACCACAAGACGGTAGGTTATTTAACTACTTCATATTAAATATTAAACAAATTACACCCATTAACTTAAAATCAGTATTAACCTATCATTTCTTAGAACGTCATTTATTTTTGTTTCTAGATATCATATTTTTAATCAATAAGGTGGCACTACAATAATGTAACTTGCATTCCTGAGGTTGCAGGTTCAAATAGCTGAGACCGACGAACCTGACATCATTGGAATTGTTCAAGGGCCAATTACAGCTTATAAGGAAATTATATTAATGTTTATTACTGGTAATGTAGTGCGAATTTAAACTTCGGGAAGTCGAGTATTATAAGTATTTACTTTATTTTGAGGAATTATCATATAAGAAATAAACTCAATGACATTAAAATAGAATATTAAGTGCTCGAAGAATTCTGGGCAGGACAATCTCCCTATCATCCTTTTAGTACTACATTTCATTTTATTCATCTTCACCGCCATATCAGATTTTGGGCTAAACACCTGGATATGCTATGATGCAAAGTTTACTTTCTCCTCAAGAGGCCCTAATACAAGTTCTCGGGGACAAATACAGAAATGAAATGTGTAGAGTTTAACGCTCGCTTTTACTACATACGGCACCGCAGGCGAGGACACTGATGATACATGAGATGAACAAAGAGCACCGGTGGAATGAGATGGTGGGGGAAACCGGATATCCCGGAGAAAACCCGCATGGGATCGAACCCGGGCTGCCTTGGTGAGAGCCAAGCGGTCTAACCACTGAGCCACGGCGCGGCCCGACAAATACAGAGAAGAGAAGAATCTGAATATATATATATATATATATATATATATATATATATATTGGATATTCTTTTGGTTTTGTACTTCAAGTATACACCATTATATGTTTTCTTTTCGACGATTTAGTAACTGAAAATACACTAACTGTGAAGGACCTTTCTTTTCTAAATACCGTTTGATTTTCGAATAACATTAGTTTGCCCACCTCGGTAGCGTAGATGGTAGCGTGTCTGCCTCACGTTCAAGAGGTTCCGAGTTCGAATATCGGTCAGTGTGAGTTACCTAGATAAGGTTTTTTTCCAGGGTTTTCCCTTATCCTTTAAGATGAATGTCGGGCAACTCTAAGCTCTATGGGCCCTGGGCTCATCTGAGCATCATTTCACCCATCCCATTCATTGTCCGATATGACTTAACGTTGGAGGACGTAGATTAAAAAAAAGTAGATTTCTAACTTTGTTAGTATGTCTGTTCACAATAGTTTATAACCTTTTCTCAAGAGATATATGACATATGGAACAGGAAGTCGAAAATTTAAGGTATAGTACCATAAGATGTTTAATGTATATCTAAAACACTTATAAATTAAAATTTCGACTTCATCAGAATCGAGGTATTAATAGAATCGAAATTACATATCAGTGTCCTTCTGTTATTCCTTAGCATCTAATAGCTCTCATAATTCTTTGAACATAATTCTTTGTTTGGTTAATGCTTATGTTTTTCCTATGCATTTTCGAAATTGCAACCTAAATATTGTAGCCGGTGATCTTTCCTATGATTTCATTAGTCAGAGCGTATATACCAGTTATCTCCTCCCACTGCCGCTACTATCCTTTTTTGTCCTACAGTTTGCTCTTTAGAAGCACTTAATAAATTTAGGTTTGAAATTCACCTTTGAAAAAGTGGTAGGATATACAAATCGGTTGTTTTAATACCTGTACCAGAATATAAGGTAGTGTTAAGACATTTTTATGGGTTTGGGGTGAATCCAGATGTACTGCCCCGATAGTTTTTATGTTTTCAATTTCTCACCGCAGATCGCGTCAAACTTAAAATACGCGTGGGACTTTTTGAGACAGGCGGCAAGGGGGGGGGGGTGAGTGGAACATGAACATCATGTAACATTACGTGCAGGAACGGTTTCTTCTAACAAAACACACGCGCGCGCACACATACACCGCGGGCACCGGAGCAACGCACATAAATCTGCCCCTTGAATTATGTTTCCAGCACAGCTGTAATATTTACGCCGGTCGACCTGCATGCAACTTTATGAGACAAGTCGTGAGCTAAGATGAAGAGAGAGAAGGAGGGGGGAGGGTACCTACACACGTCCATGGGATTCTCTGCGAGTGATATAAACTATAAGCAAGTTTCATGCTATACATCCATACAGCAATATATAACGTGTAATGTGATAATAATTTGTGTGACGTGACATCATAATTTGTAACCCAAAATGCCTGGCTATGTGGGCATACGCTCCGTGGTCCGTGACGGTCCTTTCGGACATTTGTTATGGTGAAGGAGTCCATCTCATGATGGCCTGTAATAAAAGAAACAACCAAAGACGTACTGTTTTATACGTGCCTGGGTTCTTCCGATTGGCCTGTAATTTGCGTGTAATCATATGTCTCGGCTTCTAGCTCTTGTCAGACCTTTTTCTTGGATGTCTTCTGGCGAAGACCCTACAGACTCTCTCCCAAATATGGCTGTAAATATGGAAGAATTCAGGACATTTCCAGAAAATATACTTTGTGAGCTTTTGCGCCATATCTGTTTGATAAAATTCAGAGTATGTGACACAACTTGTTACAATTTATGACATTTTTTGCGAGCAATAACAGTGGCAACTTGCATGCTTAATTAGCTGTTATTTTGTACTCTGTAAATTCCTTGTTTTAATAAAATGTCCAGTGCTATGTACTATTTATTCTAATTAATTAGATGTTATTTTGTACTCTGTAAATTCCTTGATTTAATTAAATGTTCAGTGCTATGTACTTTTAAAAATATTTATTCCATACAGAAGTTCTAGTCATATTTCATTGGGAATATACCTACGTATCGAGATACACTAAATTCTATAAAGCATCTTTAGGAAAAAGCCCAAAAGAGAACTTCTTACCAGATACAAAGATATACTCTCTAAAATACATTTTATGCCAAATCACATTTTTATTACTTTTAATATCTTCAAGATTATTATTCATTATTGGTTTGAATTTTCAATTACTTACACTTTCCTGAAGTGAAAAGTATACGATTATTTTTTTACTCGTGTTCATGCAAAGAGAATGGAATTTAAAGTCACCACACAACAACCCTATCTTAAAATATTATATGATTTAAGTTTAATGCTATTCCACTAATCCTCTTGGAAATATGCATAGACGTTTCTACAAGTGTTAGTCTCCATTAAGTAAGTAGAAATAATAACAATTCTTTGTAACAACAATTTGCTGAAGAAGAGAAAGTCATATGAATTTATTACAATAGTTTTCCCGTTTTAATTTAATGTGGCACCACAGACGGTGAACAACGATGATTAATAAAATGAAATTAAATTTGAAAAAGGAAAATTTCAGATCAAAGTTTCGATTACCTTTCTGGCATTTCCAATATAAGGACCTGCAAGAAACATCAATCCGGAATTAAGTTTCTAAGGGATTTGAACCATTTTATTGTCCTTGCCTAAACGTCTTCAGCTATCCACTTCGGCTGAGTCTACCTATAAAGCAGGTAAGATAACGTGGACTATCCCAAAGAATACATGCAAAATCTGCCTGCCAAATTCAACTATTAGAATCCAGAATGATTGCATATACTTAATATGATTTATATAAGGTGACAGGAATAAAGAACAGGAATAAATCAATATGAACAAAGTTATCAAATACCTGCTAGAATGATATATTCTGAATTACTGTTGTTTGGAGATTACCGAATATATACGAGTAATTGCACTAGTAACGCTATTGGTAAGTTGTAAATTAAGTAGATTAGCTTGTTAATTTTTAAAAAGAAAGTAAAAGGCAGCTTAAAGTTTATAAATATCCTAATTGCTCAAATGTAACTATTATAAATACATAAAATGTTCTAATTACCGCCAGCTATTCTAGAAATGTGAACCCTGAAACTCATAAGTGGTTAGCTTGACACCTAAAACTAAAACATCATTTTGAATATTATCATCAATTCAGTATAAGCGATTTATGACCATTAGTTTCGAAAGTGGTTGGTCTTCTTGCAATGTACACCCACTAATCATCATTTTTCATCTACGAGCTTTTAATGCTTTTCCATGCTTCCTTCTTACGAGTTTAAGGGGAAATGAAATGTTTGGTGAAACGGCGTTGTCGCTGTTTGCTTATAAATATAAGACAATATAAGATTTTATTTGCCCGCTTCGGTAGCGTAGATGCCTCACACTCAAGAGGTCCCGAGTTCGAATCTCGGTCAGGGTGACTTACCTGGATAAGGCTTTCCCGGGGGTTTCCCTTAACCTGAAAGACGAATGTCGGGTAACTCTAAGTTCTAAGGACCCTGGGCTCATTTGCACATCATTTCACCCAGTCCATTCTACGTCCTATATGCCTTAACGTTGAAGGATGTAAATTACAGAAAAAAAAGATTTGTTTTTAAATTGTTGCATTTCTGTGACCTCCCTTAACTTCTATGGGCATTTCGGGGGCTTTGACTTACAAACAATTGATGGCGCTATTGGTTGCTAAACTTTAGCTTTTGTTAGCGTTGATTTTTTTATCATTTGTAGCATTAAATACTTCATACTCCTTCCCACATTCATACTTATGACTCTGTGGAGGAGAGGGAATTATTCGGTTAAAGAAAAATTCCACCTCCAGCTGGAAATCGAACCTGAACTTTTGGATTGAAAAGCGAGAACGTGACCACTCGACCGCAGAGAAATCTACAGACAATTTTGTTATAATCTGTAATAGTTGACATAAAACCCATGGACAGAGCCTGTCCACCCGACTGCCGGCCTCATCACCACATGCAAACCGGAGGTGGGCGATCATCCAAGCGATAGGGGCAGGAGATGTGGTCAACATCACGGTACCCCCAGCCGGAAAGTTGGCTTTCTAGACCAGGATTCGCTACCTAGCCTAGCTCCTCAATTTCATCACGGTGCAGCGTGAATACCTGTCCTATATCCGGCACTTAAATCTACACCTCCCACAAAAATCCGAACAGGAGAGTATAACTTTTAGCGAATTTAGTGTCAACGTAAAACGAAAAAAGAAAGTCACAAGAACAAATTGTGTTTAATAAATTTTATATATTAAAAGTAGAAATTAGATTCTACATAGGGTCTAACTGATCACTTCCGGTATTCTAATCTAACTGCATGAACTGGCAGAAGCAAAAAGTACTTTATATTTATTTACTGTCATTAGAAGCGAATACAGTTATGGTGAAAAGGTTGGGCTAAGATTTTAGATATGTTTATAGAGTACTTTTAAATGGATTTTAAGGCATTGTTCCTCTGAGTAAAGTGGTTAGTATAACGCATTGCAAATTAAAAAGCCGGGACCCGCGCACAATCGGGGTAGTAACCATTTATATGTATTGAAAAATACCTAATCATCTGGAATTTTGCCATGATTACATTTCATTAATACCCCGGAGCATGTGCTGGACATCTTTTCTGGTGTTTTCTCAGTTTAAAACATAAATTTGCAGCTAAATGTGACTAAAACATTGGTTTGTGAAAATCAAAGCCCCTAAAATACATGAATATGGCAAACAAGGAGTGGGCAGTAAGCTTCCATCTAGTGGAAAACTGGACAATACGCCAACTGCAATTCTTTTAGTTTTGTTTTGTTTGTATGCATTTTTTGGGGGAAGATAAAAATTGAAACTTTTAGTCAATGCTTTGAGCTTCAAGATGGGATGAAGCCTAATAAAAACTCCTTAAGATTTGAACACATTTTAGTGGACTAGGTAAGCGTTAACCTTGATGCTCTGACGCAATCAGCTGTAATATTATGGAAGAAAGCATGAGAGAAAGAAAATAAGAAAATTAAAACCCTAACACTCCCAGAAATGGGATTAGAACAAGGTGCCTAATGAATTTCAGAAAATTAACAATTACTAATAGATTATGTAAGATTAGCATTAGCAATATTCCGAGTCAATATATAGGTACAATAGGTTTTTAAAGTTCATATGACACATTGAAGACAGCTCCTATATTTGGCAATTATTTTGTTCACTTACTGTACATACCGTAGTCCCTGTATTTCCACCCGCCTCGGCAGCGTGGTGGTAGCATGTCTGCCTCACGTTCAAGAGGTCCCGAGTTCGAATCTGTCAGGGTGAGTTACCTGGATAAGGTTGTTTCCCGGGGTTTTCCCTTATCCAGAAAGACGAATGTCGGGTAACTCTAGGCTCTATGGACCCTGGGCTCATTTGAGCACTATATCACCCATTCCATTCATCGTCCGATATGACTTAATGTTGGAGGACGTAAAATTACAAAAGAAGGTCCCTGTATTTCCAGCCCCTTTTAAATTGTATTAAGTTCCTCTCTTAAGTGAAAAAATTAAGTCATTTTCCATATGTACTTCTGCATCTTGCTTTTTCCTTCTCCTCAAAATTTCCGGTTGGTTGCAGGATTAAACTTACTTTCTTTGTTAATCGATTGTTATCATACTAACTCTCCTATTTGAATAATTTTCTGTCACGCAATGTCTGCTTATCTACTTACTATTTCTTCTTACCAGCTATTTATTACGTACCAGCTAATTATGCTTGAATAAATTCCCCATTCACACAGACAAGTTCCGTATAAGAGCTGTGTAGTGCCATAATGAAGTAGATAAATTCCACAAAATCGAAAAAGTTTATGCCAACATCTATAGGGAAGGTTGAACAGTGAAGTGGAGGTGGTGATATTTCCCTTCTCACTTTGTCCAGTCTTAGTTCTGGAAGAAAATACTAAAATTTTAGAAATGAAGATGTCCTCTTTTTTACGGTATTTAAATTCATACTTTCCAAATAACTAAGTCAAATTACCTAATTTGGTACAATTTTCATCAATGAATTATTTTTATTGATGTACGATTTTATTTCCTCGCACCTTAATTTTTGCAGCAATACTCTCAAGTCTCATTTTTAAATTTTTATTATCATATTAATGGTAAAATTGCTTGTGACCAAACGAATAATATATTTCTCTCCAAAATTGCATACACATTAGCATTACGTGTTTCCTCTTTACTGCATCTCCAAAATATTTCACCACCTTTTAAAGTAATCTTCTTACAGTAACTACAATCAATGAACAGGACGTTCCTCACTTTTTCAGACATACACTGCTTCACTTTCGTGAGGACAAAATAATTATTATCACAGAAAATAGAGATTACTACACATGTTAGAGTACTAGCCGCGTAATGCGGAAATTTCCCTTGTGAATAACACACCAGAAATATTTGTGTGTTATTTATATTCCTTCAGATCAATCCGAAATTATGTTACTTAATTTGAGATACATTTTATCTACTTTGAGTAGTGTTTGTTGATTATCCCTTGAGCACTATCATACAAACCGGTGCGTGTTGTGAATCCAAGCCAACACATAATTTTTATTTAATTTCCTTCCTAAGCAAGTCCATTTAGCACATCACATTAGAAAGGTGAGAAGCGCCCATGAATAAAGCAAGAGACCACGAATCTGTGTGATGCCCAGGTACATCTTCACTATCACATAAACAGCATTTAATTTTAATAGAATATCAAGGAGAAAACTAATGGCTGTTGTGCACGCAGTTCAAGTCGGTATCCTTTGGTAAACCGCAAGGGTAAACGTTTAAGCTGGAACAATGCATCACTGGAGCTAGCAACACTGAGGGGAAGGCAAGCCGCGGGAAACTTAACCAAACCTTTCTTGGACTATCGAACACATCGTGTTTACATTATATTTTTCCATAATATAAATACTTCTCCATGGGATACTTGATGTTGTTTATGTGACACGTTTTGTACTCAAAGTTACAACTAATACTTTCCTTTTTACTTCCCATTGATTGCGCAATTCTTCTTAACTGGAAATGTTTTAAAATAACCTTATTTATACGGGTATAAGTGTAGATTATAGATCAGAGCGGGAGACCTCATGCTCTGGATATATTATGGGTAGCAGCCCCAAGAGGAAGGGATGAAGTAAAGGAAACTAGAGACCGCAGTCATAAAGGGAACATAGACGCGTGGAAGTACAAGGCTCGAAGACCCAGTTCACTGTTAGAACTGTCTAAAAAGTACGATGAACTTTCCGTCAACAAAGTAACCCTCTGATATCCAAGAGTACTCTTTACTTTGAGCAAGCATGCACGTCATTTAACCGGCACCACCACCACGGCAAATAAAACCACATCTGAAAGATTAGAAGGAAATGGAATGAAAGGGAACCGCATTCCAGCATTCGTCTAGCACCAAAGAAAACCACGAAAAATCCAAGATCGGAGTGGATAGTCGATAGGAATCGAAACCATGACGTTCTGAATGGATATTATCGTGGAGACATATAGCTCGCTAGTTATTTACATGCTTTTATGTTTTAAAAACAAAGTGAACTTGAGAATTTAACATTTGGAATACATCTAAGATTTATCAATTTTCGAATAACAGCTTCATTTGCTATTGTTTTGACTTTTTGTGTTTAAAACAAAAGTTAGATATTTTAATATTTACATTCCAAATGGTACTTTTAATTTTTCCTTTCCCCCTTTCTTTACTTCAAATGATTATAAATTGTTTTCGGATTTGTAATGACGTACATGAGAAGCCATGATCTTATGGAGAGATTAAAATTATAAACCTTTTTATTGATAATTTCCTGAACCTTATGCAGACTGAAAAATCCACGTCCATAACTGACATTTCAATACGGATCTTCCAGTTTTCTTCTGGTTGCTCTAACCAGCTGAGCTACCACAACAATAAGTTGGCTAGAGGTTAAAAACTCAACTGAGCTACCATGCAGCATACTGGCAGGAGATTAATTCTCCAACTGTAAATCACTCAGGGGTTCACATTTTAAAATTACATACTCCAATGGCAATTTACAATGTGTAAGTAATTAAGCCCCAAACTTCACTGGTTGAACATAATAGTTCACTTGGTTACAGCAACCGGATGAAAGTCAGAAGTCAGTGGATTAAATCCAGACTATGTCATTGCAAGATTCTATCTTTCCAACTTTCCTTAAATACGGAAGATTGAAATAACAGCTGTTACCATTTATATTTATTCCTATTTTGATCCTAGAAAAACACACTGCTCTGCTGGAGTCATTGCATTAACTGTGGAGACTGTTCTTTATGTCGCTTCTTCCTTCACGTTTTAGGACGTTCTCAGTTCCCTTTTACCCTCTCTCGCTCAAGCTGTTTTTCCCAACCTCTTCTACTTTCTTCCTCTATCTCTCACTCCTCTTTACATCTACTATTCCCTTTCTCTCTCTACTTTGTAAATATTGTTACATCAATCTCCCACTCTTTGTGTAACAGACATTTCATGTGACGCCTAGAATGATGAAACAAATTAAATCTTAACGCGTGACCCTTTATTTACAATGCAACCAAAGCTGTATTGTTTATTATGTTAACTGGTTTGTGTACTTAGAACAAAAATTTGTGTAACTTCTTAAATAGTTGCTCTATCGAAAATTTTTTCATAAGAAAACTTGTCAGAACCATTTGCTTTAAAACTTTTGTTATTTAGCAATTGTCCTTTTTGTGATTTACGTCCTCCAACTTTAAATCATATCTGACGACGAATGGAATAGGTGAAATGATGGATACGTAGAGTCAGACTGAAAAATTCAATGCCATAGCCGGGATTTGAACCACGGATCTTCTGGTTTCCACAATTTAGCCTACACACGACCAGTGTGAAAGAACAATTAAGGTGAAATGATGCTCAAATGAACCCAGGATCCATAGATTAGAGATACCCGATATTTGTCTTTCAGAATAAGAGAAAACTCCGGAAAAACCTTATCCAGGAACTCACCCTGACCGAGATTCGAACTCGGGACCTCTTAAACGTGAGGCAGACACGCTACCATCTACGATACCGAGGCGGGCTAGCAATTATCGTTGTTTTTATACCTCAATAAAATGTTCCTATGAAAAATTAAATAACATGCGTTTTATTAGTATTTTTAAAGGCAATTTGGTATATTGAATACATGAAATTGGTTCCGCTATTCTTAGGTGAATGAGCAAGCGTGCGACAAAGCAGAATTTAAAGTATAAAATTTCCTTTAAGGTAAATCATGCTAGCATTAGTTATTGATTAAAAAGTGAAAATTACCATACTAATTTTGTTAAAGTTTTATTAGCTGTATATCGTTTTATCCCAATTATTTAAAATGTTATAGATGTAAGTATTGTATTGCGTGATATTTTTATATAACTTTCCTTTCATTTGCTATTTTAAGTGCTGACATTGGTTTGGCACATTTTTCTGAGAAACTGTAAACTATACGAAAACAATACTTTACGAACATGCAGACAAATCAATAATGATTCTATAAAACATGTTAAAAGAATGCATTTATTGGCGTCGTCATAAAGAGAGGAATCGATATACATTTTTCAATAAAAATGCGCATTAATTTAAAATATTCTATGATGTTTTCAAACTGCTGTGGAAGTGCTTGATATACCTAAAACCGTTGCTTTATATGTTTTAAAATGCAAACTGATATGTTAAACAGTTCCCAAGGTGAATTTAGATAGACAGTACAAAGTTTTTACTTTTACCTGAAAATAAGGGTAAGCGAAAATCTATTTATTTTGTATAAGCTTTTACAGATCTAATATGCATCGATAATAATGTGCTAAACTTTTAAAAAGCTGATATCATTTTAAAATAAATCATATATATATAGTTTACAGAACGTAATCGAATTTTTAAAGTTATTTTATAGTTAGAGAATAAGCATTATAATTTGCTTTTTAGCTCACTGTTTTAGAGACTTGTATCTCTTCTGTCGTTCTGTAATAAAAACTGTGTATATCGCTTTTGTAAATCCTATTAAAGGCAAGACTGTGAAGAAAAGAATAGCGCTCTGCTCTAACACTGATATATAATTCCGTATGAAGCTAAGTATCTTGCTCTAAGCTGTAATGCACAAAGCATCCGAAGTAGCAGTTTGGAACATAAGATAAAATACATTTGTTGAAACAGTCCTCTTTGCCTCGCAGTTAAATATTCAAAGAGTATTCTTGTAAAAGCAAAACCTTAGGTGAATAGCCCGTGCTAATCTTACAGGTGATCAGACTCTGAGAGGCTGCAAAAAGAAATGGTTTTAAGTCTTCTTCTGTCTCATGTTTTAGTTCTCGTGATAGCTTATAACTAAGGTCCGAGAAATACAGAATAACATGTACATGTTCACGTAACTACAGGGTTACATGTAGAAGAGTTCCTGGTTTTGAAATTGATGGTTCAAAACAAAATTTTGTAAAGAGATAGCTCATAATGGCGATAAAGACCATGCATTTCTATAACTCTTCGATTGAACAGAATTTTATCTTCTTTAAAAACTTAGGTGAGGTTCTCTACAGCGTGTGGTAGAGCCATAATTTTAAATGATAAAAATACGAACAAGCTTTTGAATCACATTTTATTGATGGAGCTGCATTTTTGAAATCCCAAGCTCATATAGGATTCATGTAACCATTAACATATATTTCGTTACAATTACAAGTTTCCAATTTCAATATTTAAGTTTTGAACTCTATAGAAGAGTTATTATTTAATTTGTTATTCTCATATCATGCTCTGAGTATTAATTCCTAGGTTTTTATGACGTCATTTTTAAGAGAATTTCTCATCCAAGACGAAGAATATCTTGCAAGCACGATAGTAACAAGGAAAAGGTTAAGATTAAAATATTATCTTTTTTACATCTCTTAACATGATCATGACTTAATTTTTTATGGTTGCCAATTCGAAAATGGAATCGTCGTGTAAAGACAGTCAGTATCAGCTCAATGTGGAGTTTATACGTGGATGATTTCCTTACAAGGTATCAAATTTCAGGAAATTCTCCAAATTAAAGTTATCAGATCTTTTTTCTCTGCAGATATTTGAAAGATCGGATCATGCCCCGGAAACATGAATCAACCGATACATTCATACTTGAGGCAATGTCCACTTTGGTACTCGTAATGCTAGATGCAATCCACTTTGGCACGAGTGAACTGGCTAAGAAGTTTTCAGAGGAGAGGGAACTGTGAAACTGTTTTATTTTCAAAACCCACATGTCGGGTAACTCTAAGCTCCATGGACCCTGGGCCCATTTGAGCATCATTTCACCCATTCCATTCATCGTCCGATATAGCTTAAAAAGTTAAAGGACGTAAATAAAAAAAACCACAATACATATTAAGTAACTTCATCCATCCATTTTTTCAGGCCATGCCGTGGCTCAGTGGTTAGACCGCTTGGCTCTCACCAAGGCGGCCCGGGTTCGATCCCAGGCGACCGCAAAGTGAGATTTGTGGTGGACAACACGGCGTTGGGGCGGGTTTTCTCCGGGATCTCCGGTTTCCCCCGCCATCTCATTCCACCGGTGCTCTATCTTCATCTCATGTATCATCAGTGTCACCGCCTGCGGTGGCGTATGTAGTAAAAGCGGGCGTTAAACACTACACATTTCATCCATTTTTTCTCATGAGGTAGAGGGTTACATATTAATTATAAAATGGAAAGTAGAAAATAAAACAATCAAACATATTATTCTTACTTGCATATATCTATTAATGTTCATTTAATCCTTAGAAATAATGAATTTATTTATAATATGCGGAAGGGAGCCGCAACATAACTGTTGTGAAAATCATGGTGTCTTACACTATTTAACAATCAATCCATTTAAAACTTTCACTTACTTTCGAAAATGACTACACAAAATACACCATAAAAGAGATTTTATATTACACCGTAAAACTAGAAATACATTTGTACAACATAGAAGGCTTTTAAGTTCAGACCGAATGCCGTGCTTGCTAGGAAGTTCTCCGACAAACGACTCATACGTCACTGCGGAAGTACGATACAAACAGGACTGAATTTTAAGGTCAGCGGACAGACAAGTAACTCATACAGCATATCATAATACACTAAAATGAACTCTCAGCACTATAATTACTGTCAAAAGAAATAGATATACATAGAAAATGAGTATTTAGTTTGCCTTAGACGGAATGATAATAGTATCCCTTGAAGTGATTAATTGATTAAATCTGTGTCTTTGTGACTCCTGTATGAGTCACATGCACTTTAAATTACCGTCAAGATTTTTTATAAATAACGTTGGAGGAAGATGCTAAAAATCTTTTAGACAATTTAACATATTTACCAGTAAGTTAAAGCATATCTACGGATTTTCCCACTAACCTTCGGATTTTAGTTCAAGCAAAACTTAGAGACAAAAATTTATTGCAATGTGTTATAAGGTAACTGTTTTTAATTGAAAGTGTGAAAAATCAATAAATAAAATGGCGCTGTTTTATAGCCTATATGCTTTGGCGCTAACCATTTGCTAACGATCCCGTAGATTATCTCGGGTATCTAAATAAAAGCCTAAAGGTAAACTTATTAATGTTCATCCACTCCTTGCTGAATTAGATTAAGAAAATTAAGAAACTGCAAGTCTCACGGCAATCGCATATATGTTTAAACTGCCCTTACTATTTATTTTTTGCCTCTTGTTTCAGCATAACGGTTTTCTTACTTCTGCTGTTTGCCTGGTAATTTTTGTAATTTAATGGTCTTTAACGCTTCTTATTAACATTTATTTATGATTTATCTAATTTATCTAGATTTACCTCGTGATATTTCTGATTCTTGAACTAGTGATTTCTTCTTTAATTCATTCTACTGCAATGAAATTTCAGATATTACCTCCGTGAATTAGATTCCTAAGTACGTTGTGTGCTATTTGCATTCTCCCAGATTATAATTGTCTCTCTCACATCTATAAATTATAGTAAAACTGTTGGTATTTGGCAAATTTAAAAGTAACTTAAGTATTTATGAATGCTTATCGATAATTACTAAGGTCCCTTTGGAATATAACATTATTTAAATTTCAATGAAGTTTCTACCCTGCAAATGAAACAAAATTATTGAGTGATGAGCATAAATATCCATGTATTATTCTTTTAGAGAGTAATGTAAAGAAAAACCACTGATTTTTTAAAACTTATTTTAACTAATATGACATACTTCGAATTTATTTCATTACGATCATGTTCTATATAAACCATAAACAGAAGAGCGCTATTTTAAGCTTAGTCATTCAATAATTAGTGGCAACATTTGAATTAACGACAAATAAAACATTTTTGAGTAGTCACATTATTGTGGTGCTTAGAAGTAATCTCCTACAACATGAAGAACTCCACACATTCAGGGAACCGACGGATGTCGTCCATAGCGTCTTGTTGCCCTAATATTCGGACAGACTGCCCTACTGCCGCTGTAATTGCCTGTCTGATTTTAAAGAAAACTTCTCTAAGTAGGAATTTCACTTTCGCAAAAAGGTCGAAATCACATGGGCTCATATCTGGGGAGTAAGGAGGATGCTCCATAACTTTCCAGTTTTATCTGCGAAGTAAATTAACAACAGGGGCAGACGTGTAAGAGCGAACACCATCATGTAACACAATGGGATGAGAATTCAAGAGATATGAACGTTTACGACGCACAGTTCCATAAATTGACTGTAATATGGACCATTCACACGATTTCCTTGAGGAACTGAATGAGTGATAGGAACATCATCAAAATCATAAGCAACAATGAACATGACTTTAAGTGGACTGTTCATATCGATACTTTTTTTTTTGTAATGTACGTCGTCCAACGTTAAATCATATCGGACGGTGAATGAATTCGGTGAAATGATGCTCAAACGAGTCTAGGGTCCATGGAGCTTAGAGGTACCCGACATTCATCTTGAAGAATAAGGAAAACCCCCGGAAAAGCCTTATCCAGGTAACTCAACCTAACTAAGATTCGAACTCGGGACCTCTTGAATGTGAGGCAGACAGGCTACCTTCTATGCTACCGAGGCGCACACTTTTTGGTGAATCAATATGCCGCCAATTATTTGATTGTCTCTTTAATTTTGCTTGGTAGCATCGAACCCAAGTTTCATCTAATGGTACTATGCGTCGAAGAAAACGCTCGCCTTCACGTTTATATCGTTCTAAATGTAATCTCACTGTTTCCATCCTCTGCCACATTGTTTCCTCTGTAAGATTTTGTAGAACCCATTGAGGACAGATTTTCCTCGTCTTTAACCTCTTCTTAAGTATGTGAAGAATCGTACCAGGAGCAATTCCAACTTCCATTGCTAGTTCAATAGCGATGTTCTTCCAGCAGTGCTCCAACAGCATTCACATGCACATCATCACTTGCTGATTGCGGTCTGCCATCTCCACGTTTTTGATTAACTTCTTCCCTGCCTCACCTAGTCACGGTACGATATGGTAAATTCTGTCTACCACAAGCTTTCAAAAATTCTGTATGCCATTGTCGAGCACTGATACCTTTAGCAACCTGAACTTTAATGAAGCATTATTTTTCGTATTTACTAAACATATTTAGAGCACCAAAGGTAACAGTCTACAACAAAACTTACTAAAAATTTCTTATTAAATAAAATTCTTGTCTTCAAATTCACAGCTAACAAACATTAGATGATGTTATTTTTCATTGTTATCAGCTTACATGATTTACCGCTATAAATGCAGGAAGTGTTGCCACTAATTTTTGAATGACCCATATAACACCAACTAAACATTTTAATGAGATCTACAACTTAGTTACCGCAAAACATTTGATGCCATACAGTTTCATGTCTTTTTTGTTTTCTGTCCTTCAAATATGCCAGCTATTATTTTCGGTTGAAAGTTGATTTATATTAGATTAGATTGTAGTCATTGTACATGAAGGGTTTGAAAAGTGTGTAATTAATATAACGTATATAGTGTTCAGTTAATCAATAAAGCATTTATTCATTAATAAAATATTTTAGCGAATTTGGATTTGGGTTCTGCGAATAAAGGTAGGTTTAACAAGTTTTGATAGTATCACAAACGGCCTCTGGGCTATCATATAACAAAGACTCTGACATTTCATAATAATGAGAGTTTTATGTAGTACGGGCCGAATATAAATCTTAGAAGGTGAGCCGTGAGTAACATTTAATCGCATATTTTTGTGGTTCCATGAAATATAGCTATTACAACCTCCAGCAATTTGTGAAATTTCTGCAGCTTATATGGATAAAAAAATACATTCTTACCCTCTGCTCCCTCTTTGCCTATTTCTACCCAAAACAAGGGCAGCTGCTTTAGAAAAATAACACTCTCGGGATGTATAATAAATCAGGAGTGGAACTCTTCTGACATTGTTTTAGGTTTTTGCCCATAGCTTCTGGTTACCTTTCACCGTGTAATTAGCTGTACCCTATTCTACTCAGGTAGAACGATTGTGTGATGTTTTAACGGAAAGGTTACAGGTTCCGAGGTGGGGCCCCGTGACATTGCAACTTTACGATCCTCATATTTCACGATGCTGCCAAAACTTGATTGGTACTTTTGTACAAACTGACACGCGTCCCAAATTCGCTTCAGAGAACTCTAATGGTGCGCAAGCAGACGCCGAGCGCGTTTGTGGAAATATCGATTCAGAGAAATCATTTACAATGATTTGTTTTATATTTTGTGGTTTTACAAAATATTGTCACTGTAATAGCAATATATAGATGTAGTAATGGCTTTGAACTGCACCTATAACCAGTAATTAACAAAAGAATTCCCCAGCACAGATTACTTAATTGCTACTTTCGTTAATGGCGCCAGAGACTCATTTAATTCACAGAACACTCGTCGGGATTTTTTTTCCCAGTTGCTCAGAAAAATTCCCGTTAAGTTCGGTCTTTAATGTGATGGTCGGTTAATTTTCAAAACCTAAGTATTTTATTGTAATGAATCTTCTAACACATTTGGTATTGACATAAAGAAATGTCTGTCAAAGAGCGGAATTTACTATTTATAAATCGCATATAATTATATATGTTAAACACAAAAGTGCTCCTTACAAACAATTATTCTTAATTTTTAAACAAAACTTTAAAAGCATATTTCTTGAGTACTAAAATATGTTTTCCAGGAAACATACTTTAAAAATAATCACTTTAAAGTAATTTTGTTCAACTAGGAATTTGGACTTTTGGAAAAAAAAAGAAAAAAAAAAGCCTTTTCAAGCTTGGGTTAGCTCGATGGCGCTGCCCTTTAATCTTATATTAATAACTATTTATATACCATACCTTAGTGAGCACATATTGGTGAAACTGATATTGAAGTTTCACTTAAACAATTTAAATATCAGAATGAGCATTTTAAGTGTCAGAAAATGTTTAAACTAAGACAATTGAGTAAAACAGACGAAATTACATCCGTAGAAAATTTACCCATAAAAGTTTGCTTGAAAGGCCACTTATCCATTTATTAAATAGCGTATATTTTTACTTAAAATATGTAACGCAGAAACCCACGAGTATTACACATATGTATTAAATTTACCAAAAACACCCTTAAAGCATTTTGCGGAAAAATTGTAAGACCTGTCATGGAAAGCATTAATTGCGTAAAAATGCCATCTCTTCAGGGATATTTAAATATTCACGCAATTCTCTCGTTTTCCCTACAACAAAAAACTAATTCCACGAAAATGCTAATACAAAATAGGTAATTTATCACGGATTGGTCTCTTTAATTTTGGACCACCGAATAACCGTATAGGGGCGATTTTCTTATATCCTACATGTATTCAAACTCAAAAGTGATAATACAATTTTAAATATTGATATTATGCGGCGATACCAAAGTGTCAGTAATTAAGGTGCAGGCTTTATTATTTCTGCAATGCAATATTAATTGCTATTATCGTCAAGTTTAATATTCCAATTTATTTATAAATTATTATAAAGTATTACGTCAAATTATTTGCAGAAATGTCTTGAAAGCAGTGTCCTATGTATAAGTTTGAGTTGAGATGAAGGTGTAGAGCTATTTTTTCACCTATATTGTATCTCAGCTTATTTAGGCCGACATTCTGCATAGTGGAAATTTATAAAAGAATAAATGTTTCATAATTTTGGACGCTGATTTATGCATTTCTGGCATATATTACAGTAGTTGCTTGTTCCAAAACATTTCTTGATTTGTCTTAGTATTTGAGACAGTAATTATTAAAGAAAATACCATATATTTTAAATTATCAAATTTTAATTGATGTAACTCCTGTCTTTGGGAAGCCCCATTATTCCAAAAATTGTTACCACCTATAACAATAATAATCACGTTACTTAATATGTCGCCCCTGGCCTGCTGTTACTGCATTTATGCTAATTTTATGAAAGTAATTAGTAATGTGAAACAAGCTAGGTAGGATATAGAGGGATGAAAAAGGTTCGTGACTAACAGAAGAAAGAAACAATGTTGGCTCTATAGGAAACCTATGAGCACAAAGGATTGCAATGCACGTGTGACAGGACAAAACAAGTGAGGTAAAAGGATGTGAACATGGAGTGGGATAATGAGTGATAGCGAGGGTGAAGTGACCAAATGGAAAAATGGAAGCTGTGAGTGCCAAAATAATGAGGAAGAAAAGCAATAAATGAGGTAAGAGTAAGTTAAAAGTAAAAACAAGTTAGCGAAGTAAATAACAAATTAGGCAACAATTAATGTAAATGTGAGTTAGAAATAAAAGCATAATTTATAGTTAGAGATAGATAAATTTTGGTAATTAAAGAAAAGTGGATGCAAGATATATAAAATAGAAAATGCTGGTGGCTAATTATAATTATTTCGTAACTGTAATCTATGTAAGTCAGGTTTCATTATTACTGAACCAGCTGAATACATTTTGATTAATGCAACGTTACATTCTTAGTTACATAAAGAAGGGCGATAATGAACCAGTTAATTTAAGTGGTCTTTCTCTGTAATAATATTATTTTGGTAATTTTAGATCCGTTAATCTAAACTTTTTACCTTTGGATTTTTAAAATTAAACTTAACTTTGGTTTACCAGCCCAAAGTTTTATTTAAACTAATAATACCTAATATTTATAATACTTTATTTTATTTTTTGTGGTTTATGATCCCTTTTATTGTAAATGAAAGCATTTATAAAAACTTTATGAAAATTTATTGTTATTATATTATTTTATTTATTGTGTTGTATTATTATGCGATATATGTAATGTAACTTGTGATGAAAACATAATTAGAATTTAGGTCTTATTCAAGATCACAAGGAAGTTATTATCCCTTACTTTTAATGAGTTTTCTACCTAGATACGTGTACATTTGCGGAAATACTACATAGCTAAATATATCACTAGTATTATATAAATCTGTGTACAATAAAATCATGCATTTCACTATTAAAATAATATCTTGTTTTGGATGCAGTGGTACGTCACAGGAAAAGACTGTGAACCTCTATCTTATTTTTGTGTGTACTATTTACATCTCAAAACAGGTATTTTGGTGAAAACTCAATATCGAGTTTTTGTATTGAATACATTGTTTGCTGTGTTTCAGAAGTAAGCGTAAAGAATGTGGACCTATAGTGTCATGGAAACTAAGCATACAATTATCCTGATAAAATAGAATTATATTGAGACTGATTCATTAGTAGACAACTAATGTTTAATTGATGTAATCTGTTAATCTTTTCCTGCAGAAATATTGAGATATTGAGTACTTGATTTGATTTCAGTAAAGGCAATCTCTTCATACTGGAAATTTTGAGGAATAATTTATGCGTCTCGCATCTTTATAATTTTAGTTAAATGGACTTGTTCTTTTAATAAGGAGAAGTAGATTTTGAACTACATTTTTGATGGAACTCTTCCTCTCAGTCTACAAACTGGTTCTTGTTTAAAGGTTCCCATTGTACGTAGGTGTTTCCTTACTGTACCGTTAATAGCCCAGTTATTAGGTTTATTTGCGATCTATTGTGTTTTAGCACATCTTCAGTAAGCGAAGAGGATATTTTACTCATCATTTACTTAAGCACTATGTTCGCATTCCTTTGTTTCAACCCAGTGTATTGCTGGGAATAACCATCCACTTAGAGCTATACGATGGTTCATGGAACAGTATTTAAAGGAACATCTAGTAACTGGTTATGATTTAATATGCCATTTAGCAGATGCTTTCCTTTCAAGAATATCTACGGTTTCTTTGCTAAGATTACCTTATGAGGAAACACCTCGGCACAATGGGTAAAATAAAATACGCATTAATACACAAACATAATGGTGAACTATGAATTAAGCATCACATTTTGACATTTCGGTGCTTCATAGAAATAACAAATATCGAACATTATATCATTTATACCACATATTAAACTTAATTTATCCAAAATTCTATTAATGAAATGCAAATTGCAAACACTTCCTTAAATTTTTTCTGTGCACTTCTTTATGGCAAAGTCTATTATCAGTTTTAGGCAAATTTTCTTCTGAGAGTTCTCTCTGAAATGCCAAGTATCAGAAAGAAGAAGAAACAGAAGAAGAGGAAAACCGAAGCTGTTGGGAAAATACATTCATAAAGTAATTGAAGATAGAAGCTTAGGATTGGGTCATATCTTGTAAATGACTTTGGAGATCAAGAATGACTAACAATAAGAGGTATCATTCAAAATGAGAATGAATTTAGGTATCAAATTTTGGTTGGATAGCAATAATTCATATACTTAATATAATGTGAGTTATAGAGAAAGTATTAGAAGTTAAAAATAATGGATGCAGAAAAGAAAAGAAGGATTTTAAAAATTGCATAAATCGGTACAATGATCCTATCTTCTCTACCATTATTTTATGGAATCCTTGAACACTTACATTTTATAAATCCAAAATATCAGAATAAAATGTTTTTTTTTTTTACCTTGTGAGGACAATAAACCAAGTGGCTTACCATGATTTTATTAACACATAAATACTGCTAAAATAGGAAACGTGTAGGTTAAGATGTAGAAGGACACGAATGAATGTAATGTATTCGATTTCTTTTGGTGTAGAAGTTCACCAATTCAATAATATAAGAGTAATAGAAAGAGAACAACAGTGAAAATGTGCAGAAGCGTTCATTAGAAGCTCATATTTCATGGAAGTTCATATTTATCACCACCACTATCATTAGAAAAACGTTCTATGGACTTTTAAGTAAACCTTTCATTTGGGCAATTCCAGGTAAGCTGCATGACCTAATTTGTACTTATCAGATAGCCAGAGGAGCACACGATCGTGGGAAAATTTATTTTTTTAAGATACCTGAAATATATCCGTTTGTTCTGTGAACAATTAGAAATCAGGGGTAGTTTTCCAGGTTCTATTATTTCTGTGGAAATGAGACTCAGAACTTAAAAGAAGTTTCAAAGAATGTGGGTGACGGTTAGACAAAGAAACAGACCGAGGCAAACAACAGACAAGCCTAAAAAGAAAAAGCAACAAAAAGCAAGTCGCAGTTCCCAGCATCTACCCCTCCCCCTGCGTTGTGTGTGACACAGTAATTGGATGTAGTTATAGCTTTAATAACCACCTATAACGTTTTCCGAAACCACAGACATTATATTAGAAATACTAAATTCCTTTAGATTAAAATGTCATAGGTTTTCTTTATGGCCCGTAACCTGTGCTAAAGGGCAGTTGGGATACAACCTGAAAATTACTGAAACGTTTTGTTTTATCCTGCCCAAACCTAATGACCGGAATCTTCCTCTCATGTTGGTGACGGCCAGGCACATTCTTCCCCTGTCACATCGTAAATAGCAGTTTTAAATGTGATTTATTCTGAAAGTCAGGTAGAGAACCAGAAAATATGTCTGTGATTTTCTTTATCTTAAGATAGAGGAAAAAAATATACGGTGTCAGTGAAGTGCTTTATATTTGCTCAATCTTTGCAAAATATTATCGGGTGTTTGAGAAATGAATGCCTGGTTTCTACATAAATGCGTTTATTGACAGTTTAAAAACTGCCAACTTTACACAGCTACGTACATTGCCATGCAATGAAGCAGTAGTAAACTAATTAACAAAAATTTTTCAGTTTTGTAAAGATTAGCTGGAGTCAAGTGGGGCAGTAATCGGGAGACACTGAACACCACATACAAAACATTCACGAATCCAACATTTCTTTATAATGCAGAGGTAATAATTACAGCAAACAGTTCTAACATAAATCACCGAGAAGTATGCCAAAATCAGGCCCTGCGACTAATAACTGGTGCAGCAAAATCAACTCCAATTACGGCAATACAAGCCTTAACTCAGAACTATCCAATACATCTAACTTTAGAGGAGCAGGCACTAATACAACATGAAAAAATGTTGCGGTTAAACAACAAAATGGGAGAAAAGATTACTACAACCAATCAAGATGAAAACACAAACAAGTTTCCTACACAATGTTACGGAATTAAAAACAGATCTGAATTTTCCTAATTCTAAAGAAACCACTTTAATCAAAGAAAACCCACTTACTTTTGAACCAATTAATATTCAATTAGATTTAGAACAAATAGTTACAAAATCTGAAACTTCCAAACCTGTACTAAAAGCACTAGCATTAGAAACTGTGAACAATAGATACCCACCTGAAGAATGGTTACATATCTACACACATGGATCTAACTTGGAAAACAACTCAGGGGCAGGAATTAAATGTGCACTGTTCTCATTCTATCAACCAGCAGGATACCACACAACAAATTTTGATGTCGAAGTAACGGCTATTCATATTTCACTCCAACACCTTCTATACAGAATAGATAAATTAAAAAATGCTGTCATACTTTCTGATTCTAAAGCAGGATTATATGCAATAAGTTCATATAAAGTGAGGTAAATTCAAATTAAAGAATGCCACAAAATGATCCAACAACTTCAAAAACCACAGAAAAGAATTATATTACAGTGGATACCTGCACATTGTGGAATTACTGGAAATAAGTCAGCCGATTTTCTTGCCTAAAAGGTGCAAATTTAATTCAGAACAAAAGTAAAAACTTACCCTTTACATCCATTAATTAAAACAAATATAAAAACAAACAAAGGATATCAATATCTAACAGAGCCAAAGATACAAAATGTAACATTTTAATGAAAAATCCAGAAATTATTCCAGAAATCCCACGTAAAGCTGCAGTAGCAAATTTTAGATTACTTACTGAACATGATTATTTGGCCAAACACTTACACAGAATAGGAATTTATACGAGTCCAAATTGTCCTCTGTACAACAAAGAAGAGGAAATGACTGAAGAACATCTTTTAACCTATGAAGCCTTACCTGCCGGTCCCACCACACAGAAATATTGGAGAGCAAGAGAGCTAATGGCTTCATTGCCTAAGCCTAGCATTTGAAAACAACAACAACATTGTCATGCTGTTACATTGCTTTTTAAAGAACTAAAAATATTCTAATATTTTCATTGCTAGAAGGAATTTAAAGGAATATAATTTTCAGACTTCTGGTTCATGAGAGGGATATGCCTGCGCTAGAATAGAAACATCTTAAAATTGTTAAGGAGGAAACAACAGAATAAAAGCTGCCCAAAAACTAATTTTAGTTTTCTATCCACTCTTAAAATTTAGAGGTTTCTCTATAACTATATACAGCGAC